>LR991061.1:8494753-9176308 GCA_905163555.1 Notocelia uddmanniana | reverse complement strand
TGTAACCGAAACCCCTAAGTTCATTCCAACTTCCAAGAATCACTTACGTCTCGAATATGTTTTGAGACGTATGGCTGGGGAGCATGGTTCATAGTTGTATACATAAAGTACTAAACTCGTCAATATACCATTGAGTAGTACGTTGAAAACCGAAACAAAGACAGTAATATAAACTGGAAGTACATTTCGTTCATTCTTGAGTTCGTGTTCTATTGCATTAAACATCCTGCGGTTACCACATTATATTCAGGTAATTATATAGGTAGAATAGAACATTTCAGTACCTAATACCGAATTATATGTGCCTCACGTTTCTGTGTTGCCAAGTCCCATGTGAAAGACGCCTGGGAATGTGAACTAGAAATTATATTTGAAGTAGCGCCCTACATAGGTGTAAATTCTACCTAGCATCCGCACCATCACCTATATAAGTAGATATCAGCGGAAGGACATTGGCCTCCCCCAATTTCATGGAGTAAAATGCCATTATCGCCACGCTTGGCATTCGGGTTAGCGATCGCAGTATCTCTACCGCACTCCAGGAATGCTGCTGTCCATCCCCCCGGTGGTATTGATCGTAGTTTTAGGACATACCCGGGTCTGCAAATCTGGGGAAATAGCCCATACAAATGAAATCACCTAGTAATTCTTTTTTTTTCACTTGTTTAATTTTTTTATTTTGGAACGTAGTATTATTCTTGTCAAAAATACTCAATTAGTTTTAAACACAGCAGTTCATCTACATCGTCATCCATACATAATAAGTAGTTTATCGGCAGCGCAGGCTTCGTAAAATAAGAGTATTACAAAAAAAAACATATAACAGCAACTACCTTTGTATAAATTCACTTATAGATGATTAGATAAGTATAGTCGAGGAATGAAAAGGTTTGTCACTTTTCGACCTTAAAAGCATTGAAACAGAGTGGAAAATTGACGAACATTTTAATTCCGCGATTGTACATGTGATTTGATTATAGATAAGTACATTTTTTAAATACCACGTCGGTGC
Source organism: Notocelia uddmanniana (assembly GCA_905163555.1). Classification (NCBI taxonomy): domain Eukaryota; kingdom Metazoa; phylum Arthropoda; class Insecta; order Lepidoptera; family Tortricidae; genus Notocelia; species Notocelia uddmanniana. Next base: position 9,175,296 of record LR991061.1, on the reverse strand, counting down.
CAAACTAGCGTTTGGCCCGCCTGCAACTCCAGGGGTGGCTGTGGTAAGCGGTCACCGCAGCCTACGGACGCCTGCAACACCAGGGGTGTCACATGCGCATTGCCGTCCCTTTAAAAATGCATACATTCCTTTCATGAATATCCCCATACTGTAGTCCCTCGGGAAAACCTCAGCCTCATTCCACAACCGGAGTGTCCAAGGAAATTCCTCTGAAACTGTGCTGTACGCGAACATTTAGGTACTTATACTTAGTCAAACAGTTCTTCAGAGCTTAACCATAGTACGATTCGCCGGCGTGGTCGCGGATGTGTGCCAAGCGTTTCTGTGACCTCACGAGAAGGCGGCGAGGCGGCAGTTGGGGGGGTTTTTAGTGGGTACACGGTACACAGTGGGGCTCATAAGCCTATACGGGAGTCCCACATAACCACTCGGGTCAGCCCCTGCGCCCGAGTGGTATGCGTAATGCATTTTCCCCTCCTGAACAAAAAAGAGGCACAAAAATCGTTAGTCATTCCTTCCCGCATAAAACCTTGTACAGTGGTTAAGAAAGTTGTATTATGAGGGACTGTGGACGTCAGCTGGCGATCCCTTGGTGGGTTGAGCAGCAACAGCTTCCCAAAAACAAAAAAAAAACTGTAATTTCCTCTCGACAGAAACTTTTATCAAATAATAGTTAACTCAATACCATACGGAAAAAAATCGTCAGCTCGTTGTAGAGCGGTGAAATACCCTACATCTGTTCACATTAACATGTAAAAATACTTTTTTCTTTTCAGTCATTTCCTCTTGCACGAAATTTTGTCAGATGACGATTTATATGCTATTGTGAATAAATAAACTCATCAGCTGGTTGTATCACCCATGGAAAACCCGTCAGCTGATGCCCTAAAGATTGTAACGCAAGATCCACACAGGAGCATCTATCACCATTTTAAATCGCTAACTCACTAACTGATAAGTTTTTCCTCACTCTAGAAGTGTATGGCGTACCAGCTGACTTTTTAGGGCGAGGGAATATCTGAAAAAAGAATTTTTTAGTAGTTCATGTGATCAGGTATTCCACTGCTGTACAACCAGCTGACGATTTTTTTCCTTAAGGTATCAGCTTAAAAAACACTTTCTCATTATGATATAGTGTTTTTTTCGTATATTTTACCAAGATCTTAATAGTTACTCTCATATTCGAAGTGAAAACAAATCTAAAAAAATCAAAATCATGAAATTTGGCCCAGCCATGGTTGAGTTATAAGTGATATAACTAACACAACTTTGATTATATATATAGATTATTTTATTGTACAGACAAATATTTACTTACAGCAATAAAATATACAATCATATAAATAGATTTAACATTTAGGCCTCCACAGCAATTTTCCTCGGTGTTTCTTTAGCTTTCCGAGGTGACTCTGGTTCCTCTTCTTCAATATCAGGTAACTTTTCTTTAGGGACATTGGGTAATTCATCACTGACATCCAAAATGGCCTCCAGCTCTGCTTCCACAGCTTCTTCATCTTCTTCAGTCAACTGGCCAGATATAAGATCATCTATCTCCCTCTGCTTTTCAATACCTTCCCTTGTTTCATCCATAATTTTCTCTATTTCATTTATGTTTAGTACATCATGAATATTTTTTAGTGCTACATTGCCAGTCTTCAAACCATCCAGTACCTGCAATAATCAGTGATGATATGGTTTAATATAACTAAAATAATATACTTTTGCTTGTACAATAAAAAATGCTGGAGGATAAGTTGGCAATGTTTGTTAGTTATCTTTTTTATTAGGAAAAGATAAAAAAATACATATTTTAAAATACTACAGCCAAATCCAACTTACACATTGAGATTTTATTTACATTCCATTGAAGTTTAATTTCCTACATATGGGTAGGAATAAGATTGTATAAAAATTCAATACAAATGCTAAATTTCGAATTAAATAATAATTATTACTAATTAAAATCAATAAATATACTATAACTAACAGCATCCAAAGTCAAAATCTCTTTTGTTTTGGACAAAAGGTACTTACAGCTTGAATATCTATAGGGACAAATTTTAATTGCATAGGTGGAAAATATATGCATCAAGTATTGAAGGTGTAAGAAACTCTAATAAGCTCTTATCACCAAATTTCATACATACCTGAATCTCAATTTGCGCAAATTCAAGATCGTGCGTGAGTTGTTCTAATTGCTCTAACTGCGCATCAGTGTTTTTCAAAAGTTGTTCTTGGTATCGTTTCTTTTTTAGAAGTGACTTTGCTTTCTCACGTTTCCCTTCATCGAGCAGTCGTTTAGCTAACAGACGGTCTTTCTCCAAATTCAATGCTATCTTCTTCTGGTATTGTTTCACCTTATCTCTCTGTTGTTTCAGTTGTAAAACAGCTTTATCTTGCTCCGTAACCCTGCTTACGGGTTTTTTATGTTTGCCAAATAAGCCACCCATCTTGATATCTTAATACAAATGGAATAGCTGCTAACTAAAACACTGATAACTACTGAATAAAATGTGTACTCATTTTAGACGAATTCTTAATTTTCCTAAGAAAGGACGGAGGGACCAAAGGGAAAGGAAGGACCTCGCACAGACAGATACTAGAGCTCGCCAAGTCAAAACAAATCCCAGCCCTATGTCATTGTCAGCCTATGTACAGAATGTATGACACTGTACACACGGTACACACATGACAAGCCATGCCAACAGTATAGCCATTTCTTATTTTACAGAAACTACCAACAAGAAACTACAACCCGGCTAGCACGGTAATCCCGACCCTTTAATTAAGCCGTTGTGATGGGGCTTAGGCCGCGCTCTTACGGTCACGTTTTAACGCCAATTTCCCGTAAAGAATTTAAGTGAATTGTCTAATATGATATACAGTGACGTAAACCGCCGTATGTTAAAATGTGACTATAAACTGTGTTCATCTGCCCGGCTAGTATGATAGCTTATACCGTCACATTTTATGTGACGTTTTAGTACATTTTGGGCATATAACGTGACGGTATAAGTTATCATACTAGCCGGACTGAGGGCCTACCGCGAACTTCGAAAATCGAACTTCGTGTCGTGCCGACCCTTTCACTCTCATGTTATACACTATATGATGGAAAGGGATGGTACGATACGAAGTTCGATTTTCGAAGTTCGCGGTAGGCTATCTGCATGATGATGAAGTTCATAATTTCCGAATTGTGTATGTGCCATTGTGCCAAGCAATCATTTATATTCTACCAAAGTAGCAGAAACATGGTATGGCCACACTTGCTCTGACCATCAACAATATATTTTTAAATATCTTGATACTATTCGATTACACGTAATAAACGATACGAAACGATAACTTTTGGTTAGAAAAATACAGCTTTGTTCGAATACCAACATCCACATAATGATGGCCGAATGTCATGTCTGACAGCTTAAATAAAAAGAAACTTGATCGCGTTGAACTTTGATGCAGTGAAATAAATTAAAATGACAGTACAGCAACTGAGCTCTAATATTTCTGACGACTCTGATGACATGGTTAGTTTACCGTCGGATGAAGAAATTTACAGGCGTAAATATCAACTATTACTGGAACGATGTGAAGTGTTACAGCAGGATAACGAACGAATAGTGAATAGGTTTGTGTTTTATCGCATTTTATATCACGAGTTTCGGTGTGAACCAATGTGTAAATACTTGATGCCCTTGCAGGATACACGAGGCCAAGAAAATAACGAAACGCTATCGTAAAGATATAAAACTCTTAGTTGAGCGCTTAGACAAGCATGGAGATGGCTTCAGAACAACATCTGTGGATGTGGAGATGAAGAATGATGTTGTGGTAAAGACGGCGCGGGTCGCTTCCAAAGCGCCACCAGCATCAAAGCAGATGGAGAAACAAACTGCTGGTGGCACCAAGAAGCCTGGACCCAAAAGAAAAAGCAAAGCTGACAAGGTAGCTGCTTGTGCAATGCTTAAATTTTAACTTATGTCTATGTTCTAAGTGCCCAAAAGTTGGCCATCTAAGCTACCACGAACAGAAAACATAATGTTTGCCTCTCTGTTGCACTTGCATATTCAACCCTCAGAGAGGGAGATACTTCGATCGGGGTTCGCGGTTTGACCTCTGGCCAAGAGGCCTTTTCTAATTGAAACAGTGAAAAGACCCTTTTCATGCCTATAAGTATAATTTTCCTGTTCACAGCCTGAGAGAGATCCCAATGCGCCCAAGAAGCCTTGCAATGCATTCTTCCAATTTTGCCAAGAGCAGAGACCCGTAGTGGTAGCAGAGACCAGCTCAGAGATGGGTGGGGAGCCCACTAAGCAGGAGGTCACAAGGCAGCTAGCCTCAAGGTGGAGGGCACTATCTACCGAAGACAAAAGGGTATGTTACAGTGTTAATTCTAGAAATAACTTGGACTGCTGGGAGCATATTTTTTATGAAATAACTGCACTGTCATTGCCAGAAGTTCATTTCTATCTCTTTAGAAATCCTTACTGGGACAGAAAAGCTCTTTTATGGCTAAATTGAGAACTTGTCTTAAATGGCTGGTTGCTTACCATAAACTACTTCTTTATTTAGGGTGGGTAATCATTTTTTGGGTGTCCAAGAGATGGAAAGAGAAAAAAAGGTAGACAGAAAAAAGATGGGAGGATGAATTTAAAGATATTGCTGGACTGATGTGGAGGAGCAAAGCCATAGATAGAACCATTTGGAGAACTCTGGGGGAGGCCTATGCCAAAGGCAACCAGGCCCTGCCTGAGGAAAAAGGCAATCAGTAATCATTTTTTACCTCAAACTATTTGACATTTTGTGGACACATCCACAAAATGTCAAATAGTTTGAGGTAAAAAATTTGTTGTCTACTTTTTATTGAGGCAAATAAATGGTGGACAACAAATGATGTATCTCTCTCTCTCTGTCACTCTTATTTAATTTAGTATATGACCATCTTGCTCAACAGTAGTATTATTATTTGATGTATTCTCTGAGGTACTCGATTTAAATTGCCTATTGGCTTTGTGAGAAGTAGGTGGTTGGGCTAAGCTAAGTGATCTCTGCGCTCATGGCAGAAATGTGTAGCTTCTGGGGACATCTGTCAAATTTTCTTCAAAGTTTCCTATTGGTTTCCTACGAATTGTTTTGTTTGTATTTATTTATTTACTTTCTTATTTATTTCAGTAAAATTCCTAGTAAGGAATCTTTCTTGCTTTCTTATAAATAAAATATTCATGGGGCATTATTTGACATCTCTGAGTTTGACATTGTCCCGGAACCCATGACATTTGATGCTTAACTTTTCTATTTCATTTCCATGGAACAAATGTATAATTATTATATTTTTACTTACAGGTATATGTGGCTATGTTTGAGAGATCAAAAGAAAAGTATGCAGAGGAAATGTCAGCATACATCAAAAAAGAACAGTAACCCATCGCTGCTCTTAGTTCTTAGATCTCGTGATTCTCAGCTTTAAGGTTAGGTTAAAATTAATTATAGATTATTTATGTTTCACTACTTGTTTCATTTCATGTAAAAAACTGGCCAATTGTGAGTCCAACTCGCGCACCGAGTATTTCGTACAACGATCGTGTACCCCGTGTTGTGACCTCATTAGTGAGTATTATATGTTTTGGTTGTGACCTTATTAAATTCAGGAGAAATTGAATGCACCATTGATGGCGCAGTACAATGGCGTTCAAATTTTACAAAATTTTCCTGAATTAATGGGATCGAGATATTCGGGATGCCAACACAATCGTTGTATGGAACCCTCGGTGCGTGGTTTGGACTCGCACTTGACCGGTTTATTCCCTTTAATTTGATATTTATAATTTTCGTTAGCAGTGTTACTGCCTACTTCAAAATTAATATGTATGCTGCAATGTCTGTGTTGTAAATGTTTTCGAGTAGGGACATGACATGTTCAGAAGGCGTACCGCGAACTTCGAAAATCGAACTTCGTGTCGTGCCGTCCCTTTCACTCTCGTGTTATACACTATATGACGGAAAGGGACGGTACGATACGAAGTTCGATTTGCGAACATCGCGGTAGCACCCCAGTTTTGATACCCATGTGGAGTATAGATATACATATTATGATGGCGATCAACGTTGAACTTACTATTATCACAGAATAAGGAATAGTACAAGTACAGAAATTTCACTTCCTAACAAAAATGGGTGGAGCGCGCCGCTTTAATAACCTAACGCTCGAAAACCCTGACTCTAGCTGTCAGTCGCGGGCCGCCGCCGTCAGAGCGTGCACGTGCGTGTCGTTTTGTGATCCGCTGCCGCGCGCCGCCGACTTGATCGCGACGAACCGCGCGTTACTACGTAATTTTTTTGTGTGATTTAAAAAACCCACGCTGAAACCGATAACCGGCCACACATGCTCTGTGTATATGGTTGTTTGAATACCCGAAGGAACGTTGGTGTATCTTTTTTTCCGTTGCCTATAAATTTTGAACGGTAAGTTTTTTTATTTTAGTTTGGTATATGTAATAATAAGTACTTATTTAGTGTTTGTTGGTGTTTAAAATTATTGGTTGATGTTTAAAATTATCAAGTTGTAAGTTACAATACAAATAAATACGATACGAACCACTGGCTACTTGTTAGGTACTTATAGCTTAAACTCACTATTTCCGATGATTTACTTATTAAGTAACTAACTGTAATTTTATTCAAAATGAAACGCGTTATTAAATTTATTTTACTTGATTAGCTACATAATAGTTGTCCTATTTAGGTAGTTGTACTTTATTGTGGCCATAGCATTTGAAACATGGACAAAGTGTAGGTATAAATCGCTGAAAAACATAAGAAGATGACCTGTCCTGTTGTATGCAGTTGTGACGTGTTTGTTGTTGATTTGTATGTCCGACAAAACCTGTTGGTTGATGATTTGAAATGTATTTTTTTATATTTTAGACCCAGTAGTTTCGGAGATGAAGGGGGAATGGTAATTTTTTGGCTATTATCTTAAATAATTTCTAAAATAATTATTTTAAAATTACAAAAAATATATTTAAGATGCACACAATGAGCTCTTTCATTTTAAATGTAACACGATATATGTAGTTTGAAGGTACTTCCCCTACACGTAAAATGGATATGCATTTTTTTTCTTGCAAAACCCACCGTGTAGGATATCGTTAGATGGTTCGTTAAAAAAATATGAGATTTATTATTCTTGTGAAGTAACATGTACTTAATTAATATCGGTTCACTGTACTTAAGCGACATCTAGTGAGTTAGAACATTTTTTTGCATCATTGAAGTATTTTTGGCGTGACAACCCTAGGGCTGCACGTGCCACGCGTGAATGAATACAAGTTATGCGATAGACAGAGATGCAGAGAGTAGGCACGTTTCTTATGCCTAAACGCCGTTTTTGTTAGGAATCGAAATTTCTGTACTTGTACTATTCCTTATTCTGTGCCAGTATGAACCCGTATCTATAATCATCGTAGAAAGAGGATAATATAGAAGGAGTCTTAGCGTATCACTGAAAGGGCTGGAATATAATTTGACAGTTCCTCTGGGGATACCACATGATGAATATTCTCCCCATTTATACTGACAGAAGTAGGTTGTTATTGAGTTCGAAATCTTCAAAATAAACTCTAAATAAATATTAGGGGACAGTAGAAAATCCTCAGACCAAGAAGAACAGATAGACGGAGCATTAAAATCTAACGACGCCAGTTTAATAAACATACCCAGCGTTAGTGTGCATGCGTAACCTGGTGTTTTTTTTTATTGGTAATTGTTAAAAATCGGGTTGACTAGGTTTGTCGTAGTGCTCCTTCTTTCTTTCTTCTTTCCTGAGGGACAATCATACGCAAATCGACCAAGACCCATATTAAGCTTAATTTGTCAATTACAACTTACAACCTAATGCAGCTATATAACAAGGAAAAACAGTAATCCAATTCAATACATTCAATATATTTATGCAGTCTTAACAAACGTGTTAGTAATTAAAATGCACTAACCTCAATTAGGGCAAAAAATTTTAAAAACTTCAATTAACATCAATCTTTAGCCTTTTCAACGCTCTGTCAAATACAAAAGCTGGCACTCATACGAAATGTCAAACACAAAGTGGAGCCCTGTTGAAATCCATGTATGTTGATATCGGACTGCACGCCGTGACCGATATATTCGTCGTCGGCGTTGAACTTATGGTACGGATATATGCGTAGTTGGCGTCCAAAAGGTTTATATAATCGCGAATAAATGATTACTTTGTGACCTTTGGGCTGGATTACTTAACATTATGGGTAAAAAATATTTCTACTTATTCGCTGGGCACCCTGAAGTCATGGTAACCTGACTAAATTGAGAAGTATCAGGTGAGTGATACATCCTTTAACACGTTTGTTATCTCATTTAATATGGTGACGGTCCATCGATGACAGTCCGGTGACAAATAATAAAAGCCTGTACGCGATAAGGGATAGAGGGCCTACTCCGAACATCGAACTTCGTGTCGTGCCGTCCCTTTCACTCTCGTGTTATACACTATATTTCGGAAAGGGACGGCACGATATGAAGTTCGGAGTAGGCCCTCTCGAGATGTGATATTGTATCTCGTTCCTACGTGTGTACTTGTCAATGCTTCCATCTCTCTCTCCAACTTTTTGTGTGCAATGCGGACTCCAGATTTATCCTTACTTCATGATAAGCCTGATAGAGGATGCATGAGTACTTGAAATATTATTTAAATGCATGTTCTGATATCTCCCCTAAAATAGGGGAGACACTAGGACTGGAATATTCCATGTCTCCCCCAGGGGGTCCGTCGGCTAGGACACGAGACGAGACCGAATGTTCAATGCATCTGGTTTAGCCTTTTTGATAACTATTCCTAATCTATAGCATAAGTAGTATTTGAGATATATAGCAATGTGACAGACAGAGTGGCACCATAGGGGATTCCTTTTATACCATTTTGGTATGGAACCCTCAAAACTGGGAATTGAAACAGATACATAACTATGAAACACGGTCGATTATGTGGATGCAGCTGTAGTCTTTTTTATTATTCTTGGAGGTGTGGGCTCCACTGGGAGAGCTATTTTTTAAAATTATGTAAAAAAAGTGTTATGGAAAATAACAAGTTTATTGTATACTTCATCCCTATATCATATCCCCTATAAATTAACAAAGTAATTGTAGAAAACAATGTATGTACCTACATTCAGCAGCAGAATAGCATAGCTCTACCTATGAGGGCAACGTGAAGTGCTCAAAATTATAAACACAAGCTCAATATATACCGTACTGCCTTGTATAACGTTTGTAGATTATTTTGACCTCTTGGAATGTGGTTGTTGGATTTTAGTTTTGTCCAATCCCCTTAAGGAACAAAGGGATTATTTAATCAAACCGCAAATGAGCATATTGTAAAAAGTCACTGCAAACCTAAAGTTCAATTGGTTCAATTGATTGATTGATTGACTCTATCTATGCAAACAATAGATTGCGAGTGCACAAATAGAAAAATGGCTGTCCATTTGCATTTCATGCAGAATAAAGATATTTGTATTTCTACTTGTACCATTGTCAGGTGTTCAGGTAAATGACGTCACATTTCTATTAAAGCAATTTGTACGTTTGACAAAGGTCATAGAGTTGATAATCCGGTAATGCATGCAGTATTTGTCTACGAAGTATTCTATCTGCTGCTTTGTCTGGTTATTGTTTATGACTGACGATAATGGGGTAGCAAAACAGTACAATAGGACAATGGATTGGACACAACCAAAAAACACAAACTATAACTAGTTCCGGTGCTGACTGTACAGCCATTTTTAAACTATACAACACTAAACTCTTGCAAGTGTGAAATTTATTTATTAACCTGTTGATTGGGGTTAAATTTTACTCACAGACTTTACAAGACATGGGTGTTGTCAGTATTAAACAAAACAACGATTTATTAATATTACATAATATGTTGTGTACAAAAAACGATAAATGCAATTAAAATTCATCATCCGTATGATCTTGATTATGGAAACGTGGAGCTCACTCAAATTCCGACTTGTACAAAATATTCGTTTTCACAGAGTCCGCTCCGCAACGCGCGTCCACAAACGAGGTGTAAGGCCTTGACGCCTTGTATATACAGTCGACGTCGAAGATATGTATCCAATTTTTGGCCTTATTGCAATGGAATAAGGTACAAAAGTGTGTTCATATCTTTGACGCTAATCGTACAGGCTACGCTTGGCGACACGCCATGTCATGTGACTGATGGAAACGCTATATAAGATTACGAGAAATAAGACGGGTCTTTTGACAGCTGTCATCTCAGTACAAATAATGTCGTCTTACGTCAAGATCAGTCTTATTTCTCGTAATCTATAGTCGCCTGACAACATGCATTTCTTGTCGCCTGTTCTATCAGCATCACAGTTAACCACAGATCACTTAGGCTGGGTTGCACCAAACCGTCTGTAATCGTAAGCGGTGTTCGTTAAAATCTGAATGTATGGAAACTTTTGACAAGTTTCTATGGGATGACAGCTGTTGGCGCCATATTTAACGTTGATCGATCTGTGATCGTAAGTTGGTGCAACTCAGCCTAGATCTATATAATAGGTACATCACTCGCGGCTAGCAGACTTCGAGTAGCCCAGCGAAGACGTCAAATAATAATACCGCTACCGAGCGAAATGGTCATATACTAAATTGTATAAGAGCAACAAAGAGAGATATATCCTGTTTCGCTTTTCTTTATTTGCCTCAAAGGCGTGTCAAATAGGAGTTCTCTATTTAGCTGCATAGGTTTTCTGTCTCTATAGAAATCCTTACTCTGACCCGGTAGATATTGTAGTCTGACGCCCACGTGACCTTTAAGCACCGCAAGCGCTCGGTTTCAATGAAATAATTGCCCAAAGCAACATCTTTAGGTTTAGTGTCTGTTATGTGCAGTTAACTGACCATTCGTGAGTCTTATTGCACCGAAATAAGGTCTGCCAATGGTCAGCTAACTGTGGTGCTGATAGAACATTAACAAGGCCTAAGGCAATCTTGATTTATTTGAAGTTGTCCTTCTCCAATCTGATGGCCTTCATGGTTTCGATGACGTCAGTCTGATTGGCATGCTTCATCACCGAGGGCACCATTACTCTCATGAATGGGTTGTACAGTTTTTCTTCGGCTATTGTTGATGGCACCTGTAATTATAAACATTTACGAAATGAAGTATCTTTATACATGACGAGTAATTTATTTTGAGTACCGCATGACATACGCTTGGGAGAACAAAGATATTCAATCCTGGAACACCTACTTTAAGCCTTTTTAACCTACTTACGATTACAGACCGATCAACGTTAAATCATAGAAACTTGTCAAACATCAGATTTTACGAACGTTTACGATTACAGACAGTTTGGTGCATTAAGGCTGAGTTGCACCGACTTACGATCACAGACTGATCAACGTTAAATATGGCGCTGGCAGCTGTCATCCCATAGAAACTTGTCAAACTTTCCATACATTCAAATTTTAACGAACACAGCTTACGATTACAGACGGTTTGGTGCAACCCAGCCTAAGGCTGGGTTGCATCAACTTACGATCACAGTCCGGTCAACGTTAAATATGGCGCCGGCAGCTGTCGTCCCATAGAAACTTGTCAAACTTTCCATACATTCAAATTTTAACGAACACAGCGTATGATTACAGACGGTATGGTGCAACCCAGCCTAAGACAGGCAACTCTTTAACAGTCCAATTTAGAATTAATCCATAATTCAACTCGCTAGCCATTGGATAGATAATAATGTATACCAAAAAAAAAACCGACTCCAATTTTGTACTTGCTATGCCACAATTTGTGGTTTCCGTGAGCCAATGCTTGGTCACCTACAGAAAATACCGAAATCGGCATATGCGTGCCTATCAAATTCGAGGAGTTCTCTCGATTCTTCCTAGATCCCATCATCAGACCTTCACCAAATTTATATGGGACCAATGTCGGAGGACCTCCTTTGAAACAAAAAAAGTATTATTAAAATCGGCCAACGTGGTCAAGAGTTATCAGGGAACATACATGCATAAAAAAAAGAACAAGCAAACATGCAGACGAACTGAGTACCGCCTTCCTTCTATTGAAGTCGGTAAAAAACCGGCCAAGTCCGAGTCGGACTCGCGCACGAAGGTTTCCGTACTATTTATCTATACAACATTAGACATTTTACTGTAACCTTTTTTAATTTAATTTAATTTTTTTATCAGTAATATAATCTAATAATAACCTTAAATAATATCAAGTAGTATAATCTAATAATAACCTTAAATTATGATTAAGTGAGAGTCGGATTTTAGTTTTCCCATACATTTTGAGACCCAGCGCCTGATGAAGGTAATAAGCAACTTTTTAAAAGTTTTTTGTATGGGAGCTCCCTTAAATATTTATTTTATTGGTATAGCGGCAACAGAAATATATAGTCTGTGAAAATATCAACTAACTATCACGGTTCTTGAGATACAGCGTGGTGACAGACGGACGGACGGACAGCGGAGTCTTAGTAATAGGGTCCCGTTTTACCCTTTGTGTACGGCACTCTAAAAAATACACGGACCATAAACGGTGTTGATTTTTAGGGTTCCGTACCCAAAGGGTCCAAATGGGGCCTCATCTTTGCCTCCTGGCTAGATGCTGGCCAAGAGCAATCCCATTTTTAATAAATATATATATATATATTACATTAGTGCTTAGTGAACTATGATTTAGACTTATCAGCGCGAGCTGCCTGTCTAAAATGATATAATAATATTTAAATTGATAAATCACTTTTGTTTTTTAGTTGTACGGAACCCTCGGTGCGCTTCTGTTCTTGATGTCCTTCTGTTTTGCAGGAGCATAGGAAGATTTGAAGAAGAATGCGGTGCGGGAGCGCTGCCGGAACAGTAACCCTTAGCTCCAACGAAGGGGAATTGGGCTGAATGAACGCCTGGAGTGATCGACAGCCCGCCTGACCGGCCAGGCGTCCCCCCCCAACAACAACAACAACCCTCGGTGCGCGAGTCCGACTCGCACCTGGCCGGGTTTTCCCCCAAGATTTAGAGTGTGGCTTTGTATGAACTTACGGGTCAGTGTGACATCAGACATCGCTATCTAGTAGAAAACTTTTGAAAGCATTATTTCTATAACTTTGGCACTACATATTATTAGCTTCCTTATGAAAATCCCTTCGGCCGCCATCGCAATAGTGGTTCGCAACCAGTCGCAAAGGAAGAATTTTCCTCCTTTGTTGGCAACTAGTTGCGTTAGACGAATATTTAATGGAGTGCTTACAGTTGGTTTTCCTTCCCTCCGTCTTAGTTCAGACCAGCTAATCTTCTTTGTCACTTCTTCATTCTCTGGCTCCACGAAAGAAGCAAACTTCAGGTTCTGGAGAGTGTATTCATGGCCGCAGAACACTTTGGTTTGATCCGGAAGTTGGGAGAGGATGCCCACAAGAGCTTGGTACATCTGGTCGGCGGTGCCTTCAAAAAATCTGCCGCAGCCACCGAGAAATAGCGTATCTCCTACAAGTAAAACAATAATATTATCTTCAATACATAGATAACCTCCACTAGATAGCCCCTATGAACGATTTAGTTCGAATCAAAAGTCACCAAAGTAAGCGGTATGCGCGGGTCGCGGGGAGGGCGGTAACGTTGCTGCCAGGGCCAGCAATGCGCATGTAACACCCCCGAAGTTGCGTCCATAGGCTGCGGTGACCGCTAACCATCAGGCGGGCCGTACGCTTATTTGCCACCGACGTGGTATAAATAACTAACTAAATACTTTGAGGGTCAGCAACGCGCATGTGACACCCCCGAAGTTGCTGGCGTCCATAGGCTGCGGTGACCGCTTACCATCAGGCGAGCCGTACGCTTGTTTGCCAACAACGTGGTAGAAAAAATACGTAGCAGTAAATAATACAGCAGTATATAGTTAGTTGCTATACCCTAACAGGGTCCATGAGAAACATTTAATTGTTTATATAAAACCTTTACTATACAATGGTTGCAATAAATAATAGATTGAATAATAAAATAGAACAAGAAAACACGGACGAATAGATACTTAATTGAAATCGGTATCTATAAGGTAATATTATATTCTTTCCCTACTTTTTAGTGTACTTTTTGTCCCCACTACACCCTCTTATCTCAAAGAGCGTTTTAATCGTCTCACTTCCATCAGATCTTCACAAACCCATCTTCTCGCTCCACCACCTTCATCCACCAAATTTTATAACAACTCATTTACCTTTCGGGCTGTTAGGCTATGGAATGCTTTACCGTCTTATATAAGATGTGCCAAATCTCTTCCTATTTTTAAAAACCAGCTGAAACAATATTACTTGTCGCTCCCTTAAGTTGCCTTTTATTATATATATTTATATAAGTATGTATTTATGTATATTTATATATAAATCTATATATATTATGTTAATATGTATTTATTTAATATTTCTTGTGAGATGTATGTATGACTCTTCTTCCTGTACTCTTGCACTACCTGTTCATAATTTTATTTTGATAACTTTTCCTGCTACCCAAAGGTTGTCTGTAAGAGATCGCTTTAAGCGATAAGACCGCCTGTTGCTACCATTACTAGTTATGTAAGTTTTTTTGTGTAACATTGTTCTCTTGTGTGGTGCAATAAAGCATATTTATTATTATTATTATTATCAAAAGCATCACCGGCACATCACTAGCCGGAGCATGTACTATCGTCAGAAAGGGATAGTATATTGTCATTTCAATTGGCTAGTATGGATGGAACAAGCATACTTCACTACTTCTTGATGGCAAGTCTAAAATGAACTCCGCCCCGCAGAATAAAATATATTTGTACAATGAATTTAACCTACCTGTGATATGTTCGAGAGCTTTTTCCACACAACTCTACACAACAAAAAACCATTTCTACTAGACGAAATCAGAGGAGAAAGGTCAGCTAGTAACTCAAATGTGAATATGATCCAGCGCCTTCAGAATTGCATACTGAAAAGCTTATCAAATGCACCCTGGTTCATCACAAATGCTGAAATCCACAAGTACCTAAACATGAACACTGTGAAAGAGGAGTTCGTACAGAGCACCAAACACTACAAAAATCGCCTAAGAAGCCACCCAAACCAGCTAGCAGTAAACCTTACCATCAGAGATTATGCTAAGCGACTAAAACGACATGATATAGGTACTTGAACATAGCAGCGAACCTTGAAAGGGTCTTATTTAAGAGGAGCGTGTATCAAAGGAGACTCGCTCCAAACGCCATCATCTAACTACACAAAACCTACTTATAGTCAGAATGACTGATTGCAGATACAGAATAAGGAAAAAAAAAATCTGGACGAAATAGATTTTTGATCCTCGTTTATTTCGCGTACGTACAGGTCATGAACCTGGACGAGTCTGATTGAGCGTAACGAGGCGGGGCAGGCTATATGTACTAGGGGTACATGAGGGTGGTGACCGCACGTCGCCCTATAGGCTCTATCTATAGGAGGTTGCCTATGCTTCAATAACAATGATATAGCGATATCATATCTCCTTTATTGTTGTAGAATATTCTCTATTAGCCATGTATAATATCTGGCCTTTTTAAATTAAAAATGAGATTGCTCTCGACCGGCATCTAGCAGGGGGCAAAGATGAGGCCGACGATGAAGCGAGCACACCCAGAAGATGCCTATTCACTTGTGCGTTAAAAAGGTCTAGGTTATATGAACTCGGAAATACAGACGCCGGCAGAGAATTCCAAACCTTAGACACGTGTACTACGAAAGTAAATATCATTACGAATTTACGAATATATGAAATCGCATTATAAAAGATGATGCAAAGCGCTTGGTTCGAATTAGAGGAATTTCGACCAGCTAAGGACGGTAGCCAGCCGTACGTCTGGATGTCCGATGGAACAAGGGGGGCGGCGGTATGAGCTCATGGAGCTCCTGAGCACACTCATAATATGGCTGGCTTACATAATATTTTATTAATATAATATAATAGCCTTATATGTATCAGTCGGTTAAAAGCCCCTCTCATTAGAGTGTAGGATTGGACTCCCACGCTAGTCAGGTTGGGGACTTCATATAATACCTTTGAGGAAACAAAACAAAGAAGAAAAAGAAAAAGGAGCGTAGAAGAAGAAAGAGCGTTCTCCCATCTTAAAGGCCGGCAACGCACTTACAACCCCTCTGGTGTTGCGAGTGTCCATGGGCGGCGCTAATCGCTTACCATCAGGCGATTCGTCTGCTCGTTTGCCACCTATGTCATAAAAAAAAAAAAAAGAAGAAGATATCAAGAACTACTTACTATATGGATCACATTTAAAAGAACACAATCTTCATCTAAATGAATAAATAAAATAGCCATATGGTAAGCCTTATACGGTCATCAATGAAACATAATTACCAGTAAACACAGCAGGATCACTCCCTTCCTCAGGAGCACTGACAAAGTAACAGATGTGTCCGGATGTGTGGCAAGGAGTGAAGAGACACAGCACATTCAAATTGCCAATATTAAACCTGGTCTGGTGTTGAACTTTCTTGGTCAAGGCTCCAATGCGGTCATCACCACCATATACTACAAGGCCGGGGAACATCCTGACCAAGTTTTCATTACCTCCAGCATGATCCCTGATAAAAATATTAATTAACTTATTTTTTCATAAGTTAGTTCCTATATTTATCGGTACTGTGAGCCACAGGCATTTTACTCAAAAACCATATGTTGTATTCAAATAAAATTTGAAATGTTATTTAAGTGTATTATGTTATGTACATAATAGGTCACTATATAGTTATTCATTCTAATTACTAAAAAAAATGTTTTTAGGCAGGGCTCTCTAAATATGTAAATGAAGGTAAAAAAAAAATTAAACATCTTGTACATCAATATAGCAATAGGTCATTAGAAACTAATGTAAGGTTTCTCAAAAAAATATGATTAAGTGAATATATTCGGAGACAATCGCTCTGAAAGTCACGATAATTGTGACTTTGGCACCCTTCGCCCCTTAGTATTCCAACCAAAGAATCATAAACCCAAAGGGTAAAAACGGAACCCTATTACTAAGTCTCCACTGTCCGTCCGTCTGTCTGTCTGTCTGTCCGTCTGTCACTAGGCTGTATCTCATGAACCATGATAGTTAGAGAGTTGAAATTTTCACAGATGATGTATTTCTGTTGCTGCTTTAACAACCAATAATAAAAACAAAATAAAATAAATATTCAAGGGTGCTACCATACAAAAAACTTTTAAAAAGTTGCTTGTTGTGTTTATCAGGCCCTGGGTCTCAAATAGTATGGGAAAACTAACATCCGATGCGCACTTGACCAAAATTCCATTTGATATTATTTAACGTTCTTATTCCTGATAAAAATTAAAAAAATATTATTATTTAAATAGATTATAATAAAGTGTCTAATGTTGTATAGATAATAGTACGGAACCCTTTGTGCGCGAGTCCGACTCGGACTTGGCCGGTTTTTCATATCTAGATAATTTTCTTAATTTTATTTCATTTAATTTCCTACCACAAGCAAATTACCAATGATGATGAGTAGTCAACACAGTTGTTAATTTGGCCCCATGTTCCTGCACTGCCATCACAACCGCGTTTGGTTCAACTGGGTCTACAATGGCTGCTTCTTTTGTAACTTTGTCTATGATCAAGTACATGTAGTTGTCTTGGAGCGCTGGTAAGATCTTCACATCCATGGCTGGGAATTGGTAATGTTCTGGTAGACTGTGATATCCTTTCTGGTTCCGAACTAGTGCTGAAATTGTTAGAGAGATATGAGTTTTCAAGTATTTTGAAATACTAGTGTACCATACAGGCCATACAGCACACTCAGAGCTATTTTAAGCACTTGTGAGGTTATTTCCACAAATAATGAAGACAAAATAAAATAAATTATTGGTTTATCATTATTGCTAAATAATTGCTAGTCAATAAAAGTTAGTCAACAATAAATAAATAAATAATGGGGGACAATTTTACACAAATCAACCAAGTCCCAAACTAAGCAAAGTTTGTATATATACATACATATATAGATAAATAAATACTTAAATACATAGAAAATCCCCTGCTTAAATACACATCCAAGACTCAGGAACAAATATTTGTGCTCACCATACAAACGAAGCCTACTAAGTCAGTCACTACCAATAAGCCAAAGTGGTCATCAAAGTCGCTCGCTCACAGCAATAACGAAACGACGCGCGCATCACGTAATCGAATAAATAGTCTCGAATAGTTAAATAATATAATAAATAATAAAAATGGTGAAGTGTTACAAGTGCAATAAAGTGGTGAATAAAAAAAGTCCAGGCCTGCAGTGTACCAAATGTAGCAAATGGATTCACGGATCGTGTGCTAGTTTGTCTACGGAGCAGCTGAATACACTATTCTCCATGGAGGCGGCTGACTGGAAATGCCGGACCTGCATAGGTAACAACAAACCAAAACGCATTTCGTTCATAATGCCTGATCCTGAAGACGAAGAGAACACTGATACAGAGAACCTGACAACCCCGAACAACACGGAAAAAATGCTTACCGATATCAGGCGAGAAGTACGAGAAGCAGTCCGTATGGAATTACAGACAGCATTACAGTTCTATTCGGACAAAATAGACGATTATGAACAAAAAATAAATGACTTTGGAAGACAATGTACTGACCTAAAAAATAACAACAAGAACCTTATGCTAAAAAATGAAGCGCTCGAACAAAGAGTGAACGCATTGGAGCAGAGCATGAAAATTAACCACCTGGAAATTGTTGGTATAAACAAGATGGAACAAGAGGATGTCACGACAATTGCTAGAAAATACTGCATTAAAATAGGACAAAATCCCCAGGATATAGCCAACGTGTATAGGAAAGAAAATAAACGTAAAAACAGCGGTGCCACCGAAGACATCGCTTTAGCTGGACGGGCGGGCCCGCGGTCGCAGGAGCCGATTGTCGTCACACTTCAGGAAGGCCGACGCGGCCTGTGGCTGGAGGCCGCAAAAACTACCAACGTGTGTGCCAAAGAGGACCTCGGAATGCCAACGAACTCCAAAGTATACTTACGAGAGTCACTAACACCCACAACGGCCTACTTAAGATGGAAAGCCAAGACTACCCTCAAAGATACCGGCTTATACAAATATGTATGGTGCAAAAACGGCTCGGTATTCGCGCGAAAGGACGATAAAGGCAAATCTCATATCATCCGATCGACAAACGACATAAGTCGGCTAGTGGGAAATACTGCAACAAACACCGAAGCCTGAATACCGGCGTAACTACCGCACGACTACCTACAACCAAAAAATAATAATGGACGATACACCATCGAATATTATAGAAGAAAACCACGACACTTGGGAAACATTCGTCGATAATATACCCCGGCTAAATAACTCATTTATCATCCTACATGTTAATATAAGATCGATGATTAAAAACTTTACTCAGCTGGAACACATAGTTACAAATAGTTCACGAACTGTGCAGGTAATAGTTATAACTGAAGCTAACATCTCACACGAGTGCGTAAGACTGTTCGAGCTGGATGGTTATGAACTTTTCTCCGAGCTCCGTACAAACAGGAAAGGCGGCGGGATTATTATTTACGTCCATAATAGTGTACGTTTCGATAGACAATCAATAACATCACATAATTTTGAATGTATAATAGGTGAAATAACAACTAACTTTAACCTCAGTATCAATCTCTGTGCCATATACAGGCCACCTAATTTAAATAAAACATTATTTGTATCAGAATTGACGAAAATTGTATCCATTCCCTCAAGTAACTCAAACTATGTAATTATTGGTGATATGAATATCGATTTAAAACAGTCAAATACAACAGTTTCACACTACCTAAATAAATTAAGCGAAAAAGGCTCAGAACCTGGCATCAGTCAGTACACACGTATAGAACTTAGCGGAAACCGTATAACTAAATCGTGCATCGATCATGTGTTTATTCGTTGCTCGCCGCCGGCCGGCCGTAGTAACAGCGATAGGCAAGGCAGATAAAAACTGCAGTGATCAACAACGCGCTCGCTGACCACTACATAACCGGTTTTGCTATATCAGACAGCTCGCCCGCGACGATGCAACCGAAATACGCACTTAAACTAGATAACAAAAAGGTGATTTCGGATTTACGTGCTATTGACTGGAACCACGGGCTAATATATGAAGAACCTGATGATGTCGTAAACTTTATTATAGATAAATTTACATTAGTTTACAAAAACTGTACATATAAAACTAAAATTTACCTAGGCAAGAGAAAAAATGCAAAATGGAGAAATGATACTATATTAAAAATGTGTAAAAAAAGAGACGAACTGTTTAAAATATGGTACTTAGATCAAAATAACGCCCAAAAAAGACTTCTTTATAATATATATCGAAATAAAACAAATAAATATATAAATAATGCTAAAAATAACTTCATAAAAAAAAGATATTAGTGATAACTTTCAAAATCAGAAAAAAGTTTGGCAAATTGTTAACCGACTGTGTGGAAGAATTACAAGATCCATTGACGAAATTATATTAAAAAGTTTCAAAAAATATAACATAAATTCATTAGTAAACAAATTTGCTTATGAATTTAGAGATAACGTTAAAAAAATCTGCTCCCCCTGTGATAAATCACTTCTAGCAAAAAACACATACGAACAAATTCCGCTATTGTCATTAAAAATAAATAGAGCCACAGAAGAAAGTGTCTTCTCCATAATTAAGCAAATGGATGCGAAAAAGAGTTCCGGTATAGATGGAATTCGTATATTAGATATTAAATGCATAAAAAAGGAAATAACTCCTCTAATTACGCATCTGATAAATACCTGTATCAAAACCTCAACTTTTCCTAATAAACTAAAAATAGGCACTATCAGACCAATTCATAAGAAAGGTAGCCATGGTGAAATAAATAACTACCGACCTATTACAATATTATCTTGCCTCGATAAAATAATAGAAAAATTCTTTGGAAATCATATACACAAATTCCTAAATAAAAATAATATTATTAACAACAAACAATACGGTTTTCAAAAGGGAAAGAATACGTCACAATTGCTATGTAAATTTACTAACGAAGTCAATATGTACTTAAATGATAAACAACACGTACTTGTCATATTTATTGATTTCAGTAAAGCTTTCGAAACCCTTAAATATAACACTTTATACAAAAAACTACAGCAGAATGGAATACAGGGACCACTCTTAGAATTTCTAAAAAACTACCACACCAACCGTTTTACAACTGTCAAAATTAATAATACTCTTAGTGATGAGATTCCCACGGAAAGAGGAACAGCACAAGGATCAAATTTCGCTCCGACCGAATACCTTTTGTACGTTAACGAAATGTGCAATATATTTACGGGTGGTTCCGTGTACCAATTTGCTGACGATACCAGCCTCGTGGCCTCACACGCCGATATTACGATTGCTGAAACTATCCTACAAACTAACTTTAACCGGCTGTGTGCATGGGCCCACGACGTAGGCTTAGTCATAAACTACGACAAGACCAAGATCATGCATATCCACTCCACACATAAAAAATGTCTCATCTTACCTAAAATTATAGCGCACAGTCATGAGTGCATGCACCAAAACACTACGCGTACGTGTAAGTGTGAACCCCTGAAAAGAGTGGATAAGCATACCTACCTTGGATTGGTCATAGATAACACATTCAACTGGGGTCCCCACATCAGTCATATTTGTAATAAATTACGATCCATTCTGGCTAAACTCTATGTTTTAAAATATAAATTACCTTTTAATACCCTGAGAATGTTGTACATGTCGTTAGCCGAATCTACTATTAGCTACAGCCTTAGTAGCTATGGTAGAACTTTTAAAACTTACCTAGATAGCATATATAAGCTCCAATTAAGTATGGTAAAAACGATAGTATCAAATTCCATAAGAAACAAGTATAAAGGTGAAGAGGATAAATTATTTCTATACTGTAAAATTATAAACGTATACGATAAATTCAAGATGTTGCTAATTTGTGACGAAATTTCAAATTTAACTCATTTAAAAAATCGTAATAGGTCACAAAAACTTAGAAGCATACGCACCTTACCTAAATATGTATTACCTTCATATAAAAATGTATACGGGAAAAGAACATGGGAGTATTTATTACCTTACATATTAAACGAATGGCCTAAACGAATGAATGGTGTCTGCCAAAACCTCATTAATAATACACATAAATGTAAAAACATTGTAAAAAATATGTACTTATCTGTAAACGAGCGACAACCAGCGACAGATAAAACATACGCGGTTTTCGTTCGCTGATAGAAAAAAAAAATGTAATTAGTTTATAAGTAATTTGGATAAATAAAAAAAAAAAAAAAAAAAAAATGGCAGTCATTAATACAAATAGCATAAAGCTAAATTTATGTAGGACTTAAAAGCATGACTTGCAAAATCAGCGGTCCGAATACTTAGTCCATCATCATCCTACCATTATCCCAATACAGTTGCATCCTGAAGGATGATGCCCGGGGTCCACTACCTAATAAGAATTGGACTTAGTTATGGGAAAACAATCCAACCCACCACCACCATATCAGCCCTAGGACGTCCACTGCTGGACATAGGCCTCCCCCAATTTCATGGGGGGTATATGCCATAATCGCCACGCTTGGCATGCCGATTGGCGATCGATCCAACCCACATGATGTAAAATTTGAACCTCTGCTTAAAACAAAAGTCATACATTTCATTGATAACGTCTTGCGGATTGGATCGTTTTTGCATAACTTCGTCCTTGGCGTAGGCACTAGTTTTCATGAAAGTGACTGTCATCTGACCTTCAAACCCAAAGGGAAAACTAGACCCTATTGGGATTAACCCTTGTCAAGTGAGTGGGCAGCTTGACTGTTAGAGTTCTCAAGCCACCCGAAATCGTACACTTGTTAGAAATAGAAATGTTAGAATGGCTAGAGTGGCTAGTCTAGTAGATATGCTTTTAAAGAATGTTTACTTACGGACGCCTACAACAGCTTAGTTTTGTTTCTGATTCGATAGATTGTTAAGTGTAATGATATTATCGTGAAATGGAAACTTACCTTGAAAATAAAGTCTAGTAATTTGTTGAGATAAGCCGTTCGGCAAAGAGTTTACTAACCGAGCGAACATGAATGGCAATTAAAAAAAAGATAATAAAAACTGCGAAATACGAATCTCATAAATAACTCTAAACTTTGAATCTGTTCGGTAACTCACTATTTGGTTTTCGCTTTACGATACGACTTAATTTTTTGTTCGTTATCTTGACATTTGTAATTTTTTTTTGTTTACTTATTTAAAGATTTTTATGTAATAAAGAAGTAAAAAAAAACTACGTCATTTTCAATCGGTAGCTCAAACAGTATATGTCTCGTTTTCAAAGAACCTGTTCGAGTCAGTCTGTATAAAACTCCTGTTACAATATTTCGTTTGAATAAATGTACTAGAAGAAGACACACTTTATTTGTCATGTCGTGAAATTAAAATAAAAGTCAAACAGTACGTCAATTGTCACAAGTGTCACAACACATACATGTGGTGATTCGTCCGTCTGTTTGATAACGCACGTGCTCCGGTTAGTCCGGTTTGAATTGCGCTTTTTAGTGGTTTTGTTACCCAATTTTCACGTATATTAGAATATTGTTGTGGGAGAAGGTATAATAATACCGTCGGTAAGTTTTTTGACCTGTGAGGATGGAAACGGGAAATAGTGAACCTCCTGACAAAGAGGGAACTTCATAGTAGTCTTTGCTCAAAACTCGCTAAAAAAACGCTAAATTGCCTCAATTTTAACTAAATGACGAAATTTAGGTTCATGGCAAAAAATCTAGCCTTCTAAATGCGTCCGACCAACATACATACGTACGGCCGGGATATGAGACTAGTTCCCATTTCATATATTCGTAAATTCGTAATGATATTTACTTTCGTAGTACACGTGTCTAAGGTTTGGAATTCTCTGCCTGCATCTGTATTTCCGAGTTCATATAATCTGGACCTTTTTAAGGCACAAGTGAATAGGCATCTGGGTGAGTTCGCTTCATTTTCGGCTTCATCTTTGCCCCCTGGCTAGATGCTGGCCAAAGAGCAATCCCATTTTTAATAAAAAAAAAAAATCTGCCAAACTCCTCAAGTCGCATGCGGGTTCTGAAAACGGCTTAAGTCATCTACAATGCCAAGTCAAAAACAACAAATCATTTACATTTGTCAGCCTGTTTAGCCTAGTTGGTCTTGTCACTGCCTCCGAAGCTAGAGGTCCTGGGTGCGATTCTCGGTAAGGGCATTGGTTTCTGTGGTGAGCAGAGACATTTGTTCCTGAGACTTATATATATTTTCTATGTATTTAAGCATATGTCTATTAAACATATTGTCGTCTAGTACCCATAACACAAGCTTTATTGGGCTTACTATGGGACTAGTACGATTTGTGTAAAAAAATGTCCCCTAATATTTAATGGAAAATAAGCAGGAATAATAAGCAAAATAAAACTGTTCCACCCCCAGAAATCCCCTGGCCAATTAACATTCATCATCATCATATCAGGAGAATGACGTCCACTGCTGGATATAGGCATCCCCCAAAGAGTTCCACAATGACCGGTCCTGCGCTACCCACATCCAGCGGAGTCCCACAACCTTTTCCAGGTCACCAGTCCACCTTGTGGGCGGCCTGCCCACGCTGTGCCTTCCGGCTTGTAAGCATTAAAGTCCTTCTAACCCTAGTTTACTCCAAGGTCTGAGGAAACATGGTCTGGGGGTCTACTCCGAAATTCGAACTTGGTATAGTGCCATCCCTTTCACTCTTACACTATATTAGTGAAAGGGACGGGACCATACAATGTTCGGATTCCGAATTTCGGAGTAGTGCCCCTGATACTCTGGATTGGGACATATGTCACTAACTTGCACTATGACCGCCAAACATTGATAGGCTCAATAGCAGTGATGGCATAGCCTTGTGTCACCCAAACTACTGAATTTTTCTCGGAGTGTCATAGCTGGTGCAGTGTATTGTATCATGGACATCATAGTATAGGTACTCCCACTTTGTGTATGTGTATAATTATGTCTTATGTTTTATTCAAAGTAACAAAATGTTTATGTAGTAGTTAGTTAGGTTAACAATAAATGTTTGTTTTGTCCTTTGTTTTAGATACTCTTCTAAGTGAACCTGAGAATCGGAAGTCACGTCAACTCAATGAATAATCAAGTCTTTGGGTCAAATTACTGTTTTAAACCTTGACGTTGGCGAATCATGGGGCCATAAAACACAGATTGATTGATTGAAACGTTTAAGAAATGTGCGCTGCAGACATGTAGTGTATTTACGTGAAATAGTAAATTACTTTTTGGACAATTTATAAGTAATAGAAAAACAATCAAAATGAAGATTAAACCTGTAAAGCATAAAACCACTAATACCTTTCGGGTATGTAAAACCTGTGTACATATTTATTTACTTTTGTGTAGCAAAACTTTTACCTAATGAAAATGTATGTTTATGTTCACAGTTTGTTCCTTTCGCTGAACGAATCAACTCCATTGACATTCGACATGCAGCCCTTTATCATATAGAGCATGCCTACACCGAGCAGCCTGAAGAAAACGAAACAAACTTCCATCTCGCCTTAAGAAAATGGCATGGGCTAAACTTAACACTAAACTTCAAGAAGTTTAAGAAAGAAGTTTTTGGGATTATAACGGTGCCGCAATTGGTTCATAGGAAGGATGATGTAGTAGAAATATTGGAAAAATATTTAAATTTAGAAGACCAATTGTGCTTGCAGCCATTATTGGAGTAAGTAAAGAAAACTTTTATTTACCTTATAAAGTTTAATTTTGCACAAAAACATACACCACATTTTTTTGCATTATTTATTCGGAAGGAAAACTCTGGTATTGGTAGATGACTGGTTAAGCTATAATCATCATCATTCTGTAATCGCCCACGGCTGAGCATTGGCCTCTTCGAGTACGCCGCTCACCCTGGTCTCATCCAGGTGTGATCCGCGATCTTTTTGATGTCGTCAATCCATCGAGCCGGTGGTTAAGCTACATTTACCAATTATGCAAAAGTTATTACTAAATATAAATATTTGGTTAATTAAATACAACCATTCAGAAATTAATTTATTACTAAAAAGTGTTTTCACTGTTGTATAACATAAATCCTTGCAATCATTACTCAAAGAGTACATCTGAACGTCTGTCAAATTAAACCAGCTTGACAGAACTGGTTTACCACGAGGCAGCCTGACCCCTGCTTGATAAAATAATACCTTAAAATTCAATACTGTTAATGTAATTATTAATATTCCCAAAAAAACATTTTGTTAATTTTGCCACAGAAGTAATTTCAAGGTATAATGGCCGCCATCTTCAATATCTCACTTCAGGGGCCTATTGCAAATTGACTTGTGACTAATTCTACAAGTGAAAGTCTTTTTCTAATGAAAGGTATTGAAAAGAGACTTTCACTTGTAATATGAGTACATCTGATCGTCTGTCAAATTAAACCAGCTTGACAGAACTACTACGAGACAGTTTACTACGAGGCAGCCTGACCCCTGCATGATGAAATAATACCTTACATTACTGTTAATGTACTTATTAATATTCCCAAAAAAAAAACATTTTGTTAATTTTGCCGCAGAAGTGATTTCAAGGTATAATGGCCGCCATCTTCAATATCTCACTTCACGGGCCTAAATGACTTGTGACTAATACTACAAGTGAAAGTCTCTAATGAAAGGTATTGAAAAGAGACTTCCACTTGTAATAAGAGTACATCCGAATGTCTGTCAAATTAAACCAGCTTGACAGAACTGGTTTACCACGAGGCAGCCTGACCCCTGCCTGATGAAATAATACCTTAAAAATCATTATATTGTTAATTTTGCCACAGAAGTGATTTCAAGGTATAATGGCCTCCATCTTCAATATCTCACTTCAGGGGCCTATTGCAAAATGACTTGTGACACTTAACAATAAAATAATAATGACTTGTGTGTACTACAAGTCATTATTATTTTATTTATTATACATGCATTATTGTATTTATTATTTCTTATAGAATACTGGTGTCACTGGCTAAAGACCTGCGAGATGACTTCTATCCTTATTTCGCAAGATTCTTAGACATCTTAATAAGACTCCTCAAAACTAAGGATGCAGAAAGGCTTGAATGGACTTTAGTCTGCCTTGCTTTCCTATTCAAGATCCTTAAACCATACCTCAAGAAGGATATTGCAGTTGTGCTAAAGAGGATAATTCCACTGCTGAGTGAGACACAACCACAATATATAAACAATTTTGCAGCAGAAAGCTTTGCATTTGTGGCCCGAGATATAAGAGACAAGAAGAAGTTTTTAGAACTTGTATTAAATTACCTACAAACGAATGATGATGTAAGTACATTAACGGAGTCTTGTAAATTTGTCATTGTAATTTGAACCTTACTATTTATATAAAAAGTTGATATTTAAATTTTAATTAATAGCAAATAATAATAATAATTGTTTATCTCAGACATTAGTCCATCTTGGTATGTATCCTAAAAAACTAGGTGTTCAATCTATACACATGTCAACCCACTGCTGGGTTAAGATATTTTTAATTATCCCACTAAGTGTTAGGTGGGCGAAAATTAATATTAACGAAATGAATGCTGATTATATCACTTAATTATAGTTTTTGACAGAAAATTCAATGTATGGTTTTTTTACAGGCTATTATAGGGTGTGGCCACCTCATATTTGAAATTATAAAGGGTGTGCCGGGCAAATTCCACAGCTGCATTGAGATGTTCCTTCCACTGCTCTTACAACATCTGAAAGAACACAGACCACACCAGGAAACACTCTTCAAAGTCCTCACACAAACATTTGAAGACAGCTTACAGGCAATCAACTACAAAGAGTTCTCCATATTCTGGACAAGTATTCTTAAATACACTGAAGAAATACTCAAAGAAGACGAGGATAACAAAGGCCTTGAATATATTCTGAGACTTGCTGGTCAAGTGATTGAACACCAAAAAGGGAAATATTTGATCAATCCTCCACAGTTTGTTCTACTTCTGATCAAAGTTATTTGTGAACAGACCTCTGAGAATGTTCTGGAAGTATGTGCCCAAATAGGAGCTTTGTTGCTCCTTTCTCCTAATGTCTCTCTTTCTCAAGAACATGCTGGGATCATTGTTAAAGTACTATTGCCATTGCCCTACCCAAACATTCTCATAAATTTCGTACAGAATGTTATAGACTATACTCAATTTGACATGCATATTTTACCAACATTCTTGAAGTATGTCATTCAATCAAATTATGACAAAGATGCCATGAGCACTCTTAGTAAGGTATGCATCAAGAAGTCACCATTGTGCATGAATGGTATAAAGCTTTTTGAGTGGGTTAAATATCCTCTTGATTTTGGAGCAAATCTGCCTATGTTTATGGAGCATTTCACCAGCATAATTAATGATGATGTCAACAATATCATTGAAAATCCAGCGAAACTCATGAATGTCGTGTTTTGTCTACCACATGTTGCGAAAATTGACATTGACAGTTGTGTGGCTGCATTAAGTCAACTAATATCAAAACTGGTGCAAATATTAGTCAGTTACAACCTTGAGAACCAGTCAGATGGGAATAAATTTCACTGCAACACTACAGAAAAATCGAAATGTGCAAGAAAAGTCCTATTCATACTTGCAAATGCTATGGAGAGTGCCATTCACATATCCAACTGTAAAAACTTGAAGGCCATTTGTGATATAGACACCCTACTGCCGGTAATATTGCCGTATGCTGCAGATCCTAATTACTTGGCGGCATTACATCTGACAGATTTGTATTTAACTGCATGTGAGCAGGATAACAGCCTCTCTTCTCCGATACTGGCCCTGATTGATTCTTATTTGAACACCAATGTGTCTTCCCCATTCCATGTGGTGAGTATTATTATATTCGTCTTGATTTTATTTTTGATATTTACACTAGAAATTGTCTAGACTTCTATATATTTGTGAACTTAACTAAATAATTAATTTTGATATACCTACAGCAATTAAATAATTTAAAGAATAATAATAGCATCAATAAATTGCTCTAACTAATTAGCTTAACATAATGTTTTATCTGACGATTCGAAAGTGTAGGAAATATGATGAACTTTTATATCACAATCCAAATCTTTTTCTTGCCTTATCCCAATATTACCCAATTACTTGGGGTCGTGTATGTTGCACGCCTCTAACAGCTGGACCTGCGCCAGATGATCCAGTGTGCTCCAATCAGATCAGAGGTGCTACCACGAAAAACCAAGTTCGTCTAGCTCCATTCCTATCGCTCATACCAAATGCGATAAGGATATGCCAGCTTCGAAGTTGGATTTTTTTGGTAGACCTGATTTTTCGTGAGCGCGGACGGTGCGGATGTGCCGCACGCGATTGAAGCGTACTGGATACATCAGTGGGGATCCAGCGATGCCCTTTGATGTCATCAATCACTTCTAATTTCTATCCTGTTCATATTGTCTCGCACACAGTCCATCCTTTTCCACTGCCTCTTTGCCCTTAAGACTCTTCCTCGTAACTTACAAATAGTTATAATTGATGTAGTCTATGTGATTGCCAGCCCATTAAATGTTTCATTTATTTTTAGGTCCGCCTTCTTACAACGCATATTTATAAACTGTTTGAAAACATAGAACCTTTAAACAAAACCGCCCAAGTTGGAGGCACTACTGAAAAACTATCAGTATTCAGCATGTGCTATTCTGTGGAATCTACTGTACCGTCCATCCAAGAATATAGAGCACAACAGAACACACTTCAGAAGATGGTGTTCAATACTACACAATATGCCCTCATAAAGGATACTGATTTCCACCTGTACCCCTTAAACTATATGTTTGGAGTGTTGTACATGAATTTCAAATTGTTATGGGAACCTGTGATTGAATTCATTGCCAGCTACGGTAATTCTCTCGCAACTGACGAATTTTGGCCGACTTTCCACAAAGCTCTTCAGACTGCTTTTGACAATGCAAAAAGAGAATTGAAGATATTCAAGTTCGATGATGAACTGGAAACTGATTTTGATCTATTGAAGAATCTGTACGCACAACATAATAATATCTCGGAGAGACCAGATGTGTATAATTACAGAGACTTGTTGCTGAAAGTGATGACAAACTGTATTCAAGTGTGTGAAGCGAGGAACAGAGATGTAGTAGTATTGTTTTTGAACTTTATTGAAGAAGAATATAAGCGAACTGACAAAGCTAATGCACTGAAAATTGACGTGGAAAGTAGAAACAACGACATGGATGTTGATGATGATGATAAATCAGAAAAAGGAATTGTTAATGAAGCGAATGTAGCAGAAATTACGAATACCATAGAGGACGTTAAAGAAACTGTATCGGGAAAAGTCACGTTCAAAACTCTTATTAATATAATGCAAGTTTTAGCACTATTTAAAAATCCTAGAGCCCTTCACAAAGAGTCAGTGTTCTGGGAACTTTACATGGAATTTTTGAAACATAAAAATGCAGGCCTACAGAAGTTTGCTTTAGATTGCGTCATAAACTACAAGAACAAAAGTGTTGTTGCGTATAAAAGCAATTTGTATAATTTAGTAGACGACAAAAAGTTTAAAGACGAATTAACTCTATTTAAAATAACAGAAGACGCTCAAAATATACATACAGATGACAGAGAACATGTTATCCCAATTATTCTGAGAATCCTCTATGGGAAAATGACGTCGAAAATGGCAACCGACAAGAAAGGAGGTGGTCAAACTAGAAGATCACTAATCATGAGATATGTTGCTGGTTGCAATGAGAGAGAACTGAAAATGTTTGTCGAAATGGCATTCTCTCATGTAAAGAACTACATTACAATGCAGCCTAAGGAAATATATGAATATATTGTGTCCACCTTAGATTTGAAATCTGTGATTATTCCAGGAAAGCTACAAAGCATCCTTAATTTATTTGAAGTGGTGCGTGAATATTTCGGGGGATATCTGAAGGATGAATTATTATCAGACTTACTGAAGATATTTATATCTGTGTGTTCTACAGTTGGAGGCATACTTGCTCATGGAGAGAAAGTTCATGTTGGCTATTCTAAAGTAATGAAAAACCTCCGAACGCTAGCTATAGGTATACTGACCAAGCTGTTTGATCAATTTGACAAGTATGCGTGGAGTCCAGACGAGTTGTATGTTATATTTGAAACATTAATTTGGCCCTTAATGCCTAAATTACACATTGAAGGAATCCACAGCCCCACTGCACTCCTAAAACTTTTTAACACTTGGTGCCAAAATCCAAGATATTATGTTTTGCTTGTGACATGTTCCGAGCAGGATCCTTCACTGAACGCAATATCGGAGATATTTAAACTTCTACTGGCTCCTAAAACTAATCCCGTAGTTGTAAATATGATACTGGATATGGTTGAAAAGTTATTGACCCTGTCGGAAGATGAAGAGGATAAAGAATTGCCCGCTATATTGCCGTTAAATACGTCGAAAATTGAATCTAAAACCGAATTGCTTGTGGAAATGAATTTCGGCAGCCAAATTTTAATACCACACATTCCAAGCATACTAGAAGTCATGAAAAGACGCATTGCAAACTCTGCGAAGTCGAATACTATGAACAAGAGAGACTTGCTGATTTTGTCCCGTGTCACTGAACTTGTGGCTTCGCCAGAACTGTGTGATGAACTGCTCAACCTGTTACTACCAATACTTGTAAAGAAAGTGTGTATGAACATGGCTGAAGAGAATATGGAGCACGCAGTTAACACCATTATCAATTTACTAGGCCACAGCAGTAACCCCCAAACATATATCAAGAGCATTGCTGTACTGTTCAATAAAATTACTCCTGTTGATGTTAGAAAGCTTCTGCTAAAACTGCTGTCGTCAATAGCAGAATCAGCTCCCAAGAACAAAGATGTTCTTAGTCGTATCAGCAAGGTCATATCCGAAATGAATGCTTTTAATAAAAGATGGATTGAACAACCAGATTTTGATAGAAGACTGGATGCGTATAAGACAATTTACCAGTTGCTAGATGATAACCAAATTGACTTGGATCTCGCAATACTTATTGTCAATAACTGTTTTTATTTCATTCGCACTGAAAAAGACATTGGTTTGCGCGATGGGGCTGCTTTGTGTCTTAAGAGAATACTTCCGAAACTGATTTTAAAGTATTGGTCGGCGCCTGATGGTCAATTCCTAGTTCGTGATACCGTTTTGTCCCTAATATCAAACGGTATAAGAGACTCGAAGAATGAAATACTAAGGAATGAGAGTATAAACCTTCTTGGAGAATTGGCAAGAGAATGCCCAAGTACCGATGTAGTCCTCTCAGACCTGGCCCATCTGACTAACAACGAGGATAGAGAAGTAGATTTCTTCGACAACATGTGCCACTTACAAATGCATAGGCGCGTTAGAGCGTTAATGAAATTCTGCAAAGTTGCCAAGAAAATGACCAAATGTCCTTCGCCAAGAACACTTACCAATTTCATCCTGCCATTGGCAACAATTTACATTTGCGACGACCAATACACGGACAAAAACACCTTGATAGACGCGTGTATAGAAACTGTTTCTACTTGCTGTAGACTACTTCCCTGGTACCACTATGAAGTCATACTTAAGTTGTATCTAAACAAAATGCGCCATGCTTCTGATTATCAGAAGCAATTGACGCGACTTGTGGTCAGTGTCTTAGACGCTTTTCACTTTGATTTCTCAAAAGCCAAGAACATTGAGTTGCCGAAGGCTTTATTAACCAACGTGGATACTAGAGTACCAAAGAATAAGAAAGGAAAACAGGGAGGGAAGATACTAAATGGAGATACTGAAACAACAAAAACCAATGTCAATGGAGTAGATGAACCAATGGAAGATGATGTTGAAAGAGAAGGAAATGAAAAAGAAACTGACGAGGCTGAGGAGAAAACTGTAGATAATTTAGAAGAAACGCAAATAGATTTAGATTCTGAATTAAAAGCTGCAGATGAAGAGGCGGCTGGTGAAGAACCAGTGAATAAAGAAATTCCTGACCTGCCAGCGTTCGAGAGGTTCACACAAG
Organism: Notocelia uddmanniana; assembly: GCA_905163555.1. NCBI lineage: Eukaryota > Metazoa > Arthropoda > Insecta > Lepidoptera > Tortricidae > Notocelia > Notocelia uddmanniana. The sequence goes on along the minus strand of LR991061.1, from coordinate 9,142,073 downwards.
TTCCACCATCTTTGGCGAAGAGAATCATTAAGTCTTTGTCGTCAGGATTGCTCCCGCAATTGAATCGGTGAGCATATCACACCTTTATCTATACTTATATATTACCTATGTCATTGGCCTTTTAAATGTATGACAAGATGACTGACAAATTAACAAACGTTAATTCGGTTCCTCCGTACGTGTGAGGCCGAGATCGCATATTTGTCAAGACCCTACGTAAGCTACGATTATGTTTCGTATACTAAAATATTGTTCCTAATTCCTATTTGGAAATTACGCAATGTTTATAAAAAATATGGGGACCTTATAATTTGCAAAGTTGTTAGTGCTGGTAACAGATGCACATTTTTTTAGGCAATTCCCAGCTGTTACCACTGAAGTGGCGGTACAGTGCTTCTATTTTCTTTATGTCACTCGATAATCTTCGTGTTTGACGACAAATATACAGTCAGCTGCGAGAGTGAGTGCGATAGCGATAGAAAGCCGATTACTATTAAGAAGCTGGTTTCCCATTACCTACCTACCTTTAGTAATAAAATGACAGCAGGAAAGAATCCCTGTGGGTTACGTACTAATGATCTCACTATTATTCAGCGCTATCGGCAAACTCACGGAGCACGAAGAATCCCACAAGGTGAACAGGCGGCGTCACGGCCTTGAGCGACAGGCCGAGGACATGTTACGAGTGCCCATCGCCCTGGCGTTAGTGAAGCTGTTGCAACGACTCCCTGGCGACGTGCTCCCACACCACCTGCCCGGGTGAGTCACAAGTCACAACATGTTCACGAGACAAGGTGAGGACATGTTGCGAGTGTCAATCGCCCGGCGTTAGTGAAGCTGCTGCAACGACTCCCTGGCGACGTGCTCCCACACCTCCTGCCCGGGTGTCACAAGTCAAAACATGTTCACGAGACAAAGTGAGGACATGTTGCGAGTGTCCATCGCCCTGGCGTTTGTGAAGCTGCTGCAACGACTCCCTGGCGACGTGCTCCCACACCACCTGCTTAGGTGAGTCACAACATGTTCAGGAGACAAGGTGAGGACATGTTGCGAGTGTCCCTCACCCGTCGTTAGTGAGCGGCTTCAGCAACTCCCTGGCGACGCGACTTGCTCCCACACCACCTGCTTACCTGCTTGGGTGAGGCACAACATGTTCACGAGACGAGATGAGGACATGTTGCGAGTGGCCATCGCCCGGCGATAGTGAAGCGGTTGCCTGGCGACGTGCTGCCATACCACCTGCACCGGTAACCACAACAAACTAACTCGTCTCTAATTTTCTACTGGCATATTAAGTTTCTGGCAGTTGGCGTTTTTGGTTTTCTGCGTTTCTGGCATTTGTCGGTTCTGATTCTAACTTATTGTCTAACTGGCATTTTGCGTTCCTGACCAGATGCGTGTAAACGCAAAATCCTTCAACTATTTATACAATACAATATGTTAAAATATAGCGAAAAGGGTCCCTCACGTCTTTAAAGTCGAATATCGCTCGACATGTATCGGACAGGTACGCGGTCCTTCATCATGGCGCAGGTCCGGCGGTCCGTTTAGCACCAAAGAGGTTTTTCCTTAAAGTCTTAGAGACGTGACACGTTTCATTATGTTTCAATATGTCTGAAATAAAACCCACGGGAGGTATGTATTAAATTTACATTACTGACTATTGTTTCATTCATTACAGAATCATTATAAAACTCTGCTCGTTCTTGAAATCGCCGCTGAAACAAGTTCGAATCCAAGCTCGAGACATCGTCAAGAAAATTATGGTCACTATCGGCACCGCGTACATAGGCACCCTACTAGAACACCTGACTTTACTCCTCACCAGAGGCTTCCAAGTTCACGTACTTGTAGCTACAATATATTCAGTATTAGACGCTTTGAAATCAGACTTCAAACCTGGAGAGCTAAATGAGAACATAGACTACATACTCGATGTCTGTATTAACGACCTCTTTGGGGCGTTATCTGAAGAAAAAGAGGTAGATAAACTTCATTATAAGACCCCTGAAGCTAAACCTAGTAAGAAAAGTTACGTGACACTAATGATCGTGTCACAAAACATAACAGAATCGTGTCTAATTAATCTTCTCCTGCCGTTTAAAGAGGTCCTACAGAAGCACCAATCGAAGAAAATCGTGGTGAAAGTACAAGAAGCCCTAACACACATTACAAGTGGTTTAGTTACAAATAAATTCATAGACATTGAATCACTATTTATATTCTTGCACGGTATTGCATCGGAAAGTATACCTGAATTCGTACTCGGTGCGCCTAAGAGAGAAATAACAGAGAAGCAAAGAGAAAAGATGCTCATCGCTAAACCAGACTGTTTCATAATACCAGAAACACCTAAAAGAAATAAGGAGCTGCAAGCGAAACATGTTAAAGTATCGGCTAAAGCTAACGCACATGTCTTAGTCGAGTTCAGTTTGAATATCCTCTACGTGATTCTTAAAAGAGAAAAGGTTCCAAGAGTGGAATGCAGAGCCTTTGTGGATCCTTTGATACCGTTGCTAGTCGATGCTATAAGAAGTGATCATGTCAAAGTGACTACGGTGGCTTTGAAATGTATCGCGACGCTTTGGACCATAAGGGTGAGCACTCCGACGCTTGAAGAGAATGTGAAGGAAATCGTGAAGACTTTGTTCCTGATATTGCATAAATATGCGACGTTTGAGATCAGCAAACAGAATGATAATTATCATTTAGTTAGGAATGCATTCAAGGTAAGTGGAACTGATGATGTAACTTACTTCAGTTTCATCATTATTTAGTTGTACTTATTATTTATACTAAAATTATTCTTACGGCGTTATTAATTTTGTCGTAGTTAAGGTATTATCCCTCTCATCAAGGAGTGGAGGCCTGTAATAATGATGATGGTATTAGTTTTCATTAGAAACTGTGTTTTTTATTGGCTGCCTTTGAAACAATATTCGTGCCTAATACATGTTAGCAACATCATCATCATCCTATTCCATCCTGAAGGATGCCCGGGGTCCACTGTCTAATCCCAAGAATTGGCGTCGGCACTAGTTTTTACGGAAGCGACTGCCATCTGTCCTCCCAACCCTAGAGGGAAACTTGACTTTTAAAAGTTCTCAAGCCGCCCGAAGGCCTTTATCTTGGCTTTACGACTGCTTTCATAGTCATCAGCCAGGATCGGCGGCTGAATGTGCCTTCCAAAGCACAAGAGCGCTCAGTTAGTAACCACTCAAATCGGTCATACATCCAACAGTTGACCTGGGCCGACATTGCTTAAATCCGCATACCGCAAGCGGTACGCGGGTGCCGCTTGTCCACGAGTGCTCCCTTAATATTAGCATTTATGACTACGCATTTTGTTGTCAATTTAACATTATTTTTTTAGGCAATCACAGTTCTCATTCGCAACGTAAAATACTACACCATGGAAGCAGAGCAATTGAAAACACTCCTGCTTTACGCCGAAGAAGATTGCCAAAACGACGAAAAGCAGACCAGCTCATTCTCGTTACTGAAAGCAATACTGGAGGCGAAACTCGTTTCTACCGAGTTGCACGAAGTTATGGAGAAAGTATCCAAGATTTGTATCCTGAGTGAATCGGCTAGATCAAGGTAATAGGGTATTTCATAACACTTAAAATATTCATTTTGTTGTTAGCAGTAACGCTGCTAACGAAAATTCTAAATTTCAAATTAAAGGGAAAAATTGAAAACTTTAGCGCTCTGAGCAGAATAGTATTTTTCAATGAAATTCGAGACGGTGCCGTTAAAGAAAGCCTAAGTCTTCTAAGGTAGAGATCGCTGTACGCCTCCCTAAGGCATTGTAAGAGGGAACTAGTGAAGGATTTCGTGCCCGAGCTTGATTGTTCCGATAGCTCAGTGCCTAGAACGATTGACTGCGTATGCCAGATGTCGCAGGTTCGAATCCTGCTCGGGGCTCTAAAATTTTCAATTTTTCCCTTTAATTTAAGATTTAGTATATTTTATTTACGTTACCAATAAACAAATCATACGAAAATAGTCGGAAAAAATCAAACTACAGATTATTTATGCAATTTCAAAGATTTTTAAACACATAAACATGAATAAAGGACGCAGTTTTACCATAGAAAATTGTGACGTCATTAAGCACCATAGATAACCCCCACTAGATAGCCCCTATGGGCGATTTAGTTCGAATCAAAAGTCACCAAAATAAGCGGTATGTGCGGGTCGCGGGGAGGTCGGTAACGTCGCTGCCATTGGCTGTTTCATAGAGCGCGCGCTTTGGTTCAACATGGCGCTCGCGGCGTAGGGATAGTACGCGTTGTTTATTACCTGCTTTTACCGGTAATGCCATTTATTTTAGGTTAACAATTTTACATAGCGTATATGCTCATCTATTGACTTGGTATCTAGAATAATACTAGCTGTTGCCCGCGTCTTCGCTCCTATTGGTCGCAGCGTGATGTTAATAGCCTAAAGCCTTCCTCGACAACTGGACTATCCAACACAAAAAGATTTTTTCAATTCGACCTAGTAGTTCCTGGGATTAGCGCGTTCAAACAAACAAACAAAATTTTCAGTTTTATAATATTAGTCTAGATTTAAGGCAGGTTTATACATAGTGTTTTGGAACACTATGTATAAACCCAGAGCGTTCCAAAAACCAGATTGCTGATGTAGCTCACACAGCCGCCAAACTTAAATGGGGCTGGGCCGGGCACGTCTGCCGCATGCCGGAAGACTTGTGGGCTAAAATCACCACCAAGTGGGTCCCACAAAATCGAACACGGCGTCGTGGCCGACCTCGCCGGAGATAGCGAGATGAAATCGACGTCTTTGCAAGACTGGTGGGAGACTGCACAGGACAGGGATATGTGGAAGAAAAGGAGGGAGGCCTTTGCCCAGCAGTGGGACACAAATTACTGTTAATAAAATAATACATAGTGTAATGTAGAACGGCTAAAGCACTGGTGAATGTTAATAAATTGCGGAATATTTTGATGACCACTTTGGCTTAGTTGGTAGTGGCCCTGCCTACGAAGGCGGAGGTCCCTGGCTCGAATCCCGGCCAGAGCATTTATTTGTGTGATGAACGAACACGAATATATGTTCCTGAGTCTTGGAAGTTTTCTATTTAAATATTTGTTTATCTATATCAATAAGTACAGTAAAACCACAAATATAAGTGACATTGGCAATCTTCGTTGACACTAGTCCTCATTGCTCACTAAGACGATTCGAAAAAACCCAATTGCAATGGCTCCATATCTAACCAATTCCGAGATCCTTTATACTTCTTCGAATTCCAGCATAGGGTCCACCTCGTGATACCAGTCCTAATTGCTCACGAAGACGATTCGAAAAAACCCAATTGCAATGGCTCCTTCACTAACCGATTCCGAGATCCTTTATACTTCTTCGAAGTCCAGCATAGGGTCCACCTCGTGACACTAGTCCTAATTGCTAGGGAAATCCATGTCCTAGTGGTAATACTGTTACTAATTTGTTATCTCATTAGATATACATACTCGATATTACATAGCAATAAATATGATACAACCGCTCAATAAACTTTATAATAAAATAAAACTATAGAATAACCATTTATTAAAAAAAAATCCATTCAACTACACTGATTTGTACCCGTATCGTACCTATAGCGTATAAATAAATAGAACGAGACACTAATTTACTACATTACTACTTTAATTAAAAGAACACACTAGTGTTCAGTGGTACCAAACACTGACAATTGAATGTCAAAAATGTAAAATAACAAATAACCTTTTCCAATAGAAATTCAATATTAAATTGGTGAAACAGTATACGGTAATGTCGAAAGCGTCACTGGCACATCACTAACCCGAGCATGTACTTTCGTCAGAAGGGAGAGTATATTGACTTTTTATTTGGTTGGAAAGGGACAAGAATACTTCAGTACTTCTTAATGGCTAGTGTAAAATGAACTCCGCCTGGCAGAATAAAATATGCCTTTTGTAATTAATTTAACTTCCTGTGAAATTATTGAAATGATTATTCCACCATTCTTGTAGTTTGCTGTTCGAGAGCTTTTCCTTTACAACTTTACACAACAAAAAACCATTTCTAATGGATTAAATCGATTATTAATGCTCGTTTATTTGACGTACGTATAGATCGAGTCTGACTGAGAGCGTGAGGCGTTGCTGCTTACATGTACTAGTGGTACATAGGTGAGGTGGCCGCACGTCGCCCTATAATCTCCATCTATAGGAGGTTATCTATGTTAGGCACATTTCCCTACAAACTTCATACTAACCGAGCGTTATTGACGTTTCATAAAAAATACCTGATTTGAATATCATTGAAATGCCGTATTAATTAGACTACTAAAATGATTGTGCGGATGGGGCCGTACTTGTAAGACATTAATCTGCACCTCTCGCTCTCACTCAGGGACACCGAAAGGTTCGAATTAATGTTTGTGTTAAGAGCGCTTTACTAAAATGTAACGGGTCCACTAACGCCACTCGTAAATAATTGTGATTATTTAATCGATAGATATTGAAAACAGGAGGCCACTATGCAATGTAGTTCGTATTTAAGTACCTTTTGAATACATCAAAGTAGTTTTTATGTTGCTGGATTCGTCGATCTGTGAGTTCAAAAATAAAACGGCCGTTTTTACTTTGGACGCATAGATCGACGAATTACATTTAAATAAAATAAAAATGTTGTCCGTTTTATCATTTTTAATACTGTGTAGAAGAATTAAAACCGCAATTAATTAAAAAATGACAAAAGTGTCCAAGATTTCATTTTAAATTTTTAATTTAAAAACAGAGTATAAGAAAAAAGTTAAAAAAAAAAGATTTGCGCTGAAGTCAATTTTTTTGTGCTTGGCCACTTAGCAGATAACCTCATCTATCCACTATATACGTATATCCAACTATCTGCATAACAACCTGTATAGCATCATGATTATAATACGATATTAGAATTTATAATATTAGAATATAGTAATACGATTGGAATTAGTTATTGCGTGTTACATTACAGGTTACAGATGATGAAAACCAAAATAGCTATACATTTAACGTCCTGCATGGGCATAGCAAACTAAAAACTAGTGCTTATGTGCAATAATTTTTTAAACAGTTCAAAACTTAACTAATTACATGCATTATATTAAATCTTTCAAATAATATTTTAAACTATAGTAACACTTTTATTATATACGTTTACGAGTATTACAGGGCGAACCCTGTAAATATTCAAATTTTAAATATACTTACCAGTATGAACGAACGTTATATTATGAATCCGCAAAATAATCCTTTATCCCTATTTTAACAAGATGACATTTTTATTTTCTTAAATTTTGCATGCCGGCTATCGGTAGATTGTGATGAAACATTTATATAATTTAAGACGTTTTGTACCATACTCACAATATTGCAATCAATATATTATTATTATCATTTGCAGAGACGAAGCTCGAGCGATTTTCGTAATGTACTTGACCAACTACTCGCCGGGCAAGCGGCTTGAGCGCTACATACAGTTCTTCGTGTCACAGTTGAACTACGAACTGCAGCACGGAAGAGAGTCCTCACTCAAGTTCTTGGAAATGATCATTACGAAGTTACAAGTGGTGAGAAAATAATTAGTTACGTTTATAGTTTGTTAAAGAATTTATTTTTTATTTTATTTATATTTCTTTAAGTGTATAACAAGTTTTGTTAAGTATTATGAAAAAGGCGGTAAGGTATATAGCCTAGCAGTAAATTGTGCCAAATAAACACGAGAAAGAGTTGATCCATCCCAAATTCGCAATTTATAATACACCATATTATTATGTTAGAAACGATCCACTTTAATTTTCTCTATATATTGATAGGATTCCCTATTATGTATACCCTCAGCCTATTAGAGGTTGAATGTTAGTGGAACCTGTTGTGGTCCTAGTTTAAGGACGCGAAATTAAATGCCTTGTACGTATAAAGATTATTTATTAATAAACGCACGTACAATCGGTATCGCGGCAAGGGGAAGACTGGTTCTCGCTGCGCTTAGCAGTATATGTGTACACTACAGTATTCCCCCCCCTCACAAAAAACAAAAAATATATATTCAAAACAAAAGAAGTCGTAACGCCGGAAAGAATTCACTGACAGGCGCACGCGCCCTACCACACTCACTACCCTGTAACGAGGGCATCACTCTTATCTTATCACTACACTCCACTTTTTTACGCGTAACCTGCTGCTGCCTGTGTGTGACCCTGCTGAGTGGGAGGTGCCTGAGCAACCTGGCTCCGGATCCAATTTTTGACCTTTTTGTTACAGGCCCGCGATAAAGCGTAGCCCAATACTAATGCTGCTAAAACAACTAGCGCTATCACCAAAATGCTGTAGTTGGTCACCCGAGTTTCCACCTCTTCATGTTTTGCCATGAAGCCCGCTGAAATTTCGTCCTGCTTTGCTTTCTCTTTGCTCTGCGAGTATCCCATGTTTGCGTAAAAATATAAATCAAGTGACCAACTGCCGCTTTAAATATATAATTTATACAAAAAAACAAATTACGAAATAGTTTCGCAGACAATAATTACTTAATTACTTAAACGGTACTATATTTTGTTAATACAATTTTGACAGGTCATACGGGCTTTAGGATTTTCCTAATACATATGCCGTTTTGCTAGTGAGCTTCAATACCGAGCCGGACGTTTTATTACTCGACCGCTTCGCGTTGTCCGCGTGACGGGCGCCGGGCTCACTTTGTCCGGAGTCAGCACATTCCTCTCGGTATCCAAGCTAGCTCTATTCCGCTGTGGAATAATATTCACAGACATATCACCACAACTATTGTCATTACTTAAAATATACGCAGGTTTGAGCCTATCGATTGATATTTGTGACTGCCTGCCAGGTAATTGGACTGTAAAAACTTTGCTGCCCCTTTTAATTACCCTATATGGCCCTACGTAAGGGGGCTGTAATGGTTTTCTTACAGCGTCTACTCTAACGAAAACCATTTCGCAAGTTCTAAGATCAGGATGCACAAATATTTTGTGTGAGTCGCGGTGTTCCGCAGGCGACGGCTTTAAATCGTTAATAACATCCCTTAACTCCTTTACGTATTCTATTGGATCGTAACTTTGGTGAGAAGTAGTGTCGAAGAATTCACCTGGCAGCCGCAATGCGTGCCCCAGCGTTATCTCAGCGGCGCTTACGCCGGTTTCGCATCGCGGTACCGCCCGCAAGCCCAGCATGACCGATGGGAGGATTTTTACCCAAGATGATGTTTCGAGCTTGGCCTTGAGTGCGGCCTTCAAAGCACGATGCCAAATTTCCAATTTTCCGTTGCTCTGGGGGTGGTAGGGGGTAGTTCTTATTTTGGTCACGCCCAGATATTTCATTAAACCCGCGAAAACCGCGCTCTCAAATTGCCTACCTTGATCACTGGTAATTTTCGAAGGACACCCAAATCGAGCTACCCAACCCTCGTAAACTACCCTAGCCACCGTATCTGCAGCAATGTCATACACTGGAAATGCCTCTGGCCAACCCGTAACTCTATCTATCATGGTCACTAAATATTTATAGCCCTCCGGTGACGTCGGCAATGCTCCTACGATATCAATATGTAAGTGTTTAAACCTACCTATGTCAGGGAAACGCCCCAACTCTGAGTGCGTGTGTTTGTGTGTCTTAGCACGCTGACACTGAATGCAAGACTTTGCCCAGTTACCCACATCACGATTCATGCTAGGCCAGTAGAAGCTCCTTTTTACCATTAATCGAGAGGCCCGTATACCTGGATGGCTTAAACCATGCATTGCGTCATAGGCCCGTTTCCGGAAACACAATGGTAAATAAGGTCTCGTTCTGCCCGTAGACACGTCGCAATAAAGTTCGAAGTTAGAATCTGGTAACCTAACACGCTTAAGGCGGGCCGCGACCACCGGGTCCCGCAATGCGTGAGCTAAGTCGCTGTCTATGCTTTGCTCCCGGGCGACTTCGGCGTAATCTATGCAGGTGGCCCCAGATATGGTTTCTATGCGAGATAGCGCGTCTGCCTGTGTTTTCGCTACCTGATATATGCTGAATATCAGTGGTGAATTCGCTTATAAATAGTAACTGGCGTGTACGCCTTGGCGTTTCCTTATCGCTACTTAATTTGCTAAAGGCATAAGTTAGCGGCTTGTGATCGGTATAAATTGTTAATTCTTGTCCCTCAAACATGTTGCGGAAGTGAATTACTGCTAGGAAAACTGCTAATAATTCACGGTCATAAGTACTATATTTGCATTGCGTTTCGGTAAAACGTTTTGAAAAATAACATAGCGGCTTCCAATTTCCTTTAACCCGCTGTTGCAATACGCCGCCCGCGAACGAATCTGATGCGTCGACCATAAGGGCCATTTTCGCGCCTTGAATTGGATATGACAATAATGTCGCGTTGCTTAGTTTCATTTTGCATTCTGTGAATGCTTGATCAGCTTCTTGCGACCATTGAATAACAGTTTTATCTTTCTTAGTTGACTTTACTAAATATTTATTTAACACGGCTTGGTATTTGAGAGCCCCCGCTAAATGTGACCGGTAAAAATTTACCATGCCTAAAAATCGTCTTAATTGCTCTATGGTCTGAGGTTTTGGAAATTCCAGAATGGCTTTAACCTTCTCGGTTGTGGGTTTGATGCCCTCTGTAGTGACTTGATAGCCCAAGAAATCGACCTTGGGTTGCCCGAAGCAACATTTAGCGATATTTATAGTCAACCCGTACTCATTCAACCTGGAAAACAACCTATCGAGGTGCTCTCGATGTTGGACCGGGTTATCACTGGCTATTATAACGTCATCTAGGTAACCGAATACAAAATCTAAGTCCTTCAACACGGTGTGGTTCATAAACCGCTGATAACTTTGAGCCGCATTACGCAAACCAAAAGTCATTCGGGGAAATTCGAAAAGTCCGAATGGCGTTATAATTGCCGTTTTTTCAATGTCTTCTTCCGCCACTGGTATGAAGTGGTAGGCCCTGTTGATGTCTATTCTACTAAATATTTTTTTACCCGCCAGTATAAACGTAAAGTCCTGTAGCCGTGGAATTGGGTACCGATCTGGTTTAGTGCGCGCATTTAATTGCCTGTAATCCCCACAAGGACGCAGGCTGCCATCCTTTTTCGGTACTACATGCAGCGGGCTAGCCCAAGCGCTTTTCGAAGGCCTGCAAATCCCTAGTTTCAACATAAGGTCAAATTCTGCCTTTACTTTTTTATACCTGTCCGGGGGTAAAGGTCTCGCCCGAGCATACACGGGGGGACCCATAGTTTCTATGTGATGCACAATGGGATGCTTAGGGGTATCCTTAAAACTCGCTGGCCGGGTTATATCTGGATAACGTTGTAATATATCAAAGAACGGCTGATTTTCGGTTAGCGTATTTACTGAACCTAAGTTACAGCTAACCACTGCCGCGATAACATTATTGTTGGTAACTGAGTCGATAAGTTTCCTCGCACTCAGATCTACACATAACCCATAAAAACTTAGGAAGTCTGCCCCTAAAATTGGTTGACTGACGTCCGCAATCACAAATGTCCATCGATAGGTACGCTTTAATTTGAAATTTAACAATAGAGTCTTAACTCCAAACGTTTTAATAGGCGTACCATTCGCCGCGAACAAACTATACCCTAGCTCTATGTTACTGCTAGTACTTACAGCTTTATTAGGCCTTGGGATCACGGAGACATTTGCCCCCGTATCTACCAAAAATCTCAACCCTGAATCAGCATCGGTCACACACAGGCGGTGGTTAGTAAAATCGGCACAGCGTTCCACCCTAGACTGTACCGCATTCAGTTTCCCGCCTTCCAACCGCAGGGCTTGACGCACTTGCTAGCCTGATCACCATATTTGTAGTGATAAAAGCATAGCCAATCTGGGCTTTGACGACCTCTTGGCTGGCGTCCCTGTCCGCGCGCTCTGAAGTTAGCCCTTGTCGGAGCATGATTACCCTGTCTGCTGGCCGCTGTTCCCCTTTCCAAGTGGGTCAGTCTGGTGCCGATTTTGGCAATTTCTCCCAAGATCCTGTCTTCCGCGGCCGCCGGTGGCGTCGACGACACCTCCGCCAACGCTCCGGCTCTCGTGACTTCAAATACTTTGTCTGCAAGGCCGGCCAGCTTTTTCAGGTCCGATATTTCACTGCCCGCCAGGACCGCCTTAACCGCTGGGGGCAATAGTCCGACCCACAAGATCTTTAAGGATGACTCTGGGAAAGTGCTTCCCGCTAAATCCAGCATCTGCCTCATAAGCTGCGAGGGTTTTTGGTCACCTAGCTCTAACTCTTGGAGCAATCTTCTCTGCCGAACTTCCTCACTCTCCTCATAGACTGAAAGCAGACGGTCCCGCAGCGCTTCATATTTTCCCGTTTCAGGTGGCGAAAGCAGGATATCTTTGGCGGCCTGAATCGTAGTTTTTCCGAGCTTTGTAACCACGAGGTTGTATTTCTGCGTGTCTCCCAACCTCTGCGGCTCGAGGATAGCGTCCAACTGCACGTACCACAGCCTGGGCTGATCAGTCCAGAACTCCGGGATCCTCGACGTTAGCGACACTGACGCCAACTCGCTTGCTGGTGGTGGCGCCTGCTGTGCGCCGGGGGGTTCCAGCCTAGAAGGCCCCGCTATGGCCGCGGGTTTCCCTGGTAGTTGCTGCTGCTGGGGATTGGGTAGCGCACCCCCATTCATTTTCTCCGCACAAAATACCGCGAAAAATATCGAAAGTCCCAAAAAATATATATATTAAATTTGGTACGCCAACTATGGAATGCGAGCCCCTCTTGCCAAAACAACAATCACTCAATCAGTCATTCAATTAATTTCACTGTACTAAAGTTCACCGCACAAGAAACTGTCACTCCGGATTAGAGTCCGACCACGGGGTCACCAGTGTTGTGGTCCTAGTTTAAGGACGCGAAATTAAATGCCTTGTACGTATAAAGATTATTTATTAATAAACGCACGTACAATCGGTATCGCGGCAAGGGGAAGACTGGTTCTCGCTGCGCTTAGCAGTATATGTGTACACTACAAACCCATGATTCTAGACTCATGGGTTCCACTCCATCTCACGCCATTTTTAGGAAAAGTGTTTTTTACAATTGCGATTTTTAGTTAGGGTTCCATTCCATACCTATGCCAATCGCTCAACAGAATAATGTTGTTTAGCCCTTGAGTTCGGCCCAAACTCTATTTCCCTCACATAAGCCTATGTCCAGCAGTTGAATGTATTATAGGCTAATAAATAAATAAATACGAGTAAATATTAAACGAGCAATCTTACACAAATCAAACTTACCCCATAGTAAGCTCAATAAAGCTTGTATTATGCGCACTAGACGACGATATATTTAATGGAATACAAAGAAAACATCCAAGACCCAGATATATTTGTCTGAGTCTTGGATGTTTCCTATGTATTTATCTATGTAAGTATGTATATCGTCGTGTAGTACCCGTAGCACAACCTATGCTTTATTTGGGACTAAGTCGATTTGTGTAAGATTGTCCCCCAATATTTATTTATTTATATTTGCCCTGACCGGGATTCGAATCCAGGGCCGTCATCTTCGTAGGCAACGTCACTTACCGGTCGTCAGATGATGATGAATCTCTATTTCAGGCCCAGCTGACCAAGCAAAGCGACTACCTCCTCCTCGCACTAGGAGCGAGCATGGTCAACGACGCGGCACCCACATGCCGCGCCGCAGCCGCCGGCTGCATCGAGACCATGCTCAAGCGCTTCCCTGCGCTAGAAAGGAATAGGCTGTTCGATCTGATCACCAGATTCTTCGAGGATACACAGGTACGCTATTTTCGCATATCGTTATGTTTCATAACGCCACTTTGTCAATAAAACGCTTTACTAAAAACGATATTTGGCGCGTATTTATAGCGGTATGCATTATATCGCTATAAATGAAAAGCAATATATATATAGCGATATTTTGTAAAGCGCTATAATAACGTTATAGGCTATCTCTGTCACGCACACAGTCTCGCCCTTTCGTGCGCTGTGACTTGTTCGTCAAACTAGAGCACGCCATTGTCGCCACCGCCACCATCTTAAACGAATACCTATTAAAACGATATTATAACGTTATAATAAAATTATCATATAAGGTTATGATTTTCATTTTGTTATGATATGAAATATGGTTATAAATATTTTTTATTTATTTATTTACATTAGAATATTTATACATTGGTTTGACAGATAAGTGTCTTAAACCCTATTGGGTTTGTATCGACACCAAAATTGTGGACATTAAAAATAATAAACTTGCTTATGAGGTACTTGTATGACACCGGGCTAGTGTCCTTAAAAATTTAAATTAGTCCATAAGTTTAGGTTATCAAAAAAGTTAAACATGTTTGTTTTTTCCTTTTCAATTAATCAAAAAGTAATGAAGATATAGCCCGTTAAAGTGTCGCATCACTTCACGCCGTGCTACACTTTCTAGCTCGGCTTGAAGTGAGCGCGTCCAAGTTCGGGAGTAGGGACTTTAGTGGGCTTTATCCTTGTAATTTTTTGTTTGATTAACAAAAGAAAAAATACGTGTTTAATATTTTGTACGTAATGGAAAATGTATGAGCCGACGATCCTCACATATAGACATAGACATTATTTATTGGTAATAACACATTACAGGTCAAAAGGTAAAATCCGATGATTTTAACATATGAACGATTATTCTCGATTTTCTAATTAGAGCAATAATTTTGCATGTAATTGAAGACGTATGAGCTGATGATCCTCACATTTAATCCAACGGTTTTCACATATGAACGATTTTTCTTGATTTTCTAATTAGAGTAATGACGCTTTCCAGCCTGTACATTTCGAGCTCGCAGCTCAACTGAGCATCCGCTTCGTCAACGTCGAAGGCGACGAATTCAAGAACCGACTCAGTACCGTACTGTCCGTAGTGAGCGGGAAAATTCTCCTACTAACCAACGATATAGGCGAGGGGCGATTCGTAAAAATCAGAGTCGAGCAAGCGGACGATAAAACAGATGAAGAAAAACAGAGAGAAAAGGACCACAGTCTGATACAAATGCTCAATCTTATCGATAAGATCACGGTTCATTGCGCGCCTAGTTTGAAAAACAAGAAGTTTACTAGCGAATACGATGAGATCGCGCAGCAATGTCAAGCTTTGTTAGCTTATCCTCATGCCTGGGTTAGATTGAAAGCTGCAAAAGTATTGCATCAGATTTTGTTGTCTGTGGACACTCAAGAGTTAGATGTGGTAGTGCAAAAGAAGGTGGATAGTGAAAGAGGGTTTATTTATGATAACACGGAAGAGGCGTTGAGGAGTTTGGTTTTGGATCTGTGTGCGCAATATACAGCTGGTGTTTCGCAAGAAATGGCAGAACAGGTAAATTTTCATACTCATACATATTTATTGCAAAACCATGGTTACATAAGGTGGTAAAATTCTTATATGCTAGGTACATGGAAACCCGGTAAGGACGTAGATACTTCTTATGGCTAAAGTTAAACTATAAGGGTAACTATAAAAAAATCCTTAAGAGTAGGTATATTTTATTTACTTAGAAATTTATTTATTTATGTGTAATTTTGGAATTTTGTTATTTTATTGTACCTAACATCATAAAATCACAATAAATTTAATTGAATATTAATAACAATTTGTACGGTCGCGATCTTTAATATGGGGCCCATTTCTCAAAAAAAAACCTTGATTTTCTTCAGTTTTCAGAATTAAATTTCTTGAAAATGGGTTTCTTTTCTTTTATTACATTTTTAACCGTAGTGAAAAATAAATCACCATGGGGGGATTTGAACTTCCGTGCCACCAACCGAGGTACCGTGGGTATCCCTTGTGGGGTCGTCTCCACAAGGGATACCCACGGTAGCTCAGTTGGTAGCGAATGAAAGATTCGTATCTTTCATTCGCTTCACTCTTCTTATTAAACCTTAAGAAGCTTTTTATATTTTATTTACTCCAGTTGAAAATTATAATTTTGCTAAGCAGACGTTTCCACTTGTAAGTTTTGTTGTAGTTATTTACAGTTTTTTTTTCATTATTTACCTTAGGTCACCGCAGTATTATTTCAAATATTGAAGCTAGTGCACTCCATGTCTAGTTTCAAACTGGCCACCAAAATAAAAGACGATACAGACGATATGGAAGGCGGCGGGAAAGTGAACGTCCGGTGGATACTGTTCAAGCTGAGGAAGGCTGTTAACGTGGAAGTCGCTAAGGCGCCGGGATCCATGAATATCGTAAGTTTCTAGTACTATTCTTGTAAGTCGTTTAATAGTAAGGAAGATCTTGTAAGTCACCGCTTGAATAAAGTACTCATTCAGAAGTAAGTCTTAAACTTTTCTTTAATGCGTATCGCTCTTAGGATCTCCCCAAACTTATCGACGCGGAATCAGCAATAGCCGATAGAAAATTGCTGTATGTCTACGCAATTAGAGCGTAAACGTATAAGTAATCCGCTTTCGTGAACCCAAATATACTGCCGTACTATTTTAACAACCATACTATACTATCTAACAACACTGTACATCTTTTACTTTCAGCGCATCTCAATCTTCACCATGTGGCTTCACCTCATCAGCTACCTCGAGACCACAGATATCACCGCTATAGTAGACGTGCTCCTGCCTCCGTTAGTTCGCGAAATGTCTACCGGCGACCCGATGGCGCCAATGTCGCCCGTCAGACAGCTAGCTACAAGAGTCGGCAAGAAGCTGAGGCGGAGGATCGGGGATATAGAGTATGGCAAGCTGTTGGCTGAGGCGCAGACGAGGCTCAATGTTAGGAGGGCGGAGAGAAAAAAGGTTCGTTACTTTAAACAAAAACTTTCTTTGATAACATTGTGGTTGGTTCACGAAATCCCACCGGCGACCCGATGGCGCCAATGTCGACTGTGAGGCAGCTGGCTGTAAGGGTCGGCAAGAAGCTGTGGTGAAGGATCGGGGATATAGATTATATAAAGCTGTTGGCTGAGGCGCATACCCGTTGGACCCGGGTATGTCCTAAAACTACGACCAAGACCACCGGGGAATGGGCAGCAGCATTCCTAGAGTGCGGTGGAGATACTGCGATCGCCAACCCGAATGCCAAGCATGGCGATTATGGCATTTACCCCCCCATGAAATTGGGGGAGGCCTATGTCCAGCAGTGGACGTCCTAGGGCTGATATGGTGGTGGTGGAAGCGCATACGAGACTCAATGTTAGGAGGGTGGAGAGGAAAGATCGTTCACACTATGCGAAATGTCCAACGAAGATCCGATAGCGCCAATGTCGCCGGTGAGGTAGCTAGCTACAAGGGTCGGCAAGAAACTGAGGCTGAGGATCGAGGATATAGAAATATAGAGTCTAGTAGAGTAGAGTAGTCTAGGAGAGCGGAGAGAAAGAAGGTTTAGTATTAAATTAGTTTTTCTAAAAAGTTCTCTTTGATAAGGTTGTGGTTAGTTCGCGACATGTCCACCAACGACCCGATGGCGCCAATTTCGCCTGTGAGGCAGCTAGCCACAAGTGTCAGTAAGAAGTTGAGGCTGAGGATCGGGGATATAGATTTATAGCAAGCTGTTGGCTGCACCTAACGGAGGGCGGAGAGGAAGAAGATTTGTTCTTGTTGGTTTTCTTAAATGTTTGGTGTTCCCAAAATGTTATGGTGTTCGCATTTTCGATTTGACGAAGATCGATTTTCGAATCCCTTCTTTATTAGGCTTACCTTATTCGTGCGAAATGCAAACTCGTACTTGTTAACGTTAATAAAAATAAAGTTTACCTGCGCACTGCGTTTGCTTATTTTGTGACGCTGTTAAATTTTAATTCAAATAAATGAATTTGTCATTTCTTAAAATGAATATTTTGAAACTAGTCTAACCGGGTTACTAATTGCCATAACCATCATATACTCTAAATGGTTTTTTCTCAAGTTTTCAGGATTGTTAAAACAAACCTAACCTAACCTACAGGGCTTTATAAATAAATATTAGGGGACAACATCCAAGTCTACACAACACACAACACTATATAACACAACACATCATAACGTTTATTTAAGTTATACTGAAAGTTTAAGAAAAAAAGCAGTTTTATTTATGGCATATTAAATTATGGATATCAAGGGGCTCGGGGTCTAATCGTTTAGATATTTTTTTAGTTTTTTTTTTTAAATTTATATGCTATCAATTTTCTCTTCTATAATTTGTTTTCCTTTTTATAGGTGTTGTTACAAGAAAAAGTAAATAATCCCGAGAAGGCGGCTAAAAGGAAACTTCAGTTGAAAGAAAAGAAAAAGCAGTCTAAGAAAATGAAGATCGAAGTAATGCAAGGCAAGAGGCCGCGTCCGAAAAAAAGGAAAGCTGAAGACCTGGACATTGAAGACGCGTTGTTGAGAGACGACTAGGATAGGAGGGTTCTCCTTTGTTAGACCTAACTATTCCAAAACCTAACTAGTACTTTGGCTAGCCGTAATCGTAGTCGTACGGCGAAAAAAGAGGCTGCTATTGAAGCGCTGCTTTACATTACCTCTAGCCGAAACGAAGAACGTAAATCGCCGGCACGCCGAACACATTCCGACGCACTTTTATCCAGCCGTATTCAATCCGCCTAATCGTTGATCCGCCGTAATACAAAACGGTACTGTTTTGTAAAACTACTAGCCGTAATGTAAAACGGCGAATTTTACAATCCGGCTACGAAAGATACATCAGCCCAGCTAGCAAGCCAGGTCGTCATGTCTTATTTGACGTTTTAGTACGTTTCGGCCAATATACGTGACGGTATAAGGTATAACCTACGTGGGTTACGGTAGCCTAGTGGTTCAAGCATGCGGCTGTGAAGCGGCGGTCGTGGGTTCGAATCCCGGCTCGTACGACGTACGTAATGAATTTTAACTTATGTGCCAATAAATTCAAAGGTGTATGTGAAATTCTCAATCTGCACTGAGCCAGCGTGGGGACTAATGCTCGTTCTCTCTCATCTATTATTGGAGACCTGTGCCCAGCAGTGGGACGTATACAGGCTGATTATGCATAAGTAGGGCTTGCAGTCCCGGTACAGGTTTGTATAAAAATTTGGAAAATTCATAGCTGCCCAGAAAAGGATAACACTTTTATTGCCGGCTAGTGCTACGCGCTACGCTCATAGGCCGTAGGCACGTATTTCCCATATGTAGCCCGTAAGAGCTATGAACAGACTACCCGACAATCGGGTTCTCGTTGCTGAATGTGATAAAGTACTGCTGATGTTTGTCAGTTTAAAATGTTAAGTAACTTTATATTATTATGCACTTATCGACTAAGTGTTAATGTAAATATTATTGAAGTTGATTACTGTAGTAAAACATTTATTAACTTACCGAACTGTTTTATTTTAATTCATAAGGCCGAGGATGAGGATGGTTAAGAATTCCCAATAGGTAGGTATTTAATAAGAACTTTAGCACGGCCCCTTTCGTTGCGGTGTCTTCTAATATACATAACTATAAGACATTTAGGATTAATAGATATCGGTCATCATTTTTTAAAAGAACATTAGAGAACAAATTATAATAAAATAAGGCTTAATTCTATAATCTTTTATTAAAACTAAACTAACTAAAAATGGCCCCGGCGGCATTGTACCGAAGACGCCAGCAGTTTTTCCTCGCTGAATGGCTAAGCTTATTTTTTGTGCGAGGTAGCTGCCACTTGTCAGCTCTTCGGTCACCGGTAGTGTCATTAACGTCTTCACCGCCACAGTAGATTCCGTAAGTTGTTTCTCCACACGTCAGTCTTTGTAGCAAAAGACTGAAAATGATCATAACTTGACAGCACGTAGGTTGCCTTTACATCACTTGACATGACTTGATATGAAGTTATGGCGTATGGGGCACTAAATTTACTGACTTTATACCAAGTCAATGGCGGCGAAAGGGTTAAGACTCTTCGCGATCTCTTTAAAGAGGCTCAATGCTCCAGGGTCCTACGGACCAAGGGTGTCGACACTGAATGGGACAAAATTACATTGTTAGGCGCTAAAATTTGCATCATAACAAAGCAAATACCCATTCGAACAGTCCGCTTACTTTGAATTAAAACAACTGTAGTAAACAAAATAATATTGCTTTATTATGCTCTAAAAGTATAAAATAATTAACAAAATCTACGAACAGATACGGTCCAAATTAAAAATAACCGTTTAATACAAATTAATTTCATTTTTATTTCAGTTTAAAGCGCAAAAGCTTGTACATCGATTGTTTAGCCACACATATCTTATAAGGTTTTAATTGTGCTGTTATTATGAATTTTATTCTCATAAATGTAAGGACCTAAAAACAGTCTGTCGATTATTATTATTTACATTATCCAACCAAAGAAGTCAGAAAGATGAATGATTACTTCTGCATATAATTTTAAACCTAATCCAACTCGCAATAAGGTTTGATTGCCCTAGATAAGTCATTTCGACAATCATTTCTCTTCCATAATTCTACTATGCTAAATACGTTTCAAGCTATAAAAATAAGTACAATTCATACAATATCATTTTCACCCATATCTTAACTTCAAAACAAAGTGAAATAGGGTAGTAATAGTGTGTGCAATAAATACATTTTTATTTAACTTATTCTCTTACTTAATTACTCGTAAATCTATTGAATATTAATAAATCAAATATTCACAGCACCATATTGCATCCAATCATATCCTTCTGACGTATTGAGTATATTTCTATCTGTATGTAACTTTTCATAACTCACACAATTTATGATAGGTGGGTCTGGCATACTTGTCGAGAGATAACAACGATAATATAACTGTCATAACATGGCCACATAATAATTAATTAACCTGTAGATGTGACAAGGTTATAACCTTATAACCTTGTTACATCCCTATCCTTGTCATGTGATATATCACTGATCAATATCTCTCAAAGTTTACCAAATCTACGACCCATCATAATTTGTGCAAGTTATATTTGGATAGTATAGTTAATTTAATTCCATTACAGACTAAGTAAGGGACTATTCTAACAATTTTGTAGTAACAGTGCAAGAAAGCTTAGTGTGTTCCTAAAATATTGTATTTCCAATATTTCCATCTATTTCATAGAACTCTACGTATATCTTGTCTTGGCCAATTATGATGGACCTTCGGCTTAATACACTTCTAGGGATTCAAATGCGATGGGATATCCTAATCATGACGTTCCTGTCATATTTAGTGGTTAATTAACCAGTTAATGTTAAGTTTACGTGGCAGCGACGTCATGGTAAGGTTAAATCACTGTTGAAGTTGATGTTGCCTCTCTCCAAAGTTACTCCTGGGGGCCATATAAATGAGAAAGGTAGGTATAAGAACGCTTGCAGACACGGTTTTTGTGCCGTGCGGTGGTAAAATTAGCCTGTATGTTATACTTACTTAGTAGGTATACTTACACGATGATTTCGGGGCCGTGATTATGAATCAGATTTTCCGACTTGGTATTTGTTAGCCTTTTGAAGAAAATAGTAGTGACATGAAACAAAACTCATTTCATTTTTAATCTATTTTGACGACTAACATTCAGAATCTCAAAAAAAGTGGTTATCCTACTCTCTTTGACGGACATGGAGAGTTGACAGTGGGGTAGAGTGACTAATTTGTATGAAAAAGTAATATTTCTTATTTAAATTTGGAAAATAATGGATATATTTGAGTTGTAAACCTTCATACCAACTGTTATGTTATTTACTTCTTATACGGATCACGACTCCAAAATCACCCCGTTATATGGCTGATACTTGGTGATAAAATGTGTCATAAAACACTCTAATAGAAATTATTATTCGCTTATAACTGGAAATGTGAATGCTTAATTTTGTAAATTTCTATTAAAATGTACATACACAGGTACAGGTGAGTACACAAAGCTTAACATTTATTATTCAAGTAAATGTCGAAATCCGAAATCCGTTGAAGCTCATGATGAATTACATTTAACCTTTTCATCAAACCCTAATTCCAGCTTATCTACCTATCCAATTATTTATTTTCAAATCTTATTGAATTATTAATTGAATTTGCAGAACCACATATTTCATGTACGATCTATTATTTAAAAGTCTGTTTTTAAGCGTGTGGTGAAAAGGTTAAACCATCAAAATTATTAGGTATTAAAATTTGAAAGAATTTAACAATAACATGGACGGCAGCAAGCTCGGCGATTATATAATTTAAAATTTAAAAGCAGAACTGTAACAATATTAGGTATATTTTATGTTACGCCAGCATTTCGTTAATGACGACATTAAACATGCTTCCCTCACTCGCTTCTTGATTAATAGAGACAAATAGTTTACGTCAGTTAAAACCGCGTTCTACATATTAAAGCTTGAAATGCACAGAGCGCGGCGCAGCGTCGTTGGGGGACGGAGGCGGTTTTTCGGTAAAGCGAACGCGGTCCGGGGCACTTCGCACCAAAAAACCGCGCGATATTCGGTAGCGCGGTATAGCGGAGGCGGCGTGGGTGACATGAAGCAGTAATCGACAGTCGACAGTTTCGGAATGATCAAAAATACAATACCGCCTCCGCCCCGCACCGCGCCGCGCCCGCTCTGTGCGTTTGGAGCTTTAGTCAGAGGGCCTACTCCGAACTTCGAAAATCGAACTTCGTGTCGTGCCATCCCTCTCACTCTCGTTTTATACAGTATATGACGGAAAGGGATGGTACGATACGAAGTTCGATTATCGAAGTTCGAAGTAGGCCCTCAGGTTGTAAAAAGGTAAGTTTCAAAACGAGTAATAGTAATCAAATGATACGGTTATAGAAATTTTACTATATTTCGGTAGCAAATTGCTACTTTCTATGTGTGTATAGGGAATAACAAAGTACATTTTAATGAGATCTAGTAAAAGTAATTCTTTCAACAAAATGTGAATTAATAATGAACTGGGGTACATTGGCATTTTCAATAGACACATCACATCACATAAATAGCTTATTTTCTTCAGCCGATTACAATACTTTAACGTTCTATACAGAGAAACACTGTCATCTACGAATACTGCCACTATTTATTTGATCTTGAAATTGAATTGACTGAATCTACATTAACATTTAATGGGTCCACGGAAAGAACATGTATAGTCCTTTGAAATTTCAAAGGAAATTTGCGCCTTATGTCTTCATCAGTTAGATTTGTTATGAAATTTAAGTGGTCTAGACATGTTTTTCCGTGGACCCTTCATTTAAGGCATAACGACTGTAGGCATGTATCATTGTTTTAACTGCACTTCGCAAAAATGGATTTGACCCGTGGACGCCTACATATATGTGTGCGCATATTTAATATGTATAACTTGTTAATGATGTATGTATATGGATTGTTTTTATTTTATGACTTTTAGTGTCTAGTTAAAATGTCAGTAATTTAAATGTAAGTACTGAGTTAATCGAATGAATTGACTGTCTACGATAGTAACGATTGGTAAGTTAAAAATGTTCAGTGCTTGACACCTGACCCAATACGGTATTTTCAATCTTTCGTCATATGGTCGGAGGTGATATTTTGTCACCAATTGGGCATAAACGTGCCGAACGTGCCGATCACTGGGAAGTTAAAACTTAAGTTTGATAAAAGTGCCTTTCCATGGTGTCATTTGTGGATTGTAATATGCAGTATCAAACACGTGTCCTAAACCGGCTCAAGTTAATACTTAATTGACTAACAGTAACTGACTGCGTAGAAGTTATATATTCGTAAGTACTTATATTCAAAACATTATATTATCTTGTTTATTAAAAAGAACACGCCTTAAACATTTGTGCCATATTAGTTATAAAACTTATAAAATACAAATTATTACCACATTTATTATACAGTTATGGCGTTGGAATTAAATAAATTCCGGACAGTAAATAATACACACCCCCATCTACCAACCGCCTGTCTGTGATTATAAGGCAGCGATGAGAGGGTACGAGGTAGCCTAGCTACACTAACGCATAGGTACGGTACCTTATACTTCCTCCCCGCTGCGTTAAAAACAAACGAGCATCCATGTAGTTGCAGCAACTACCACGCCTCCCCACCACTGTTCTAGCGACCAAACTGTGAAGGACTCCCGGGCGCTCAGAATATGGTACACGGGTGAATAAAAGATACACATATTTCCTTTCTTGCTCTTACAACAGCATGGCCGACAAAGGATTATACCGCATAATCTTCGACAGCAGTATCCACAGCAGCGACGTAGTTGTTGCAAGTACCACGCCCCCCCAACCCAGCTCCAACGACCAAGCCGTGGAGAACTCTCGAGCGGCGAGGAGGGGGTAAGCGGGGGCCTGCGGGCCCACCACTCCGTCACCGGTCCCGTCGCCGTGCACGCCTCGCGTGGAGACCCGCTGCACGCGCTTGAAGTGGATTATCATTAGGGTGAACATCGCGAACAGACCTGGAATTGAAAATAAACTGGTATTAGTAAAGCTACCTACAGTCAGCATCATAAACATATATAGGTATATTATAGGAGTTCGTTGTTAAACTTTGAAACGCATAGAGCCCGGCGCAACGTCGTTGCGGAGCGGAGGCGGTTTTGCGGTAAGCCGAACGCGGTCCGGGGCACTCACACCAAAAAATCGCGCGGAGTGAAGCGGTGACATATGATATTTGAAGCAGTAATCGACAGTCGACAGTTTCGGAAAGATCAAAAGTGCAAAACCGCCTCCGCCCGCACCGCGCCGCGCGTGTTCTGTCCGTTTCGAGCTTTACAGATAGGTCGAAAAGTACTAATAATAATACAAGTTTATGAAGCTGGTTGTACGAGACGGTATACTGTACCTCTGGTATATATTTTTTCGAAACAAACACAAATTAACGAACGCGTTTGCAGTCTCAATTTGTATGGCCACTGTAGCTGCCGAGTCCCGTCAACTACAAATTGATTGACCGTTCTGAAAAGAACGCTTTCGATTGACTTAGCGACAAAATGATTGACCGTTCTGAAAAGAACGTTTTTCGATTGTTTAGGTGGTACTACCATACCAAGTACCAAGTACCCGCAACCGACGAGCATGTATGAGAAGATGTATGGATGTGATTGAAGCGAAATAATTAAGTATGTAAGGACCTTAGTATTTGGCGTTCTTTGGTCTCTGCCTACCCCATGGGATAACGACGTGAGTTTATGTGTGTATGTAGCAAATATATACTACATAATTTTTAAGAAAAAAAAAACGACTTAAATGGGGGAGGCCGGTGAAAGATTATTATACTTGGTGCACTCTTAGATTCCATACAGAATAAAACAAAATTAAAAATTTTGAAAAACCCACGACGGATTAACCTAATTCAAAAATTATAAAATAAAGTAAATGTGAATCCCCCGACTGGGTATTTACGAAGTAAGTACATGGAGATAATAAATAGATTTCAAAAACGGTTGTATGGTCGCGAGGTACAGTTACAAAGCCAGAAAAATCCGTCGGGGGCTGCCATTGCCTGCCCTGAAATGAAGTAAGATTACGAAGTCCGTGTTATATGTACTTCAATTTAAGTTGCTGTGTGTAATGTACCTCGAGCTTTACTATATTATTAATATTTTAATGAAATTAGGAACAGACATGGCAATGGCAGCCCCCGACGGATTTTTCTGGCTTTGTAACTGTACCTCGCGACCATACAACCGTTTTTGAAATCTATTTATTATCTCCATGTACTTACTTCGTAAATACCCAGTCGGGGGATTCACATTTACTTTATTTTATAATTTTTGAATTAGGTTAATCCGTCGTGGGTTTTTCAAAAATTTTAATTTTGTTTTATTTTATAATTTTTAGAGAGCAATGTCTATACGTTCCTCACTCAAACGTTCCAGTTGTAGAATGAGCTCCCTCCTGAGGTTTTCCAAAGGGATTATATTATAGTATAGGGCTATTCAAGAAAGGAGTGTATACATGTTTAAAGAGTCAGCAACGCGCATTGAAGCCCCTGGAGTTGCAAACATCCATAGGCTGCGGTAACCGCTAACCATCAAGCGGACTGTATGTTTGTATGCCATCGACGTGGTAGAAAAACAATGGTTGTTTCTCACTTATTATTATTTATCGTATGGCATTATCACTGGATATAAAATATTTAAATTAAAATTTAGCTCTACTCAGGTAAGCCGAGGCTCCATCGGTCAGGTTCATGAAGTCGTCCAAGGGGCCTGAGTACTTCGTGAGAGGACATTCCAAGACAATGTGGTTTATGGTCTGGTCCGCGTGCCCACAGTCACAAGCAGGCGAGCCGCTCCAACCCCATTTATACCGGTGATGGGCGCAGTTTCCAACTCCCGTTCTTAGGCGATTGAGGGCCGACCACACCCGGCGAGGTTCCTTGAAACCATTTGGTGGTTTTCGGAAGGAGAGAGAAGAGAAGGGGTTTGTGGGGTCCCTGTGGTATTCCCAGTCTGTATGCCAGGCCTCATCCAAGCTCCAGTTGGCGGGTAGGTTAGACATCAACAGTGCCGGGGGGTTTCTTGAGCTGAGCCTTTTTCTGCCGAAGTCAGCGAGGTCTAGATGTATGGGTAGGTCCTGGTTGGCATTCGTTTTGCAGGTTTCGCGGTGTAGGCATGTCTTCCTTCGTAGGTGTGTAGGAGCTATGTTGCAAAGGGTAGGAAGCCAATGGGTGGGGGTAGGCTTAAGGCACCCGCTAATCAGCCGAAGAGTCTGGTTTAGCTGCGTGTCAACGACCGGGGTGTGTTTGCTGTTCAACCAGACTGGAGCACAGTACTCAGCTGTTGGATACACCAGAGCTAAAGCTGTGGTTCGGAGGCAGGAAGCGGAAGCACCCCAAGTGGTCCCAGTGAGCTTTTGGACAATGTTGTTTCTAGCCTTCAGTTTGGCTGACGTTTTGTGTAGGTGGTATTTGTATGTAAGGCTTCTGTCTAGTATTACTCCCAAGTACTTAGGGCATGGATTATGGTTTAAGAGAGTGCCCTTAAACATTACGCTCAAGTTCCTTGTTGCTAGTCTGTTGTTCAAATGAAAGCAACACACTTCAGTTTTTGATGGATTTGGGCATAGGCGCCAACGGGTGAAGAAGTCATCAAGAACAGCCAGATCTTTTTGGAGAATTGGTTCAGTGGCTTCAATGCTACGATGTTGTGTTTTGAGAGCCAGGTCATCAGCGTAACCAAATTTGCGCGACGAGGTAGCAGGTAGGTCGTGCACGTAGAGGTTGAAGAGGAGGGGAGCCAACACGGAACCCTGTGGGAGGCCGTTGTTTAGGACTCTGACACTGCTGGACTCATCGCCAAGGAAAACTGTTTCTCACTTAACGCTATATATTCCGGAAACAAGCACGGTAGGCCGAAGGCAGAGCTCAGCGTAGGGACATATGCCCAAAGCATCCCATTAGAAAGCACTCTCGACGCCAGCCCGAGACCTGAAGGGCAAGCCCAAGTAGATCCTTCCTATCGAGTGTTTTACAAGAGAACCTGGAAGACGAAGGCTCGGAGCGTCCTTTGAGAGAGTTCTCTCCGCAAGCCAGAGGGCCGAAGACCCAAAGGGCGAGCCACCACTATCCACCCGTGTCTTTACAATTAAATTTGAGGGGGCCAAAAGCGCAAAGGTGAGTGGCAAGGCACGCAAGACCAAAAGCTGAGCTCCGCGCAGGTGAGAAGGCCCGAAGTGCCTAAAAGCCTCAGCGCGAAGGGTCACGCTCTGTACGCGAGCCTACACGGGACTCTCGTGCACTATCCTATCGCTAAATGTTCAAAGTAGAGCCGATCCGAGTTCTGCGTGGGGCCGAAGGTCCTAAGCTTCTCTTCAGACCGCGCACTACGAGTATATGCGAGCCCACGTAGACACTCACATCCTCCTTCCTCTATCACAAGCACATCAAATTTAATATCACTAACTTGGATCATTCATTCTAAATTTCGACAAACTTTTACTTTTTTACGAATATATAGCAAAAAATCTTAATCGGTTTAGCCGATTTGGAGAATCTGCGCCTATTGCCCTTAATTTATCCTTTTTTTACCTGGGGAAATGCATTTACGCATCCCGCCTAGCCGGGGAACTAGGACGGGTATGATGGACTCCCGGGAACCGCCCGTACTACCGTCTAAAACCACCAGGGTATGCCCATCACGCAGCATTAGTGGCGGTGACACGGGATCGCCAAGGCACACGACTGCGAACACCGCCTGCTGCAACAGCCGAAGCTGTTCCCTCACTGCTCAGGCAAGCGTCTCCCACCCGTCGGCAAGCGTGCAGCGCGACACCACACACTTGCCGACCAAAGGACCTCCACGCTGGGAGAGAGTGAAAAACCCCGGATTCACCCCCTCAGGTCCCCTTGTGACTTTTTAAAGAGGTTTTCTCCCTCGCAGTCACCACCCGGCCCCGGCCTGACGGTGTCAGCCCCCGCTCCCGACCATAGCGGCCCTCTGCCGAAGCTAGGGTTACGAGTCCGTAGTTATTTTTACAGGCATACGGCATGGCCTGTCCCTCTCGCCGCACCTGGGGAGACTTGCGAATGCGGAACCCCCCATCCCCCCATTGGTCGCATCTGGAGTGTCCTCCGCTAAACAGAGGAAAACCCAGAGCGACCTCGTCTCCGGGTTATTGGTAGCACCGGTAAACGATCCCTTCGAAAATGAATCACTTACCGTTGCCTGCAGGGCGCACCGGCCAGAACCCTTCCCCTTCCCCCAGACCCGCGAGGGAAGAGCCCAGACACTCGTGGAGGTTACCCGACTAGCGCCCCCCCTTAATTTACCCTTTTTTTATACCTTATCCTTTCCGTCGTGGGTAACCAACCACCATATTAATTGCGCTCTGCTCTGCATATAATTTAGTGAACTCGTTTTGGAATAAATGTGCTTTTCAGAGTTCTGTAGCCCCGAAACAACGTAATCGGGTCCCGTCGGGTCGTTTAGTAATAGGGTCCCGTTTTTACAACGTGTAAAAGCGAGACCCTATTACTAAGACTTCACTGTCTGTCACCAGGCTGTATCTCAAGAACCGCGATAGTTAGACAGTTGAAATTTTCACAGATTATGTATTTCTGTTGCCGCTATAACAACAAATATTAAAAACATATGGATAATGGTACGGAAACCTTCGTGCGCGACGGTTCCACTCGCACTAAGCCAGTTTTATAACATAACACGATAGTTTTATCCATGCGTAGTGTGTCCCATGGCATATTCACGTCGTGTATCGCCGATAAGTTCTAACTACACAATAATACCTACTTTAACCGAAACCATAATATTTAGATAAGCAGACCTGTTTGGGGGACATATGACTTAAGCCTACTCTTCCGTGGCGGGTATAAAGAGCAAAAATTCTACTCTTAGCAGTTCATGAGTAGTTATAGGTAGAGAAGTTACTATCACTTACTCAGTCATCACTTTTTAAAGAGCTATATCACGGTATTCTATCCATGAGGATTCACAAAGTTCCTTACTATGTTATTCTGTTTCATCATACCTACAGCTCTCAGCAGTTCATACACAGAAGCTACTCAGAAAACACTATCAAAAGAAACACGACCCGTTAATGCATATATATGTGCTCTCGCAAACTTCCCTATGGTGCTGATTTGCTCCATAATCAGGCCTTCAGCAGTTCATGTGAAGAGGTTTCTCAATTCATACCAGCCAAACAATCGAAACACGGTTCACTAAATGATCACCTTAATAAGATTCCCTGCAATATTGTTCTGATCCATCTTCAGACCCTTAACATACCATGTGCAGAAACTACTCAGCAAACTCAATGAAAAATAAATAAATAAATAAAATAAATAATATTGGGGGACAATCTTACACAAATCGACCTAGTCCCAAACTAAGCAAAGCTTGTACTATGGGTACTAGACGACGATATACATACTTATATAGATAAATACATACTTAAATACATAGAAAACATCCAAGACCCAAGAACAAATATCCGTGAAAAATGCACAAATAAATGCCCTGGCCGGGATTCGTACCCGGGACCTCTAGCTTTGGAGGCAGAGTCACTACCAACTAGGCTAAACAGGTCGTCAATGAAAAGAGCCCAAACACGGCCAAATACCTATATGCCTTCGAAAGGTTCTGTGTGATGTTATTTTACTCCATCATCAGACCCTCAGAAGTTCATTTACAATCGCTGCTAAGCAAACATAAACAAAAGGGCCCAAAAACGAACAGTAAGTAATCGAACCCCTGTACAGTTCCCTACTATGTTTTTTGCTGCATCATCTGATCCTCAGAGTTCAAGTACATGTACTCTTTACCCAGCACTATCGAAATCATCCACGGTGGTGAAGTTGTTCCGGAGAAAATGCGCTCAAACCAGCACAAACGCACTTTCAAGCAAAAAATGTTTACTGCAGCGCCCCCTGGCGAGTTATGGTCGTAACAATTATTATGGGGTTCGTCCCGAATGAACCACGAACCCATTGCAGAAAAACGTATCCAATTCGGTCAAGCCGTTTTGGAGATATTGAGGTGCACACACAAACAAACAAACAAACAAACAACCTCTCACCCTAAACGCATATACCTTCTCCGTTCCGTCGTGGGTAAAAATAAAAATGGCTATAAGTATGTTTATAATGGTAGAAGACTAAGTACCCTCAATTCCTCATGGAATCATGGAAAAACCTTGCTTGCTAGACAAACAAAACGAAGAGAACAAATCGCCCAACTTGAACTACACGTCGTTGAAGAGTTCCGTTGGTCATCATCAGCAGTTCCACTTCATCAAATGTCACTTTTATGAATGAAAATGCTTGACATACAACCGAATTGATAACCTCCTCTTTTGAAATCTTGAAGTCGGTTAAAAAATACAGCGGTTTTTTGAGTTTTTTTACGGCCTGTATGAAAACCTCAATAATCGCTTTATTTTTTCTCCATTATAATTTCAAGCAACAGAAACTAATTTCCGACTTAGATATGCCGAATCCCAATGTGTATACAAAGTTTCACGTTATTCTAGCATGGCGTTTTAAAATGAGAGCGTAAATACCTTTGTATGGAGAACCGAACGTACTTCGCACTCTTAATATTACCTTCCTGAGGGGCTAGTATGATAGCTTATATGTCGGACATATAGCATTCGTCCCGTACTGTCAAGTATGTAAGTGCGAGAGGGACGAATGCTATATGTCCGACATATAAGCTATCATACTAGCCGGGCTGAATCTGTCATGGACATTTATAAAAAGGGCCCGTATTACAGCTCGATAAAAATTTATAACAAGATTCCCAACACCTTAAAAACAATAGAAAAGGATCGGTGTTTTGCAAATTCCTTGAAATCATTCTTGATAAAAAAATCTTATTGTGCAATATCGGAGTTTATGAACGATGCGCTGTAAATTAAACAATAGCCAAATAAGAATGTACTTACTGTTTACTTATAGTCACAAACAACCATTTTATAATAGTTTAAGGTTTTATTTCTATAATGATTGCTATACCCTGCCAGGGTCCATGAGATGCCACTGTATTCCTAAGAACTGTATTTTACCATGGTTGCAATAAAGAATTATTATTATTGTATGTCTTTTCCGCTCACGGGACAATGGTGTCCCGGACCTTTGGAAGGCGTGCGCGGAGCCGAAGTACCGAGGTACCGAAGTACCAACCGAGTACCACATAGCCAACACGTAGAGGCCCTTTTGACAATTTAATGAAATGCATGGGGTACACCGAGCGGATGCTGTCCCTGCCCGTGTCATGGGACGCACACAGACACAGCACCCGCCAGGGTGTACAGGAACTATTGCTGGTTGATGGAATCTAAATGAACCGGACTATTGGGTGAATATGATGGACTAATGGCTGGGCTATTGAATGAGACAACTGACGTCTACCTAATAAAACTGTCTCACATTTTTATCTCAGGCAGACGGTGACTCGCCCTCTGCTAGATGGGCCCCTATAAATAGCGACATTAAAAATGGCCTAAGGGCAACACCGGTGCAGAGGGCTGGGGGTAGAGAGGTGGCACTGGACTTTAAACATATAGCCAACTCGCCACTTAGGTGACCACATCCACCCCCGAGCAACGGCTCCAGCGACTCCACTCTGGACAGCCGGTTAAGGCAAGCCAGAGGCGGGGGGCCTGTTCATACAACCAACCTACAGGACACCCCCAGGAGCACTCAGGTACATAGGGTCGCTGCTCCCTAACAGCTCGCCACAAGCTGCCCTATGTTGACTGACTGCACTGGAAATCCATTATATAATCCATTATTATTACCTATTTTTAACCGACTTCAAAATTTCAAAAGAGGAGTTATCAATTCGTTTGTATGTTTTTTTTAATGTTTGTTAGTCCATAACTCCGTCATTTCTTAACCGATTTGGAAAATTCTTTTTTTGATTGTAAGTATATATATCCAAGTTGGTCTCGTTTTTGTCAAAACGCAGTTCTGATGGTGGAATCCATGAGAAATTGAGGGAACTCCTCAAAACTTCAAGGCAAACATATAATATTTTTTGTGTTTTTACCAACAAGTTACGCATTTTTATCCAAAAATGTGACATTGGATGAAATGGAACTGCTGATGATGATCAGAACAGAACTCTTCAACGACGCGTAGTTCACGTTTGGCGATTTGTTCTCTTCGTTTTGTTTGTCAAGCAAGCAAGATTTTTTCATGATTCCATGAGGAATTGAGGGTACTTAGTCTTCTACGATTATAAACATACATTATAGCCATTTTTATTTTATTGTATATCTATCTAAGAGTGCACCATCTAAGTATAATAATCTTTTACCGGCCTCCCCCATTGAAGTCGGTTTTTTTTTCTTAAAAATTAATTAAACCACTATTCAGTAATAACGAATTTAACCTTTTAACCGTTGATCGTCAAAAAAGTTACTTGCAATATTTAACTCTGTCGTAAATTAATCAGGCGACAAAAATATTAAATTTACTTTTACTGAATAGTGGTTTAGAAAATATTATTAATATCTCAGTGTGATTTATTCGTTGTGTGATGCTCATGTTGTCCAATATCCGATAGTTGGTTGTGCTTGAAGCTACTTCTGACACATCGTTTACGATAGATAATTTTCTTTTAAGTAACAGACTTCAGCCATAAAATTGATCAATAAAACCAACGTCGGCTATAAAACGGAGCTTTCAGGAGAAAGCACTTTGCTCGTGGCTTTCGACGGGCGACCACCAAAAGTCTTATCGAGCACGTATTCAATTTAAAAATTCAATTAGTTGCGCCATATCCATTAGGGATTTGTTGATGTGTTATGTTTGACACTTATTAAATCTAGTACCTACTATTGAAATCTTAATGTATAAGCTTTGGATCTTGTTGGTGAATAAATAAATAAATCTTGGTCAATGTATGACGGGTCTTAGGGTTGGGAAACTGAATTTTGTAGGCAATTCTTTGTTGTGGTATGTTTCCCAATAAAAAAAGATTCAGCGCTGATCTGGTGCCCAAATGCGCCCACTAGTGCCGCGTTACCCAGCACTATAAGCTTTGAACTTGCGGAACCATCATTTAATACAGCGCTGATCGGGTACTTTCAGACCCTAAGTCCGCCCAATTCGCTTCATTGCCCAGCACAATGAGGCATAGTACATACTGCAGAACCACTTTTACATTACGTACCAGTTAGTAGATGCGTGATCCCGGGTGACTAATACAGCGATGATCTGGTGCTTGCAGAAATACAGACCCTAAAGGCGCTCACCAGAGTCACCAGTGTAGTGCTGCCCAGCAATATTAGGTGTGGATGACTATAACAGCGCTGATCTGATGCTTGCAGACTCGGAAGATGCTCAATAGTGCCGTGATGCCTAGGACTATGAGGTGTACACTGCGGGATCATAACTTTATACTGCTTACCGGCTAGCAGGTACATGACCCCGGTGACTAATACAGCGCTGATCTGGTGCTTGCAGACCCCAAAGGCGCCCACTAGTGCCGCGCTGCCCAGCACTATGAGGCACACGAGCGCACACGATATTGAAAGGTTCTGCATACCTGGAAATAGTAATAAATAATAAGCAAATTGAGAAATTAAGGGTACTATAATAAGGCTAGTATTTAAAGGCACATAAAAAAGACCTAACAACCCAAAAAATGCTGACTCGCACACCAAAAAAACTAATCGCACATCAAAACTCGGTTTTGTTAATTTCATGTTAAGAATAATGTTAACAATAAAGCAAATTAGAATCAAGTACAGTCAGAATTAAAATAAAAATAATAAATAAAATAAGCAATGTCCATTTTTTTATATAAAACAAGACTGTAGCACTTAACATTCCGGTCTACATGAATCTGTATGCAGTGATTCATGTACGGACAATCGAACCTATTTGAAATCATGTTCAAGATGTTGTTGGGGCTGGCACGAACTCTGCAGAGTATTACTAGGTATACTCAAGTGCAAAGAAAACGGCTAAACTTTGCATAGAAGTGCGTTTTACTTAATACCTACTTACCCTACCAGAAATACCCGTACGTATAGAAACTAGCCATTTACAATGCGTAATGGTGTTCATGGAATTTGTACAATTTAAATCGAATTAATTATACTATCAAGCAAGTAAATTAAAAAAAAAAACACCGACTTCAAACTTTGCCAGACCCTATCCTCTTGGTATATAATTTGAGGAGTTCCTAATTTTTTGCCTTACCCCATCCTCTTGGTTTATAATTTGAGGAGTTCCTTCGATTTTTCCAAGATCCCGTCATCAGATCCAGGCTTGGTGACAATGGGACCAACTAGAAAACACACCCTTTCAAACAAAAAAAGAATTTTTGAAATCTGTGTTCGAGTCTCCGAGTAATCGATGAACATACATAAAAAAAAAAAAAAAAAACCGACGAATTGAGAACCTCCTCATTTTTTTGAAGTCGGTTAAAAAAGTAAACAGCGATATTTGGGCTATTATAATCCGTAATGAGAAATATGAATTCCTTTAATATCAATATTAACATTACAACTAATTGTATTCACTACCATTACCATTGAAATGACCAATTCCATTATCTATATACTTACCGATTACATTAACAATCAACTACATTATTATGTAATAATTTTTAAGAAAAAAAAACCGACTTCAATGGGGGAGTCCGGTGAAAGATTATTAATCTTAGATGGTGCACTCTTAGATTCCATACAATAAAATACAAAAATGGCTATAAGTATGTTTATAATGGTAGAAGACTAAGTACCCTCAATTCCTCATGAAATCATGGAAAAACCTTGCTTGCTTGACAAACAAAACGAAGAAAACAAATCGCCAAACGTGAACTACGCGTCGTTGAAGAGTTCCGTTCTGATCATCATCAGCAGTTCCACTTCATCAAATGTCACTTTTATGAATGAAAATGCTTGATTAGTTCATGAAAATACTAAAATCACTATTTGTGTGCCTTTCACATTTGAGGAGTTTCCTCGATTCCTAATGGATCCCATCATCAGAACTCGAGCATGACAAAAATCAATCGTGAAAATAGAACTTGCTTAACAAACACAGCTAGAAGGACAGATCGCCAAAAGTGAACTTTTCGTCGTTGAAGAGTTCTGTTCTGATCATCATCAGCAGTTCCACTTCATCAAATGTCACATTTTTGTATGATAATGCTCGATTTGTTGATAAAAACACAAAAATCACTATATGTTTGCCTTTAAGATTTGAGGAGTTCCCTCAATTCCTCATGGATCCCATCATCAGAACTCGAGCATGACAAAAATTAATCGTGAAAATAGAACTTGCTTAACAAACACAGCTAGGAGGACAAATCGCCAAACGTGAACTTTTCGTCGTTGAAGAGTTCTGTTCTGATCATCATCAGCAGTTCCACTTCATCCAATGTCACATTTTTGGATGCAAATGCTTGACTTGTTGATAAAAACACAAAAATCACTATATGTTTGCCTTAAAGATTTGAGGAGTTCCTTCAAATCCTCATGGATCCCATCATCAGAACTGCCTTTTGACAAAAACGGGACCAACTTGGATATATATACATACAATCAAAAAAAGAATTTTTCAAATCGGTTAAGAAATGACGGATTTATGGAGTAACAAACATTAAAAAAAAAAAAAAAAAAACAAAAAAAAAAACATACAACCGAATTGATAACCTCCTCTTTTGAAATCTTGAAGTCGGTTAAAAAGCATTTTCAATGGGGGTGCTTATGGTCGATTACACACTTCGTTTTCCAATCATTCTCCATCAAATTCAATGCGCTTCGACCGCTCATTTTGACTCGTTAGAATGTTGGACGTGGAAACGTACGTAAAATACCTACAGCGTCAGCAAACAAGCATACGGTCGGCTTGATAGAAAGCAACACCGAAGTCTATAGACGCTTGCGACTAAAGAATCACAAGCGCGTAATGCCAACCCTTCATTGATGGCTAGAGGCAATTCCAAATTGTTTAATCAGCTCCTTATTATTTATCGAGACATAATATATCAAGGCTAGAGACAAGTAGTCAACAAATAATAGTCACACATTTATTTTTATTATTATTATTAGCGTGGCTCTTGCATGTAAACATGAGACCGATCCACGCCCTTTTGTCGTGCCTGCCTGTCTCTATGGGCTATGGGTATCATTATAACTATTGCTTATACTTACACGTTTATATTTATACCTGAGTACTGACTCGGTTTTTAATATGTAGGACATGTAGAGAATTCTCGTAATTTATATAAAAAAGAGGAGATAAACGACCGCCGAGTTTTTACGGCCGCAAAGCTAAGCAGAAACACACAATAAACACAAGTCCCCTAAAATGAGCATTGTCATTCTGTTCTACACGCTATTGTATGCATACTACCCAAACATACATATATATGTACCTACAATAATAGGGAGGCTTTTTGGAACGAAGCCATCTGCTATTAAAACTGACGACGCAAAAACTAGTACCTACGAGTATATACGTTAATTATTATGGATGCAATAGGTACATTGCGTGTTTAATTATTATGTATGAATCCTAATTTCCTAAAGAAATAAATGTAAATAGGTTCTCTAGGTCCAATCTTAATCTCCATTACAATATACGCCCGTAAAAAATTACTCACTGTATGTACACTACCGTCAGAAAGTTTAAGACCAAACACAAAACATGCAAATAATCAACATTGATTGATTATTCATTCAACCTTGATTTATCTGTCCGTAGTACTCTCGACCAGTTTGCAAAAGTTCAATCCTTGTGAGAAATAGCCCATTGCAATATTTTTGCCTTGTTTGGTTTGCGTAATAATTTATGAAAATGAAACTGAAAATTGTGTTTGGTCCTAAACTTTTTGACGGTAGCGTATATATATACTATCGTCTTGGATAAGACACCCACTCTCGCACTCGCATACTTGTCAGAACGTGAGAATTATCTTATCCACGACGATAAGTGATAAAATGGCAACCATCACATAATACGCCCCCTAGGCTAATACTGTACTCACCATCATCATCCTAGCGTTATCCCAGTACAGTTCCATCCTAAAGGATACCCGGGGTCTGCTACCTGATCTCAAGAACTGGAGTAGGTACTAGTTTTTACGCAAGCGATTGCGCAAAAACTATACCTTATTGGGTTTAGGCTTGTCAAGTTAGTTGGCAACTTGACTGTTAGAAGTTCTCAAGCCGCCCGAAGGCCTCTAACTTGGCTTAACGACTTTTGTCATAGTTGGCCGCCGGATCAACGGCTTAACGTGCCTTCCAAAGCACGAGAGCGCTCAGTTAGTAACCTCTCAAAGCGCTCACCCATTACCACACGCGGTACGCGGGCGCGGACACAAAAAAAACTAAACGAAAATCGGTTCATCCGTTTGGGAGCTACGATACCACAGACAGATACACAGACACACAGATACACAGACAGACACGTTAAACTTTAACACCCCTCCTTTTGCGTCGGGGGTTAAAAAATGCCTAATGCCAATGAACTTAAGGTATAAATTAATCTAAAAAGGAAATAATTCTCATGTTCACACTGCACAGCCACTTCAGCATGTTATGATTTGTATTCAACGTTTCAAGTCAACATCTTGGCTCAAATCTTTCCGTACCTAAGTACGTACTCGTATAAATGGGTCGAGGAAGTCTTACTTACAAAAGAGGTTAAGTACTTTAGTGAACTAAAAAGACTAGAACGTTTTGGCTGTAGAATGATTCGGAGCAAAACAAGGGTAGGTCGACGTTAAGTGGTGTAGGGGTGAATCTATAGGTACGCTCGTTCTATTGGATCATAACCTTAGTTAGCCATCGAATGGAAAACGGAGGGAAAAGAGGAATGGAAAATAATAAAATTGTGTAAGTAGGTTGGTTCCCTGGAGATCTGTGCTTGGGAAGCTGGGGTATTGATTTGGTTCATCATTTTCGTATCGTATCCGTATTTCAAAGCGTCTCGCCCAGTAGTCTGGAGGAATCTAAATATGTACCTACGCTAGACAAAGACACTTCTGAAAAATATTTCTGACAAATTCACGCTTCCATTGTCCTCATAAAAGTCGTGAACCCAATTTATTCCTCCTATGAATAATAGGGCTCCAATGTCAATTTATCTTGATAAAAATCGGTAAAAAACCTCTAATCATAAAATGAATTCGCTTTTTCATTTTCTTTATGATCGGAATTCAAAGGATATTTATTCACAATTCTACTGAATCGTGTGCTTCTCTATTCAGGCTGAAACCATTGTCGTATACATGGACTATTGAACTTACAATACAATACTATTTTATTTAAGAAGAAAAACCTTTGCATTGGTGTTGGCAGACTAAGGCTGGGTTGCACCAAACCGTTACCGTAAACTTTGTTCGTTAAAATTTGAATGTATGGAGAGTTAGACAAGTTTCTATGGGACTGAATATCCTTCTATGGGACAGGACAATTTTATTTTGGCCAATTGTCTCTGAAACTGACCTTGTGACAGTTGTAACATTAAATTACATGGTAGTTTATTAACTTTGATAGACTTCATGACGTTAATGTCTCAGTAATTGTTTGTTTGAAGATAGTGATATTGCTTTAATCAAAATAATGACTAACTTCTCGAACTTACTCACAGAATTTGTCTAAGCTTTGTTTGTCTGAAAGTTATAATTTGAGACGTGGCGCCTTGTTTATGCCGGTTATAACGGCGCAGCTATGTTGTATAGCTAAATACAAATACCTATCTTTGTTCTTAGTAAAAATTCAAGACAAACATTATTAACCTTTTGAACGCCATTCTTCATATACGGCAGTGACACTTTCACGCCAGCTCATCTTCCATGAGAGATAGAATATGAACCTTAGTGTAAAGCACAAAGGTGACTTTAACAATGTACTTACGTCATCCTCATCAGGGGCCATCCACATATTACGTCACAGCGATGGAGGGGTGGGGTTTACTGAACGTGACAGTACCTACATTTTAAAGGGATAGTATAAATTTTGCGTGACGTAAGTAATATGTGGACGGCCCCTCATCTATAGTCGTTCCTGACGGTGTTTTTGACGTTCAAAGGGTTAGGTATTCAAATTTATTTTTTTATATTTTTGCCGTTTTAGCTATATTTGTTAATCTTTTGAATCGACCCCCTGTTGTGCCTAATGATAATGCGAGCTTCGAATACTTTTTTATTTACGCATGTGTCCCTATCTAAAATACATCAAGACATGTCTTGAATAAGACCTTCACTACCTACCTACTTTATAACTCTTATTAACTTAATATACCCAAAAAGTTACAGCGGAAAAAGTCAAGGCTTGCCTATGTACGTAGGTATTATTATATACCTGTATACAATTTGTAATTCTAATGAAGTTCGTTCGGGAGTGAAAACATTAGAGGCCTTTGACCTGACGCTCTAATTTGTGCCATTGTTTTATTTCATTACCCTATTTTATTGGAGCGACGCTCCACAACCCGCGAATCGCGTATTTCCTTGAAGTGCGGGCCTATGATGGTTGCCATTTTATCAGTTATCACTTATCAACTAGTTGATAAACTACCAGCTGAAAACACTAACGCCGAGAAGGTTCTTAAAAAAAGTAAAAATTTTTTTTTTACTTTATATGCCGCTTAAGGCGACTTCCTGACTTGGCGGCGCGGGATCGATATGTCATAGGTATTTTGTTGTATGACGTAAGCTCGCTGATGTGAGATTTCCTCAATTGACGTTGTGCAAGATAGCACATCCTTTTTATAATTAATGTTTTTTGTCTATGATTTTTATACCTTTTTATGATGTTTTTTTCCTTTCGCTCTGACATTGATTGATTATTATATTTTTGTTGTTCATCAGAAACCAGTGCCTTTTACTTTTAGTGCGTAATATAGTGGTCCTTTTACCGTGAAGTAAGATGGAAACACGTGGTAAACGCGCAAAAGCGCTTTGTGCGGGAGACGGTGCGACGGTTGAAGCGGAGAAGACCGCCCCGTCCGCGCAACAGATCGAGGGCTCGCCCCTTCACGCTACGCCCTCGGTCGCGGACGCTCCGCCGGCACCTTCCCGCCCGTCCAGCGCCGCCACCTCACGATCCTCCGCCACCATCGTGGCGCGCCAGCTAGCGGCACAGGCGCTACATGCGCGCCGTCTGGCTGATATGGAAAAGCAGAGCGAGCGTCAGGCTGCAGAGCTTGAGCGCCAAGTCGCAGAGCGCGAGCTTAACCGAGAGCGACACGTCGCAAAGCTTCAACTGCAAGCTGAGCTTGCCGCCATAGAAGCGGGCGCTAGCCAGCGCGGTAGCCATGGCACGCGTAGTTGTGCCAGTGTACAGGAATGGGTAGATAACGTAGTTAATGTTGACCCTAATGAGCGAGAGTTACTAAGTACTAACCCACCTTTCAGATACGTCGACACTACGGCCCGGTGCGAACCACTGGGCATGAGAGCACCGCTCGCGCCTGGCGTCGTTGCGGATAAGACCTCTCACGTACATAATCGCCCTGAAGACGGAGGAGTGACGCGCTTAGTCAACACACTCGAGGCATTATTAACAAAGGTTCAACCCCAACCCCATGTAACAAAGGCAGATGTTCTGCCAATTTTTGACGGCAAGTCCTATTTGGATTGGTTAGGTTTCAAAAGAGTATATGAAAATTCAGCTCAAAGTTTTTCAGCGGTCGATAATTTAGCTCGAATATCGTGCGCCCTACGTGGGGCGGCGCGCGACGCCGTAGCAGGGTTGCTGGCGGCGGCTCGCGCGCCCGACGCGGTGATGGTGGCGCTTGACGCGCGCTACGGCCGCCCCGAGCTCGTGGTGATGCATGAAGTGGCCGCGGTACGTGCGCTGCCTAAGGTAAGCTACGAAAGCAAAGACTTAGTTATTTTTGCCGGCCGTATACGCAACTGCGTCGAAGTGATCCGTCTGTTAAACCAGCCGGACCACTTACGATCGCCCGAGCTCTTTCAAGCATTGTGGAGCAAGTTGCCTCCACTGTTACGACCACGATGGCTAGATTATGCTCATTCGTGCAATGGTTCGCTATCGAAAATAGAAATGTTTGCGGATTTCCTCTCCCACGAAGTAGACTTGCAGTGTAGGTTTGGTGGAGCGTTTGATTGTTTGCCTTCCAATCCTACATGGCCGAATGGGGTTACAGGGATAAAGTAAACATTATCGCCGAAAATAACCATCACAATAATCATAACATTCCTTCGCCAACAGAAACGCCTTCAATTTCTAACAATAATTGTTCGCTATGTAAACAAACTCATGAATTGAGCGATTGTCATAAATTCGTCAACATGACACTGAATGATAGGTGGCAATTTATTAAGAAAAATAAAATATGTCATAGGTGTTTAAAGAAGGGTTGGCATAAAAATAAAACTTCTTGTTTGAAAAAAGTTTGTAGTGTAGAAGGTTGCGACATGCGTCATCATGTTTTGTTGCATGGGTCAAAGTTTGAGCGCGCTGTCGCCACACACGTCGACGTGGAAGAGGACGACGACGAGCCCGCGCCATCGACGTCTAGCGAATCCTCGGCCGGATGCTGCGGCGCGCCCGCGGCAGCGCCGTCTGTCGACCATGAAGTCCTGACGCACGCGACTTCCTTGTCATCTGCGGAACTTTCTCTTCGACCGTTATTAAAAATAGTTGCCGTAACCGTATCAGGACCATCCGGATCTGTTAATACGTATGCTTTGCTTGATGATGGCTCCACGGCCACGTTTATAGACTCTGAGATTTCAACTCAAATTGGCTGCAAGGGGCCAGAAAAACAAATCCATTTAGACTGTGTAGGTGGTCTAGGAAAAGACGTCAATATTCAATATGTTGATTTCACTATACAGGGTCGTCACTCATCTGAAATTCACACTGTTAAGAGAGCTAGATCTATCAGCGGTCTAGGTGCTGCGCGACAGTCTGCGCACCACGACAGCGTGCGTAAATACCCGTACCTGGCGGATATTGCTAGTGAATTTTGTTACGAGGACGTTAAACCTACAATTATTATAGTTATTGATAACTGGCATCTGTCTTGCGCAAAAACCACGCGCAAGGGAACCAAGACACAACCTGTAGCCATTTTAACTCCTTTGGGATGGGTTTTGTTTGGTTTCGGTTGCAGCAAAACTAAACGGATTGATTTTGTCAACCATACCACGCTTATCGAGCCTGACGTAGAGAATGATACCTTTTTATTAGAGAACCTGGTTAGGGAGCAGTTTAAAATTGATTCAATCGGTATCTCAAAAAAGGAAGCCCGTAGTACCGACGACAAACGCGCTGTGCAAGTTGTCGAGCGCACGGCGCGCCGGCTGTCAGGTGGTCGTTTTGAAGTAGGCTTGCTGTGGAAAGCTGACAACCTGAATATGCCTGATAGCTACAAGTTAGCTTTATCTAGATTTCTAAGTTTAGAGAAAAAATGATAAAAGATCAACGCTACGCCGAACGCTATCGACGAAATATACATGAAATGTTGGCGAAAGGTTATGCCGAGCCATGTATAGCTCGTCCCAGCTTAGATTCTCCTCTGTGGTATCTGCCTCATTTTGGCGTGACAAATCCCAATAAACCCAATAAACTACGAACGGTACATGACGCGGCTGCAAGGTCACATGGTGTGTCATTAAACTCAATGTTATTAACTGGTCCAGATCTTTTGCAACCATTATTAGGAGTTTTAATGCGGTTTCGGGAAGGTAAGGTCGCACTGACGGCTGATATTCGTGAAATGTTTCCTCAAATCAAAATTATACAAAAG
Source organism: Notocelia uddmanniana (assembly GCA_905163555.1). NCBI lineage: Eukaryota > Metazoa > Arthropoda > Insecta > Lepidoptera > Tortricidae > Notocelia > Notocelia uddmanniana. Next base: position 9,098,883 of record LR991061.1, on the reverse strand, counting down.
GACAGGGACGCGCAAAGATTTTGGTGGCGTGACACACCAAATGAGCAAATTAAGACATACCGTATGTCGTCCATGATCTTCGGCGCTGCCTCCAGCCCTTTTACTGCCATATATATAAAAAATAAAAACGCAATGGAATGGCAGGACTCTTATCCGGACGCAGCCAGAGTAATTATTTATGATCATTACATGGATGACTGCATAACGAGCTTAAATAATGTTAAAATCGCCGCTGATGTTTATGCCGTTCATTCCAACGCTGGCTTTGAGATGCGGGGTTGGACATCGAATAATCCCTTGGCGCTCTCCTTGTTGCCAAAAGAATCCCTACTAAACGTTCCGGTAGCAAAAAATGTTAATGTCGATTTAGGTCGCATTACCACACCTGTTCGTACACTCGGCCTTATCTGGCAACCCTCTTGCGATATGATTGGTTTCAATACAGGAGTCAATAAACAAGGTGTGTTGCCAGAGAATCTGACTAAACGTGAGGTGCTTGTCCATGTAATGCGAATCTATGACCCGCTCGGGATTCTTGCGCCAATTGTTGTAAGAGGTCGCATCATGTTCCAAGAGGCGTGGCGTAAGGGTCTTGAATGGGACGACGAGCTCTCTCGAGATGACAGTGCTGCGTGGAAGCTGTGGTTTCAGGATTTAGTCTCGGTTTCCAGTCTACGCATACCACGGTGCTATAACTTGAGTGAGCTCGAGGTAGTAGGATGCGAACTTCATTTGTTTTCGGACGCGAGTGAGTCTGCGTTTGCCGCTGTGGCATATTGGCGCTTTCTGTATGAAAATGGTGAAGTGAGACTCTCTCTCATCTGCAGCAAGGTTCGCGTTTCACCACTTAGGCCTGTCTCAATTCCCCGTTTAGAACTCCAGGGCGCTTTGATGGCTGCGCGTCTTGCGACGTCGATATGCGAGGCCCACCGTCTGAAGCCTACGAAACGCGTCTTCTGGTGTGACTCAATGACGGCTTTGGGTTGGCTACGTAGCGACGCTCGCACTTTTAAGCCATTTGTGTCTCATAGAGTCGGTGAGATACTAGAGCTCACGGGTGTCAGTGAGTGGCGCTGGGTTCCCAGTGACCTAAATGTAGCCGATGACGCAACCCGGGTCAAACGCTGCGTGCTGTCTCTAGAATCTCGCTAGATCTCAGGTCCTGCTTTCCTTCTTTCTTCAGACTGGCCCGCTGAGCCTCAGGTTGATGTCAGCGGACTAGGACGCGAAGAATATAAGCACAACATTCATCTCATCACCGATATTCATTTGCCTGCACCAGTCTCTGCAAACCCGACCCGCTTTAGTACGTGGTTGAGAATGGTGCGAGCAACTGCAACTGCACATCGATTCATTACATCACTGCGTATGCGTAGTCTACGTAGACGAGTTCCCGATTGTAACTTAACTCGTCTCGAAGGTAGTTTGTGTACCTTCAATCCAACTTGCACATCCTCTCCTGCTATTCCCAATAGAACAATGAAACTAACTGCGACTGATATACGCCTTGCCGAAACCCACATCCTACGCCAGAGCCAGCTAGATTGCTTTAAAGAAGATATACTATGCATCAAGAACCAAAAACAATTGCCTCGTAGTAGTCGCCTGCTCAAACTGTCACCCTTTATTGATAATGATAACCAACTACGGATGTCCACTCGTATAGTCGCCACACCGGGTGTTGCTGAGGAAACTAAGCGTCCATTGATTTTAGATGGAAAGCATCCAGCAGTACGCCTTTTGATCACCAAATACCACCAGAAGGCTGCCCATAGAAACTCGGGATTAGTAATGAACGAGCTGCAGCAAAAATACTGGATAATAGGCCTTAGAAATACTGTGCGATCTGTGGCCCATAACTGTCAGCTTTGTAAGCTTAACCGAGCCAGAACCTTTCAACCGCCCATGGGAGATCTGCCCGAGGCCCGCTTGGAGCACCACCGAAGACCATTTTCATTCGTTGGGCTTGACTATTTTGGACCCCTACACGTGTCAATTGGCCGAAGACGAGAGAAACGCTACGTGGCCTTATTTACCTGCCTGGTCGTTCGTGCCGTACACCTTGAGGTGGTGCACAGTTTATCGACGGATGCGGCCATTATGGGCTTACGGCGCTTCATCGCACGTCGGGGGACGCCTGTTGAAATCTGGTCGGATAATGGGACTGCTTTCGTTGGAGCCAGCAGAGAATTGAAAGCCCTCTACGGTGATGCTGTGGAGAATTGCGCTGCCAACGAATCTATTAACTGGCGCTTCATACCCCCTTCAGCACCGTTCATGGGAGGCGCTTGGGAAAGACTTGTGCGAAGCATCAAAGAAGCGTTGAAAGTGACTCTCCATGAACGAGCTCCCTCGGATGAGGTTTTGAGCACTTTGCTAGCGGAGGCCGAGGCTTTAGTGAATTCGCGCCCCCTCACACATGTTTCATTAGATTCAGACACTGACCAGGCCTTGCCACCATGCCACTTTCTTTTCGGGGCATCGTCCGGACGTCCTAGTGCGCATCGTACCGTCCCTTTCTGTCATATAGAGTGAAAGGGATGGCACGACACGAAGTTCGATTTTCGAAGTTCGCGGTAGCACAGCAGGGCGTACCAAGTAGAGACAGTTGAAGGAGTCGCTGTCGTCGGATACGGCGAAGAGGACTATATATATGATGGAAAGTTAAGACAAGGTCTAAGATGGAACACGCTCACCCAGAAGATGCCTGCCAACGAAATATATGCCTTTCTGTCGCACTTGCATATTCGAGCGATAGAGAGGGAAATACTTCGTTTTCAGTTCGCGGTAGGCCCTCTGTTCACTCTTACCTTAAAGAGTCTTTATGTTGCATAGCATGATCGCGTTTAATTCGAACGCAACATTCGTCCCTTACTAGCAATTACGAAAGTGCGAGAGGGATCATTTCTAGACAGGATTGCCCACGGCTATGCAACTTGGAGGCAAAGTACTTTAAATATTGAAGATGGGTAGGACATTTCACAGAAAGAAAACCTTATTTCACTTTTAAAAATAATTAGAACTGCAATCACAGGTTTTAGAAAAATGGCCTGCCTGTATGTACCAGGAATAGAACCGACCTCAGATCATAGAAAGAAGAATTTCTTTCTATGATCTGAGGAACCGACCAACAGTGTAAAAAACGATTTTCACGGTCTTCCGTTTGTTTAATATGCTTTAGCGTTTATTTAGGGATCAATTATAGATATGATTGGGTTAGTTAGTGTAAAGAGTTGAAAGGGGTTTTTCAATTGAAATACTAAAAAATACATATTTTAGCGGGTTCAATTGCCGGTTCAGGTAGTAAATATTTAAAAATCTGTAAAAATAGTTCTCTAATTACTTTTAATGACGAAAAAAAGTCTTCTTTCAGTATGATGTTTATTGAGCTTCTACTACTAATAATAATTAGTTCGATTTGTGTAAAAAAAATTGTTCCCAAATGTTTGAGTATTTATTTATTTATTTTCTGTTTGTTAGATAGACCTGATTCTTATGACACGATACACCCTATCGATTGATGCCATAAAAATATACAGGGTGTTGTTTTTCGAATTTTGGCCGGTTCGATTCCCGGGTGTGGAAAGCGTCTTTTTAGAAATATTTTAATGCTGGTTTGTTTCTTATCAAAAATAAAGGAATGTTTCCTTTGAGCGAAATTTGCTATCACCATTGCTAAGAGTACTCTCCCTCCAGGTGGCATAAAAAAATTCCACCCTGTATGATGAATATGATGATATAGGCCGTGAGCGTTCGTGGCAAAGCGGCGCCCGCTTTCCGCGTGCGTCATGCGAGGTCAAGCAACTTCGGTCGTGGTCACACTTGGATGGTTGACCGCTTTGAGAGGTCTTTAACCTGAGCGCTCCCGTGCTTTGGGAGGCACGTTAAACCTATGTTAAGTTTATGACAGCAGTCGTTAAGCCAAGTTTGGCCTTCGAGTGGCTTGAGAACTTCTAACAGTCAAGTCGTCCACTCAGTTGAGAAGCCTCATCCCAATAAGGCCATATTTCGCACTTGAGTTGGAAGGTCAGATGGCACTCGCATTTAGCATTTAATCAAAATGGTAAACTGCAAGGAGCTTAAAATGAATGACTACTTTCACTATTTGTATGTGTGTGACGTCGCAAGGGGCGACACGTGTCTACATAACGCGCGTCCACAAGTGAGCCCTAAAGCGTTTTAACTAAACTTAATGCGAAGCGACATCTATATCGCGAAGGTTAAACACAACGCCCCTGAGACCGCGGTGTTTACGTGTTTCACGCACGTTTAGGGTTGCCAACTCATCCCTCATCACTCATTACATTTTACAACTGTACAGCGCGATAGTAACCTGTGTCCCCGGGCATTTCTTTTGGCGTGTACAGCTCAATCATTGGTAAATTATCTATACTAATATTATAAAGCTGAAGAGTTAATCTCAGGAACTACTGGTTCGAATTGTAAAATTCTTTTTGTGTTGGATAGGCCATTTATCGAGGAAGGCTTTAGGCTATATAACATATCACGCTGCGACCAATAGGAGCGAAGACGCGGACGAAGTCGCGGGCAACAGCTAGTCGTAAATATGAGTAGTTTTGTAACCTTTTATGCTTTACCTATGATACCAGAAAAATATATCATAATCTGCAGCAGGACATAAAGAGTAATAAGTATTTATTGAATTGGTAAGATTGGTTGGATTTGACAAGTACACTTTTTTCTTATTCCAGGTATAGGTAAGTCTACAATAACAACTACATTTATATAAAAAGAAAATATCGTTACCGTCGTTGCCACCACTGAAACACAAAAGACCTAATACAACTTTAAAAAAGTAGATGACTAGGAAAGCCAATACACACTGTCCCGACTATACGCGACGTTAGTATATTATAGCCAGATAACATGCTGTTTGCAGCGACATTATCTCAGGTCCGAATAGGCTGATCAGGCTTTACTTAGTCGGTTCTTCAGGCACGACTCAAAGGACCTAGCGCGATCGAATAGTGAAATAGTGAGTATGTGGGCACTTGGGCACAGAGGAAAACATCGCGGCAGTGCAATTCTATTATACTGCGATTCTACCACACTTCGAATTGCGGGTTCGCCTCCCTTTCTTTTTCGATAAGAAAAAAATATGCAACAAGAATATTTGCACAAATACACGAAGTGACAGACACACACACACACTCTGGAGGTTTAATCCGAAATGTCTGAGTGACGTCCGATCCGACACGGGTCGCTCCCGTCAGTCTGTTCCCTACCAAGAACATTTTCAAGGTAAAATGAAATTAGGCCCAAGCTTTTACATATATAAAAGTTTTTCGATTACTGGAGTTGGCAATGGCAACCCTACGCTGAATAATGGCCGGTGAATAATTTATTATCGACGCGCTGTGTCATGGGACTGCTTTTTTGCATATGTGGGAAAATACCGCTTAAAATATAATACCGAAATGTTTTTCTTTAAAGTGTGGGGTAGGTTCATTAAATTTACAAATATACGTGAAAAATATTTGATATAGATAATAAAATACAAAGAAAAATGGTGGGGGTCAGATTTCTCTGCAGCTGACTGTACATCTGATCTATTCTCACTAATGCACAAATTAGTAAGTTCAAGACAGACAGATTCGTGATATCTGACAGGTCTTCACCTGTCAGTGTCTCCGCTTTCATACTGAAAATTGTACTGAACTGGCGTCTTGTTACGTTTTGGATTATATGAGATTTGAAATTTTGGTGTGCTTTTAAATGGAAAAAATTCGTTAACAGCCGTAAATGACCGTGCTATCTGTACCGTTCTAACTCATTTCGGTTAACCATAAGGATTAAAAGAGACAACTATATGAAAAATCATCTTGCTTAACACTACGGATCTGTTGGTATTATTAATCTAAGGATTAAACTAAAAAAATATTTTAAAGAACTCACGATGCTGCCAATCCGCCCGAGGCTCGTCATCCTCGCTGTCAGCTAAATAGTTTGTGCACACCGGCTGTGTCGGGAAACCGGCTCTAGACAATATTGACACTTCCTCCTCTGAAAATAAAGCACATTTCTAAATATCAACAGCAGGCAGGAAAATTAGATACATCTCACGGGAAGCTTTAGATAATATTGAGACTTCCTTTACTGAAAATAAAGCACATTATTAAAATATCACAAGAAGTATTTTGAGTTTCGAGTTTCCCAGGCACCGAATTGAAAATTGGATTACCTAAATTAATCTTGAGAGACAGAATATTAGCTGCTGGGGTACATAAGTACGTTACTTTAGATAGGAAATTGGAATTTCACGGCAAACATGGGGTGTTGTGAGTTGACATTTTAATTAAAGTTGCTGAAGAAAATTAGACATTGCCACTGCAAACGAAATAACCTAAGCGGTGGGGTGTGGGTGGGTAGCAAAAAATCATTAAAATTCTTGAAATAAATTACCGCGATCAGAATTTATGTGAAATAAAATAGTGTTAACCTACTTAAAAATAAATATTCTGAATTAAACACCAAACAGAGGTGTTTTAAATTATTGATTGGTGTTTGTTTAAATAGAATCTCTGGAGATATTCAGCCTTATTCATAAAAAGTTAGAGGCTCCTTGAAGGCTCCTTGAGGGCCCGATGCTAAAAAACATGATTCATAATCCTCTGTCAACGCTAATCGGTCCTTCAAGGCTCTGTTAAATGGTTCGAAAGTTAGAGGCCCGTAGACCCTTCTTTATCTCTCTGCTAAGTCACAAAATGGCCGCCACAAATTTGAACAGCTGATTGCGACAAGAGAAAAACCATACCCATGAGAAAATTTCTATTGAAGGGCGAAGGGATTCTGTATGGATGTTGTTTTATAAATTCTGTTAATTGGGTACTTAAGAAGATACGTATAGTCGTATATTAAATAAAATTATGATGATTAACATAGTCACGGCTTTGTGGGATGTAGATCTTATGATTCAAGTATAAAGAGTCCCCAGTACGCTCGGCTGAACTCGATTCTCCATACAAACGTAGTTTAGTTCTCATTTAAAAACGCCTTGCTGAAATAACATGAAACTTTGTATACACAATGGGAGCCGCCATATCTATGTCGGAAATTAGTTTTTGTTGTTAGAAAATGTACTGGAAAAAAATACAGCGTTTTTGAGTTTTTTACGTCTTGTATGAAAACCTTAATAATCGCTGTAACTTTTCTCCGTAGAGAAACTAATTTCCGACATAGATATGGCGGCTCCCATTGTGTATACAAAGTTTCATGTTATTCTACCATGGCGTTTGAAAATGAGAGCGAAACTACGTTTGTATGGAGAACCGAGCTTACTGCGGACTCTTAAGTGATCGTCTATCATTATCTTTACTTTCGTGACAATGCAAGTTATCCGGGTTATACGGGATGTGGAAGCTGTTAATGGACTACCACAACCGCGGCGTCGCAATGTGTATTACAAATTGGCAGATCCTATAGAGAGTACCTATATAGGGGATCTGCCCGATGTAGAATTTCGGCTCCGGTACTGGTTTGACAAGGGGACGGCCCAAATTATTGAGGAATTGAGAGCTTCTCGGACTCTCGGCGCGAGCACTAATGGCGAATCACTTTGATGCGTGACTCTGCCCATTATATAAAAATCCCTTCTAACGCAGCCGAGAGGGAAGAGACCTGTTACGCGCTGCTCCGACACAGGAGCAGTCAACAGGACGGCAAACAATGCACAACTTCGTGCTTTTATTCATCGCCACTTCCAATAAACAAGGTTATCAATAATTACTATTTCCACGAACCTGGTGGTTTCAACAAGAGCTTGCCTTAATTACTTGAGTCAAAAGAAAACTATGGCGCGTCTGGTATGGTGGAAACCCTTAATAAGGGCCGTCAATTGCAATCATTTACGTAACAGTAAGTAGATACAGCGGCATAAATAGGTACCTATACAATACCTACCATACAAATACTCTTTATTGCACACCTCAAGGTCACCAAAGTATATAAAACACAAGAAATAATGTATACAAAATTATGCTGGTGGCTGTACTGTACAGCCAAGGAAAAAGAAACACGTACCGTTTTCGTTCTTGTTACAATGAGAAGAAGGGATAAAAAGGTACGTGTTTACATTTCATTAATCATCATGAATCCTAGCGATAACCCAGTACAGTGGCACCCGAAAAGATGCCCAGGGTTACTTAATACCAAGAATTGACGTAGGCACTAGTTTTTACGGAAGTGACTGCCGTCTGACCTTCTAACCCAAGGGGGAAATTAGACCTTATTGAGATTAGGCTTGTAAAATGCGTAAACAACTTTACCGTCAGAAATCCTCAAGTCGCCCGAAAACCTTTATTTCATTAATAAGAAAAATGGTAAATAACTTGAGTAAACCCCCTTTTCATGGCATGTAGTAGTGAACTACTCGAATGAGTATTTCTTACATATGTTTAATGATGTACTTATACAAAGTACCTCATTAAGTTGATGATTTAATAATGTTAATTACCAAGGAAGTGCTCAAGTTATAAGAAAAAATAACATACATTTAATTAAAAAAACTTAATGACATATAAATACATTTATTTTGTAAAGTTTACAAAATCCAAAAAGAAAATGAAGACAGAGATAAGAGAAATGATCTGGGGTCAGAACAATTACTTTTAACCACATTGAACTACCTTTCCTTTTACTTTTAAAATATTCCATTTTGATTAAAAGCTAAAAGTAATTGTTCTTTTAATTTCTGGATTCTTTTTCCTCTCTTCATTGTCTTTTTTCTCTCTTCATGGGAGGTGGTGTGGCTTCTTGTACAACTAGTAGAGCTTCCTGTGCTTCAATAGTGACTGACGAACAGGACTCCTCACCAGTTGCAGGGGCAGTAGCTGAAATTCGTACAAGCAGTATATGAAAAAATAAAATATGTTTAAATAAAATATTTTATGAGGTGACATGCTTTTATTTTTAAGTTACATTCACATTAGTCATCTGTATTAGTTAGTTACTAACTAAATGTCATGTCTATTATGGTAACCATACATTTTGGGTTGGGTACATTTATTTTGATCCTGCTAACTTGCTACTCTTTGTTCAATATTTTCCGTCCATCCTCTATAGATAAGTAACCTTATCTAAACCTCTTTCAAATACAAGTTACCTCTTACATCCAACCTACCTCAGGTTTGATTACATGCACATTATCTAACCATATTGATTTATTGATTATTTTTATTAACATGATATTAAATGATTATTGTTTGTTAATAATAATTTATCATATACTTATACAACAGAGCTTCATACTATTGGGCTCATGGGTGTCAATTTGAACTTACTTCAACAGGTTCACTAGGTTCAGATACTACTTTTTATGTCAATCAAACACATCACACAATCAAAACATAAATTATAATTTGACCCCAACCCTGAAGCGAAGTATATATCATGATATTTATATCCATGTATTTAAACTGAAACTTGTGGACATTTACATCATTGAAACATAAGTAAATGTAAAAAATAGGTACGAGTGTATAACCATACCAACCTGATTTATTGAGTCCGAATCAAACTTGTTGCTATCTGTTTGGAATTCTGCGGCAACCAGGCTCTTAAGGGGTTGGAATCTGTGGGGCCCTCTCGCGGAGGCTCCCAAAACCTGTCATTTTTTCCGTGCTAACTTTGCGTTTCTCGGCGGATTTTATTTTCGTTCCGCGCCGTTTTACATAATATTGAACTAAAAGCGAAAAGCAAAATAATTTGTTATACGTATTGTTTCATTTGCAAGAACAATACTTTCATAACTATAATAAACACTCATTAGGAAAAAGCTGTACCATATAATACTTGATTGCCTTTTAAGAAGGTCCGCTCACGCAGCGACGTTGCGGCTGTACGTGTTTGTGTCCGTATTTTTATCTTCTATTATGTTTACTCTCACTTACTAGCTCTTGAAGCAACATCTGAAAAGGACGTCCAGTGTTTAGATTCAATAGGAACACTAAAGGTAGGTTAGCAAAGATCCACTTCACATATCACACCAAACAAAAGTAAATGAATTGTTTTTCTTACTTTATCCTCCGATATCCAATTATCACTCCTTTTTTTGGTGGAATTCAATAATTGAAACATTAACGAGCAGGAAAATTTCGACTATTTCGAGGTTACCTAGCTTCCCGCTAATTAGCTGTCACTGCAGTCAATCTTTTTTTTTAATTCACGATGTGGCCATGTTTTTGTCTATGATTTGTCAGGATGGCCAACATAACGTGTCTAATCCACCTATCAGCAACCGATTATCTAACAGACGGCTAGCAAGCGCTTATAAATCATACTTCTTAACAACCGTCAAACAGGCTTAATCAGTCTGCTAACTAACAGGCCGATCAAGCCTCTGTTAAGGTTTTTTTATGAATAGGGCTGATATTATTTATGCTACTGCCTAGGTAGCACGGTAGCGTATACCGTCACGTTTTAGGTGAAGTTTTAGTACATTTCGGCCGTATAACGTGACGGTATAAGCTATCGTGTTAGCTAGGCTCGCAATAGAAAAACGTTTATAAAAAACCGGCCAAGTGCGAGTCGGACCACGCACAATAAAGGGTTCCGTACCGACACCTCCTAATCTACATTTAAAACCACTATACAATACATTGAATCAAAAAAGGTCTTATCTTCATAGGAAACTCACGGCACTTATGCCCTTTTGTATGCAAGACAGTTTTTCAGCAATAACCCAAAAACTGTTAGACCGTTCTTGTTCAAACCAAAAATCTTTGAAAGGATTTATTATTGTACACCATCTTGAATTTTTTCAGAATTTTAAACTACATAGTTTGGAAATTAGAGGGGGGACACACTTTTTACGACTTTGACAGCTAATATCTCACCAACGGTTAACTTAAATGGAAAAGTTTTTTTAGAAACCTCTATGTCATTTTTGAAGGCCTATCCATTGATATCCCACACGCCTATGTGCATTGAGAATTTTTTTTTACCAAATTTCATAATTGTAGTGTTCATAGTCTCCGAGTAAATCGGCTGTGACATACGGACCGACGGACGGACGGACGGACGGACAGACATGACGAATCTATAACGGTTCCGTTTTGCCATTTTGGCTACGGAACCCTAAAAAGGAAAGTCACGTATTTTTGATCCCTAATTCTGTCACCATTGTCAGCGACTAACATATTGTGTTTTTCCCTTTGTGTGGAAAATCTGTGAATGTAGTTTTATTGCTTAGGAGAAACTTAACTTAAGAGTTAAACTATCTCAACATTTTAAGGCACCTACTGTAGTCGGCGGTTAAGAAGTCAATCCTGACACCTGTCATTTCCATACATTTTATAACCTCAAAGTGACTTTTAGGTTATAAACTGTATGGAAATGACAGATGTCACGATTGACTTCTTAACCGCCGACCACTAGTTCCCATAAATAGTTTCCACCCTACATGCATACGTATTAGTAGGTATACAAATAGTTTCCACCCTACATGCATACGTATTAGTAGGTATACAAATAGTCTGTACCCTGGATAAGCATATGGGGATAGGAAGTAGAAGATTACGCGGGCAAAAGCTAGTTTCTAATAAATTCTCTCAAGAATACGAGTACATGAATGTGTATAGTTAGCCGACACAAGTGCGCCATCAGGGTAAGCAGTAAATCACAAATTATAATGAAAATGTATAACCGTATTCATTAAGGTATACCAGTAGAATTCATGTAAACAAATCACATTTAACTTTAAAGGGGCAACATCCAAGTTCATAAAAGAAATAAATACGATAGCCCGAATGTTTTCAATTACTAAAACTCATCATGATATAGGTTTAAGAGTAAATATCTGCACGTACTCGTATGAATCGGTACTCTAATGTCGTAATCAATAAAACCCTTATAAAACCATGCATGATTTTAATACTATTAGCACAATCTATAATAATTGGCTACTTGACTACATTTTTTATGGTGCCATTCGAACCAGTTCTTAGAGAGGATAAAGACTATTTTTTTATACTACGACGGTGGCAAACAAGCTTACGGCCTGACACCGTAGGCTATAGACACTTGCGAGTTCAGAGGAATCACAAGTGCGTTGCCGACCCTTTATTGATTTGGGGATGCGCTGTGTTGAGAGTGAGGGACCCGCAGATGTCTCCAGCTGTCAAGCTAGAGAGATATGCAGGCCCCTCACTCCCAACACAGCGCATCTCCACGACGATGTCGACGATAAGTGATGAAATGGCAACGATCATACGCCCGCTGAACTGTTTTGTATTTTTATTGGAGTGGCGACCGCGTATCGGCTTACGGTAGACTTCGGGCCACGAGGTGGCCTGTTGACTCGGTCACACTCGGTAAAGGTCGCGGGAGTCCGCTGGCTGCGAGTGGCGCAGGACCGATCATTGTAGCACTCTTTGGGGGAGAACATGCCCAGCAGTGGACTTACCTTGATGATGATGGTGATGTGCAATAAAGAGTACCTTTTGTATTGTAAAACAAGTTTGTTGCGAGGATATAAGATGGGGCGAAACACAGATTTCGTAATATAGGTAGTTTTCAGAGGAACTTCCTCCCTGGGACGCTTCGTTTGTGGAATGCCGAGGTTTTCCCGAGGACTTATAGTATGGGGTTCTTCAAGAAAGGAGTGTTTACATTTTTAAAGGGTCGGCAACGCGCATATAACACCCCTGTAGGCGTCATAGGCTGCGGTGACCACTTACCATCAGGCGGGCCGTACGCTTGTTTGCCACCGAGGTGGTGTAAAAATAAAAGAATTTTCGAGATATTATGATAAGCGTGGTTATCCCTCTGGCACACTTTCCTCGGCTGACCCTAGGTTACTGCTAGAATATTTCTAGTCTATTTCAATGTAAATACCTTCCAGAGACACGCACATGGTCCAAATGCCGCCATTCATTGGAACTAGGAACGTCGACGCACCTCTACGATGGCCTGGGTGTTCGATCTGTAAAAAAGTTATTTATTCAATACGTACAAATAAAGGTCTTAAAATTAAAAGGAAATGTAAAATCATAGGTAATTAAAATGCACACAAGTACAAAGAACAGTGGGTACAAGACATTACGAAAAAAATTTTTTTAGGGTTTATACATGTAGAAAGTGACACAGTAAGTAAATAAAAAGATTATCAAGTGTCAACATTAAATCTTAGTAAAATATGAACTAAGTCTAATCGACATACTTACATACTCGTAGGTCAGCGTGTAAGGCTTCGGATTACCGTAAGTGAAATAAATCACTTGACTGGATCGACCGAAGCGTGTTTTGCACGTGTTCGGCCGACTTTATGTGACCTAGCCGGTGGTGTGCTTATGACCTTAACACGATGACTTACAGGCGTTTAGACTTGGGTTTGGATTTTCCGCGACCTTGCTTTATACATCTCATAAAAAAAGGTTTAATAGGTATGTTCTGAAGTGCGGTAGAAATAAAATATCAGTTTGTATAAGTATGGCTCAACTAATCAAAATTCACTTCGTTTCCAACTATGGATTTTCCGTCGCCCATAATTATATGCACATTTATTAAAATTGTTTGCCGAAGAAAATTACATATTCAAGAATATAATTAGTGTTCTATATAGAAGTAAGTAGTTATTCGTAGGTACATGAGAATGCAAGTAAGTAGGTACTGCTCAAACCGCAATTATGATGCAGTGATCGGATCTAGGACGCAATTTCCCGGGGTTTAAGTCCGTTATTTTAAGACGGATATGACTTACAATCCCGCGACTCTTTTTGTTACCGACCTTTACAAAAAGGTCAATAACTTTTAATTTTAAGTAGTATAAAGATAACAAAACATGTAATAACAACATAAATGTTTACAGTACTGCATAGAAGAACTGAATGTAACTTGCATGTCTTACCTTTTATGTATTTTTATTATTTTTATCTGTTTACCAGGGTATACTGGTAAAAGTAATAATTGTTATTAGTTATTACTATTTTGTTAATCTTATCACCATCACGCTCGAACTTTTAGTGCCGATGAAATTGCACTGCACCGCACATAGGATGCCTTTAAAGACGAGGCCTTCGAATTTTTGATGGTGTTCTATTCGATATTGTAAGAAAATCGGTTAATCTACGTGTATGAAATTTTAGTAGGTTATTTTTCATGATCTAACAAACTGGGATTGGAAAACACGATTAGTGAAAATTTTCTCGATACATTTTCCTTCCAAACTATTGTCAATTTTTTTATTATTTTACTAATTACCAGAACTATAACATAGCAGTTTTAATTTTATTTTATTTTTAAACGACTTCAAAAAAGGAGGAGGTTATCAATTCGACTGTATTTTTTTATGTTCGTTACCTCAGAACTTTCGACTGGATGAACCGATTTTGATGATTCTTATTTTATTTGAAAGCTGGTGCTTGCCGTGTGGTCTTATTTCAGTTTGGTTCAGTTCTGACAGTGGCATTAGATAGATGAGTTTTTAAAATTTTGTTTTAGATGGTAGTAACTCGTTTATACAATATTTCTGTTTATAAGAGTAATTTTATTTACAAAATATTTTTTTAAAGTACATGTAAAATAAATGACCTATAGATATGATAGCGAACATTTTCATTTTGTTTATTTAGTTTAACCCTCGAATAACTTATTATTAACATAACCCATTTCCTAAAATCCCGGGAAATCCCGAGTCACATCCATGTTTGCCATAACGTTTGAGATCGTTCACCCCAAATTGCATCCTAGATCCGATCCACCACCACCACCATATCAGCCCTAGGACGTCCATTGCTGGACATAGGCCTCCCCCAATTTCATGGGAGGTAAATGCCATAATCGCCACGCTTGGCATGCGGGTTGGCGATCGCAGTATCTCCACCGCCCTCTAGGAATGCTGCTGCCCATTCCCCGATCCGATCACTTTGATGAAACTTCATATACAAATACGACAAATAGTCTGTAGCCTGGATTAACTTAAGATATGGAATACAAATGTTACAATAACAGGCAAAAGCTAGTATAATATAATATGACTTATGCTGGGATAACTTGGTCTTGGGAACTTCCCCTAATTATCTGCAACAAATGTTGGACCATAACTCAAACTCAAACTCAAACTCAAAATCATTTTATTTCACATAAACTCAAAAGAGTGCTTGAGAAACGTCACAGAAAAATTTACGATGATCAATAATTATACAGAAATGTCAATAATATAAAATAAAAATAAAATATAGAAATATCATATTGAAATAGTAACATTGAATGTCAACACGTCAACAGCTGAAAGTTCACACAAAATTAATTATAAACCATATAACAATATAAAACACAAAAAACACACATCGAAATGAATTAGGCTCAATAAAATAACATGTCACATAAAATATTTAAAATAATATAGTAGAATAAATAATATAGTAAACTCACACTGAACAATGACTGATTGGCTTAAAAGAAGTTATTGTCTTCTACAAATTCCTTAACGCTCTAATAGGCCTTACATACTAAGCGGTCTTTTACAATTTTCTTAAATTTTGTTAGCGACAAAGTCACAACATCCTTAGGGATTTTATTGTAGAAGCGCACACAATTTCCCATAAAAGATGAGCTCACTTTATGGAGACGGAACCAAGGCACAGCAAGTTTATCCTTACTTCTTGTGTTAAAAGAATGCACTTCGTGATTCAATTTAAACAGATTCTGATTTCTTTTGACATACATTATATTTTCAAGGATATACTGGGACGCGACTGTGAGAATATTAATGTGTTTAAACTTTTCTCTTAGGGAAACACGAGATCCTAACTGATAAATCGATCTTATTGCCCTCTTTTGTAGGATAAATATGGTTTCAATGTCAGCGGATTTTCCCCAGAGCAGTATGCCATATGACATTACACCATGGAAGTAGGAAAAGTAAACAAGCCTGGCCGTCTCAACATCAGTGAGTTGCCTCATTCGTTTTACCGCGTATGCTGCCGAACTAAGCCTATTTGTGGACCCCATTGCAGTTTATGATCTATTGTGACACCTAGAAAAACCGTACTATGGGCGAATTCTAGAGTCTCGTCCTTCAGCTTTACCTGGTCACTGCAGCAGACCTTTACATTAGGAAGCGTGAATTTTATACATTTAGTTTTTCTGCTGTTCAAGAGTAGGTTGTTGGCGGTGAACCAGTTTGCAACTGAGCTTAATACAGCATTTACCTCATCAAAATTGATTTGTTTTCGGCTCACTTTAAAAATTAATGATGTGTCATCAGCAAATAGGATTATGTCATGTTTTTTACTTATATGATAGGGCAAATCATTAATATAAATTAGGAATAGAAACGGACCAAGAATCGAACCTTGAGGGACTCCTATCGTGACGTTGGACCCAGATGATTGTACTCTGTTTACCTCTACTTGTTGCTTTCTATTAGATAAATAAGATGAGATAAGAGATAGCGCATTGTTCTGTACCCCGTAAAAACTAAGCTTTCGAATTAATATACCATGGTGTACACAATCAAACGCCTTAGACAGATCACAGAAAATGCCAATGGCGTCCATTGACATTTCCCATGCATTAAAGATGGCTCGTAATAGTGTTACTCCAGCATCTGTTGTCGATCGACCTTTAATGAATCCAAATTGCTTTTCATGGAGGAGTTTATTACTGTTGAAATGGTACAAGAGTATGGGTATGGTGGTACAAGAGTTGATTCAATAATATTTTTTCAAAAATTTTACTTAGTGCGGGAAGTATAGAGATCGGTCTGAAATTAGTGGGGTCTGTTCTTGACCCCGATTTGAATACTGGTATAATTTTGCTAAGTTTCATACAGTCTGGGAATATTCCATCATCAACGCAAGCGTTGAATATCAGAGCTAGATATGGGGCAATTGTGACAATCACTGATTTTAGAATCATGACGGAAAGGCCCCAGAGATCTTCAGTTTTTTTAACGTTAAGTGAATTAAATGTCTTAATTATTTGACTTGGAGTAACATGAGTAAATTTAAATATATCGTCACTTTCATTTAAACAACTTCTTAAAAGTGATTCGGATAAGTCAGGGGATGAATTTAAGGATCTCGTTGTTTCTAAGGGAATATTTGTGAAGAATGTTTCAAACTCCTGTGCTATTTTTAAATCAGTGTTTATGGTGTTATCCCCAATTTGAAGGGTTTCATAAGGCTCTCTCTTTTTTATTCTTCCACATTCAGCATTTATAATTCTCCATACTGCTTTTATTTTGTCTACAGAGCCTTTAATTTTTTTAGAAATAAATAAAGACTTTGCAACTTTACAAACTTGTTTAAATGTTTTTGAGTAGTTGCGAACATAATCTAAGAATTGAGGATCCTTCTTTACACTTCTCATACCATATAGTTCGTACATATGGTTCCTACTTTTATAAATACCGGGTGTGGCCCAATCGCTAAAAATTGTCCTTTCTTTTCCCCTGATTACTTTTATATTAAAATTGGAAGCAAACTCTTTCTCTATACAATTAAAAAGAGAAGAATACATTTTATTTGGTTCATCCTGCGAGAAAGCTAATGAATTAAGACAACTGCTTAGTCCGTTATTAAAATGAGCTAGACGGTCTGCAGTGATTGGTCTACAAATTATCTCTTTTTCTTTATTAACGACTTTCCCATAGAAGGACGCTTGTTGACCACAGTGATCAGAGCTCAACTTATTTAAAATACATCTGTGAACAGGATCTTCGCTACTAAAAATGTTGTCAATACAGGTGGAACTGGTGGCAGTGATTCTAGTTGGCTGTGAGAACAGATTAACCAGATTGAATGACTTAAATAAATTATTATATTATAATAAACACCTATTGGTTCCCAGATAAAGGAAGGTGTATTTGTTAATTTTGTTTTGTTATATAATTACTTATAATGTAATGAGGAGGGATGAAAGCCATGTAACCAGAAAAGTATTGGATATGAATGTGGATGGGTGCAAGAAACGAGGTAGGCCAAAGAAAACGTGGATAGATTGTGTGATAGATGATATGAATAGGAAAGATGTGAATGAAGAGATGACGCGTGACAAAGATATATGGAAGAAAAAGACATGCTGCGCCGACCCCAAATAAATGGGAAAAGGGCAAGAGAATGATGATGAACTGTGTTTTTTATTGGTACGTATACTGTGGTAATTATTTAATGCATTGATGGACAGTAGACGTCTATAGGCGTAATTCTATTGTTATTTCTTCTGTCTTTATTGTGTCTGGAATAGTGTCCATCAAAGTGTGAAGTAACTATTTAAGAGAAACTTCGTATTTGGTATCAACCAATTAGAATATAGATATTTTAAAATTCACCAATCAGAAATTGTAATTCATGTCTCAAGACATAAGGTGTTTTATAGTTCCTACTTTACAATTATTAAAAATATTATTCAGCCAATGTCATCATACCAGAAACCAAACGCATATTTAAAACTAAACTTTTTGTTTGCTCATTCTGTAACGTGAAACCATCTTTGATTTCCCTCCCTTTTACTCAAAATGTGCCAAAGCGATAGAGAGGCAAAACATCTTTTTTAACTAGGGAATTTTATGGCAAGCATTCGGCTGTCAAATTTTGTATCTTAAAATATGAAATAAGTACCTACCTGTTGTTTTTTATTCAAAGTGGAAAGTAGAGTGTATAACTCGGTAATAAAACCCATTTTAACCTCGCCGCGCGCCGTTCCGGCTCGGATAGCTGATGCACACCTCGCCCAGAATGGATCGTTTTATTCCCTAGTCATACAATCTACTATTGTTTTTCCTAGGCACTTGTTGGGCACCGTCTGTTTGGACACTCTGTTTAAGAACACTCCTTACCTTTTAACGACATTACGACAATAAACTGATATAATTTAATAAAGTTATAAATGTGTATTTTTATTCATAACTCTAACTACTGTAATATAAAATAGGTTACTTAATTTAAAATTAAATTTCTATTTTGTCGCCAAAACGTCGATTTACCCCAGTGTACTTTATTACTTACGTAGGTAGGAAGTACGAGTATTATACCTACGTATAGTACGTATAGGTAGAGTACCTACTCCACGCATGTATAGTAAGTACAGTCAGTTGCAGAGAAACCTGACCCCCCTTGCATACAAACTTCAATGCCGTGGGGTCACCTTTATCTGTAGCTAACTGTACCTACCTATGTCCCCTAATACTTAAAAACTGCTATAGTTCGTTCTACAGGTACCTAGTACCTACTTCACGTACTAAAAGCAATATAGAGTCCGAGGAAAACTTTGTGTGGTAAATTATAGTTTTCGTTAAGCTACTCCACAACTTGCGTGGAAGTTGGGCGGCCAACATAACATGTTATCATAATAAATGACATTAGTTTTTCTGCCACCCGCCGCTTCAGTCGTTTTCATTTGTAAACTACTTTTTTAATGAAGGCCACACAGGTTTCATTTATTTATATTCTAAAAACCGGCCAAGTGCGTGTCGGGTCACGCACAGAGACGGATTCCACCAACACCTCCTAATCTACATTTAAAACCACTATATAATACAGTAAATCAAAAAGGTCGTATCTTCATACGGAAGTCACGGCAGTTACGCACTTTTGTTTGGGCAAGACAGTTTTTCAGCAATAACTCAAAAACTGTTAAACCTATCTTGTTCAAACCAAAAATCGTTGAAAGTATTTTTAATTGTACATCATCTTGATTTTTTCAGTATTATAAACTTCATAGTATGGAAATTAGAGGAAGGGGGGGACACTGTTTACGACTTTGACAGCTAATATCACATCAACGGTTGACTTAAATGGAAAAGTTTTTTTAGAAACCTCTATGAAGGCCTATCCATTGATACCCCACATGCCTATGTGCATTGAAAAAAAAATGTTGTCCCCCCTGTTACATGTATGGGGTGTCCCCCCAGTTTAATATTTTTTTCGTAATTTCACATCATTTTCTGTAGCGGTTCATAGCATACACCTTCCTACCAAATTTCACCATTGTAGTGCTCATAGTCTCCGATAAATCGGCTGTGACATACGGACGGACGGACAGACACGACGAATCTACACGTATAAGGGTTCCGTTTTAGCCATTTTGGCTACGGAACCCTAAAACGGTAGGGTATGATGTGTTGACGGTACGTAGTTAAAATATAAGTAGGTACTTACAAGGCAATGAGATGTTTTCGATGCCTAATTTTCATTGTCATTCCTATAGGTACTCAAAGAATACAACACGAATAAAAAAGAAAAAAAACATTATTAGGTAAAAGTAGATAAATGTGGCTTTTCTATATAAATCGGTTAGCATGACAGCAAAGTAGAATGAATACACTTCTTATATAGGTAAAGCGAAATATAATATCTGAAAATAAAGAATTTTCGTTTTATTTATCTTATGTATTATAGGGTTTAAAAAAACGGCCAGGTGCGTGTTATTAGGCGGATTTGACATTTGACACACAAACACGATAACTAATTAATTGATAGAATGTGTGCGTACCTAGATTTGTTTTTTTTTTTTAAATCGGCTATTACTCGTTAACTAGTAACTTCTACTTAGTTGTAATAGTTTTCCTTTGAAATTCATTATATGTACCATGATTTTTTTTCAATGTCTTAAGGACTTTCACATTGAAAAAACATTCTCAGTTCATTTGCATCTGTAACACATTCATCATTTGTAACGTACTTTTCCGATAACCTAATGTGGAATCGGCAGCCTGTATAGAACTCCAGCCTGATGGTTCATTCAGGTCAAGGCCTGAAGTTTTATACTTAAGTACGTAGAGACGCAACCGACTTGGAATTACTAAGAAGGCATGGCCTATTGTTTAAGCAAGGTGGTCGGAACAGCCTTCACCGGGGCAATCGCAATGCGGAACTGCACCCCTTGGCACGCAAACATTGCTGAACACCGATAGTGACCGTTCAACCTTATTAATATGACTATAGGGTATAAAATTGGTCAGTATTTTTACGTCGTCTGTCCTTTTAATGGAGCCATAGCAATCAATTGGTGTTGATTTTTGTTATTAACAGTAAATGACAGGGGTGATTTCCTTAGTAGATACTTTGAAGTAATTGCACATTATAACTGATGACTGGAGGACTACGGTTTGGCGTTAGCCACACGACTTTCAATTTGGAGGTCGTGGGTTCGAAGTTCGACCTAATTGACTATTGATAATAGGGTTGAAAAAATAAACTCATTTAGGAAATATCTTTCACATCAGTATTCATTTTTTATCTAATCCCAACGAGGTCTAATTTTCCCTCTAGGGAGGTCCGATGTTATGGTAGTCGCTTTCGTAAAACTAGTGCCTACGTCAAATCTTGAGATTAGGTGCTAAAGCCGACCCAGGGGTCTTTTAGCATACACTCGGAAAAACGCATATGAGGATGATGATGATGCAAGAGAATTTCCTAACACCCAAACTAAACCTGCAATAAAGTAAGTATAAGAATAAAAATAATTTATGGAAAAATCCTAACAGCTAAATATTATATTGTGCTTGAACTGAACATAATTACAAGTTGCACATAAATTGTTACATGCGCCTAAACTAGGATTATATTCCTGTAACTTAATAGACAAAAATTAAATAATGAATCAAATTAAACTAATGGCACTAATGCACATGAAAGATTTAGTATTACATTATACTATGTGTTAGCGTAGGTATACAATAACTAGAAAACTAGGTCAATGGAGTTTACTTAATTTGGAAGTTGAAAAAGTCTACGCTATATGAAATTAACTGAAATATTAAGCTTCGCTGGTAATAAAATAACACGTCCATAGATAAGAATCTGAAGACGAACCGCGAACTAATTTTAAACACTTTTAAAGCTATACTTACTTATTTCTCAAGTACCTACTCATGATGTACATCATTTTCAGGCAAACTTTTTCATCAAGCGCGCAGATTCAGCTGTTTCGAACATTACTCTTCATGAAACCATTGGGGGGGTTAGACCCGACCTATAGAGAATACCGAAATCGGCATATGCGTGCCTATCAAATTCGAGGAGTTCCCTTGATTCCTCCTAGATCCTATCATCAGACCTTCACCAAATTTATATGCGACCAATGTCGGGGTACCTGCTTTGAAACAAAAAAAGATTTATCAACGTGGTCAAGCAAGAGTTAGCGGGGAACATACATACATAAAAAAAAGAACAAGCAAACATGCAGACGAACTGAGTACCTCCTTCCTTCTATTGAAGTCGGTAAAAAATACATGAAAGCCCCGGTCATACAACATTTAATTGTTACGCAGGTTATGGCGTGATATGGCCACGACGAATATAGCTGCCGGCCGCAAGTGAAGCTTATAACGCACAGAGCGTGTCGTTGCGGGGCGGAGGCGATTTTGCGGTAAATCGTACGCGGTCCGGGGCACGTTCGCACCAAAAAACCGCGCGGTATTCGGTAGCGCGGTAGAGCGGAGCCAGTGTATATATGAAGCGGTAATCGATAGTCGACAGTTTCGGAAAGATCAAAAATGAAAAACCGTGTCCGCCTCGTAAAGGATGATTCACAGTAGGCCGTTCCGTGTCCGGGCCGGCCCGTTTTCTTCTAGAGAACTACGCCGGCCGTTGCGTTTGCTGTCATAGAAAACGGGCCGGCCCGGACACGGAATGGTCTACTGTGAATCATCCTTAACGCGCCTCGCCCGCTCTGAGTGTTTTGAGCTTTAGTCTCTAAATCACTTTTTAATATGTTGAGTTTTATAAAAAGTTGGTGTATTTGTCTGCCTGCCAACAAAGCTGACGGTCCTAGGTTAGAATACAGGTCAGAGCAAATATTTCTGTGATAAGCATGAATATTTGTTTCTGAGTCTTGAATGTTTTCTATGTATATTTATTTATATCTAGTACCCATAACACGAGCCATATTGAGTTTAATATTCGGGTTAGTTCGATTTGTGTAAAATTGTCCCCTTAATATTTATCAACGGAATAGGTATTGTTAATTGGCCACAAGGTAAAGAAACCACGAAGGTAACACAAGGCTTTCTCGCAACTAGTAATTTCATTAAATATAAATCCAATCCTTCTATAAATTAATACTAATTTTTATACCTATGTATATACCACATCATCATCATACTTCACATCAAATTAATGCGGACTACTTCTTCTTCTTTTACATACACAAATTACAAAAAACATCGTAACACCATTTTTCGAAAGCTATTGAACGTCCTCGCCTTTAAACGGGCACATAAAAAGGTTAAGAACAGCACATTAACCCGACTCTGGTCTCGCCTGAATATTTTACGCCTGCAATCAAATATCAATTACCAGTCAAGTAAACTAAATAAGGGTATTTACCCGAAGCCTTTGATTTATGTCAGGGGTTCCCAAACTTTTTTTTACTTATAGACCACTTTCAAACGTTTACTGGTTCCGGTAGACCCCCTACACCACATTTCTACCATATTCCCAAAGCCCCAATTTTTTTGACACGCCAACGTAGACCCCCGTCGAGTCTCCTGTGGACCCCTGGGGGTCCACCTGGACCACTTTGGGAACCCCTGATTTATGTCAATCAATCACCTATGTAAGGAGGGTCTACCTTAAAGAGTAAAGTAAAGCTTGATAAATGATCTAGGCAATGTAGTACAGTCTCACATTAGTGGCGCGCCGGCGCCGGCAACGTTAAGTTACCGCTACGGTAGGGGTAACATTCGCGGTTTGATTTGGGATAGGGAATATTCCCAGCCCGGAAAATTTTCCCAATATTGCCTAATGCCTATACAAATCGCGAAATCTGCCGTAACCTAGAAGCGAGCCCATTCAGAAAATGCTTTCGGGACGTTGTGAGAGCAATATTTTACAGGCATCCAGGGGAAAATTTGTCTCAAAACAATATTTGTCAATATTTTCGATGTTTTAAATATCCCTAGGGTTGAACAGTACAATGACCCTTTTAAAATTTCGAATTCCATATCGAGCGTTTTTGACCGAGCGAGCGAAGCGTCTTCGTTTCTGCTTTCGAGAAAAAAATATTTCGTATGTCTGTCTGTCTGTCTGTCCAGATGTTCTCCTCTACAGGTCGCATTTCTCAACCGATTCTCGTAAAATTTTGTGAGCAGGTTCGATGTTTTTGAAAATTTTGAAAAAAAAAAAGAAATTATTGCTAGTGTCGGCTGTTTAAAATTTGAATGCCCGGTGTCTGCTTTTGCATCTTATCCCAAGGTGCGAAACCTTTTGTTTTTATGAAAGTAACTGCTATCAGACCTTCTATTCAGGAGAAAAACCAGACCTTGTTGGGGTTAGGTAGACCGGTTTGCTCACGATGTTTCTTTCACCGAAAAGCTACTGTCAATATTTATTTGTTATTTAAGGCTGCAAAGGTGTTGTTTGGCGCGAGTGCTTGTATTGAGAACCGAGCTAGCAACGGATTGTAAGATACATTCAAAAATACAATCCAGCTGGCATATGATGGTTACCATTTTATCACTTATCGTCGTGGATAAGACATTCGTCACGTTCTAGCAAGTATGCGAGTGCGAGAGTGACGGGCGTCTTATCCACGACGATAAGTGATAAAATGGCAACCATCATACGCCCGCTGTGCGTAGCGAGGCTTTCAAGGCACGGACGCCAAACAACTTTGCTGCCGAGCGAAACACACAACTTTTCACTTCACCATCACAATTTTTTTTTTCATGAGAAATGTATGTCGTTTATAAGTTGAACTCAATATAGCGCTGTTTAAATCTCATCCAAATCGAAGTATTTCATGAATTGTTAACATTAAAATGCACGAAGTTGTTTCTACATTAAAATAAATAAGTTACATATCAAATAAGCATATTTCACTAACTTAACCGGCATTAAAATTCAAATATGAATATATCTTTTGCAATGAAATATAAAATAAAAATCATCATTTTGATTTTACTGCAGCTTTAGAACAGAACAAAACATAAATCCATGTTATCAAACTTTCTTTTTAAAAACTAACTTTTTATATGGTGAGTTCTGACTTTGCAAGAACCGTAAAATGTTGAAACAGAAAAATACATTGCAAACATATTTATTCGTATCGTTTGAGTTAGATAATAGTACATTACGATACAAGTTGCAGAGAACAGGAAATTCGCAACGAGTGGTAATAAATTAAAACACGACCGACGGGAGTGTTTTAAATCGACACGAGTTGCGAATAACCTGTTCGCACGTGTATCGTACAACGTTTTACAGTACATATGGCTCTTTAAAGTTTCGACATATGCACGCAATCTGCTGATTACCGCACTCGTGCGGTAAAGTAGCACCATATGCACTGTAAAAATCCTAACGTTATCCAGTACAGTTGCAAGATGCAACTGGGATAGCCCACCCAGGAGTCGGCATAGGTACTGCCATCTGAACTGAAACTAGACTGTTAGAAGTTCTCTAGCCTCTAACTTGGCTTAGCGAATTTAAATAATTAATTAATATTATAAAAAAGTAATAATAACTGTACCATTACATAAAATATTTCAAAACTCATTTTGATGACCACTCTATCTACCGCTAGAAAAATTTTGAACCCACGATAGTGCGTCACGACCGAATATAAAAATATTCTTGGACGCAGATTTAGAAAGAATCTTGTTGGGCGCAGATTTAGAAAAAATCTTCTTGGGCGCAGATTTAGAAAAAAATCTTCTTGGGCGCAGATTTAAATCGAAAAAGTACTTAAGACTTTTCGGTAAGGTGAAAATGATATTTCGATTTAAGTTTTTTTAAAACCCGTCAACCCCTATTTAATTACTCTGTTTCAAATCCAAGCCAGCCACATAAATATCTCATAATGGAAGTCTAATGTCACGGAGTATTCGCCAAGTTAGACAGTTCGCTACATGGCCTCACTAAATTAGTTCATGAATTAGGTATTATAAAGGCCAAGGATGCCGGTGAGCTTCAATTTAAATTAGTTCATTGTTTAAATTAGATGGATAGAAGGAACTAAGTTTGATTTGTAGGTAACTAGTTAGTTTATTGTTTGAACAACAATTTCCATCTAACTCTAGAACAACTCCTATTTGATATAAAGTTATAAATATTATACTATATAGGTAACTGGATACTGCAGCTTCAAAGGGAAATCGCCCAATTTGAATTTTGATAATCCTTAGTCAGTAGTAAATGTACAATAGAATAATTGAATCAAAT
Organism: Notocelia uddmanniana; assembly: GCA_905163555.1. Taxonomy (NCBI): domain Eukaryota; kingdom Metazoa; phylum Arthropoda; class Insecta; order Lepidoptera; family Tortricidae; genus Notocelia; species Notocelia uddmanniana. The sequence continues at coordinate 9,072,757 of LR991061.1, read as the reverse complement.
AAAGTAGCTATGATCGTTGATTTACTTGAACATTTTGAGGTTACTGTAACATTTTAAAATCATCAAACCACCGACAGAATCACAGAAATAAATATGTAGTAGAAAAAGAAAAGTAGGTACCTAGGTACCTACTTATTGGTTTTATTTTTATTACATACATGGAAAACCAACAGCGAAAAAACAAAATACAATATAATTAGAAACGTATTTTTTTAAAGCTGCCTCTTGATTTTCGAGTATATATGACGTCACAAGGTTGAATTGTGACATTCACAATGCACAAAAAGAACAGCAGATAATTTTCTTTAATAAAAAAATATTTTACGACGTTTTCATTATTATTGGTTTATATATCCATACCAAATTGCAGCTTTCTAGCACTATCAATCACAGAGTAAAGCCTCGGACAGACAGACAGACAGGCAGACGGACATGGCGGAATTATAAGGGTTCCTAGTTGACTACGGAACCTACAAGGGAAGGCGTTATCAATCTGGTTGGGAACTCATCACAATAAATTATGTTAGATACTACGAGTAACCCTTATTCATCTGCCCTCCTTTTACTCCCTTTAGTTCAAATAGTACATAACGATACAAGTGCAGAGAACAGGAAATTCGCAACGAGTGGTGATAAATTAAAACACGACCGAAGGGAGTTATCTGCACTTGTATCGTAATGTACTATTATGCCACACCTGGCCAAAAAGTGGCATTTACCGCACTTTTTAGTGTAGTAATAAAATGATGTACACAACACGGGAGGTAATAAATAAAGCCCTCGATTGCATGTTTATACGTCCCTCGCCTACAGCTCGGGCCCGCAAAATCTGCGATATCCGCCTTTCTTTGCTTTAGCACCCTAGTTGTGTAATGTACTATTACCGCACAATTAACTAGACTCAGTCAATGTGAAGGACATAAAATTACTGTACCAAATATTTGAAGGTCGTCGGATACCCTCAATATTACCATGCTACGCAAAAATCACAGTTGCGTGGAAAAACTTCAAGGTGACTCAAAATAAACTTCATTATAGCGCAGAATATTTCCATTACGATAACTCTTATTAACATAATAGTATATCATTCGGAACACAAAGTTGACCTGGTTTAGACGTGGAATTTCATCTTTTTTTTGCGGCTTTTGACGGTCAAAAGATATTTGATGTTCAAAAGAGCACAATGTTTTTTGCGGTTATCACTACTTCTCTAAAGCTCTTGCATAAATAATACATTTGTGTCTGTCTGGAATGGAAAATAACGGCCGCTTCAAATCAAATGTATTCGTTTAAAAAATACTGGCAGTAAAGTAAGTTGCCAGACGAAAATGAATAATAAAAATCAACCGACAAACTCCGTCTTCAAGTTTCTTGGCTACGATACAAAGGGGTACAGAACAAGAAGTGTCTATAGTGCCTAAGAAGGGGACAAGTTTTCAAACTTTTAACGTGAAGGATTAAGTATAGTTATAATATGTATTTAGGTACCTACGATACTTTACTGGCCTAGGTATACAATCGTTTCGTATTCCGTATGATTCGATTACACCGTAGCAAAATTAAATTACCCTTTAAAGTGCTTGAGGTTGCATGCAGGTTATGTTAGGTTAGGTTAGGTTATATGCATAAGTTTCGACTTGTAATATACGTAATTTATCGAACCACTAAACAACGTGGTCAACGCAGATATTTTCTGGTTGACCAGCGTCGAGCCACATTATATATAAATAAATCCTAAAATTTCCATTGACGATTTTCTGTTATAAATGCGGAAACAAATGCCTACTTACCTGTGGTTTGTCGTGTTTAGCATACGAGACACACTTGAGCGACTTTTTTGTCGAGCAGCCACTGCAACGTCGTGCTGGACGCGTCGGCGAGGGCGGCGGGCTCTCATGTCACGCGTTTCCAGTGGTCTGTCGTGTCTACCATACGGGACTCACTTTAGCGGCTTTTTCGATGAGCAGCCACTGCAACGTCGTGCTGGACGCGTCGGCGAGGGCGGCGGGCTCCCATGTCACGTGTTTCCCGTGGTCTGTCGTGTCTAGCCTACGGGACTCACTTTAGCGACTTTTTCGTCGAGTAACCAGTGCACCGTCATGCTGGACGCGTCGGCGAGGGCGGCGAGCGCAGCGCACTTCACTTCATGTACTCCGACTTCTGTTATGTCTAACATACGGGACTCATTTTAGCTACTTTCTCGTCCAGAAACTACTACAGTGTCGTGCTGGACGCGTTGGTGAGGGAGGCGAGCGCAGTGCGTTCCCATGTCACGTGCTCCAAGCGGTTTGTTGTGTCTAGCATACGGGACTTACTTTAGCGACTTTCTCGTCCAACAGCCATTGTAGCGTCGTACTGGACGCGTTGGCGAGGGTGGCTAGGGCGGCGCGCTCCCATGTCACGTGCTCCCAGTGGTCTGTCATGATGGACGCGCATAGCATCGCCGTGGAGCAACTGTAACAAGATTAAATTCATTCAAATCCGAAATTATTTATTTGTTAGAATACAGTCACATACATGGTCTTAAAGTCCTACTATATGCATACGTAAGCGTCCAAATATTTGATTTAAATATATGCTACAATTTACATTTAATTATTATGTTCATCATATCAGCCGATGGACGACGAACATAGGACAATAGGAGTGCCACAATGAGCGGTACTGTGCCACCTGCATCCAGCGGACTTTGCCAGGTCATCAGTCCACCTTGTGGTCTACCCACGCTGCTCCTTCCAGTATGTGTTCGCCGTTCGCCACTCGAGCCCATCGGTTCTACGTGCAATGTGCCCCGCCCACTGCCACTGCACTGCCGCCCATTTCATTTAATGTGCTATAATTAATTTATGTTATAATAATTCAGTACGTCAAACGTATTAGTTAAAAATAAGATCTCAATATGGTAAAATATAATGAAACGAGTCACTCACGTCTTGAGGTCAAATATCGCTCGACATGTTTCAGACCGATTCGCGGTCCTTAATCATAAGTACCTCTCGCGGCGGCCTCGCACCTGAAAGACTCACGGGAGTTTTCTATATAAAGTTTCAATATGGTGTCATTAATTCATTATAATTATCATCTGATACGTCAAACATTACTAGGTACGTACTGGAAGGCGCAGCGTGCGTAGGCACCCACAAGGTGGACTGATGGTCGCGAGAGTCCGGTGGATGCGGGTGGAGCAGGATCGGTCATTGTGGTACTCTTTAGCGGAGGCCTATGTCCAGCAGTGGACGTCAATCGGCTGATATAATGATGATAATGATGTCAAACATTTTGAAAATACAAAAGTTAAAAATAAGATCTCAATATGGTAAAATATAATGAAACGAGTCACTCACGTCTTGAGGTCAAATATCGCTCGACATGTTTCAGACCGATTCGCGGTCCTTAATCATGAGTACCTCTCGCGGCGGCCTCGCACCTTAAAGACGTGAGTGAACCGTTTCAAATATTTTAAATAATATGTCTCAAACTCACGGGAGTTTTCTATATAAAATTTCAATATGGTGTCATTAATTCATTATAATTATCATCTGATATGTCAAACATTACTACGTACTGGAAGGCGCAGCGTGGGTAGGCCCCCACAAGGTGGACTGATGGTCGCGAGAGTCCGGTGGATGCGGGTGGCGCAGGATCGGTCATTGTGGTACTCTTTAGCGGAGGCCTATGTCCAGCAGTGGACGTCAATCGGCTGATATAATAATGATAATGATTCAAACATTTTGATAATACAAATAATCCTTGACACTGTATAAAAACAGTTTTCTGGCAACCATTGCGTCAAATTGCGTTTAAATAAATATTTGTTTGTCGCTAACTTCCAAGTGCGCCGAGGTCGGTATAGGTATGTACATACTGGGGCGCTAGTTGGGTAACCTCCACGAGTGTCTGGGCTCTTCCAGTTCCTGTGGACCTTCGCGGGTCTGGGGGAAGGGGAAGGGTTCCGGCCGGTGCGCTCTGGAGGCAACGGCAAGGGATTCATCTTCGGAGGGATCGCTTACCGGTGCTACTAATAACCCGGAGACGGGGTCACTCTGGGTGTTACATATGGGATTTAATAAGCTATGATCTATGATCATGATCAACGTTACTACGTACAATGGCGGTTTTTTTAAAATATATATGTGTTTAGCGCTTTTAAATTAGGACAAATGACAAATGTGTTATTGTCTCAATATTTTCTTGTATACCGTTTGGGTATCCTTTTGCTTGCAAATAACGCGCCATTTCCATACTGGTGCACCCGACAACGATGCAGAGACACGTTTTGCTTGGAAATAGCATAAATACCTATCTATCCAAGGCTTTTATTCAATTTGCGGCACCTATAAATATTACTGGCCGTTATTCAGCTGCACACGTACTGAAAACGTGAGAAAAATCGCCGTAATAAATATAACTTTGCGCGCAAAAGATCAACTTTTATCCTTGATATAAGGAAATCACCCGTCTTGGACTTACGAGTAAGCTCTTGCTGCAAAGAAACGGGTGCTTTGTTAGGGTTCCGTAGCCAAATGGCAAAAAACGGAACTCTTATGGATTCGTCATGTCTGTCTGTCTGTCCGTCCATATGTCACAGCCGATTTATTCGGAGAATATGACCACTACAATTATATTATTTGGGCTGTAAACGCAGTTCAGTTCGCGGTAGGCCTTCAGAACGACGAGCTGCTACCGCGAAAAAATAACGAACTAAATTCGATCTCTGCTGCAGTTGTATATTCGAGCGACAAAGAGGAAGATATTTTAACCTGGTTTCGGTTTCGTTTCGCGGTAGCAGCTCTGGGCCTAACGCCACTCGTAGACCCGCTACGAAACGCTACGATTCAGTCCAACTAAGGTAGGATTTTTCACTGACCGTTAACTACCTAGACTAGATGAGTAGTGAGTATCAGCAGCAGGCGTATGATGGTTGCCATTTTATCGCTTATCGTCGTGGATAATGGACGATTCACACCAAACGGCTGGAGTCGGCGCGCACCCCACTATTAGAGTCAAACGAATTCGAACCCTCCATATACAGAAGTTTGAGCAACGGCTGCCGGATGAGGGTTGCGAGCAGCCGGTCGGCTGCCACCGTCTCTGCCGCTGACGTTTGGGTACAAAGTCTAGCTGCTGTACGGAGGGTTTCAATTCCTTTGACTCTGGTGGCGTGCGCGCCGACTCCGGCCGTTTGGTGTGATGTAAATCGTCCATAAGGCACCCGTCACTCTTGCACTCGCATACTTGTCAGAGCGTGACGAATTTCTTATCCACGACGATAACTGATAAAATGGCAATCATCATACGCCTGCTGCTGATACTCACTACTCATCTAGTCTAGGTAGTTAACGGTAAGTAAAAAAATCTTACCTTAGTTGGACTGAATAGTAGCGTTTCGTAGCAGGTCTACGAGTGGCGTTAGGCCCAGAGCTGCTACCGCGAAACGAAACCAAAACCAGGTTCGTATATCTTACTCTCTGTCGCTCGAATATGCAAGTGCGGCTGAGATGGGTCAGATGGGGATATTTGAACTTCGTTCGTTTTTGTTTCGCGGTAGCAGCTCGTCGTTCTGAAGGCCTACCGCGAACTGAAAACGAAGTATCTCCCTCTCTGTCAGACGAATTTGCAAGTGCAACAGAGAGGCATGTATTTCGGTTTCAGTATTTTGGTTACCGGGTCCTACCACGGACCCGGTAACCACCGTGAGCAGCGGCGTGGCGGCCGGTAGGGAACACAGGTGGTCTACTCCGAAATTTCAAATCCGAACGTCGTATGGTGCCGTCCCTTTCACTTATAAAGTGTATGACATGCGAGTGAAAGGGATGGCACCATACGAAGTTCGACGCATATAGACGCCGCGGGCGATGGCCCGCTGCCAGTGGTGGATCAGGGTTGTTATTCAGAAACCGACTCGTCCTCACTTCTCACCTCACCCTTTTTTTTTAATACCACGTCGTTGGCAAACAAGCGTATGGAAACTGTCAACATTTCACATATGACATTTGACAGTTTCCATATAAAAACGGGTGAGGTGGAGGGTGAGGACGAGTCGGTTTGTGAATAAGAGGGCAGAACGACCTGGGCCTTTGTTCCGAACGAGTTCACAGGTTTTAGTTGAAAAGTTTTTTTATATACTATATTAATGTAATACTTACTGGCTCTGTGAGCAGTAGACCTCAAGAATGTTTTTTTTTTCAAGATTTCCAAAAAAGTGAATCACACAATTTCACGAGAATTGAGAAATGCGATATGTAGAGGAGATTTTTTCCTAAGCTGAAACGGAGACGCTTCGCTCGCTCGGTAAATTATACATTAATATTATTATTTAAAGAACACCGATGTTTGTGGTAATTAAATTGAAATGTGGGAAACCACCCAAGCAAGAGGATTTAATTTTGATACTTAGTCGTTTTTAGGGTTCCGTAGTAAACAAGGACTTTGACCTGACTTTGAACTTTTGCCCCCCCCCAACAAAACATGTTACAGGTAAATTACTTTAAGTATGACACTGACATATGCTCTTATTCAATTGGATATTCTACTTTAACACTTATGTAATAGAGTTTATTTTACATAGACACTGTCTTAAAATCGTATGTTCGTAAAAACTCTCGTTACATAAGTAAAAAAAAAGTAAAGTAAAAGTAGTTTATTTTTCAAATTAGGCATATTACATGCACCTATGAACGTCAATATACTACCACCGGTTCGGAAAAACATACCTCTGCCACGAGAAGAACCGGCGTAAGAAACTCGGCGAGGTGTCATTTTTTCAAAACAATATACATTGTACACGTATAGTTAAATATAAAATTACAGTGTCAGCTACTACAAAATAACTTAAATAACAATGCTACAGTAGAAAATATATTTTCGCGATAGATTACCCGTGCAGGACGCTATCACTGCCATACATCCCTATCCATGATGTAATCGTTTATCTTATAATATGCTCTTGAAATAAGTTATATATATCTCTCTATCATAATCGTTAAAGTAGACTATCCATTGGAATAAGAGCATATGTCAGTGTCAAACTCAAAGTAATCGTACTGTATATGTATCTGGGATTCTGGGATAGCCTTCTTCATAACTATTCCAAATTCCGAATCTATAGCATAAGTAGTTCTTGAGATATTTAGCAATGTGACAGACAGACAGACAAAACTGCAACATAAATTCCTTTTTTAATATTTTGGTGCAGAACCATAAAAACGACGGGAGAGCATGAACAATTTTAAGTTTTAGGATAATGTTTATAAAAACTTAATTAAAATTCAGTCTCTTTACACCATTTAAGAGAAAAGTACTATATTGGCCTCGGCGTGAATGATAACTGCAGGCTTCATATATTTTGACGACCTGTTTAGCCTAGTTGGTAGTGACTCTGCCTCCGAAGCTAGAGGTCCCGGGTTCGAATCCCGGCCAGGGCTTTTATTTGTGTATTTTTCACGGATACTTGTTCTTGGGTCTTATATCGTCCTCTAGTACAAGCTTTGCTTAGTTTGGGACTAGGTAGATTTGTGTAAGATTGTCCCCCAATATTTATTTATTTATATTTCGTTTAAAACTAATACTCAGCTTGCAATATCCTCTTTCCATGCCTCGACAATAACGTACTATTATCGACAACAGACCTTCAAAGTTACGTTTCCATTATACCTTCATTCTGTAATCATTTCGTGCGTGGTTCATCGGTATATCAGCCCTATAAAGAGACGTTCCGTGCACTAATAAGGTCATTACCGTTCTAAGGTTATATGTTACTTAGTACGCAGCGGTAAACTGTAGCAAGTGTGTATGAAAATGAAAGGCGCTTAAGCCTTTTTTGTTCAGTATCGCAGTAAACGTATAAAAAAATAAAAGCACATAAATCTGCGGTCACGGTCGGCCTTATAAACCACCACTGAAACAAAGGGTATAAAAATAATGTTGCCCAGACGTACTCCTTTACCGCTTATCAACCTTGCGTGGCCTTTATAATAACCATGTAATTGCCACGCGTACTCATCTATTATGCGTGAAACAATAAGTTTTTTATCTAGATAATTCAGACAAAATGAATGTATGAATGAAATGAATATTGGGCATCTTACACAAATCGACCCAGTCTCAAACTAAGCTAAGCTTGTGCTATGGGTACTAGACGAGGACACATACATACATAAACTCACGCCTATATTCCCAAAAGGGGTAGGCAGAACACAGGAAAATTAATTTCAGTGCCACTTTTAGCAATTGTAGGATAGACGAGGATATACATACTTATATAGACAAAGGAGAGGATTTGGGTCAAAGAAAGCGGTCAGTACGTAAAATGCAGGTATAGCTCTAAAATGAGCGGTGTACAGTCAAGGAATTTAATTAGTGACCCGTTAAGGTTGTCAGTCCTGTCAAACTTTATAGAAATTCTAAGAAAATGTTCTAAGAAATTCATTGAGTGTACTACCTGATAGCTTTTTATGTACCTTTCTGGGTATTTCCCTGTAAAGCTGTTCCTAAAGATGCTATTGTAACAAAATATACTTAGCGGTGTCAACAAAAGAATGACGTGGCATTTGTTATTTTATTCATAAAGATTGTATGTACCTATACTTACTTACTAGAAACTCCTTTCACCTTTGTCATGGCCTTTTCTAAGGACAAGATGCCTACTATATAATAACAATAGTGCTCCCATAATGTGCCTCACTTACCTCAGAGTAGTCCTTTTGTAAGATTCTGTTCATACGTTATTACTCATGCTCGTATTTTCTACTACATTACTTCAACTTGGTTCGTCTGGTTTACAACAGGTTTACATGCTATTTATTTAAATATGTTTCACATACTCAGTACGGAACATGTAAAAACGGGCGAGTGAAATTGTTTGAAATGTGATTGCATGATTGATCCGCTACTCTTTAAGGTAGAAACGCACAAAGCGGGCGCGGCGCGGTGCGGCGTGGAGGCGGTTTTGCATTTTTGATCTTTCCGAAACAATCGACTGTCATTACTGCTTCATATGTCACACACGCCACCTCCGCTCTACCGTGCTACCGAATACTGAGCGGATTTTTTGGTACGACGGCGACGTTCCCCGGGCCGCGTTCGCTTCCCCAAAAAACCGCCTCCGCCACGCAACGACGCTGCGCCAGGCTCTGTGCGTTTCAAGCTGAAGTCTTAAGTAGACAATGTAGAAAGATTATATAGAATTGATATATAATTAATCAATGGGTATAAAGTAAAGTAAAATAACCAATATTAAACCAAATTAACGAAACCCTACAAATTACTGTCTAAGGCGACTTCCTGACTTGGCGGCGCGGGATCGATATGTCATAGGTATTTTGTTGTTTGACGTAAGCTCACTGATGTGAGATTTCCTCACTTGACGTAATACTGTCAGTATTACGTTTGCGCAGTGGTAATGCCTTGCGCAGAAGTGGGGCAGTACTGCATTGATATCGGTTGACACTGACAGCTCCGCATCGACAAGTCAGGAAGGCGCCTAAATTAGGCCACCTTGGTATTGTGCCCATAACGAAAGCAGCATTCCCGCGCTGGATTGCGATAGATGAACTATATGACCCTTATGAAGCTTTGCTTTCTTTACCATATATGATGCTGACTATATATGTAAGTAGGTACAGTCGGTATAAAAAATGTGTACTTATATATTTTACTCCTAATTGCAATGTAATAAGCAGCCAACAATCTTTGACTTCGACCTTGTATTTTCATAACGTTCGGTACGGTCCGCCAAGACACGTTCCTGGCTATCGCAACATCTTCTACCTTTGAGCCTTAATCTACAAATAACAGAGTCGAAAACTGATATATCACTTTCTTCAGTTACTGTACACATTGTTAATTGCGAACCAATATTTACTATCAAAGGAGCGCTATGTCCTTCACGCACCTACATACGGTAGCAATGAACACCAAAATGCGACATGAGTTTCGACACTTTCGACATATTTGTTATGTAGGTAGGTATGTGGCATAGTAGTAGGCAAGATGGCAAGATCGCGTCCCCAACACTGAAGTACTTCGTCGTTGTAAAATGCCTGGCATGGAGTCGCTCTTGATGAAGGGTCAGCTAAGGTGGTGTGGGCATGTCTGGCGTATGAGTGCTGATATCAGCTGGTAAACTGAACCAAGGTGGGCAGCACCTACGTTACAAGGACGTACTTAAGCGCCACCTAACTGCCTGCGGTATAATAAATACCTGACAAATGGGAGGAGTATGCTTCTCTGCAGCCAGAATGGCGTTCTCGTATCAAAACTAGCGTAAAGAACTTTGAAGACGTTCGTCTCATTGATCTTGATTCGAAATGTCAGATACGTAAATCCCGGCCAAAACCCTCCTATAATTACACCACACACCCACACTAATATGTCTGGTCAGTTTTACTGCCCCACCTGCGATAGAATTTTTAAAATTAAGTTCGGCTTTGCAAGTCACAATCGTGCTCACGCTCGTAACTAGGGTCACCGTTGCCGATCACGGCATGGATAGCTATATATATGTGGCAATATCCGTCTGATAGATATGTATTATGTGCGGCAAGGACCCGTTAGGGTTTGAAAATGGAACTTTAATAAGTGAATTACGATATCAATGCATCAGGCATTGTCCCACTTAATTCATGAATACAATACAGCCAAAGATTTCGTTGCGCTACGCTCGTCGTAGCCGATCACATGTGGAAAACCGTCTGTAGAGGCAAGCGCCTGCGAGAAGAGCGCCTGCTGGCACGGAAAGTGTGAATTACTTGTAACATTCAGATGCATATATCCAAGTTTCTTGGTTACCTCTTTCTCGGCTAACTCTCACATGCGGCACGGAATCGGCTGTGTAATTAATGTGGGTCATTACTACGAGTAAATAATAAATAAATGAAACAAATGAACTTTATTCTGCCGAACAATGCCGCAATGGTACTTTTACAAGTCAAAATCTACCAGCGTTTCTGAAAAAGAACCACCACTTCCGAGAAGAAACGCCGAAATAAACAATGATCCAATCAATGGTCCAATGTAATGCGGAGTTTTTGTACAGTCAGCATCAAAAGTAGCACACATTAAGGTGTAAAAGGTTATTTTTCCTTTATAATAAATGTAAATGTAAACAAATGCCGCATTATCTGTTTTCAATAGGTGGTTTACAATTAACAACCTAAAACTTAATTCTAACAAGACCAATGCAATTTTATTTAAGGCCACGTCTAACAACTCTGATACCCTCGACATCAGTCTAAACGGAAAAACTATTGTACAAACTGAGGTGGTAAAATTTTTGGGGGTGTACATCGATTCGTTACTAAATTGGAAGCATGAATTGCAGGCACTCACCAGCAAGATTAGCTCCTCTTGCTAATATGCTCTTCGCTGTCTGCGGGATATGATTAACACTAAGCAGCTAAAAATAGTTTATCACGCTCTTGTTGAGGCAAAGTTGCGTTACAATATTAAGCTATGTTTGTAAATTTATTTTTATATAATTGTTAATCAGTATATTTTTTTAATCATTATTATTAAGTAAGATTGTCAGTTTTTTTTTAAATTGTATAAATTCACGCTTTGACTTGTAAAAGTGCCCTTGTGGCCTATTTGCAGAATAAATATTTGATTTTGATTTTGATTTTATGGGGAAGTAGCTATAATTACGATATTGATGCTGCCTTCAGAGCACAAAAAAGGGCGATTAGAACAATGGTTCGCATACCTCAGAGGGAATCGTGCAGGAATCACTTCACTAATCTTAATATCCTTACTGTACCGTGCCTCTACATCCTTGTGCTGATAACAGACTTCGTTAAGCATTTGTCCAAATATGAAAACATGAGCGAGAGAGAATATAGGCTCTCGACTAGGCGTAAGGACATTGAGTGCAGCATAGTCCCGAGGCTTAACATTATGAAGCACGCGGCATGCTTATCAGTCCGTGTTTCTCTTCAACAAGCTGCCAATAGAGTTTAAATCCATCACGAATAGTAAAATACTCAATGCTAGACTGAAACAGTATCTTTTGAAGAAATCGTACTATTCTATAGCTGAATTCGTACAAGATAAATTGTAAAAGTATAGTGTGCACTCTATAGGGATAGTAATGATAAGGGAATTTGTTCTTATTTATAATCATGTAAGTTGTGGGATAATAATAATAATAATTATTTTTTATTTGACATTATCACACTTCAATCTGTTCTTATTTTTATATTTTTTTGTTTAATATAATTTGTGTAATTATTTGGGATAGTGCAATTTTTTTTTATTTGACATTATTGCCTATTAATTTTATTATTGTGACATTATTCTATTAATTGTTCTGTAATTTGTATTGGTAATGTACAATGTTCAACACAATATCTATTGTTATGAATAAATGAAATGAAGACTTTTGAACTTTGCAAATGTGTAGCTACTTGTGTTGCTGACTGTATTTCCACCGGTTCACACGGCGGCAATGAGTAGGTTTCGTTTCAAAACAACGCTTATCCCTTTCTCGTGAACTACAAACGATACCTACGTACATATGTGATTTGAAGTAAATGGTTTTTCCAACGGAGTATATGGTATCATGAAATTATGATGTTATCTACCTGATGATGGCGTTTATGTTTTGAATATTTTATGCCTTCGTTAGTAACTTTTTATCGATGAAAGCGCCAATAAAAAAATTGTAGGATCCCGGGATAACATTTTTTTCACATTTTCATTGTTATTATTATGTATTTTTTAAGGTTCCGTAGCCAAACTCCAAAAAACGGAAGCCTTATAACTTAATTTCTTCATGTCTGTCTGTATGTCACAGGGATTTTATTCAAAAACTATAAGGTGTATGAAAATAAATTTTGGGAAATAGGGAGTTTTTACACATATGTATGTATTTAAAATAGGACAATTTGAAATCACTTTTAACGTTGAGGGTGCTGGATTTGCTTTGAGCTATATACATACATATCATATGGAACCTTTGTTGTTGAAGAAGTTACTTTTGTGCAGCTACCTCACAGCAACATTTATTTATTTAATCTTTATTGCACAATTAAGATTTCTTAATGTACAAAAGGCGGACTTAGTGCGATGAGGCATTCTCTACCAGTCAACAATCAGTGAGGAGTGGATCCAAGCCTTTAGTTGACTAGGAAACATAACTGATGCATTATCAGAAGGGCTGGCGAGGGGATGTAGGTAGCTGGAGTATTGGGAGATCCTAGTAGTCGATCTCCGTATGCGGTGTGACTACGCTGTGACGCAGAGGTCGCCCTCGGTACGCACCAGTCTCCACTTCCCTTTGAGCAATGTTATTCAGGACTTTGATATTGCTTTTTAAACCACTTTACTTCTAAGTATGTTCCCCTTTCTAGGGAGTTGGCAGCGCTAGGCTGTGTGGAGCGGACGCTGGAGCGGCAATGTGCAGTAGTAGTAGGTACGGAACCCTTCATTGTGCGTTGTTCGATACGCACTTGGCCGGTTTTTTTTTTCATTCTTAGTCGCCATTGTTTGTTGCAATATCACAAACATCACGTTTTTATATATTCTCTATATATAAAAACGTGATGTTTTGTCAGCTAACCGCACCTGAACCGTTTTGTCCCGGGAATACTATTTGTCACGTCGCCCTTTGTCCTGAGGCTGTCCAATTAAGTTAGTAAGTCACGTCACAGGGGGTAAACGGGGTCGTGAGTTGTGATTGTGACACATTACGTCACGACACGTTATTGAGAGCAGTGCTAATATACAGTGTAAACTCTATATTTTACGAATTGCTAAGGTTTGTTTGGTTTACATTGTTACCCTTGTATTGAAACACTCTTTACAGCATTGCAAGCACGCTTAATAGCAAAACAAAATATTGTTATTTAGACCCCAATAAACATTAGTTTCACTGACCTTCAAACACAATACTGACACAGAGTCGTAAATTTTTCATACGTATATGTCGTACGTGAAATTCTTAGAAATGTGTTCATTTGTTTATTGTAATTGCTTAGCACGTGTTTACTTACTGTACTTCCTACTGTCGTCTTATTGCCATGGGTTATGTTTACATTATTCATAGTTCCTTTCAAATTTTCGAACTGTAAACATGGCGAGTAAAAGAAATACGTTTGGATTCAGTCCATATGCTGTGGTAGACACAGATTTGGAAGAATAAGGAAAAATTTGTACAGGCAGAGATGGATGGAAAGTCGTCTAAGAAATTAAAAGAGCCTAAATTTGAAGATTTGGATCGGGCAATGTTGTCATGGTTTCGTAAGCAGCGTCAGATTAATATGCCTATCTCGTGACCTATCATGAAAGCTAAGGTAGAGAATTTTGCGGGAGAACTTAGCATAACTGATTTCGAAGCGTCAGAAGGATGGCTTGGAAAGTTTAAACAACGTCACCATATCAATACGGTAAAGTGAATGGAGAAGAAGCACCAGATGTCGATACGATGGATATACATCACCACTAATCTTTTGATATTGTTAACAAATTAGCAGTTAATAAATAATAATTAATTATTAATCAATAATTCGAAATTTCATATTTTGCTCTAAAAAATTTCAAACCATTTAAAGTAATATTATAAAAGTCCTTCGAGATTCGAATTAACGACAGTCGACTGTATTTTGTTCTTTCACGTGCGCTTGAACGATGTCCAACGGATTTCCTCATTTGACAGTATACTGTCAGTAGTACATGTACTAGCAATAACATGCGCAGAAGCGGAACAGTAACTGCATTGGTAACGCCCCGCACCCGCGCATCCCGCGGCATTCAGGAACGCGGCGACTTCATGATTTGTCGATGCGGAGACGGTACGATATGAAAGAACTGTCAGTGTAACCCGATACGAATGCAGTACTGCCTATTGACCTATTATGTACGAGTACTTAATATCTCAATGGCACTGCTTCACTTCTGCGCATGCTGTTATTTCGTCAGGAACTCTCACATCAGTAAGCTCATGTCAAAGACAAATCGGGCCCGCCCCGCTAAGTCAGGAACTCGCCTAAATGTGGCGCGCAGTAAAAAGCGATACCGATATACATATAGTTGCATCAAGAGCGATAAGTACTGACTTGACTGAAAGCACAGAATAAGTACAGTAGATTTTTTACTTAATTTATTATTTACATATTTCCTGAGATCTGAAATTTCTTTCCTTTTCCGATACTGATGATAAATCGGTTAAAATTATTGCTGTAAGCTACCGATCTATCGATGTGTCATGGGGACTTCTGAGAATAAGTAGCAATTCTCTGATATTAATATATATATATATATATATATATTTTCTATTGACTATCATATCCATTATTTCCTTATTTATTGATTTAGATGTACAGTAGTCTTGCTGGTTCTCCAGTAATGAAGTACATACGTACGATTAAAAATCGGCAGTGGTTGATCGAATCGTTTATACAATTCATAATCGCTAGATTTGACAAACAATTATGTCTCAGCCTCATCACTACAAACATCAAAAGACAAGTGTGAAATAGGTGTTCTAAAAAAAATTCTACTGTATATCGTTCCGCCTCCGTCGGCGCCCCAATACAAGGCGTGGAGCCGGACTTCGTTGGTGGTTTTAGACGGTAGTCCAAGGCTCTCTAGCGGGTAGTCCGTCATACCCATCTTCTACGACAGGCATTTCCCCGACGTTAAAAAAGGCTGGTAGATGGTAGCCTACCTTGTGAGAAGCAACGTAGCGAGCAAGTAGAAGACGGATGGATGGACGCCGCACTCGCACTCCTGAAAACAATAAATATTTTAAATCTTAGCAATTGGTAATTGCGTTCATTAGTAAGGAGGAAAGACGCAGACCATTACTCTGCAAATAGCTTTTCCTTCTTTGTAATGTTATTGTAAAATGTCTTTTCTCAATATTTTATTTTTGTACTTAAAATCATTTGAATTGACCGATTTGTATCGAATTAGTCCGTTCAAAACTCGACTTTACTTTAAGAAGGTTCGATTCTAATGGCAGATTAAAAAATAGTCGGAATAATTTCAATTATACTACCAAATACACAGCCCTCGTTAGATTATGTGTGTGAAAATTTGCCGTGCAGTCCATGTTCAAGGCGAGGCAACGATGGTTGTCGTAGGCGATTAACGCTAGCAAATCCGGGCTGCTGTGGAACTCTATGTTATACAAAGTGTGCCTTTGTTTGTACCTGTGGCACGGTATTCTTGTTCATGGCGGCGGCGCCGAGCTAGGGGTAGGCAATACGTAGTAGGCAATGTAGCGTAGCGATCCGGGCCACCGTGGAAATGTCTTTTCTACAAATATACATTGTGTACCCCGTTTGTTTGTACCTGTGGCATGGTCGACGTATCCATGGCGGCACCGTCGAGCTTTTGGTAGACGATGTACCTACATTAGTGAGCTGGGTTGCTGTGGGAAGCTAGGTTATACACAGTGCACCCGTTTGTCTGATGTCTGTACGTATACTGCCGGCACGTTCTGCATTATGTTCATCGCGGCGCCGCCGAAATTGTGGTGGGCGATGTACAATCCGGTGACTGTCGCAGCCGATGTTAAAAGACAAGATATTATGTTATACATAGTGTACCCGATTGCCTGAACCTGCGGCGCGGTCTGCGTGTCCATGGTGGCGCCGCCGAGCTAGTGGTAGGCGATGTACGCGCGTGCCGGACTGTCGCAGCCGATGTGAAAAGACGGACTGCTGTGGAAAGATATGTTATACATAATGTATCCATTTGCCTGTACCTGCGGCGCGGTCTGCATGTCCATGGCGTCGCCGCCGAGCTTGTGGTAGGCGAAGTACGCGCGCGCCGGACTGTCGCCGCCGATGTGAAAAGACGGACTGCTGTGGAAAGATATGTTATACATAATGTATCCATTTGCCTGTACCTGCGGCGCGGTCTGCGTGTCCATGGCGCCGCCGCCGAGCTAGTGGTAGGCGAAGTACGTGCGCGCCGGACTGTCGCAGCCTATGTGAAAAGACTGACTGCTGTGAAAAGATATGTTATACATAGTGTACCCATTTGCCTGTACCTGCGGCGCGGTCTGCGTGTCCATGGCGGCGCCGCCGAGCTTGTGGTAGGCGATGTACGCGCGCGCCGGACTGCCGTGGGGAGCAATTTTCGTGGCCTTGCTGAGCTCCCGGGTGAATTGAGCATCTGGTCGCCTAGGACCTTACACCTCACCTGACTAAGCAAATTAGGAATATTTAATTATTTAATCTTTATTGCGCAAAAGTGGTTTTAAAGTAGACTTATTGTACAAATATGGACTTAATACCATAAGCATTTTCTCATCATCCTCCTAGCGTTATTCCCAGTACAGTTGCATCCTGAAGGATGCCTGGGGTCCGCTACCCAATCCCAAGAATTAGCGTAGGCACTAGTTTTTACGAAAGCGACTGCCATCTGACCTTCCAACCCGAGGGGGAAACTAGACCTTATTGGGATTAGGCTAGTCAAGTGAGTGGGCAACTTGACTGTTAGAAGTTCTCAAGCCGCCCGGAGGCCTCTAACTTGGCTTAACGACTGCTATCAT
Source organism: Notocelia uddmanniana (assembly GCA_905163555.1). Classification (NCBI taxonomy): domain Eukaryota; kingdom Metazoa; phylum Arthropoda; class Insecta; order Lepidoptera; family Tortricidae; genus Notocelia; species Notocelia uddmanniana. The sequence goes on along the minus strand of LR991061.1, from coordinate 9,055,260 downwards.
AGACAGTAACCGGGATCAACGGCTTAACGTGCCTTCCAAAGCACGGGAGCGCTCAGTTGGTAACCACTCAAAGCGGTCACCCATCCAAGGATTGACCTCGCCCGACATTGCTTAACCTCGCATACCGCACGCGGTACGCGGGCGCCGCTGGGCCACGAACGCTCTAATGAACGCAACGCTCTAACCATAAGCATTTTCGGTTAGTCAATAAATCAACCAATCAATTATCTACTAGTGAATAGAGAACCAGACCCATTGTCCTAAAACTACGGCCAAGACCACCGGGGGATTGGCAGCAGCATCTCTGGAGTGCGGTGGAGATACGGCGGTCGCCAACCCGCATGCCAAGCGTGGCGATTATGGCATTTACCCCCCATGAAATTGAGGGGGGCCCTATGTCCATCAGTGGACGTTCTTTAGCTGATATGGAATAGAGAACGACAGCTTTGCTTAGTAACAAATTAATACGCTTTAGTTTTTTTAACTGCAATCGTTTAATCTAAAGTTTTTTTCGAAACAGAAACAGAAACGAACGCGTTTTTTTTCGAAACAGAAACAGAAACGAACGAAGTTTAATCTCAATAGACAACATTTAAAAATATATAATGATGCCTAAATCGAAAACCATTTCGGTAAATATGCTACTTGAACATAAAAAAATAGTTTTTAGTTTTGTTTTGCTTTTCTAGTTTCCAAGAAAATCACGAATATGTATAAACCGGAAGTGTGAAGTCATTACTATGACTGTAAAGGGACAACACTTTAGTTCACTAAACTGTTTAGATTTAAAAAAATATCACTTCCGGTTGTCACTAAGGTCACATTTAACCTTTACACCAAAGACTACAAATTATATATACTGAAATAGACTGGCAAGTAAATCACAGGCGCCATCTATATTTAAACAGGCGAAACTTTTTAACCAACTGCTGTTATATTAACCCGTCAAAAACATATGAAGGCTGCTCAAAGTCACCCAAAGAGCAATGGAGAGGGCTATGCTGGGAGTATCTCTGCGTGATCACATCAGGAATGAAGATATCCGCAGCAGAACCAAGGTGACTGATATAGCCCTTCGAATCGCTAAACTTAAGTGGCAGTGGGCAGGACACATAGCACGTAGAACCGATGGCCGTTGGGGCGGAAAGGTTCTCGAGTGGCGACCACGTACCGGAAGGCGTAGCGTGGGCATCAGGCCCCCCACACGGTGGACTGATGACCTGGTAAGGGTCGCGGGTGTCCGCTGGATGCGGGTGGCGCAGGATCGGTCATTGTGGAAGTCTTTAGGGGAGGCCTATGTCCAGCAGTGGACGTCTTTCGGCTGACATGATGATGATGTATATTTTTTAACTTACACCTCTTGTTGCATAAATATCTTTACAGTTTCATTCAAACCATCGTTCTTATTTTAAATGATGACAATCACCGAAAACAGTACCATATTGTCAAATAATATATAGGTCTCTTTCAATTTTGGACGTGACGTCAGTGATGTGTCAATGGTTTGTACTATGTGATTCCTACTTTCAGTATTTTTGATTTTATAGGTCGATTCACAAGAGCTGGCGCGGAATGTCTATAAAATTATTCACAGTTTCATAAATTTTCAGCGCCAGATCTTGTGAATCGACCTATACAAGGTATTGCGAATTCACTTGAGGAATATACAGGTTGTCACAAAAATATCCGTGTAACCACTAAACGCAACATGTAGGTATCAAAACGTGGCTATGAAAAAAAAAAAATTTGCAAGTAGTTTATTATTACCGTGAAACTTGGTGCCTTTGTTTGGAGGGATGGATGTACTCGTACGTTCCTCTTTATACTCTTTATACTACTTTTTTCTATGAAATATTCCAGTATTTTAGCTTAGATATGATAACACATAGGCTATAATTTATAGAGGGGTTTTTTTTAAAGAGGGGATGATAATTTTCTTAAAAAAACGTCAAAGTTTCCTAAATGTCTTTAGAAAGTTTGTTTGGCGAGCAAATATTTTTTTAAAGTAGAAACTTGGAGCTTCGTTTATAGATAAAACATAAAAATATTTTTTATTATTTTATACATTAAACTATAAGAAAAAAATTCACTCTCTAAAATGGTTAAAAAGGGGTTGAAAGTTTGTTTGGGGAGCTTGCAAAAAAGACCGGCAATTCCTTTATTTAAAATCAGTACGTTCGTATCTAAAATCAACACGGGAAGTGATCATTTTAGAAGCGTGCAAATTCATAAGAAAATACCAAAATTTCTACCCCAAACCGCATGCACACAACTTATAGGTACGTCACCGCAATAAAATAGTACAAGCAATTCCCAGCAACTTACGAATGTTTAATAAAGGGCCTTATGCTATGTCTATTACAATCTATAATAAAATTCCCCGTAATATTAAAAAAGAATAAAAATACAACCTCTTTGTAAATAAACTTAAGAATTACCTTATTACAAAATGACCTTATTCTTTACAAGAGTTCATGGAACATTAGATGTCAAATTGCACCTTAGATTTGCGTTAATCTAATTAAGATGAAAAAATAAAATTTTAATGTACCTACATGTTGATTTATTTTTTATTTGAAGTAGGTCGATAATGTTTTTGTGTTTATTATGTGTTTCTATTTTATATTTAGGTTTATGTTACTCATATTGCTACGCCCTAGTAGGGTCCATGTTCGTACTGGTTAGATTAAGAACATCTTGTAAACACCATGGTTGCAACGAATAAATGATTATGATTAAAGACTACGTAATATTTCAACAACAAAGAGGTATACACAATATTAATTCGTAAAATTATGTTCCAAAAGTCAAATGAACGGTACTAATAAATTGTATTACAATTGTGTACCTAACACTTTCAGCGCTGAGAAACCGACTGTCGGGTACTCTGTTCGTAGCAACTACGCACTACATACGGCGACCACAAGGCTACGACCTACGAGCGTAGCCCATAGCACTTGGCGGACATGAATGTGCTAAGCACAGTATTTCACGACTAAAATAGCAATATACTTGTTTTCCCACATAATAACGGTTGGTGCGATAACTTGCGCGTGACGTCATAAGCAACTGTCAATTTGCAGGAGCCTTTTTGGGGGCCGCTAGCGTCGAGCTAGATTCGTCCCTATTTTTTGACCTTTATTGTGCTCTAAGTACTTGTAGTTAGTCCCATATAGACATTTGATCATCTCTAAAAACTGGTTCGAATGGCTCCGTAAAAAAATATCAAATACCGTCTTCAATGTGATTATTCAAATTAAGAAGGAGGTTCGCCAAGTGCAGAGACGGTGTTAAAAGACAGTTATTCCTGAGTTTTTGTACCAGCGTCTATACAGTAGAACTGTGGTCAAATTATACAAAGGCTGCGGGGAGGGACATGCGCGTGCAATATAATGACGCATGGCGCGTCTTGTTTCGGCTGCCGCGCTGGTGCGTGCGAGCGCGATGTTCGCGGAGGGGCGCGCGCCGGCCTGGCCCGCGCTGCTGCGCGCGAGGAAGGCCATTTACGCCTCCTCCAACATACTGCTTTCGGGGGCGAGACTCCAGCCCACTGCATGAGCGTTGGAGGCACTATCACAGGCCTGTCATCGGGGATTGGGGTAACCCGCAATTTTCGACGTAGCCTGTTTTTGACTTAATGTACCTATTAATGTATTTTATTTATTTTTATTATATTTTATTTTTGAATTTTAATTAATCTAACTTGTAATTGTATATAATATCAATTTATGGACATTGTCTGGAATAAAAACATTTCATTTCATTATAGAATACGGCTACGGTATCCTCTGCCTGTCGTAGAAGACGACTAAAAGGGGGTCCTTGGGGTCGAAGACGGTCACAGTTGGGGGCTGTGATCGCCTATGAAAGCAGATAGTTGGACCCACAGACTCTAGGGCGGCACTGGTGCGTTCCGAAGGATATCCCAGAGCCGCCCGAAATGAGTTGAGGAGGACGATCGGGGGGTTTTTAGTCGGTGCAAGTCCGACATAACCACCGCACTGTCCCCGTGGTGCGGTGGAATCCATAAAGGATTTTCCCCCCGGAAATAAAAGGCATATACGTAACTAATATTCACCACCACCATATTATATCAGCCGAAGGACGTCCATGGCCTCCCCCAATTTCATGTGGGGTAAATGCCATACATAATGGCGATCGCAGTATCTCCACCGCACTCCAAGGATGCTGCTGCCCATTCCCTGGTGGTCTTGGTCGTAGTTTTAGGACATGCCTAACCGGCTCCGGGAATAATACTTACTAACTAATCCCTAGGAATTACCTAGGCAACGAAAAACATCTACCTAATGTAAATAAATTCGGTATAATGATATTTTAATGTTTTTCGCTACTTTTTGTCAAATTTTGCATACATTTCGAAAATACAAGTAAAGACAACGTGCACCTAGCTTTCATCGTTGCCGAGACCGCAGCCCGGGCCTATTTGGTGCGCTTCTACGTAACTGGGCCACAGAATAAGGAATAGTACAAGTACAGAAATTTCACTTCCTAACAAAAACGGCGTTTAGGCATAAGAAACGTGCCTACTCTCTGCATCTCTGTCTATCCCATAACTTGTATTCATTCACGCGCGGCACGTGTAGCCCTAGGGTTGTCACGCCAAAAATACTTCAATGAGGCAAAACATGTTCTACCTCACCAGATGTCGCTTAAGTACAGTGAACCGAAATTAATGAAGTACATGTTACTTCACATGAATAGAGCGGTCATGGCCCAGTGATAGTTTTTAGTTTTCATTGTATACCTATACTACTACCATTTTTCCACATATTCACTGTTGGGGGGGGGGGGGGGGTGGACACTTAACTCTAACAAAAATTGACATTTTATAAATTACTAGCTGTTGCACGCGACTTTGTCCGCGTCTCCTATTGGTCGCAGCGAAAAAAGCCTCAAAATTAACCCCCATATGGCGTATACAATTATAAAATTCTGTTTGTTTGTTCCCAAGTTTACATATGTCCTTTGGTGCTGCCATCTTTGGAAATATCCCAACCTTTTGGCCACATTAGACGAACTTGTTAAATCCACAGTGACATCAATTTTCAACATGCATTTGGATAACCGTCAGTGGACCCAAGCCTCATTGCCCATTAGGCACGGTGGTATTGGAACACGACAAATTTCGAATATTGCTCTCCCCGCCTTTCTGTCGTCAGTTTACAACACCCAAAATCTCTGTTCCAAAATTCTAAAATTCGATCCTAATTTCGTTTTACCTTTCGAAACTTCACAGGAGTATTTCTAACGATAAATGAGTGAACATGTGTTTCCGGTTTTTTGAGAAATCAACCCCTAAAAGGGGGAAATGTGGTGACAAATTCTGAAAATCGATATGGGTGTTGTTTTTTTGGTTTATCGGGTCGCTGATTACGAAACCACCAATGATTTTAAAATCCCACGTGGAGGACGTGAAATGTCATCCCCTCTGTTGGGGTCCGAGGGGGTTGGAATGTCTAAATATTAATATGGGTGTCATTTTTATGGTTTTTTGGGTCGTTAATTTCGAAAATGGCATTGATTTTGAAATTTAATATTGCGGACATGAAAACTTTTAAAAGTGCCAAATTGCAAGAAGGAACTGACTGACTGAGTGAGTGACATATCAACGCATAGCCCAAACTGCTGGTTTGAGAGATACCAAATTTGGCATGTAGGTTCCTTGTATGGTCTAAAGGTGCATGAAGTGCCGTGAGTTCCCTATGAAGATACGACCTTTTTTGATTGTATACGATTTCGACATTAATCGATATTTGAGCGTCCGAGAGGACGGGAGGGTTAATAGGAATCAAAGGTACCTAAACTATGAATAAAGTAACGGCCATATTGATTTTCTTCATTTCCGTCCCGATTTCGTTCAAAATCGATATCTGAGCGTCCAAGTGGTCCCCTAATACGACTCAGAGGTAAAATTTGGAAAAAGTGGTGGCCATATTGCTTTTCTTCATTTCCGTCCCAATTTCGTTCAAAATCGATATCTGAGCGTCTGAGAGGTCCCCTAATACGACTCCAAGGTAAAATTTGGAAAAAGTGGCGGCTATATTGATTTTCTTTTTCCTTTCCCGATTTCATTCAAAATCAATATCTGAGCGTCTGAGAGAACTCTTAATACGAATTCGAGATAAAATTTGGAGAAAGTGGCAGCCATATTGATTTTCTTCATTTCCAACCCGATTTCGTTCAAAATCGATATCTGAGCGTCCGAGAGGTCTCTTAATACGAATCCGAGGTAAAATTTGTAAATACTTCTTTCCATTCGCCCATTCTATGTAGAATATATAAACAGTTTTAAACCGAACCACCCCTTCAGTCCATTTCCGCTCACATCTTACGTAAGCAAATAGGTGCAATACACAAAAACTCAGACATTAATGTTCAATATGAGAGGGGAGTTTATTTTAATTGTGGTTTTGCTTTATCTAAATATATAAAAGAAGAAACTGACTGACTGACTGACTGACTGACTGACTGACTGACTGACTGACTGACATATCAACGCACAGCCCAAACCGCTGGTCCTACAGATTCCAAATTTGGCACGTAGGTTCCTTATAAGGTCTAGGGGTGCACTAAGAAAGGATTTTTCAAAATTCAACCCCTAAGGGGGTGAAATGGGGGTCCGAAGTTTGTATGGGGAAACAAGATTAGTTGGACTATTTTATTCGAAACTTCACAGGAGTATTTCTAACGATAAATGAGTAAATACGTGTTTCAGGTTTTTTGAGAAATCAACCCCTAAAAGGGGGAAAGGTGGTGACAAATTCTGAAAATCGACATGGGTATTGTTTTTCTGGTATACCGGGTCGCTGATAACGAAAACAACAATGATTTTAAAATCTCACGCGGAGGACGTGTAATACCATCCCCTCTGTTGGGGTGCGAGGGGGATGAAATGTCTAAATATTAATATGGGTGTCGTTATTATGGTTTTTTGGGACGTTAATTACGAAAATGTCATCGATTTTGAAATTTTATATTATGGACATGGAAACTTTTGAAAGATTGTGCCAAATTGCAAGAAATAACTGACTGACTGAGTGAGTAACATATCAACGCACAGCTCAAACTGCCGGTTTTAGAGATTCTAAATTTAGTATGTAGGTTCCGTATAAGGTCTAGAGGTGCATTAAGAAAGGATTTTTCAAAATTCAACCCCGAAGGGTGAAAAATGGGGGTTCGAAGTGTGTGTGGGGAATCAAGATTAGTTGGACTATTTTATTCGAAACTTCACAGGAGTATTTCTAACGACAAATGAGTAAACATGAGTTTCAGGTTTTTTGAGAAATCAACCCCTAAAAGGGAGAAATGTGGTGACAAATTCTGAAAATCGATATGGGTATTGTTTCTATGGTTTATCGGGTCGCTGTCAGCGACGTTAATGATTTTAAAATCCCACGTGGAGGACGTGAAATACCATTCCCTCTGTTGGGGTGCAAGGGGATTGGAATATTAATATGGGTGTCGTTTTTATGGTTTTTTGGGTCGTTAATTTCGAAAATGGCATTGATTTTGAAATTTAATATTGCGGGCATGAAAACTTAAAAGTAGGTGCCTAATTGCAAGAAGTAACTGACTGACTGAGTGAGTGACATATCAACGCACAGCCCAAACTGCTGGTTCGAGAGATACCAAATTTGGCATGTAAGTTCCTTATAAGGTCTAAAGGTGCATGAAGTGCCGTGAGTTCCCTATGAAGATACGACCTTTTTTGATTCAATGAATTGTAAGTGGTTTTGTTAATCAGTGCCGTCTGATACGATTTCGACATAAATCGATATTTGAACGTCCGAGAAGACTCTTAATAGGAATCCGAGGTACCTAAACTTATAAGAAAGTAACGGCCATATTTATTTTCTTCATTTCCGTCCCGATTTCGTTCAAAATCGATATCTGAGCGTCCTAGAGCTCCCCTAATACGACCCCGAAGTAAAATTTGGAAAAAGCCGCAGTCATATTGATTTTCTTTTTTTTTGTCCCGATTTCGTTCAAAATCGATATCTGAGCGTCCGAGAGGTCCCCTAATACGAATCCGAGGTAAAATTTGGAAAAAGTGGCAGCCATATTGATTTTCTTCATTTCCAACTCGATTTTGTTCAAAATCGATATCTGAGCGTCCGAGAGGTCCCCTAATACAAATTTGAGGTAAAATTTGAAAAAAGTGGCGGCCATATTGATTTTCCTCATTTTCCTCCCGATTTCGTTTAAAATCGATATCTGAGTGTCCGAGAGGTCTCTTAATACGAATCCGAGGTAAAATTTGTGAAAGTGGCGGCCATCTTGATTTTCTTTTTTTTCGTCCCGATTTCGTTCAAAATCGATATCTGAGCGTCCGAGAGGTCTCTTAATACGAATCTGAGGTAAAATTTGGCACTCCATACATGGCTGTATGCAAAAAAGTTTAATGTTACTATATAGGCGTGTGGGGTATCTATGGATTTGCTTTTAAAAACGTCATAGAGGTTTCGATATTTTTTTTCCATTTTAATCAATCTTTAGATTTTTTTTTATCGTATGGCATTTATTTACGAACCGTGAGATTTTCGAGAAGACAAGTACGGTTGCCGGTTAACGGTGGGTACTCCCTACGGACGTGGTGCAACTTCGACCCTCCCCCCCCCTTTGCCAAGTGAGTGGGCAACTTGACTGTTAGAAGTTCGCAAGCCGCTCGAAGGCCTCTAACTTGGCTCAACGATTGCAGCCGGGATCAACGGCTTAGCGTGCCTTCCAAAGCACAAGAGTCAGTAACCACTCAAAGCGGTCACACATCCAAGAACTGACCTGCGCCCACATTGCTTAACCTCGCACACCGCACGCGGTAGGCGGGTGCCGCTGGGCCACGAGCGCTCTAAATTCTTGATAGTTTGTGCCAAATTGCAATTCAATCGGTCCAGTAAAAGCAACTTGGTTGTTAAAGACGGACGGACAGTAAGGAGTGCGAATGGAAGTGAGGCCAAATTTTCTTTTTGGATGCTCCAATGGGAACTGGTAAAACCTAAAAACTATTATATTTAATTTTAGGAAAAATAAGGGTTACACGTGATAGTGAATTAGCCGTATTTCTGTACTTCAAAGGACCAGAGTTTATGACTGCTGCTTGGTCGCTGGTTGGTTGATCAGACCTTCTATTGGTGTTACTGTAGTACACAGTTACTTTTACTAAGGGCCATTTAAGAAATGCTTTTATTTCATCGGCCCTTTCCCCTACGGCCTTTCGGAAATGTATGATAATGGTTTTCGATCCATATTTTTGCCAAAATCAAATGTAATTCAACAGTTTGCCGGTTCTCAGAATGTATACTGACTTTTCATCTGTTCATCTGTTAATGAATCACAATCACCAAACTTCGTATACCGAAACCTCCAGATTGTAACAACTACTTTTTGGAGGCCGCATCTAAATCGGCTCAGCCAAACGCGAGATAATCGTGGACAAACATATGAACCTGTTTTTTGTAGACGGTTAAAAATTTCGCTTAGTACGCGGGCGAAGCCGCGGGCAAATGCTAGTCTAAATATATAAAAGAAGAAACTGACTGACTGACTGACTGACTGACATATCAACGCACAGCCCAAATCGCTGGTCCTAAAGATTTCAAATTTGGCACGTAGGTTCCATATAAGGTCTTAAGGTGCATTAAGATAGGATTTTTCAAAGTTCAACCCCTAAGGGGGTGAAATGAGGGCCCGAAGTTTGTATGGGGAATCAAGATTAGTTGGATTATTTTATTCGAAACTTCACAGGAGTATTTCTAACGATAAATGAGTAAACATGTGTTTCAGGTTTTTTGAGAAATCAACCCCTAAAAGGGGGAAATATGGTGACAAATTCTGAAAATCGATATATATGGGTGTTGTTTCTATGGTTTATCGGGTCGCTGATTACGAAAACAACAATGATTTTAAAATCCCACGTGGAGGACGTGAAATACCATCCCCTCTGTTGGGGTCCGAGGGGGTTGAAATGACAATAAAATACTAATATGGGTGTAATTTTTATGGTTTTTTAGGTCATTTATTTCGAAAATGGCATTGATTTTGAAATTTAATATTGCGGACATGAAAACTTTTAAGAGTTGGTACCAAATTGCAAGAAGAAACTGGCTGACTGAGTGAGTGGCATATCAACGCACAGCCCTAACTGCTGGTTCGAGAGATACCAAATTTAGGTTCCTTATAAGATCTAAAGGTACATGAAGTGCCGTGAGTTCTCTATGAAGATACGACCTTTTTGGATTCAATGTATTGTAAATGGTTTTATTAATCAGTGCCGTCCGATACGATTTCGACATAAATCGCTATTTGAGCGTCCGAGAGGACTCATAATAGGAATCCGAGGTACCTACACTTTGAATAAAGTAACGGCCATATTGATTTTCTTCATTTCCGTCCCAATTTCATTCAAAATTGATATCTGAGCGTCCAAGAGGTCCCCTAATACTACTCCGTGGTAAAATTTGGAAAAAGTGGCGGCCATATTGGTTTTCTTCATCTCCGTCCCGATTTTGTTCGAAATCGATATCTGAGCGTTCAAGAGGTCCCCTAACACGACTCCGAGGTAAAATTTGGAAAAAGTGGCGGCCATATTGATTTTCTTCTTTTCTTTCCCGATTTCGTTAAAAATCGATATCTGATCATCCGAGAGGTTTCTTAATACGACTCCAAGGTAAAATTTTGAAAAAGACGCAGCCATATTGATTTTCTTAATTTCCTGCCCAATTTCGTTCATATTCGATATCTGAGCGACTGAGAGGTCTCGTAATACGAATCCGAGGTAAAGTTTAGAAAAAGTGCCGGCCATGTTCATTTTTATCGTTTCCGTCCCGATTTTGTTCAAAATCAATATCTCAGCGTCCGAGAAAATTCTTAATACAAATCCGACGTAAAATTTGGAAAAAGTGGTAGCCATATTGATTTTCTTTGTTTCCAACCCCATTTCGTTAAAAATCGATATCCGAGCGTCCGAGAGGTCCCCTAATACGAATTTGAGGTAAAATTTGGATAAAGTGGCGGCCATATTGATTTTCTTCATTTCCATCCCGATTTCGTTCAAAATCGATATTTGAGTATCCAAGAGGTCTCTTAATACGAATCCGAGGTAATATTGTGCAAGTGGCAGCCATAATGATTTTCTCTTTTTCGTCCCGTTTTCGTTCAAAATCGATATCTGAGTGTCAAAGAGGTGTCTTAATACGAAGCCAAGGTTTAATTTGTGAATGTGGCAGCCAAAATGATTTTCTTTTTTTTTCGTATCGATTTCGTTCAAAATCGATATCTGAGCGTCCGAGAAGTCTCTTAATAAGAATCTGATGTGAAATTTGGCACTCCATACATGCCAGGGTTGTAAAAAAAAAGTTTAATGTTACTATATAGGTGTGTGGGGTATCTATGGATTGGCTTTTAAAAACGACATAGAGGTTTCGATATTTTATTGCATTTAAATCAACCTATAGATTTTTTTTAATCGTATGGCATTTATTTACGAATCGTGAGATCTTCGAGAAGACAAGTACGGTTGCCAGTTTTTGTTGCACTACCCAGGGGTTACTTGTAGGGTAACGGAGGGTACTCCCTACGGACATGGTGCAACTTCGACCCCCCTTTGTCAAGTGAGTGGGTAACTTGACTGTTAGAAGTTCTCAAGGCGCCCGAAGGCTTCTAACTTGGCTTAACGACTGCTGTCTTAACGAAAGCACGAGAGCGCTCAGTTAGTAATCACTCAAAGCGGTCACCCATCCAAGAACTGACCTGCGCCCACATTGATTAACCTCGCATACCGCACGCGGTAGGCGGATGCCGCTGGGCCACGAGCGCTCTAAATTCTTGATAGTTTGTGCCAAATTGCAATTCAATCGGTTCAGTAAAAGCATTTCGGTTGTAACAGACGGACTGACAGTAAGGAGTGCGAATGGAAGTGAGGCCAAATTATCTTTTTGGATGCTCCAATGGGAACTGGCCAAATCCTACCTAATAAATTTAATTTTAGGAAGAATAAGGGTTACACGTGATATTGAATTAGCCCTAATTCTGTACTTCAAAGGACCAGTTTCGCGCTGCTTGGTCGTTATCAGACCTATTGGTGTTACTGTAGTACACAGATATTTTTACTAAGGGCCATTTAAGACATGCTTTTATTTCATCGGTCCTTTCCCATTCGGCTTCTCGAAAATGTATGATAATAAATTTCGATCCTTATGTTTGCCAAAATCAGATGAAATTCAACAGTTTGCCGGTTCTCAGAATGTATACCGACTTTTCATCTCTTCATATGTTAATGAATCCCAATCACCAAACTTCGTGTACCGAAACCCCCAGAATGTAACAAATACTTTTTTGGACACCGCATTTACATCGGTTCAGTCAAACGCGAGATAATCGTGGACAAACATACATACATACCTACATACATACGGGTCAAACAGAGAACCTCTTTTTTGTAGACGGTTAAAAATTACGCTTAGTACGCGGGCGAAGCCGCGGGCAAATGCTAGTCTAAATATATAAAAGAATAAACTGACTGACATATCAACGCACAGCCCAAACCGCTGGTCCTAGAGATTCCAAATTTGGCACGTAGGTTCCTTATAAAGTGTAAGGGTGCACTAGGAAAGGATTTTTCAAAATTCAACCCCTAAGGGGTTGAAATGGGGGTCCGAAGTTTGTATGGGGAAACATGATTAGTTGGACTATTTTATTCGAAACTTCACAGGAGTATTTCTGACCATAAATGAGTAAATACGTGTTTCAGGTTTTTTGAGAAATCAACCCCTAAAAGGGGGAAAGGTGGTGACAAATTCTGAAAATCGACATGGGTATTGTTTTTATGATATACCGGGTCGCTGATAACGGAAACAACAATGATTTTAAAATCTCACGTGGAGGACGTGAGATAACATCCCCCCTGTTGGGGTGCGAGGGGGATGCAATGTCTAAATATTAATATGGGTGTCGTTTTTATGGTTTTTTGGGACGTTAATTACGAAAATGGCATCGATTTTGAAATTAAATATTGTGGACATGAAAACTTTTGAAACTTTGTGCCAAATTTCAAGAAATAACTGACTGACTGAGTGAGTGACATATCACCGCACAGCCCAAACTGCTGGTTCTAGAGATTCCAAATGTAGTATGTAGGTTCCATATAAGGTCTTGAGGTGCATTAAGAAAGGATTTTTAAAAATTCAACCCCTAAGGGGATGAAATGGGGGTCCGAAGTTTGTATAGGGAATCAAGATTAAATGGATTATTTTATTCGAAACTTCACAGGAGTATTTCTAACGATAAATGAGTAAACATGTGTTTCCGGTTTTTTGAGAAATCAACCCCTAAAAGGGGGAAATGTGGTGACAAATTCTGAAAATCGATATGGGTGTTGGTTTTTTGGTTTATCGGGTCGCTGATTACGAAACCACCAATGATTTTAAAATCCCACGTGGAGGACGTGAAATGTCATCCCCTCTGTTGGGGTCCGAGGGGGTTGGAATGTCTAAATATTAATATGGGTGTCATTTTTATGGTTTTTTGGGTCGTTAATTTCGAAAATGGCATTGATTTTGAAATTTAATATTGCGGACATGAAAACTTTTAAAAGCGCCAAATTGCAAGAAGGAACTGACTGACTGAGTGAGTGACATATCAACGCACAGCCCAAACTGCTGGTTTGAGAGATACCAAATTTGGCATGTAGGTTCCTTATATGGTCTAAAGGTGCATGAAGTGCCGTGAGTTCCCTATGAAGATACGACCTTTTTTGATTATATACGATTTCGACATTAATCGATATTTGAGCGTCCGAGAGGACTCTTAATAGGAATCAAAGGTACCTAAACTATGAATAAAGTAACGGCCATATTGATTTTCTTCATTTCCGTCCCGATTTCGTTCAAAATCGATATCTGAGCGTCCAAGAGGTCCCCTAATACGACTCAGAGGTAAAATTTGGAAAAAGTGGTGGCCATATTGCTTTTCTTCATTTCCGTCCCGATTTCGTTCAAAATCGATATCTGAGCGTCTGAGAGGTCCCCTAATACGACTCCAAGGTAAAATTTGGAAAAAGTGGCGGCTATATTGATTTTCTTCTTTTCTTTCCCGATTTCGTTCAAAATCAATATCTGAGCGTCTGAGAGAATTCTTAATACGAATTCGAGATAAAATTTTGAAAAAGTGGCAGCCATATTGATTTTCTTCATTTCCAACCCGATTTCGTTCAAAATCGATATCTGAGTGTCCGAGAGGTCTCTTAATACGAATCCGAGGTAAAATTTGTAAAAGTGGCGGCCATATTGATTTTCTTTTTTTTCGTCCCGATTTCATTCAAAATCGATATCTGAGCATCCAAGAGGTCTCTTAATACGAATCTGAGGTAAAATTTGGCACTCCATACATGCCATAAAAAGTTTAATGTTACTATGTAGGCGTGTGGGGTATCTTTGGATTGCTTTTAAAAACGACATAGATGTTTCGATATTTTTTTCCATTTAAATCAACCTTTAGATTTTTTTTTAATCGTTTGGCATTTATTTACGAACCGTGAGTTCTTCGAGAAGACAAGTACGGTCGCCAGTTTTTGTTTGTCTCTTAGCACCACCCAGGGGTCACGTGTAGGGTGTGGATACTCCCTACGGACGTGGTGCAACTTCGACCCCCCTATGTCAAGTGAGTGGGCAACTTGACTGTTAGAAGTTTTCAAGCCGCCCGAAGGCATCTAACTTAGCTTAACGACTGCTGTCGTGGACAGCAGCCAGGATCAACGGCTTAACGTGCGTTTCAAAGCACGAGAGCGCTCAGTTAGTAACCACTCAAAGCGGTCACCCATCCAAGAAATGACCTGCGCCCACATTGCTTAACACCGCATACCGCACGCGGTAGGCGGGTGCCGTTGGACCACGAGCGCTCTAAATTTTTGATAGTTTGTGCCAAATTGCAATTCAATCGGTCCAGTAAAAGCAACTCGATTGTATCAGACGGACTGACATTAAGGAGTGCGAATGGAAGTGAGGCCAAATTTTCTTTTTGGATGCTCCAATGGGAACTGGCAAAACCTAACTAATCAATTTAATGTTAGGAAAAATATGGGTTAAGGATGATTCACAGTAGACCGTTCCGTGTCCGGGCCGGCCCGTTTTCTATGACAGCAAACGCAACGGCCGGCGTATTTCTCTAGAAGAAAACGGGCCGGCCCGGACACGGAACGGCCTACTGTGAATCATCCTTTACACGTGATATTGAATTAGCCGTATTTCTGTACTTCAAAGAAACAGAGTTTATGACCGCTGCGCGCTGCTTGGTCGTTATCAGACCTATTGGTGTTACTGTAGTACACAGATACTTTTACTAAGGGCCATTTAAGAATGCTTTTATTTCACCGGCCCTTTCCCCTTCGGCGTCTCGGCAATGTATGTTAATAGTTTTCGATCCTTATTTTTGCCAAAATCAAATGAAATTCAACATCAGTTTGCCGGTTCTCAGAATGTATACTGACTTTTCATCTGTTAATGAATCACAATCACCAAACTTCATATACCGAAACCCCCAGAATGTAACAAGTACTTTTCTGGAGACCGCATCAAAATCGGTTTAGCCAAACGCGAGATTATCGTGGACAAACATACATACATATCTACATACGTAAATACATACATACGGGTCAAACAGAGAAGCTCTTTTTTTGTAGACGGTTAAAAATTACGCTTAGTACGCGGGCGAAGCCGCGGGCTAAAGCTAGTAATGATATATTGGTCCACTTGTACCGAATAAATATGAATATGACACTTTTTTTGATATTTTAATTCAGTGCTGAATTATCGAAAGATGTTTAAATAGGGCATCTTAAACATAAATTGACTTCAAACCGGTAGGTATGCAAAGAAATAATATGTACGAGTATTACATTGATAGTCTTCTAGGGAATAAATGAAGCACTTCTTTCAACTTTTCAATAAAGACGAAGTAAAAACTCGAACTAAAATTGCTAAAACTTTTAGGTAGATTAATCTCTACTTTGTTTTATTCAGTTAATTAGAAAAATGTATACGTAATATTATACGTAGTAAATATTTCCTAAAACATCACCTAATTTCGTCGCAAATTCAATCGCATATATGTACTAAAATATGATATATATTTCCAACGTCCCCCGTATGGTGCCGGGTTAGAATAGCACAACCCCCTTTCTTCCCTTGGGTGTCGTAAGAGTCGACTATGAGAACCAGGTTGAAGTGTGTTGTGGGCGATGGGCTGCAATATCACATTTTCTCCATCTATAAACCTGCAATTGCTAAAAGTGGCACTGAAAATTAATTTTCTTGTGCTCTGCCTACCTTTTTTGGGAATATAGCCGTGAGTTTATGTATGTATTTCCAACGTATCTCATAATAGCGTGACTCAAACACTTATAGGTGCTCGTAAGCCAGCTCTTGAAAACCAATATTTCGAAATTATGATTAAAAACCGTTCCGGACTCTTAAATACATATAATACTTCCAAGACTCTGGAACAAATGTTCGTGCTCATCTATCACACATATGTATGAAGGCCCTGACTGGAATTCGAACCCGAGGCCACCAACTTCTTGGAAGGGCAACTAGCAACTAAGCCTAAGTGGTCTCCTAAGAATGTTAGCCACAACAATAAAAAAATCTACGAATGACTACAATTGACTATGACAGATACCTTATATTTTATTACCTCATTAATATTCATATGATAAGTATCTTTGAAAAAATAGGCATCTTTTTATTTTGGAAGCAGGCTTCAAGCACTTTTTACATGTCAGAATTATCTTTCGCTTACAGGTTACCGGAAGAGATCACTTATATACATAAGTTCGCCTTAGTAGGTATTTAGGTATATACCCAGTTTTATTTTAATTTTAAGTACCTGTTATTTGAATTGTGCTTTGTGCTGTCATTGTTTCGTTCTTTTCGTACTATTTAATGTTCAATTAGGCAATCTAGCAATACGAAGTAAGAACCTAAATTGTATACATTATTGAGTCAGGTCCTGCATAAAGAGCATAAACTACAACAAAATATTCGGCTATGTCGGGATTTTGAGATAAACTAGTTTTGATCCTTGCAATATAAGTACATGTTTATAGGTACATACATAAAACTAATAAGTACTCATCGAATAGCAATAGCACCTAAATGAGTTCTGACAACTTGCTGTGATAACTTACGCTGATTAATTGCAAAATACTTACTTTTACACCGGCATTCACCGTTAACAAAAACTTGACCCGAAACTGTCACATTATACTATTTTAATAAAGAACGTTTAGATAGGGTATTATTGCGTGACTATTGTAGTGCAGGGAAATTGTAGTTTCCTCGCGATTGGGGAGGCTTCGCGCGGCGAGCGACCCTCCCTCGCGCTCAATGAGGACTAAAGAAAATGAAGCGATTCCTAGGGACGAGAGAGGAAAACTCTCGATAGTCGATGGATGCCAAATAAAACAAATTGCTGCTTTTAGGATCAGGAATCCATTTTACTAGAGCAAGATACACTTTTTTGGCATTTACCACAATAAAAACTACAATCAAATTCCAAAACACATTACATAACTTACTAATCCCAAACTCAACCATATCGTAAAACAAAAAAATACACTTATTTCAAAACCATGCCTATTATAACGGAAACGATTACATTATTTTGTAAAATTCTATAGCGATGTCATAAAAACGTCATAAAATAATGATGGTCTAATAAATCAATATTGATAGCTTTAGTATAAATGACTACAATTGAAAAAATATATATATTAAGAGACAATTTTTGTGAAATTCTATAACGATGGTCTACACGTCATAAAATAATGATGGTATCCTAAATCAATAAATAAATAAATAAATAAATATTAGGGGACATTTTTTTACACAAATAGAACTAGTCCCACGGTAAGCTCAATAAGGCTTGTGTTATGGGTACGGACGACGATATATTTAATAGATATATACTTAAATACTCGTATATAGAAAACATCCAAGTCTCAGGAACAAATCTCTCTGCTCACCACAGAAACAAATGCCCTTACCGGGATTCGAACCCGGAACCTCTAGCTTCGGAGGCAATGGCACTACCAACTAGGCTAAACAGGCCGACAATCAATATTCCTAGCTTTAGTAAAAATTACTAAAAATTAAAAAAATATATATTAATAGAGAATATTTTTATACAAATCGAACTAGTCCTCTAGCAAGATCAATAAGGCATACGATGCGTATTAGACGACGATATATTTAATAGATATATACTTAAATACGTAGAAAACATCCAAGTCTCAGACAAATGTTTCTGCTCACCACAGGAACAAATACCCTTGCCGGGATTCGAACCCGGGACCTTTAGCTTCGGAGGCATAGGCTAACCAGGCCAACAAAAAAACAAGTTTGACTTTCAACCCCTACCTACTAACCCTTTTAGGGGATCATTCTCATAATTCGCCGTACTCAGCATGTTTGACTGACACGGTATATAAAAGGAGCCTGACCAAAGTTTCAATTCTCGTATCTTGAAAATCTCATGTTTTCCATATGACCCTTTAACCCTTTTTCAATTCCCTAGGGGATACATTTTAATGTAAACGGTGGGGGATGTATTAAAAAATGCTCTATTCAATGTTCTTGAATGTATTACACTGTGTTTCGATCTTGTTCTAAGTTTTAAACTTATTACCTACTTTGAAAAGTGTGAAAAGACATTTTTCCCATATAAAATTTCAAACCTTTTTTGATCCCCTTCAGGGATAATTTTTTATAAGAGCGCTTTATTATTTATTTCGCTTTTTACTAAAGAAACCTTTACACAAAAATTCATGTTTATAACATTCCAAATGAACGATTTTCTCGCAAATTGTTGCAAGGAAATCGTTCATTTGGAATGTTATTTCCCTCCCTTAAGGGTTGAATTGTGAAAATACTTTCTTAATATACACCTATGTACTTTAAGCAATATAATATGTTCCTCATGCTTAATATCTTAAGCGGTTTAGGCAGCGGCTGCGTGCTGTCTGTCAATCGTTGGCAATAAAGCAAAAGAGTTTTATAATGTGTACATTATTCCTTAATGAAAATATTCAAACGTAGTGAAATTAGTTACAGACAACAGTTCATCCGCATAGCATCCACATTTTCGGGAAGGCCTTTCAAAATCGGAATGACAGCTAGAGAAAGATATAGACTTGAAAGAAAGGATACCAAAGATGGCCCCATGAATTACAAGCTTGGAGGTCAAGATGTTTTTACAGGGATGTCCCATAACCCGCCGAGAACATCCGTGCACAGCTAGACACTTTAACGATGTAATTTATTTAGGTTAAGTAAAAATTCCTTAGTTTTCGAGATGTTGGCATTTTTGTAAAAATCGAATACGAATAAGCAGTTTTTTAATGAGAGATATCGATGGTCACGTGTCACATAACTAGTTGACTAGCGCCGCTGGGCGGGCAGCACGACTGGGCGGGGAAAGGTCGATAGCTACCTCGTGGTTACGCGATGCACGATGCACCAGTATTAGGTATATACCTACCTATAGGTACTACCTAGTGAAGAATAAAAAAAGCTGCCGCACAAATAAAAAAGATGGCTTTTTCACTCATGTTGGAACAACCCAACTAGGGCAGCACCTCTTTACAGAAGACTGCAGCCACAATAACACCACTTTCTATTTGTAACTCTCTGTACATGTAGTTGAATTTATTGTAAATGTCAGACTTAAAAAGAAATTGTCAAATTATTTCAATCCTTCTTGCTTGGAAAATAAGGTCGCTTTTTGGACGGACTAATTTGAAACAGTTCGGTCAAATCAGATGATTTTAAGTATACATGCCCGGCTAGTATGATAGCTTATACCGTCACGTTATATGGCAAAAATGTACTGAAACGTCACATAAAACGTGACGGTATAAGCTATCATACTAGCCGGGATGGTGTTGTTTTTTGTGTTGAGCTCCCGAGGATGCGTTTTGTTGAAAGTAAGGGACCAGCAAATACTTCCTGTCGACACGACGACCCATCAAGGGGATCAGCAACGCAGGACAGGATCAGTGCAGACACGGTAAGCGCGACCAATTATATGCTCCGACATATAACACGTCATGATTATATGTGCGGCGGAGATTTTATCCCAATTAGCTAACATGCTAATGTTGCAACGTATATTTATCTCCATACACCAATTTACGTAACTGTTGCCAACTTGTAAAAGTTAACTGTTGTAAAATTTACATTCATTTACCATTCGTTCAATTTGTAGTTAAATCGAAGTCATTAAAGCAAAGACATGCCCGGCTAGTATGATAGCTTATACCGTCACGTTTTATGTGACGTCTCAGTACATTTTTGCCATATAACGTGACGGTATAAGCTATAAGCTATGTGATATATAGAACGAAATCATCAGCATATTGCGATATCGATACATGATTTATCTCTTTGCAAATATTCAGAGTGGCTATGTTAAACAGCAACGGCGATAGCGGGTCACCCTGTGCCAGTCCGCGACCCGAATATCTGATCATATAAGAATCTGATATCATACATTTAAGTACTCTTTGCTTAAGGTAGTTCCATAAGTAATGGCATATTTGGGCTCCTACCTCAAATTTATCTAGTGTCAGTAACAAGTACGAAACATCAACATTATTATACGCATACTCCAAATCTACAAAACATTCCAGGGTAATGAGCCCCTGGGCCATGCCTACTTGAACATCAGTTACGAGACAACTCAGATTGTCTATACATGATCGAGCCTTCCTGAACCCGGTTAACTGGCATTGGCCAGAAAGGAGTATGGGACTCCATCTTCTCCAGGTGCAGTATCCCTCAAGTTAAGGATGATTCACAGTAGACCGTTTCGTGTCCGGGCCGGCCCTTTTTCCATGACAGCAAACGCAACGGCCGGCGTATTTCTCTAGAAGAAAACGGGCCGGCCCGGACACGGAACGGCCTACTGTGAATCATCCTTTACTTAATACACCTTTTAACTCTTCAATTTTGAACGGGTTATTAAAATTAGAATTGTATAAAGGATTAAATGATAAGAAGGAAGGTTGAAAGACATATTCTTCTGGGACAGATGCAGGTGCTAATTGGACCATAAATTGCTGGGCTTGACTAGGAGGAAGAATCTGTCTAGAGGGCTCATTAAAGGCGTGTCTAAACCTTTTAATATTATTCCACACTATGGAAGGTTTCATATTGGGACTAAGAGAAGCACAGAATCGTCTCCATCCTTCAAATTTCTTCTTTCTCAATAGCTTCTTGGTGTCCCGCGCTACATGCATATACCACTCAAGATTTTCATTTGTCATCATGTGACAATAGTGTCTTTCAGCCTCTTTTCGCCTTTTAATTGCCAGTGTATATTCATTGTCCCACCAGGGAGGAGATGGGATTTTACCTGATGAACTATTTTTTACGGGAAAAGTTTCATCAGCTAGTTCTAAGAACACTTGGGCTAATGCAACTGAACAACTATGTAAATCATTGTTGGATATGCCAGGCAACTGCAACAATTTATGATCAATACGATTTTTAAAAACCTCCCAATCCACATTGCATAAATTGTACTTTAGCCTTGGTCTAGGCTTGGGTGATGACGGAATAGATTGGGGAAATGAGACTATGATTGGGAAATGGTCACTACCATAAGTTGATTCTAGAGTGTACCATCTTAATGAAGGTGCAATTTGAGCTGAATAAATAGACAGGTCTACAACACTAACTGATTCTGATGGTGCTGTCCGTCGAGTGGGAGAACCAGAGGTTAAAACACAGAGGTTATGATTATCAAGGAGCTCTATTACACGCTCACCATGATAACTAGAAGTTGAGATACCCCATAACTGATGTTGCGAGTTAAAGTCACCTAATATTAACATGGGTGTTGGAAGCGAAGATATAATTTGTTCAAATTCATGTAAAATGGATGAAGACGGATGGGGAATATGTACGGATATGATACATATGTTATTTACAATGGCAGCAACGGCTGACAATTCATCACTGTGTGATGGAAGATGAATTGGTGTAAATAAAATTGAATTCCTGATGAGTAAAGGATGATTCACAATAGGCCGTTCCGTGTCCGGGCCGGCCCGTTTTCTTCTAGAGAAATACGCCGGCCGTTGCGTTCGCTGTCATAGAAAACGGGCCGGCCCGGACGCGGAACGGCCTATTGTGAATCATCCTTTACTCATCAGGAATTCAATTTCATTTACACCAATTCATCTTTCTTAGCCATAGTGACTTTTATGTCCTTTTGGCGTGTGTGCTCTGGGCATGATTTATTTGTAGCAAAGTGGAAACCATTGCACAAACAACAAGTAGCACAGTCTTCTTCTACTGAACAGGTGTGTCCAGCATGAAGAAGGCCACACTTGAAGCATTTGGGTTTTGACCTACAGCTATTTTTGGTATGTCCAAATTAACAACAATTAAAAGCATTGGATTGTTGGGAATATATATAATTCAACTGGTAAGGAATTATAACAAGAAAAGACTCTTTTTGGAAGAGATTGGCCATCAAAGGTCACAACTACAGTTTCCGAAGGTTCCCATTTAACGGCTCCATTAACCGAAACCCTATGATTTAAACGTCTCACCTTTCGCACCTTTCCACACCCAACGGGCACAGAAATGTTTTCAAGAATTTCCTCATCTGACCACTGTGCTGGGATGCCACGGATTAAACCCATACGAGTAACTGTAAATGATGGGATAAATGCATTCAAGTTCTCAGTCTCAAGCTGAGGATCTATAATAAATCGATTGGCATCATCACACCGTGAGAAGGCCATCGATATGCGAGCTCTACCTACGAGTATGCGTTTGACACTGCCATCTACAATATTCTTAAAGTTATTTTTCAAAAGATACCGGATGCCAGGAAGAGTTTCGTTCTGATTGTTTTAGTTGTACATGTATCGTAAATGGTGCAACATCTGTGGGTGTAAATAAACTTCTGCCAACTTTTATGTTTTTTTCTGTGTTCAAATTAACCTTTGGTACAACTTGTATTTCAGCTGTTTTAGTCACTTGGACATAAGTGACATGAGAGTGGGTTTCCTGTAGCGGTAGAGTTTCAGATGACTGACAATCGCAAGCATTTTTTAGGTTTTTTAACCGACTTCAAGATTTCAAAAGAGGAGGTTATCAATTCGGTTGTATGTTTTTTTTTATGTTTGTTACTCCATAACTCCGTCATTTCTTAACCGATTTGGAAAATTTTTTTTTTGATTGTAAGTATATATATCGAAATTGGTCCTGTTTTTGTCAAAACGCAGTTCTGATGATGGGATCCATGAGGAATTGAGGGAACTCCTCAAATCTGTAAGCCAAACATACAGTGATTATTAAGTTTTTATCAACAAGTCAAGCATTTGCATCCAAAAATGTAACATTGGATGAAGTGGAACTGCTGATGATGATCAGAACAGAACTCTTCAACGACGAAAAGTTTACGTTTGGTGATTTGTCCTCCTAGCTGTGTTTGTTAAGCAAGTTCTATTTTCACGATTGATTTGTGATGCTCGAGTTCTGATGATGGGATCCATTAGGAATCGAGGGAACTCCTCAAATGTGAAAGGCACACAAATAGTGATTTGAGTACTTTCATGAACTAATCAAGCATTTTCATTCATATAAGTGACATTTGATGAAGTGGAACTGCTGATGATGATCAGAACGGAACTCTTCAACGACGCGTAGTTCACGTTTGGCGATTTGTTCTCTTCGTTTTGTTTGTCAAACAAGCAAGGTTTTTCCATGGTTCCATGAGGAATTGAGGGTACTTAGTCTTCTACCATTATAAACATACTTATAGCCATTTTTATTTTATTTTATGGAATCTAAGAGTGCATCATCTAAGTATAATAATCTTTCACCGGCCTCCCCCATTGAAGTCGGTTTTTTTTCTTTCAAATTATTGACCTCTTTTTATTGCAATGTTTGCATCGTTTGTGTAATTTAGGTCTTTTTATTTTGCCGCTAGCCGAAGCAATAGAGGCATCCGTGTCCATCCTGGACTCATAGTTGTCAACTGTTACGTTGCACCCAACTTGCTTGGAGATCGGTTCCCCCAGGGTCAGGAGGCTCCTCCTAATTCATGATAATTGTTATAAAAACTTACCTAATCCAATGCAAGTATATACACTAACTACACAAAAATACAAGAAAACTATATACAATATACCACTTTTCTAATGAATATTTACAATAAGTTAATAATTAAAGTTAAGAGAAACGAAAAAGTTGACCGCCGCGTTCCACGTTTCCCGCGCTTTTTTCCTGGCGCGAATTTAGTACATTTCAGCGGGCGGTGGCGGTATAATAAATAACTGTAATGTCACCACAGACGCTAAATAAGAATCACGGCCTATTCTTATAAATAAATATAATTGCAATTCTGACAACAGTCAAGCAGCCAACCTAAGAACCATAAAAACTTTTAAAAATATTTCTTGATTGAAGGTACCATTGCTTGGGTTTTAAATTTTATTCATAACTTTATATTTAAATGAACATGTACGTAATTTAGCAATTATGTTAATGAAACTTAATTTGTTATTTGGATATTCAATATAATCGGTTATGTTGGCACAATGTCACTTCTAGTTTGTGCTGACATGTCAAGTCAATTGTCATTTTCTTTTCTATTTTATTATCTGTGCTATGCATGTCGGCAATCGGCAATAAAGTCGAAATAATAGAATATTCGAACTTGAATTTAATTAGTATTTAACGCAAAACTGCCGTAATTAAAGTCTGTGTTAGTTGCTTATTGTGTCCTGTGTGTAATCAATTTTTAATTTATCGTTATTTCAAGGTTTTAAGGCAAGTATATTAAACTTTCTATCATCATGCTGTCAGTAGTACCTGCATACTTTAAACGTATGTTTTACTTTGTGAAATTGTTTTATTTTATTTTCTTATCAATAATTCTTGGTTAGTTTGACAAGGCTTTTATATTGAAAGAAATAAGATCAAACAATAATTAAAAACACTTGACACGTGTTGCTCAGAAAGGCCTTTGTTCAACACGACCGTTACGAAGATTTTTCGCTTCAAATTTGGGATTAAACTATATGTGATCACAAAATATATATTTTTCAAGGTGCAGGTTGCACTTACTTACATGCTTATACTTAAAATAAAATAAAATGTTGCGCCCTCACCCTTTATTTTTTCTTAATCATACCCATTTTTAGATGACTGACATTGAAGAAGCGACGCAGACCCCTACAGAACTTCTGGCTAGCGGGCGGCGTAACCTTGCCGTGCGCGACTACCACGCGGCCACCGAAGCCCTAGCCAAAGCCTCTGAGCTCCTTGCTAAAGAACATGGGGACACCGCAGACCAGTGTGCAGAGGCATATCTATGGTAAATAATTTGTTTGGTAATTTGTATTTCTCATCTTGTGTTATCCTCACTATCCTGAAGTAGCCTAGAGTCATCCCATTCATGTTAGGTGCAGCCCAACTGAGGAAGTACCTCCATCTTACAGAAGAACTCAGCTATATTAACACCACTACTTAGTTGTTAGGTATGTGGTGTTTGTTTTCCTGGTGGTGAGTAAGGTATGTATAATCGTTTCATCATCGGCCTCATCTTTGCCCCCTGGCTAGATGCTGGCCAAGAGCAATCCCATTTTTAATAAAAAAAAAGGTTGCCCGAGGTCCCAAGCATATGCTGTGTTGAGTGAGGGACCTGCATATGTCTCTAGCTGTCAATGAATCCTCAAGTAAATAAAGGGTGGGCAACATGATTGTGATTCTTGATGGTGTCTGCTTACCATCAGGCAGCCTTGTTTGCCACCATTGTTGTATTAAAACAGTAAGTCTCGGGTACCTGGTGTTAAGAATTGTCACAGGTGGTTTCAGGGATATACTTTTAGAATTCAGCACCCTGATCATTGGCCCTAATCCATTGGAGTTTTGCCATCCCATAAGTATTTAAATAAATATTTAAGGACAAAGTTACACAAATCGATCTAGTTCCAAACCAAGCAAAGCTTGTACTATACTTGCTAGGCGATAATACATGAGTAAAGGATAAAAATTAAATTTAAATTAAAAAGGGCCTATTTTACGGCAGAAACACTACCCCGGGCAATTTTCCACCCTGGGCCATGGCCCCCATCAATGGTGATGGCTAAATATGCCTGTGACAAATTTTGTGAAAGCAATCATTTGTGGATGAGGTCACACTGACATCTTAACTTCAGACAACCTGAGTTTTATTGCACTCAAATTATTTTGCTCTAATGAGTTCAAGTATGCTTCCTTGCAACAGCAAAAAAACAAAAAAAGCAACGAAAAAAAAACAAGCATACTTAAAACAAAACAAAAGCAAAGCATACTTGGGGCGACTGAGTGGGCGCCGCCCGGTTGGTCAACCCAGGTATCGCTGGGAAGACAGTGTGGAGGCGGATCTGCGGCAGCTTCGGGTCGAAGACTGGCAGGAGGCTGCGCAGGATAGGGAAAAGTGGCGTGCTCTCGTTTCGGAGGCCAAGATCCTCTTTGGGTCGTTGCGCCGATAAAGTAGTAGTAATGTGTTCAATGATGTATAACTGGAAGTTTTGTCTAGGTATGGCAAGGCCCTATTGGGATTGTCGAGAGAGGAGAGTGGGGTGCTTGGTGATGGCATGCCGGGGACTGGAAATGCTGATGCTGAAGAAGATGATGAGAATGAAGGTAAGCTGATTGTGGTACAGTCAAGATAGGAAATACTTCTTTTTGATTTTTGGTATGACCTTAAAAACAAGGGTGAAATGAAAATGAAATGATGTTAAAGCATTCAGATAATATTGTCACATTAAGATCATCCATTGGACTGCATATAGTCATTTTATTGAGGTAACTAAACAAGCAAACATTACAGCACAAGATATTTATTTATTAAAATAATACATTTAGTTGCAGGGTAACACAAAACAAGTTCATCCTAACATAAATAATCATTTTTTCTTGTAAATATTAAAATGCAATCTAAGCAATGACATACATACACACATATTCATAATGTTATATTAGGAACATTGAGTTTTATGTCTCAAATGATAGACTGAGATTGAGCTTTAAATACATATACTTTATCTGCATTAGATACCATAAATTTACCAATTGACATAAGATGGCTTGCCCTAAAACCATTCACATCTGCATAACACAAATGGCTAGTCATCAAATGTTTTTACTCAATACTAGAATTTTGATTTGAAAATAATCAAATAAATTCATAGAAGTTAAAATAATAAGAAATTGGAATGAAATAAAACAAAAGCTGCTCTACCTTATTGTTAACCAATGTCTCTAGCAAATATAAAATTTGTATTTCATTTTTAGACAGGGATTTAGAACCCAACCACTTCATATGACACTAAAATAAAACTTTCACATCATCAGCATCTGCTCAAATTCTAGGTTGTCGTCATTGGAGAACTTCATTTCTTCATGTCCTTAGCTTACGCTTTTAACAACTTTATATAACTCTAGCTGTTGCCCGCGACTTCGTCCGCATCTTCGCTCCTATTGGTCGCCGCAGCGTGATGTTATATAGCCTAAAGCCTTCCTCGATAAATGGACTATCCAACACAAAAATAATTTTTCAATTGGTACCAATAGTTCCTGAAATTAGCGCGTTCAAAAAAACAAACAAACTCTTCAGCTTTATAATATTAGTATAGATTCGGTTTTATCTATAGGCGCAGTCACCATCACTTGAATCTGTACACAATACACACATTATTGACACACACTTTATTGTGCACCTCAAAAACGTAAGATAAACAATATAAAGCTACATTTCAGGGCACTTAATGTGTTCAGTGTGTGAGGACCTTATTAACTCTGTTATAAAATATATTTTTACATGTCTCAATTTTCTTGTAATGTGTGTGACAGAACAAGAGGAAAACGGCGAGAATGGCGAAGAGCAGAATGGCGAGTCAGAGGCTGAACCTACTACAACAGAGGTCGAGGGGGTGACCAAAAGTGAAGCAGAGTCCACTACTAAAGATGAACCGGCCAGTAGCAGTACTGCTGATGACAAACCAGTAAGTGATAAAAATAAATAAATAAATGTTCTGGGAGAATCTTACTCAAATCAACCTAATTCCAAACTAACCAAAGCTTGTACTATGGGTACTAGATGGTAATATACATAGAAAACATGCAACACTGAGGAACAAATATTCATGGTTATCTCACAAACAATTGCCCAGACCGGGATTCAAACATTTCAAACCAAACTAAGTCAAAGTGGTATGCATACTCAATAAATTCAAAAACTAGCCAACGGATTTTTATGTGGTTTTTATCAGTGGACAATGTTTCATGAGTAAGGTGAGGATTCTGTATGTATACTATAGGCTAAAATGTAACACGTTCTCTAATGTAATCTATATTTGTTAGGGCCCTTCAAATGGTGAGGCAGCAGATGAGTCAGTGGCTGACTTGGAGAACGAAGATGATGTTGACAATCTTCAGCTAGCATGGGAAATGTTAGGTGAGTAAAATAATGATAAACAGGGGCTTTATGATTCAGATTGATTTAAGACACATGGTTATAGCTTTCAAAACCGAAAATATACAGGTTTGTAGTGGTAGATCCGGCTCACCGGGTAGAAGATAGTGTGTGGTAGACAAAGTTTGGTCATAGATCTGGGTCATTGAAATGAAAATTAAACTAAATATTTTATTAAAATATACAGAAATTCAGAAACAAACTGTAGCTATACAGAGTGTTCAGTTTGAACCTGATCTGAGCCACAGGCTGCCACTATTCATTTCCTTTGTACCAGACTGCCCTTAATTCTAAATGGCTCTGCCACACTGGTACTCGCGTTACTCAAATTTTTATTATACCACGTCGGAGGAAAACTAGCGTACGGCCCGGCCCGCCTGTTGGTAAAGCGGTCAGCGCAGCCTATAGACGCCTGCAACTCCAGGGGCGTCACAAGCGCGTTGCCGACCCTTTAAAAATGTATACACCCCTTTCTTGAAGAATCCCATACTGTAGTTCCTCGGGAAAACCTCGGCAGGGAGCTCATTCCACAACCGGAGCATTCCAGGGAGGAACTTCCTCTGAAACCGTACCGTACGCGACCATTTGGGTTCTAAGGTGTGAGAATGAATGCCCTGCCGACGGCGAGCAGTGCGATGATAGAAAGCGGCCGTGGGCATCACGTCGAACAGTTCTTTGGAGCACAACCCATTATACAAGCTGCCCATTATTCATAGCTGTTCCTCAAGCTACATGCCTCGACCGGAACAGGGATTGCCTGCCTCGTACTACTAGACGGCCTCGCTCATACTCGGCAGGCGATCCCCTCCTTCCAGGCCTTAGTAATGTCACTGAATAAGTAATAGTTCTATGTACCGAAGGCCCAGCCTTAACAAATTCCCCGTTTAGGTAAGCCAATCGTCCCTAGGCATCGTCATCTCTTTCTATCGCACGCGAGCGCACGGCAACTACTAAATAAAGCCCTCTCGGGCGGGCGGCCGACATGGCGCGATGACGTCACGGAGTGAGCCGCGCCTGGTAATGTGCTGATCATAATGTGTCCGTTGTGCAGACTTGGCGCGTTCGATCCTGCGCAAGCGGCTGGCGGCGGGCGGCGGCGACGCGGCGCGCGCGCAGCTCGCCGACGTGCACCTCGCGCTCGGGGAGGTGGCGCTCGAGAGCGAGACCTACGACAAGGCCGTCACCGACATGCGTGAGTATGCGAGGTTAAGCAACGTGGGCCCCGGTCCGTTCTTAGATGAGTTACTAACTGAGCGCTCCCGTGCTTTGGAAGGCACGTTAAGCCGTTGATCCCGGCTGCTATCTACGACAGAAGAGTCCGCAGTAAGCTCGGTTCTCCATACAAACGTAGTTTCGCTCTCATTTTAAAGTAGCACGCTGTAATAATTTGAAACCTTGTATACACAACGGAAACCGGTATATCTAGGTCGGAAATTAGTTTCTGTTGCTTGAAAATATAATGGAGAAAAAATACAGTGATTATTAAGGTTTTCATACAGGACCTAAAAAATTCAAAAACTCGCTGTATTTTTTTCCAGAAACTAATTTCCGACCTTGATATGGCCGATCCCATTGTGTATACAAAGTTTCATGTTATTTTAGCATGGCGTTTTAAAATGAGAACGAAACTACGTTTGTATGGAGAATCGAGTCCGGTCGAGCGTATGGGGGACTCTTAAGCCAAGTTAGATAGAGACCATCGGGCGGCTTGAGAACTTCCAGCAGTCATGTTGCCCACTCGCTTGACAAGGGGGGTCGAAGTTGCAAGTTGGTGCTGAAAGTGTAACAAAAGCGGCAACCGTACTTGTCTTCTCGAAGAACGGTTCGAAAATAAATGCCATACGAGTATTGTTATTTAACCTCACTCATTTTTATATGGAAACTGTCAAAATTTGACAAACGATAGCCACGACCCCATGATTGACTCGTAAATATCTCGCCCGAAGTTGAAAGAGGAAGAGCTGCACGCTGGTGTCTTAATTCATGCCTGTGGGATAAGAGATAAAACTAGTTTTGTCATGCTCTACTACTCCATTACATAGGGTCTCCCTTCAGTATAAATATTAGAAGGCATTTTTTTTTCACAAATCGAACTAGTCCCATAGTAAGCTCAATAAGGCTTGTGTTATGGGTACTAGACGACGATATATATTGAATAGATAAATATGTATATATACTTAAATAAATAGAAAACATCCAAGTCTCGAGAACAAATGTCTCTGCTCACCACATAAACAAATGCCCTTACCGGGATTCGAACCCGGGACCTCTAGCTTCGGAGGCTGTGACACTACCAACTAGGCTAAACAGGCCGACAAAATGTACTATTTTAGATGGTAAATTCGCTTGACGGTCTAATATAAAGAAGCCCTAGAGCAGTGACTCGCTAGTTGCATATACTCAAATTTGTTCCATCATATTTCCGTGTCTTTATCATGTGTATTTCCGCTAACTTCATATGTTGTATTTTTCTTGCAGAAAGCTGTTTGGAAATTCAGAAGGAACTGTATTGCAGTGATGACCGCCGCATTGCCGAGACGCATTATCAAATTGGTAATTATTTTCATTTTATGCAGAAAACTTTAGTGAGTTTCAGACATATTAAAATACAATCAAATAGGTCACTCTCGTCTTCAAGGGTGAATATAGCTCGACATGTTTCGGACCTGTACGCGGTTCTTCATCATGAGCGCTGGTCCCGGCGGCCCGTTAAGCACACACCAAGTGCTAAACTTTGGTGGTAAATGAGCCACCATTATATTTTTGTATCTACATGGCATTTCTGTTGTTGGAAATAGTTCAAATTTGATATTACATACTCTCTATTTGTTCACAGGCCTGGCTAATTCCTTAGCATCCAACTTCGAAGACGCTATAACTCACTTCAAAAACGCGGCGAACATTCTAGAGACTCGCATCAAAACCCTAGAGAATCCCGCGACGGTGAAGGACGATGCCACTGTCAAGAAATACTCCACGGCAGACCCTTACTACTCCGTCGAAGGGGAGATTAAGGAATTGAAGGAGCTTCTGCCTGAGATACAGGAGAAAATACAGGATATGATGGACTACAAGACTGAGGTAAGACCGTGTGACTGTTTGGAGGAGACGAGGAAGATGTTGCGAAACATGATTTTGAAAGAGAAAACACGTCTTGTCGTTGACTGCCAATCTGAAGTCTGAATTGGGACATACAAATGTTATAAGTTACATTTGATTTGGTTAGTTATCATTCACGTACAATACCATAGTCTGGTTTGTTATTTTTATGATTAAGAATCTCGTTTTTATCGGTAAGTTTTTAAACTACAATCATTAGAACAAATTGTTAGCTTTGTATCACCATGGTTATCCGACTAGAATAATAAGTCTTAAGTATAACCAGTAAATATTAACATTCCATATTTATTTGTAGTGTTAAAAGTTCCTGTTAAAAGTGCCAAATTAATGGTTCGCCTAAAATTGTGATATGATTGTATTGGATTGAGACTGTCTTCAGTATTATTTTTGGATACAATTCGTTAGGATTTACTTAGTGCCTTATCTTATACTTATAACAGTCAGGCCAAGCACATGATATTTTTTTTGTGGATTCTGATTACCTTGCGACTTCGTTCATGACGAGTATGTACAATAAATATTGCAGGCAATGACTAGATAGCGAGAAAGCTTTTCTTGATTAATGGCGCCACCTAAGTACCTTGTCGCTTTAATTTCATGTATAAACTGTCATACTAAATTCCCATAACGTGAAAGCGACAAAGAACTACTGTTCAGCTACTTATGCGTTCAACTGTACCTAAGAAATCATTATCGCTGTAATGGGGGAAACACACTGCGTGTTCGCCTTCCCTTCTTTTGCGATATTAAAGAAAGAGATGCAACACGAATATTTGCACAAATATCCAAAGTGTAGTGCCGCCATCACATTATATCCTGTTGTTCTCAAACCACATTGACGAAAGTTAGTTCCTTGGATGGATGACAATTCATCCGCTAGGTGGCGCTACTGTATATGTAGTCATATCAATCAAAATAACTTCATGTTATCCATTGTTTGTTATCAGTAAAATGTTATCAAACATGATATAATATTCAACTTTACTTACTCGTATGATATAGGTAGAAGTCAGTATTATCGCCACAAAAATTTAGGCCTGACTAAGCCCTAAAAATCTCAATTTGCATTTAAATACTCATAGGCTGTAATCGTTTTGTACTGATTAGATTTAAGTGGAACATTTTTACCGTATGGCCATTTTTGTATTGTATTGCTGTGGTATTGAAATAAAGTTGATGGCAATTTTAAAATGTGTGTTATTTCAGCTGCATACCCAATACATTGATGGCCATGTGTGTGAAATGTTCTATTCCAGTGACAGGCATGGCCATTGATGTCAAATATTACATAAAAAGTACATGTGTAGCTCTCGGGGAAAAGGGACCTTTGCGCTTTCGCTTCCATCAAGCCCGCTCGAAATTCTTGACAAAACTACAATAATTTCATTCAGTTTGTTCAGACATTCATTAATTTAGTCAGTTGCGCGAATACGAGAGTGGAGTGAGTATTTGTCTATTTATGTTCGTATTGTCTCGCGTATGTTCGTGTTGTCTCCGTGGCGTGGCGGCAAATCATCATCATCAATATCATCATATCATATCATATCAGCCGAAAGACATAGCCCTCCACAACACCCCTTGCCTTTAGACATAGACATAGACTGCTGGGCATAGGCCTCCGCAAAAGTGCCACAATGACCGCTCCTGCGCCACCCGCATCCAGTGGACTCCCACGACCTGTACCAGGTCATCAATCCACCTTGGGGGGCAGTCAAAGGAATTCGAACCCTCCATACAGAGGCTAGCCTTCGTATCCAAACGGCAGCCCATTCAAATATGAAATCTAACTTCTGTATGGAGGGTTCGAATTCCTTTGACTCTAGTGGGGTGCGCGCCGACTCCGGCCGTTTGATGTGAATCGTCCATTAAATGCCTGCCGCGCTGTGATCTCCTTACCCTAGGAACATCCCGTTACATGTGCATAGTTTTCATTCCTATGCTGGTGCTTGTGCCCAGCACTGCAAGATGATAGTAACAATGTTTCTTCAAACAGCGACGTGTAGACGAATTGTTGAAGCTTTTTAATCCACATTCTAAAATACGAGTATAAATATCAAAGCTTGCGGGTTAAACATGTTACTTAGATTATAACAGATAATGCCTTGTTTTACGATAGCTATGGCCGTGGACTGGACGCTGGCGGGCATTGGATCGACGAGCGGGCGCTTATACATTTGAGCGGGTTATATAAGGGTGAAAATCAAAAAAGTGTACCTACATAAAAAATGATGTTTTTTTTTTCTTAAAAATATTGTTTTTTTGGGCTCATCTTACTCAGAATTGTCCATACATTCGAAACTCATACAAGATATCGCCAAAATCTCCATCTCAGTTTCGTTACATTTTAGTATGAATGATTTTTTATTTCTATGAACGTAACGTAACTGACAAATATTTAATAAAAAAAATTTGGACACCTTTTTTCTTGTATGAGGTTTGAATGTTTTTGTCGATTCCGAGTAAGCCAAGCCCAAAAAAAAAATCACTTCACTGAACAGAAAAAAAATCATTTTATAATGTAGGTACACTTTTTTAATTTTCGCCCTTTAATGTATGAACGCGCGCTTATCGCCCCGCTGCCTGCTAAAGTTCAGTCCGCGGCTTATAATATAAGTCACGTAAGCCTATAGTGACTGTCATATTTATTATCATAATCTTAAATCAATCTGTAAAAGTGGAATCGCTATCATTTGAGTCATGTCTCATGTATCAACCGCATGTACCTATAATCAGTGACATCTACGAAATCACATTTGACACATAAAAACCATATTATAACGTAAATGCGCGTTACACATCGAAATACTATTCGCTCAGCTCAACGAAAATAGTACATTACGATACAAGTGCAGCGAACAGGAAATTCGCAACGAGTGGTGATAAATTGAAACACGACCGAAGGGAAGAGGAGGAGGTAATGTAGCACCATATGTACTGTAAAATACCTTTACAGTACACATGGTGCTATATTACCGCACGAGTGCGGTAATCAGCAGATTACGTGCATATGTCGAAACTTTAAAGAGCCATATGTACTGTAAAACGTTGTACGATACACGTTCTACAAGGTAATTTGCAACTCGTGTCGATTAAAAACACTCCCTTCGGTCGTGTTTCAATTTATCACCACTCGTTGCGAATTTCCTGTTCTCTGCACTTGTATCGTAATGTAATATAATGGACCCGCGTATGTCCTAAAACTACGACCAAGACCACCGGGGAATGGGCAGCAGCATGCCTAGAGTGCGGTGGAGATACTGCGATCGCCAACCCGCATGCCAAGCGTGGCGATTATGGCATTTACCCCCCATGAAATTGGGGGAGGCCTATGTCCAGCAGTGGACGTCCTAGGGCTGATATGGTGGTACTATAATGGCCGATTCTCACCAAACGGCAGAAGTCGGCGCAGCAGTCAAAGGAATTCGAACCCTCGATACAGAAGCTAGACTTCGAATCCAAACGGCAGCAACCCATTAAAATATGAAATCTAACTTCTGTATGGAGGGTTCGAATTCCTTTGACTCTGGTAGCGTGCGCGCCGACATCGGCCGTTTGGTGAGAATCGTCCATAATTCAAAATAACTTCTGTTTATAATAAATACGAGTACAACGTCAAAAATCCGTTACTGACGCTTTGAACAATCGTTTACTGTAAGTATGTTAATTGAATTAATGTGTAAGTTGTCTTCAAAATTTGTAATCTTTTTTTACAAGATTTTATTTAGTTTCACCTGTCCCGTTGTCTGTCGGTCGGTCTGTAATCAAATCTTGCAAGTTAAATTTGATCCACTTCCCGGTTTCCGATTGAGCTGAAATTTTGCATGCATGTATAAATCGTATGACAATGCAATATTATTATGACATAGAGCTGATCTGATGATGGATACAGAAGGTGGTCATAGCAATTTCTAAACTACGCAAGGTCGGCAATAAAAGCATGTACGAAAAAAATTTTTCTTGACCAAAAACTTATTTCGGCTTCTTTCCGATTCACAGCCATTTTCTCAGCCGATTTCCGATTGAGCTGAAATTTGGCTTACTTAAGTAAGTTCGGTGACAATACAATATTATCGACGATTGACACCGAACGGTTGGAGTCGGCGCGCACCCCACTAGAGTCAAAGAAATTTGAACCCTCCATACACGGTGGTAGTTTATTGACGTTCATAGGTGCATGTAATTATGCCTAATTTGAAGAATAAATTAAAGAACCGGCCAGCGGCCGGCCGGCCGGCGGTTCCGTACCGCATGATCTATAAAAAGAGTCCGACTCGCACTTGGCAGGTTTTTAATATTTGTTGTTATAGCGGCAACAGAAATACATAATCTGTGCAAATTTCAACTGTCTAGCTATTACGGTTCTTGAGATCTAGCTCGGCGAGTGGTAGCCATGAAAAAGGGCTATAATATCACGTTTTTTGTATGGGAGCCCCCCTTAATTATTATTATTATTTTGTTTTTAGTATTTTTTGTTATAGCGGCAACAGAAATACACTATCTGTGAAAATTACGGTTACGGTTCTTGAGATACAGCCTGGTGACAGACGGACGGACGGACTGACAGCGAAGTCTTAGTAATAGGGTCCCGTTTTTACCCTTTGGGTACGGAACCCCAAAAAAAAGAAGTTAGATTTCATATTTGAATTAGTTACGGGCAACCGGTCGGCTGCCGCCGGCTCTGCCGCTTCCGTTTGGATACGAAGTCTAGCTTCTGCATGGAGGGTTTGAATTCCATTGACTCTGGTAGCGTGCGCGCCGACTTCGGCCGTTTGGTGTGAATCCTCCATTATGGTACCACGAAGCTGATATTTTTTTTATATTTTGATAGACTGACCAGCGATTGGCCTTAGTCTCTCACCTGATGGAAAGCGATGGCAAGGCCTAAGATGTTGCTCGCTGGTTCAGTAATAGTCTATTCACTCTTGTTTTGAAGAGGCCCGGATTGTATGTATCAGGAAATACAGACGGCGGCAGCAAATTCCATTCTTTAGCTGTTCGCATTAGGAAAGAAGAAGCAAATCGCTTCGTGCGAATTAATGGTAGACTGACAACGTAAGGATGTAACCGCTCACCCTGTCTGGTTGTCCGGTGATGGAACGGGTAAGGCGGAACTAAGTCATGTAATTCCTGTGCACAATCTCCAAAATGTATCCGATGGAATCAGTTTTTTCGTATGTCTTTCCGGATGTTCTCCTCTACAGGTCGCATTTCTCATCAGAAATGTTATATAGATTCTTTTTGTCAAGTCAGTTTTTGAAATTTCTAATGTTGAATTCATCGTATGTATGCAGTATGTATGTCCGGATGTTCTCCTCTACAGGTCGCATTTCTTAACCGATTTTCGTGAAAATTTGTGAGCAGGTTCGATAATTATATAATTTTTTTGTCGAACCAGATTATTTTAATTTTGAAAATTGAAAAAAAATGGGATGTCTACAGCTCACAGAGCCACTAGTGTAATAAAGTGTATTAAACTTTTTTTACACTAGTGGCTGTGTGAGCTGTAGACCTCGAAAAGTTTTCCCAAAGAACGGCACATTGTAGCGAAAAATTACTGAACGGATGCAATGCAGGCAGGTAGATCATAGACTCGAATGCAGTGAATATTCGATCTTGTTACAGCCGAGATTTTCGACATGACGATATTGCATTAGCCCGTAAATATTCTAGAGAGAAATTTACCTAGACGGGTCAGTTATCAGACCCGAGGTTTACACGTGAAAAGCAGGGTTTAGATTAACAATAATATTGCAAGAGTCGATTTACCTAAATCCCCATTTACATGCAAGTTTCATGATATTGCGGGTTATCGCGGTATAAGGGTCCGGCTACGCCGGTGTTTAAAATACGGTGTCAGTACGAAATCGCAGTGAACGAGAGGGAAGCTTATAAGTTAAAAACGTCATGCATGAGGCACGTCATTGCGTTTTAAGCAGCGGTGGAAGGTCACTAGATCTATCAAACTACCACTAAAAAGATTACGGTGTGACAGATGAATCAACTGCGCTTACAGCTTATCACGGCTACGTTGCATCTATTCTCCGCTACGGGATTGTTATATGGGGAAATTCAACCGCTGTCAACCAAGTATTTGTGACGCAAAAAAGATGCATACGTGCTGTCTTCACTAGTATCGTGCAGACCACTTTTTAAAAAACTTAATGTACTTACTTTGACGGGCATTTATATTTACGAACATGCAAAATTT
This sequence comes from Notocelia uddmanniana, assembly GCA_905163555.1. Taxonomy (NCBI): domain Eukaryota; kingdom Metazoa; phylum Arthropoda; class Insecta; order Lepidoptera; family Tortricidae; genus Notocelia; species Notocelia uddmanniana. The sequence goes on along the minus strand of LR991061.1, from coordinate 9,017,384 downwards.
GTAAGAAACAACCCTGAGTTATTTGATAAACCAACCCAACATCTACGATTACGTAGCAGGGATTTGTTTTAACTCAAACAACCGATATTTAAGACGGCCCTGTATAATAAAAACTGCTTCATAATGTCTGGAAAAATATATAACAATATTCCGTTAGAATTAAGAAATCTGCCGAACACTTTGTTCCTATCAAAGCTTCGCTGTTGGCTTAAAGAAAAATGCTTTTATAATTTAAATGCCTTTTTAAATAAATTTTAATTTTAATTTGCATGCCACTAAAATGGTGAATTGTGCTGAACGTATTGTTTTATGTCCATCTTTTATTATGTAGGTACGTAATTCCGCAAATAAATATTTTATGACTTTATGAAACCCCTTAATTTTACGAGCGAGTTTCGCATGTGTTTAAACGAAGACATCGATAGTTATGCACAAGGTGTACTTTAGTTTTACTGACGGTGTAGACCCCGCTTAAATTGATCCGAATTCAGATAAACGTATTGTTTTATGTCCATCTTTTATTATGTAGGTACGTAATTCCGCAAATAAATATTTTATGACTTTATGAAACCCCTTAATTTTACGAGCGAGTTTCACATGTGTTTAAACGAAGACATCGATAGTTATGCACAAGGTGTACTTTAGTTTTACTGACGGTGTAGACCCCGCTTAAATTGATCCGAAATCAGATAAACGACCAGGGGGTCTACTCCGAAGTTCGAAATCCGAACTTCGTATGGTGCCGTCCCTTTCACTCTTCTGTCATACCCTATATGAGTGAAAGGGACGGCACCATACGAAGTTCGGATTTCGCATTTCGGAGTAGACGCCCAGACCCGATAGGAAAACTTGATCCTAGATATTTTCTATAAAAAACTTTATTTTGTCTATGCTATTGCTAGACAGTAACAGTCTGGAAAAATCGGTTCCACTGACTCTCATGTACGAAAAGATATTTGCTTGTGGCGCGTGAATACAATTTGCGCCGGCTTTATTGACAAGTATAATGAGAAATTATAAGGTTTCCTAGGTGAAACTGAACTTTACCAATGTCATAAAGACACCTATTTTTTTCTTAAGGTAATTCACTGCCAGCAACGCATAAGTATATGCTTAAGGTATTCACTTCCATACACTTGTTCCTAAAGGGCGTGGCCTGGCAGCGAATGTTTAAATACATATGATCTTTACCGCGTCGGTTCTTGCGGTAGCTGCTATGAAGGCGCCAATGCAACGGGCAGTAAATGCAATTTAGATGAATCCAGTTGCTGGCGCTAATAAGCTGGACTTACTTGGCGCCAGTACTCGCCAGCGCGCCAGCGACTGGATTTATCTAAAACTCCTTTACTGCATGTTACGTTGGCGCCTTCCTTCTTTGAGTTTTCTTCTATCCTGGGTTTTCATACCCCAACTGACCGTACACACTACTCACATTATCACAATATTGTAACGAATCGATTGTGAGACATTCTAGAAAACTATGAAATCAAAACGGCGAACATAACCAGTTTTATGAAAAATTAACAATGCAACTAATTGAATGATTCAATTATTCGATCGATAAGATACACGAAAACCTCTTTTTAGGGCTCCTTACCCAAAGGCTAAAAATACTACCCTATTACTAAGAATTCGCTGTCTGTCCGTCCGTCTGTCTGTCACCAGGCTGTATCTCAAGAACCGCGATAATTAGACAGTTGACATTTTCACAGATAAATACATCATCTGTGTTACCAATGTGTGTTAACAACAAATATTAAAAACCGACCAAGTGCGAGTCGGACTCTGCCGTTTTTATAGATAATGGTACGGAACCCTTCGTGCGCGAATCCGACTCGCGATTGGCCAGTTTTTTTAATACTGTGGCAAACAAGCATACAATCTGCCTGATGGTAAGCAGGCAAATTTTTAGGGTTCCGTACCCAAAGGGTAAAAACAAGACCCTATTACTAAGACTTCGCTGTCCGTCCGTCCTTCCGTCTGTCACCAGGCTGTATCTCAAGAACCGTAATAGCTAGACAGTTGAAATTTTCACAGATTGTGTATTTCTGTTGCAGCTATAACAACAAATACTCTATGATATTCACGCTCCAGTCCGAGCCATCAAGGTAAAACATCTTCCTGCCCCTTGGCTGACTAACGAAATCAAGGCTTTGTTGGAGAAAAAGAATTGTGCCAAGATGAAGTATAAACTCAACCCTTCTGACGCCAACAAATCTCGTTATCATTGTATGCGAAATCGGTGCAATACCATTTGTCGAGACGCCCAAAGACGTCATATACATCAGTCGGTGGAAAGTGGTGACCCTGCGAAAGTATGGAAATTTCTCAAGTCACTTGGAGTTGGAAAGTCTCAACAGGATTCATCTATAAAAGACATTGACTCCGACCTGCTTAATCAGCATTTCTCGACTTCTGCCACTTTTAGTGGTCCTGTAAAGGATAAGACTCTTCAATATCTTGCTTCGCTTCCAACTCCAGACTTAACTCCTTTTTCTATTGTTCCGTTTACTGATAGTGACATCAAAAAGAACGTATTGTCCATAACGTCTAATGCCGTCGGTAATGATTGTGTTAGCCGTAAGATGATCATCCCTCTCCTCGACATACTTATTCCTATAATGTCCATTATCCTCAACAACTCTATTACATCTGGTTCTTTTCCTTCGCAGTGGAAAGATGCTCATATCATTCCAATACCCAAAAAGCCTAATCCATCCTCGTTCGCTGACTATCGCCCCATTTCGATACTTCCCTTCCTGTCTAAAGTCCTTGAGCGCCTAGTCCACCAGCAGCTCACATCGTACCTGCATAAATGCAATCTCTTCAATCCACTCCAGTCCGGTTTCCGTCCTGGTCATAGTACGGCTACTGCTCTCGTGAAAATTACTGACGACATCCGGGCGGGCATGAATGTTCAGAAGTTGACAGTATTGACGCTGTTGGATTTCAGTAACGCGTTTAATGCTGTCGATTTCGATATCCTACTTGGGATAATGCGTTCTCTTAATGTATCTCCTGCAGTAATGGACTGGTTTCGTAGTTATTTAACTGGTCGTCGGCAACGTATAAAGGTGGATGATGTCCATTCTTCTTGGTGTCACACGCAGGCCGGCGTTCCGCAAGGCGGCGTGCTGTCTCCCTTGTTATTTTCCATGTTCTCTTCTCACTATCACCTTTATGCCGATGATCTTCAAATTTATTCGCAGGGTACTCTTAATGATCTTCCATCTGTCATCAATGCTGTAAACAATGACCTGGCGCGTATCCTAAATTGGAGTCGTGGTTTTGGACTCACGGTTAACCCCTCTAAAACCCAGGCGATTATAATTGGGAGCTCAAAATTTATTTCTAGAATCGATTTTAATGGCATTTTACCGATTTACTTCGATAACGTCTTGATTCCTTATTCAACGCAAGTTAAAAATCTAGGTATCATTATGGATAGGACCTTATCTTGGGTACCCCAAGTAAACGAGGTCAGCAGGAAGATGTTTTCAGCTGTAGCTTCTCTCAGAAGGCTACGTAATTTCCTGCCCATTGCCACTAGAATTGCGCTTACTCAAACACTCCTCCTCCCTATCTTAGATTATGCTGATGTTTCGTATATTGACCTCAACGAGGAGCAACTTAATAAGCTTGAGCGCCTTCAAAATGTCTGCATTCGGTTCATATTTGGGTTACGCAAATATGACCATGTTTCCCATTTCCGTTGTCAGCTTAAGTGGCTCCCTATCCGTTTTCGTCGTAACTCTCACATCCTTTCTCTTTTGTATTCTACTCTCTTTAACCCCACAACTCCATGCTATCTCAAAGAGCGTTTTAGTTACCTTCTTTCTGCTAGGTCCTCGCGAAATTTGCTCCTTACTTTTCCGTCCTCCTCATCTAAATTTTATACTTCCTCCTTCACTTTCCAAGCTATTCGGCTTTGGAATTATTTGTCTCCTGATTTAAGGCGTGCTAAATCTCTTGCTGTCTTCAAAAAACAACTTAAGGATTATTATTTGTCACTCCCATGACCCATGACACTTCAGGCTCAGCTCCTTTTAGACTTTGTGGCTAACTATATATATATGTATGTATGTATATATATATATTTTTTTATATATGTATATTATTATAAATATAGTATAAAACTGTTGTAATTATTAGTAGGTTTCATAAATTGTTTCTGCACCACCTACTGCGAATTGTAATTATTTGCTTTGATTTCCGCTACCCAAAGGTTGTCTGGAAGAGATCGCTCTTTAGCGATAAGACCGCCTTTTGTTTGCCTCTACTTATTGTTATTACGTACTGTACTGTGTCCTTTAATTGAGGTGTGCAATAAAGAGTATTGTATTGTATTGTATTGTAAATACTAAAAACATAATAATAATAATTAAGGGGGGCTCCCATACAAAAAACGTGATATTTTAGCCCTTTTGAATGGCTACCACTCCCCGAGCTAGATCTCAAGAACCGTAATAGCTAGTGACAGACAGTTGAAATTTGCACAGATTATGTATTTTTATTGTGGCTACAACAACAAATACTAAAATCAAAATAATAATAATAATTAAGGGGGGCTCCCATACAACAGAGTAGTTGCTGGCGTTTTTTATCTGGTACGGAACCCTTCGTGCGCAAGTCCGACTCGCACTTTTCCGGTTTTTTTTAATAACCCAGTGTTATAAGCCGCTGTTCGAACCGACGACCTACGGATTTAAAATAGCATAACTTACCAGCTACAGCAAATGCTATTTGAGTCAATTCTTAACCCATGCAAACATGTTTAACAGGCTAAAAACTTGTTTTACAGCCTAAAAACTTGTTTTACAGACTAAGCAATTGTTTTACAGACTAAAAAGCGCCTCACGGAAACGCTGTTCTCATCAAACGGCGCGGGTTCCCAGTCCAACGGCAATGGGGCGGGCTCTAGCTCAGATAAGCCTAAAGCCGTCTCCGACATATCGCATCTCATCAAGAGGAAGAGAAAGTCCAGCGAGGGCGATGAAGCCTCCCCTGCTAAGAAGGTCAACACGTAAAGAGATTAAGGAGAAACTTTCACACAATGTTGAACTCTAAATCGTTTCCCGTAGTGTTGAAAGTCGTGTGAGTGTTTCAATCTAACTTATATACTTATTTAGGGCGTCACGTTTGAGAAAATTGTAATAGAATAGAGAAATATGAATATGTGTAAGAGAATAGTGTGGGGAAGTTCTCATACGATTTTCAATCCAAAATTATTTCATGGAGCATTTAAATACGTGTCAGGAACACATTCAGAAAATATATTGAAGTTCTCGAATAAGGTTGAGTGAAACAATTTATTTCAATGACCATTTAGGCATTTTGATTAGCACAAGTTTAATGGAAATATCTTGCTGTTAGCGTGAATTGATTTCGATTGTAAAATTGTTTGATTTTGTAAATTATAAAAATGGGTGAATAAAATGTAACAGACTGATATAATAAGTATGAAAATTCCATAAAGTGCTATTATAGAGGCAATAAAAACATCATGTCTCTTGTAATTAATTGTAAAGTGGTTATTGTAGGTAGACTTTCACTTCGTCTGCCTACATTTAATATTAAGAAGTAGTATAAAATCAAATCACACAGTTTATTTAATAACTAGCGTATTTAGATTTTTAGTAGCTGAAATAGTTATTTGTAGCGATGTTATTAATAAATGCACGCCTTTGTCTAGAAATCAGTCATAACTTTTATAGTATGCAGTAGATGTAACATTTAGTGTTCCTTTCCTTGCCTTCGACTCATGCGATGAATGTTCTACAGTCCTTTTTTACTGACCCTCTCCCCCTCCTTTTTTACCGTTCTTTGTTTTTGAGCCCTTTTTCGGTCGGTTCAGAGACGCTACCGCGAACAGAAAACAAAATATCTGCCTCCCTGTCGCACTCGAATTATCGAGCGAAAAAGGTTCCAAAATCAAAACTTCAAAGGTATCGAGATTTTTCATGGTAAGATAGTACAATTGGTGTGGGGTTTGTATCACTTTCGTTAAATGTAACTCGTAGATTATCAGTAGGTATCACACTTCTCACTTGTAATTTTATGTTGTAAACTTATTTTTAAGATCGATTTTTAATAAACTAGACTTTGACAAATTCTTTTTTATTTATTTACTCAAGCTTTTGAGCCATTGTAAAACAAAATTAGTTATTCTTGCTTATCTTAGTGTTAGGCCTAAATCATACTGGCGCGGCCTGCGGTGGCGGTATATAGTAAATTTGACAGCTAATGACATGTTTTCTATTGACCGCCGCGGCGAGGCCGCGCCAGTCTGGAGAGGCTTTATCCTAAACGAGTCCAGGGCTGCAAAACTAGCGAAATGTGAACTTGTACATGTACCTATATAATGGCCCATGATTTGCAACCCGTGCTGCAAGCAATAGTATTTCAAAAAAACGAAATTATTATTTTTTAAATACCCGCGTCGGATTAACTTTATTGATAAACTATCTATTGCCCGCGACTTCGTCCGCGTCTTTGCTCCTATTGGTCGCAGCGTGATGTTATATAGCCTTCCTCGATAAATGGACTATCCAACACAAAAATATTTTTTCAATTCGAACCAGTATTTCCTGAGATTAGCGCGTTCAAACAAACAAACTCTTCAGCTGCAATATTAGTATAGATAATAACTTAAAAAAATTAAAAACCCACTTACTACTTATATATACGACGTAAGTATGTAAATAAAGATAAACATAGATTACTAAACCGGCCAAGAGCGTCTTGGGCCTCGCCCAATGTAGGCTTCGAGCAACACAGGCTTCCGAACTTCGTAGGAATTTCTTCTTGTTGCTCGAAGAATGTAGGTTTCCATAGTTGGCCATACGTTACATTATGAGGACTAAACAGCTCACAAACTAATCGGGGCTTTTTAATTTTTTAATTTTTAGTTGTTACTCGCCTAACGCCATATATTCCGGGGAAAGAGGCACAGTAGGCCGAAGGCCGAGCTCTGCGTAGGGCCGAAAGCCTACAGCGTCCCATCGGAAAGAACTCTAGGCGAGACCTCGGGTCGGAGACCCGAAGGGCGAGCTCACGTGGATCCTTTCTACTCTCGAGTGTCTTATAAGAGAACCTGGGGGCCGAAGACTCGAAGCGTCTTTCGATAGAGTTCTCTACGCGAGCCCGAACCCACGCGGACACTCACTATACCCGAGTATCTTCCAATCGATCATTCAATAACTACGAAATAAAATATATACAAATACAACTCACTGTTTCTTTAGGGTGTGTAAAATCAATATCTTTCATTGCAAAACCTCGTCCTTTAGGTTGTCGCAAACTGGTCGTGTAACCAGTCTAGCGACCCTACCTTCTCCGTTCCGTCATGGGTTAATAGCGTAAAATAAAAGAACGTCTTTGGCGATGGTGCAACGATGAAAATTTTCGTTTATTCCTTCAGAAATGAGGGGTCAATAGAAGGGTTAGCAATACAGTACAAGTAAATGCAAGAGATTTAATGAAATGAAATGAAATTTAATTGAATAGTCTGCACGCTGAGAGAAAGATTGCTAAAATTGCTGACCAGATCATCCGTTGTGAGGTGTTCTAGTGCGACGTAGCAACCGCACTATTAGCCCGTAAATAGGACTACCGATCAGCAATTTCTACTTGTCTAATGAGTCTAATGACCTATTTCCGTATAGTTCATTCGGTGGTCTTTAGATTTAACAAAGCAATAAAAATGGAATAAGAACTGCTACAATAGCACTTTTGATTTCGAATGGTCTCAAATAATAACCTAAAGTTGTTTCTTTAAAGCTTAAAATGCTTTATAAACAAAGATATCTCAATCACTACCGTCCTACCGTTTAATATTTTTTATGCATTTTCAGTTTGTATTCATTGGTGTCATTTGACTTTGAATTTTAGTGCAAACTATTAAGTACCTTAGCTTTTATCTGAGTAAGAAATCACTTGTGTTCTTTCGCAAAGGGTTAACTAAAATTAATTAGCTTATCTTTATGGCTGTTCGCTCTTAGAGCACCGGACTATATACATACTACTACTACCATATACACAGGGAGGAACAATACCACGGACTTTCCTTATAGTATGTTATCATTTAAATGATATACAATCGACTTGTAATCACTAGAAACTTTTGTTGGAAAGAAAAAAAATCTGAAAATAATGCATTTTAATATTAGTAACAACCCTATTGTTTCAACATTACCATTTAAGTACCTATTTATATTTCGAAGTGACCTATGTCACTGGCTTTCTTATAAGACAGGGTTGAAATACGCTGTTTTTTTTAATCGATGTTATAATGCTATAACTCGGAAACGGTTACGAATATTAACATTATACCAAGGCTAACCTATTCTCAGTTTACAGGAAAGTCCATCGTTCTGTTCCACCCAGTATATACCGGGTGTACAATCCAAATGGGTCAGTATGGTAAAGTCGGAAACTATGAGAGATAGCGAGATTTGTTCTTAGGAACCATGACGTTGATTTTAGAATTAATAATAATTACATTCAAACTTTTTTATTAACTCTCATACATAACCGGGAATCGAACCTGGTCAATATTTTTGTAACCGCGTTAAGTAAAAAGGACCAAATTTGGCTATGAAATCTTGTGTAAACACAACTGACAGTAAATTAGACTAAAATGCCCACAGTTTTATTAATTTGCAAAAAGTCGTGAATAATATGAATCGATCATCAATTATCTGAAGATGCCACTTACGCATATCTTATCTGCATCAGTATTATGCATTACAAATAGCGTTTATTTAAAATTAGAACGCATTTGTTCAGCGGGCGTACCAATTCATTTAAAATTTATACACATTGATTTTGACCAGGTTCGATTCCCGGTTATGTATGAGAGTTAATAAAAAAGTTTGAATGTAATTATTATTAAATCTAAAATCGACGTCATGGTTCCTAAGAACAGATCTCGCTATCTCTCATAGTTTCCGACTTCTCCATACTGACCCATTTGGATTGTACACCCGGTAACAGCCACTGCCACTATATATGTCAAATAATATGCCTACTATTGTGTACTTAGTAGCCTAGTAAGCATGAGGTAATTAGTTGATAGTAGAACTTTGGTCAAAGATCGAATTGATTAATACTTATTTTCGGTATTCGTATTATAAAAAGATATCATTATCATACATTTTATCAAAGAGATATCTGAGTTGAGTGATGATATCATCACAAATAATATCTAAGCACTTTAAAAGTACCTAGTCACTGTGAGGGGAAGGTGGGACGTATCGTATAAGACTGCGACCTTTCTCCGGCGGTAACGGCTATAGCCGTACCTACTTGCCATTCAAATTTGAACTTTGCTATTAATTAGCATTTCGTAGGTACGGCCACTGCCGTATAAGAAGCTAAAGTAATTCATAAATAAAACGCCTAGGTTTTATTTTAATTTAGAAGGACGATTTTGAAAATAAACGGCCCCTCTTTTAAATTGTAGCCAACCAAACCAACAAAGTAGAAAATATCAACCGTAAAGGGGCATATATGTCGGAGTGTCGGAAAGTCCAATAATGTCCCTGGGTCCGATAGTCCAAACGTCCTATAATGCGAGTATTATAATGTCCCTGTGTCAGAAAACCCAGGTGATCCTTACTCTTTGCCCAGGTGTCACAATGTCCACTTGTCGAATAGTAGGTACGAAGTACGAATGTTATGATGCCCAGCAGGTTTCACCACAGACTAGTAAGGGTTTCACAGGTACTGGGTTTCTATATCTACAAAAAAATACGACAGATGGCGTTTAAGGAATACGGAATTTCTAGATACATTCTACCGTCAGCTTTGTTACGGTCGCCATCTTACCTCGCTACCTCGTCTTAGGGTAGGTATGCGCGCACGAGCAACTTTTGTCTCCGCGACTATTTTGTCTCTCACATCAAGTCTATGGGTTAGTATGGAAGCGCGCATACCCTTATACCACCTTCCCAGACTTATTTACAGTTGGCATGTGATATGTTTCTGCATAATCCTATCTGTTGTTTTCATAAAATGAAATTTCTCAAATTTAGGTACTAAGCACTGAGATATTTGTATGGAAATCTACCTATCTCTGAATAAAAAAAAAACATATTTTGACTGACATTGGTGTTAATATATTTCTAACTAAAGTTTAATAACAGCTTTGCCAGTATTCTCGCCCGCCAACATTCCCACAAAAGCATCGTAGATGTTGTCGAAGCCCTCAGTGATGTGCTCTCTGGTCTTCAGCTGGCCAGATTTCGTCCACTTTATTAGGTCCGCGAATGCTTCTGACCAACGACCAATCCATCGCCAAACGAGGAAACCTTCTATTTTCAGTTGATGGAACACCAAACTCGGCTGCACGATTGTTGCTTTAGGCTTTTCAGTTTCGTTATACGCGCTAATGCTTCCACAGACAGCAACTCTTCCGTATACATTCATTTGTGCCATAATTTGGCTACTAATCTCGCCGCCCACGTTATCGAAATAACAGTCCACTCCTTTAGGCGCAGCTTGCTTCAGAGCGGCGGGGACGTCCACAGTTTTATAATTTAAAGCTTTATCAAAACCTAGTTCTCTTTCGAGCCACTCGCACTTGTCATCGGAGCCTGCAAAACCGATAACCTTGCAGCCTTTTATCTTGGCGATCTGTCCCACGATGGAGCCCACCGCTCCGGCAGCGCCCGTCACCACCACTGTCTCGCCAGATTTAGGTTGACATAAGTCCAGGAACCCAAAGTAGGCCGTCGCTCCCGGCATGCCGATAGTTCCGACACCTAACGAGTTTGGCAGGCCTTTCAAATCGGGGAGTTTATAGGGTCTGTTGATGGCTGTGCTCTCCTCGCTCTTTGTTGCGCTTATGATACTGTAGTCGCACCAGCCGTTGTGAGTAACAACTCTAGAGCCCTCTGGAAAACGTGGGTCTTTTGATTCAATCACTAAAGCAACTTGGAATCCGAATGTGTCGTAGGGTGCTTTGTAGTTACTATCATAGGCGCGTTGGTATGGATCAACGCTAAGCCACTCTGTCTTGAGGAGGGCTTCTCCGTTTTTGATAGGCGGCAGCTCGGTCTCCACGATTTCGTAGTCATCCCGCTTGGGGACCCCCTGGAAGTTTCTCTTCACGACGTATTTCCTTTGCTTCACCATTTCGACCGCCTGCACGCACTCACGCGATTCAACTGACGTGGTATCAAGTTACGGTATGACATAAATACTTACGAAAATAACTGATAAGGTGGAATGATATACGGTATCTAATCATTGCCGAGTTTGTAGTATACCTAGTATTTAAGGTTTATTGTCATTTTCGAGTGAAAGGATCATTTTTCGATTGTTTTCTTTAATTTATTCACGACAATTACAGTCAAGCATATGGCCAGCCTGGTGGTAAACAGATACCGCATAGCCTATGGACGCTTGCGGCGACTCCAGAAAAATACTAGTGGCCAGTGCCTAAATTGTTCATCAATGTGGGGGCCTACCGCGAACCGAAAACGAAGCAGCATCAATACATAGATATCTATACTATAGAAGATCTCTCTCTCTCTCTCTCTCTCTTTCTCTCTGTCGCACTTGCCGATTCGAGTGACATTCAGATTTTAGAATATCGAATGTTACGACTTACGAACAGTGGACAATTGACTCAATGGAGTGAACGAGATTGTCGACCTGAAGGTTATCTTATCTGTCATATGTATAGTACAAACAGAACCGACGTACAATCGCTCCGAACTGCGACCTCGGTGCGGCACGGACCATGTTCGAATTTAGCGAGGAATGTGAACAATTATTAATTTTATTATTATTTGGTTTAGAGCATGAGTTGTTGACACTATCATCTGATAAGTAGAACCCGAACGTTTCAGAATATTGAAAAGTTAGGATGCACTGGACGATCGACTCAATGGACGATTGAAACGGAATTCTGGAACTAATTGATAACAATTGAATAACATGGTAACACTGAATATTAACTTTGGGTATCATAGACTTCAACGCACACAAGCTTATTTCGAAAATAAAATACATATTTTAAGCACAAGTGTTTAATACACGTAGACGATTTATCAAATTCTCAATGTCCAAAAAATTACATTGTACAAAATAATTGCGGTCATTATTAATACCTATAGCTGCACCTCGTTACGTGACATCACTATGGCCATCCATACGAGCGTCGTTTTCCGGTGAGGTGCACAGATATTGTGATCGTATTATAGGTCGTTTTGTTGCAGAGGTCAATCCTACTAGACATTTCGCTTTCTACATGCGGTGAGCTAAGTATATGAAAACAAGTACATTGCGCATCGCATAACACATGAACTGAAAAAAGTAACTTGCGTGGGTGGAGGAAATCCTCATTGGATACTACCAGCCTGGTCCCGTTCGCATGCCTGACTACTGTGATTTCGTCGGTTTATGATTATATTGGGGGGCTAAGTTTCTGCCTATCTTCATTAAAGTCACAGCTGATCACGATATTGTTCTTCTTAAGAGTGTCGAATATTAGTTATTCAAACACCCAGTTGGACCACGTTAATTTTCTCTTTAACCACCATTCATCATGCCGGGGATCTATGCAATTTTATCGGTCTGCTATTTGACGGAGAACCTGAGACGGGACACTGGGCAGGGCCAAGAATGTAGACGCCAAAGACGGACAGGTAGCTGACGGCGTTCTCAGTACGCGTCTTTCGACTTAATATACGAAGTTGCGCATTTCAACGCTGCGCACGTCGTCCTCTTCGCTGCTCCAGAGAGTCTCCACCTGGAGCAAAATAGGCATCGAAATATAATAAGTACGGAAGCATAACTGTTGCTCAAAACCGCGCTGCCACAAAATCTAGTGCCAAAGGCGGAGCTTATGCTTTCAGTGACGTTTCAGTGCCCGATCGGAACTTAGTCCATAAATAAGAGTGTACTGGTAATTGATAGCTAACTTCACGTACATTGTGATCCAGACTATAGCGCCACCAACTGCTTTGGTTTGTAACTATCTTTTAGCTATATATATATAGCAGGGAGCGCATATATATATTTATGTAAGTGCCTATATAGGTAGGTTTCGGGTAGATATCAATTAGATACGACTTTTTTACGCGTATTCCAAGTATTTCAAATAAAATTTTTATAATTGAAATCGCATCTTCGGAATAAGATTTAAGAAAATTTTCTTTGGAATTCCTGAAGTTTACAAAAGTAGACTGATGTGATATGTGGGTACATTATAGGATTATATAAATAAACTGGGATTTATATTTCTAATGTTACAAAAGAATTAATGAATAACTTTGTAATTTGTTTATTTATTTGTTTATATTCACATTTATTAAGCACCAACCAGATATTAGCATTTCTTCCGTATAGATACAGCGGGGTACGCAACATCTTGCTGTGCCGACATTATAAAATTCGTGGCGGTGATTCGTAGAGACACTCTGATCACTTTCGCTAATGTTTGTACACGTGGGAGTTAATGAAAGAGGAATCTCAACTCGAAGTTTAACTTAACACACGAAGCACTTGAATAATGCTGAGAAAATACGAAGTATTAACGCAAAGAATCCATAAGCACCGTCACCATCATAAATTGAAACTAAAACAAACTTCAGTGTTGTCAGTAGCACATTCAATATTTTTGCTAAAATTGTGACATTTAATTTTTCTTATGCCACAAAAAGTTGTTATCTACTAATAATTACAATAAATGTACACTTTTTGTATAGATGGGAAGTAAATATACATTTAGCACAAAAAAGTATCACTTAAAACAACCATTAATACGTACATCGATTCTACTAAAAAAAATAGTTTTTATACTAGTAACATGGCTTTGAACAAGCGGTAAAAGCGCCACCTCCTAGGCTGTAATTAGAAAGCGGCGTTGTCAGCGTTGTAATGTTGCAAGTTTCAATAACTAAAACACTAGATGGTGCTATTATCAATACCGTGAGCTTGTCACGTATAGCGTTCACTCTTAAAAAGTACTCGTTAGATACTGCTATTACTAGTAATTAAAATAAAACTAATTAATTACTACTAAACCTAAAAACCTACATTTTAAGTTAAAACTGAAGCCTGATTATAAAATAATAATCTAAACAGAAATATATTTAAATATAGATAAATAAAACAATATTTTACGGAAATGCAATCTATTTTTATTAGTATCCGTGGAATCGAGTGAACTGCGCCAGCGTTTAGTGACCGGTTATCAGTAGACCCCGGTATCGGCGGTGCAAATTGGTAGCTGTCAAGTTCTTAGGGATGGGTAAAAATTATTTTGAAATACTAGAGGTATGTCGATAAGTATAGCTATATGTCGATAATTTTTCTTCACCACAATGAGTCTAAGACTTCAATTAAACGTGTTTATTTTATACAACAGGACTATATAATTACAAAGTAAATATTATGTGGGTTAAATATATATTTTTTTACAAATAAAAGTTTTCAATTATTCATCATTACTAACAAATTATCGTTATCTTCATAGCACGAAACATTCACAAATTAATTAAAAGTTAAATAATTTATATACCTCAGTTTTATTTCCACCAAAAGAAAAAAATCGTATCCTTAAAAATCGAAAAAAAAACGATTTCGTATTTTTAATGAACGATCAGTTTTTTCAGTAGCCTTCACTTAGTAATCTAGTGAAGTCGCGATGAATATATTCAACATTAAACCCAATGTAACGTAGAAATATATGTCTCGTAATATATTACCAACATTTTTTCTAAGTTAAAGGGCGCTAGACTTCGTCTTCTGTTGCTAAAAATCAATTTTAAGAAGGACCATGACTTTCCTGCTTCATACTGCTTATATAATAGCCGAAAATTTACAATTGGCGTAATTTTTTACTGTATTCTTATTTACATCTGTAATTTCGACACTTTTGCCCTCCAACAAACTTTGTATAATTTGTATAGTTGTGAATCCAGGATTATTATGTATCACTTTCCGTATTTTTAAATAATTAAGTATTCCTGTTTGATGCAAACGTAATAGTGAAAGATTTTTTTAACCTCGAGTATTACATCTAAGGATTCCTTTAAACGTTTTGAATCCTTTAGCTTTGTTACTGAAATAGATAAAATTCTAAATACAAAAAATGGTATACATATAAAACTAATGGTACAGAAAAAGCAAGAGAATCGATATCGACATCATAAATATTTTTACCCATCCCTAAGAACTTGACAGCTACCAATTTGCACCGCCGATACCGGGGTCTAGTTATCAGTGACCCACTCCGTGACGCATGAATCATTCACCGCCCGATGCAATGCAGGCATGCACGGAGCGCGGTTATTTTGCGAATCATTTCTACTTAAATAAAGGAAATACATTTGCTCCAAAACACTATTACTTTCCTAGTTAGGTACAATGTGCCCTCATTGTGAATATTGTGATTAGTGTACTTTCTGGAGGTTTGGTGCTATCTCCTATTCCCGTACGGGGTCAGTTGTGCAAATGAAATAAATACCTATATATATAGAAACACCTGCTGTGTTTAATAACTGTTAACGGTTAGCGTAATATAATAGATGTTATTTATTAAGTGTTTAAAGATAATTAACTATGAATATTAGATAGAAATAGCAAATACTAACGTTCAATGTACTAGCTAGGTATGTGCTCGAATTAAAAACGTACCCACATGCTTACGTGTTTTATATTCTAATTTATTATGCATAGTCATTTGTTCAGCGTTTTGATAGCTGGGTTAGATGGATAATGTAAATAGCTGTTGCTACATATTCTTCATGTTTTAATATCAGGAACTACCCCGGGAGTCGGCGCCGCTCAGCAACTGGCTGCACACAAAAAAGGCACCAAGACGGCATACCCCAACCCCATGGGATTTATCCTGGTTTTAATTTATAGCTATATTTACGCGGCTAGCGCTAAGCAGACCTATGACCGGGATCGGACTCACGACCATCTCACGACCCGTCATTTTTATTGATAGATTGCCTGGTCTCATATTTTGCGCGTTTTATTTCAATAAAAATAATAACGTGACAAGCTTTGTTCTAAGTTGAACCTTGAACAGTTGTCGTAATCGGCAGCGGTTCTCAATGAATAAGCGTCGATCAGCACCGTTAATTTGTGCAGGAGCCACACGAATGGCAATTTTGAGTAATTTTTTTTCATTATTTATTTATTCCCACATGTTATGCAATGTGTTTTGAAAAAAAAGCTATGGGTGACATACGGACGGACGAACAGTGACGAAACTATAAGGGTTCCGTTTTCGCCATTTTGGCTACGGAACCCTAAAAATCGTACCTTCATGACCGTGACTCTTAGGATGGACTCGAGGGTGGAAAGGTAGAAAATGACCCTATCAGAACCCCCAAAAATGTTGACGGTACATGTGCCGAACACCCTGTATTTCGATGTAAATAGGCTAATGGGGCCTCAATATTGAGGAACGCACCTGAAAACGCGCGCGCTCGTCTCCGGCGAACTGGCGCCGCTCCCAGCGCGCGCGCAACTCGCGCACGATCTCCAGGCAGATGCGCGCTTCCATCACTGACAACACGAAATAAAATAAAAATGGCTATTTATCAGTTCAGAATAATGGTCTAAAATCAGTAGCCCATAAAGCTACAGAGTACAATTTTACAAGTCTAAACTGGCATCACTGAGAGCTAATAATGATGGGCGAGATTTTTGATCTCTCCTAAACCTTTTTTAGTTAAAACGCCGATAGTATTCATTTGTCTTTAAATGGCACTTTAACGCTAGTGGCTAAGTGAGTTTTTTTTTTCAAATTTTAAAATTTCCAAAAACTGACTCATCAAAAAAAAACTAAGTAAGTATATAATTATCGAACCTGCTCACAAAATTTCACGAGAATCGGCTGAGAAATGCGACCTGTACAGGAGAACATCAATCATAGGTTTTTTATGTTCGTAGGAAAGGGACAAAACACAAGTTTATTTGGAATAAGAATTTTACTAACAGAACAGAAATGAGAACCCTGTGAGGAACAGAAGGTTAACGTGCTGGCTGTCGATGACCGCCATGGTGTATACCAGGGCCGTCACAGTGGGCAGTTGGCGCAATACGAGTCCTCGCACCGTCACCCCCAGCCACGGCAGGAACAGATACTCGCTCAGTGGCGATCTCTGTAAACAGCCACAGAAATGAGAAGCAAGTGGGAAACAGGAGGCTGACGTGCTGGCTGTCGATGACTGCTATGATGTAGACCAGGGCCGTCATAGTGGGCAGTTTGCGCAACAGGAGCCCTCGCACTGTCACTCCCAGCCACGGCAGGAACAGATACTCGCTCAGTGGCGATCTCTGTAAACAACCACAGAATTGAGAACCCAGTGAGGAACAAGAGGTTGACGTGCTGGCTATCGATGACTGCCTTGGTGTATACCAGAGCCGTCACAGTGGGCAGTTGGCGCAACACCAGCCCCCGCACCGTCACCCCCAGCCACGGCAGGAACAGATACTCGCTCAGTGGCGATCTTTGTAAACAGCCACAGAAATGAGAACCCAGTGAGGAACAGGAGGTTCGACGTGCTGGCTCTCGATGACTGCCATGGTGTATACGGTGTATACCACTGTTGATTTTCACTTTCACTGCTGTAGCAAAACGTCAAACATGGTCAGTGCGCTACTTGAAAAGAAACCAGTACATCAGTTTACTATTTTGTGAGGCAACCCGACAAAGTTATTGTTGTATGTGGAAAAAAGAACCGACCCAACTCTAAACTTTGCCTCTTGGTATATAATTTGAGGAGTTTCTTATTTTTTGCCTTACCCCATCCTCTTGGTATATAATTTGAGAAGTTCCTTCGATTTTTCCAAGATCCCGTCATCAGATCCAGACTTGGTGACAATGGGACCAACTAGAAAACACACCCTTTCAAACAAAAAAAAAAATTTAAAATCGGTCCACTAGTCTCCGAGTAATCGGTGATCAGATCATACATAAAAAAATATATATTCCGACGATTACAGAACCTTCTCCTTTTTTGAAGTCAGTTAAAAAGACACGCCAAGAACCTTAAAGGATGACGTAGTGCCGCTATACCCGGGCGACTACGAGGGACGGAAAAGCTCTTGTGCAGCTAAATAGAGAACATTTTTAACATGTGTAATTTGAAAAGTAATAATAAAACTTGATTTTCATAATTATGAATTGATATCAACATATTTCGACCACGTCACATAGTTCGACGACTAACTATGTATAATAAATCCTTACATAAAAACATTGTTCATAAAAATATGAATGCAACTTTATTTCGAACTGTGTTCCCGTCGTTGTGACAGCCGACATGGGTATGAAGGACATTGCAAATGTCGCTAATGAAGATGATTTCTCACATTGTACTTATTTGAGTCTTATATAATGGTTGTAATAAAATAAGTTTTCGCATGGTTTACTTTTTAGGGTTCCGTAGTCAACTAGGAACCCTTATAGTTTCGCCATGTCTGTCCGTCCGTCTGTCCGTCCGTCTGTCCGTCCGTCTGTCCGTCCGTCCGCGGATAATCTCAGTGACCGTTAGCACTAGAAAGCTGAAATTTGGTACTAATATGTATATCAATTACGCCGACAAAGTGGTAAAATAAAAAGTGGAAAAAATATTTTATTAGGGTACCTCCCCTATACGTAAAGTGGGGAGTGTTTTTTTTTTTTCATTTTAACCCTAACGTGTGATATATTGTTAGATAGGTATTTAAAAATAAATAGGGGTTTACTAAAATCATTTTTTGATAATGTTAATATTTTCGGAAATAATCGCTCCAGAAGTAAAAAAAATGTGTCCCCCCCCCTCTAACTTTTAAACCATAAGTTTTAAAAATATGAAAAAAATCTCAAAAGTAGAACTTTATAAAAACTTTGTAGGAAAATTATTTTGAACTTGATAGGTTGAATAGTTTTTGAAAAAATTACAAAAATAATTTCTGACCTAAGTTTGTAATTTAACCGTATAAACAGGTGTTTATTGTACCTGTCATTTCTACAAAATCACAATGAAATGACGTGCTTTCAAAGGTTTTGTGTTTCTGTACTTAATATGTCAACTTAATGTGACGGACGGAAAACTACGGAACCCTACACTGAGCGTGGCCCGACACGCTCTTGGCCGGTTTTGGTTTTACGATCGAGGTTATGAATTGAGTGACTTCGCTTCTACTCGAATGCAAGATTGTGATGAGCTCACAGACTTCGGATTGCGCCTTACGGCTACATCCTAATTCTATGGATGAGCTATTATTGTGACAGATTTAGTTCGGGACTGTGACTCTAGGTATTATAAGAGCTCAATGATATCGCGTGAATATAGAGTGAGAAGAGCCTAAAACTTTCATAGGAACTAGGGCTTCCAAATACCGGACCTTCTATGATCTCGGTATTACTTAATACCGAACCTGAAATTTCCAATACCGGGATACCGGGATTTATGAGAAAAAAGTTAAAAGATATAAGAGCATGAAATAAAATACCCATTTGATACCATGAATATGAAGTAAGCACACACTGTCTTATTTTTCATTGTATAACCACAACATGAGGCTGTGTCACTACCAACTAAGCTAAACATTTACCAATAAAAAAAATACCAAAAGAATACATACAAATTTGCAACAATAACTTACAATACACAATGACATAAAAGTTCAACACAAAAAAAAATACAATAATAACTTACAATTACAAAATTTAATTACATTGTAACATAATAATGAGGATAAGTTAGCAATTTATATAGCATATGTGTGAATAACAACTGTCATCTGGACGTGTGTTTCTAAACTTTGACCACAGCTTTGCCAAAATTTTCTCCAGCCAGCATACCGACGAACGCGTCGAATAATTTGTCGAAACCCTCGGTGACGTGCTCTCTCGGCTTCAGCTTCCCGGCCTTTATCCATTGGATAATGTCGGCGAACGCCTCAGGCCAGCGATCAAACCACCGGAGTGCCATGAACCCCTCCATTTTCAGTTCCTTAGACACTATTGCTGCTTGTAAAATCGTCGCTGTCGGCAAATTGCTGTCATTGTTGTTATAACAGCAGATACTGCCACACACAGACACTCTACCGAATTTATTCATCTGAAATATAATCTGGCTGCTTAATTCTCCACCCACGTTATCAAAGTAGCAATCGACCCCCTTCGGAGCAGCTTCTTTCAGCGCTTGAACCACGTTTGCTGTCTTGTAATTTATAGCTTTGTCGAAACCTAGCTCCGTCTCCAGCCATTTAACTTTTTCGTTGGAGCCAGCGAAACCTATGACTCTACAGCCCTTGATCTTGGCAATTTGTCCAACCAGCGAGCCCACGGCACCAGCCGCACTGGTCACCACGACCGTCTCACCGGCTTTCGGTTTGCAGATTTCCAGAAAGCCGAAATAGGCCGTTGCACCGACCGCGCAGACAGCACCCACTCCCAGCGAGGGAGACAAATCACCTAAGTCAGGCAACTTGAACGTTGGTACTAAATCTTTTTCTTCATGATTCACGATGCTGTAGTCACACCATCCTTTATGAGAAACTACTCTGGCGCCGACTGGGTAGTTCGGAGCTTTAGATTCTAAAACTATGCCTAATTGCAAGCTTAATTGGTCGTAGGGGATCAATATCTGGGGGTTGTTGTATGCTCGCAGGTACGGGTCGACGCTTATCCACTCTGCCTTGACGAGAAAATCACCGTCTTTAAGCGGCGGTAGCTCATATTCAACCAATTCGTAGTCCTCCCTTTTGGGATCGCCTTGGAAATGTCGTTTGACCACGTACTTTCTTGCCTTGACCATAATGCAGCTGTAAACAAAATTGTGTCGTTAGCTTATGGCTGGTGAGACTTTACCTTACTGTGAGTTTTTGCGCCATTTGGACGATGTGCCTGTCTATACACGTAAGTACACATTGTTTTTTTGTAATAATCTAGTTTCGTGCAAGACAATCCGTGAACAGGTTATAAAACAGAATTCTGACAATTACTTTCGGAAACAACTCTCTGTTGAGTCCCATTGGTCCTGTCTCTCTAATTGCGCCTCTCTCGAACTGAGATTCTTTCGTTTCGTGTCGCGTCTCGCTTTTCAGATGCGTTGTACGGGCAAATTAAACATGGTTAGGTAAATATGTGTATGTTTTCACGATATGAACTGGAGTAAATACTACAGAAGAGTAAAAATTGTATTTAACCACTTACATTTAAAAGCCAACGATGTCTCGACGAAGAACACTCGACCCTTATTGCCAATGAATAATAGATATTGCGTCTTAATCTACCACTATCTAATCTAATTAACATTCTATTGCTTACGCACATACACATGAATGAATAATTTGTATAAAAACCCCTGTTTCTACTAAAAACCTAATGGCACTAGAATTAACGAAATATGTGTACAGTACTGGCAAATAATATATCACTATTATGTCCAGATATTACGGAAAACACAGATTTAAACGCACATCGTAAATTCAGCTCGGTAGCTGCACATAAAGTGGGAATGTCAACACAATCTCCAACTAACCTACATTCGTCTACTTTATTATTTAACAAAGTCACGAAGTACCCACATACATTGACTGTATATGACATATCTCCCCCCTAAGTGTGTTATTCAACTAAACAATATTATTCCAATTAATCAAACAAGTTAACATATCTTTTACACTATAAATGGAACATATTAAAAAACAAGTATACTTTTTATATTAATTAAATATAACCTCTACATTACGTAAAGATTATCAGAGGGATGATGAGGCCTCTGGTATGGCGTTTTGGAATGCCCCAAAGGCTTAGTTTTCATTTTTCCTGTTAAGGGACTGGGTGTATCAAATGGTACCCAGTATCTCTGCCCATTGACTAGAATCTGGTATTTCAATGATATTGTCTGGGTCTTGACTATTTTCCTGTAAATCCGAGTTATCATTGTCAACCATCTTTTCAGCGTGTTCAGTTTCTTCTATCGGAACAGCTGTAATTGTCCTCTCTCCTTCCTCTGGCCTGGATTCTGCAGGTGTATTTTTTATGAGCTGGTCGATATGTCGATTGACCACCGTACCATCCTCAGTCTCGATCCTGTAGCTTGATGGACCGCTTTACTGCATTACTATAATTTCGGTACATTATCTTCTGGCCCACATTAGTTTGTCTTGTATTCTGATTGCTATTGTTGCATATTTGATTTTCCGTCTTTCTATGTTGCAGATTTTCTGGGTGTATTGTATCCAATAGTGTCCGCAGGCAACAGTTCTGCTGGAGTTTTACCTGTTGTGGTGCAAGGAGTGGTTCGAAGACCCAGTAGCAGGTTTGGAATTCGAACATCCCACGCTAAATCATCCAATTTGCGCAGTTTATCCTTAATGGTCTGAACCATTCTTTCGGCCAACCCATTAGTTCATGGGTGATAAGGGGCTGTAGTAACATGACGAATGTTATTGGCCTTTAAAAATTGCTTCGTTTCGCTTGATACAAATGCGGTGCCATTATCCGACACTATCACTTCACACAGTCCATGTGTACACTTGTCTCAACAGTTTGATGACTGTGGCCGAATTAATGTTGTTCACCATGAATAACTCGGGTCGTGTCGGTGTTATCCAAGTATGATTTGTCCTTGGCGGCATGTGTCGGTGTTCCAAACACTTAACGCAGCTGCTCATCAAAGACTCAATGTCTTCATTGAGGCGCTGTAACATAACACAGCTAGCTGGTCATGTCACTTTCATATTAAAATAATATCCCAAGGGACAGCTGATTACATTTATATTATTACTTAAAAATCATTATTAATTTATAAGGCATAATTGAGAGACTTGGCAGGGACACTACCGTGCCCTTATGTGGTTTTAAGGTCAATCTATATATCTAAACAAAGTTTACCTAAAGTAAAAGCATTTTATAAAGAAACATTTGAAAACAGAATTCATACGAAATAAATGGTTAACAAGAAGGGAAATAGAAAGTAGTACGAACATTACGTCTGGATACCTTTATTTATACCAGCTTAATCTATAACATAATATAAATACCACACTAGAAATAAATCTTTTACCTAATTTTACGTTATTACTTACTTCGCATCAAGCTAAGACAAAACACTCGGTAAACGAATTTCAACTTTATCCTTAAAGGCCTAAGACTTCTTTCTTTCTTTATTACTTGCCTCCCTTCAAGTAAAGATAAAGAACTTGTCAGGTGTCATACGATTTCCAACCTTATTAGTATGGGCATAAGGTGCATCTACTCGTAAGAATAGGGCGTTACAATCTCTAATGACGGAAGGAGTGGGCGTGGCGCAATCCACCAGTAGGAAAATGTCCAGAGTGTCCAAGATGTCCACAATGTCCAGAGTGTCCAAGATGTCCACAGTGTCCAAAGTGTCCACAGTGTCCACAATGTCCACAGTGTCCAAGGTGTCCACAGTGTCCAAGATGTCCACAGTGTCTAGGGTCGGATAGTATAAAAGGCGGAATTAGGGCGGGGCGCAGTTCAGTTGAGTTTGGTCGGTCGGACTGTCAGTATCTCTGGCATTGCGTTATCAGTGTATTTTCGTGTTACTTACGGGAGTGTTCCTATTCATTAAGGTCGAAATTCCCGTGCGGTGCGGAAGCTCTGCCCGGTGGGGAATCTCTCCTTGTTTTTAATTTATTTACTTACTCTTTCTTTTATGTGGTTGTGATTATTTATATAAGCCGGGCAGATCGCTGTCCATGTTTGCGGTATACTTGCGCGGGGGTGCACGGTGTCGAGCCCTGTTTTAACAGAGGAGTACCAGATTGGAGGTATCGTCTGGCGTCATCACTTTGCCAGCGGGGATGGCGCGTCTGGGCCCCTCCATGCCCGATGTCCTGTTGCTGAGTGGAGGTGAGAGCAGCCATGGTTTGGGTTGGCGCGAGGGTGTGTGCTCCGCTCGCAGAGGTTCGCGATATTCGAGGTATGGTCTTGATGTATTTATGTATCGATTACTTTTATATACACCTATAAATGCCCTTGGGTTGTGCGGGGAAGGCATTTATACAGGCTGATAGTTTTTGCAATCCTCAGTTTAGCAGACTGAACTTTTATAGTTTAAAGTAGGGAAAGCACATACTTATTTGAAGCTAAAATCCAGAATTGGAATTAATTTCAAATAGGCAGATTAGGGCAATATTTAGGGTAGAGTTAGGATTAATTTCACACAATAAAGCTTGGGTAATAGGTTTCTAGCAGGTTAATTTAGAACTTATATTCTAAGGCTATTTAGGTTACCTAAATATGGGAAACAAGGTTATAGGGTGATTTAGGGAACAAATAGGTGTGGGAGTAGTAGTGGTAGAGTACATGTGTGTAGTTTTCCTCTGATTTGGTATTCTAGGTTACAGTTGTGAAGACTTAGGTCTTAGGCATTTAGGTAGTCTAAATATAGGTATCAGAATAAGACTACCAGTTGTAGGGTGTTTTAGGGATAAATAATTGCAATATCAGCTAATATCTTAGGCATTAGTGGTCTAGGTTTCTGGTATCAAGGGTGGGAAGTGCTGAGTCTTCTTTTATTTATAACTAAAGGTGTTCATAATAAATTATAGATAGGAAACCAATTTATTCTGAAATATGGAATAAATTGATTTAGGACCTAATGGTGAGGCGGAGCAATCCATTAGTTGTTAGTTACTGTGAGTAGATGAAAGCTCGGATCAGTAACTAACCAGTAACAGTTCACTTCTTCACGATTAGACTCGGAGCTCCTGACCTTCATATATCAGAATTGTTAGTGTTAGAGCTTACTGGCTGTTAGGGACCCCTAGGGTTCAGAGGTTTTAGCACCTCCAAGTGAATTGGTTAGTTAGAGATGATTCGCAATCATCTATAAGACTGACTAATGAGCTTATTCTCATTAGGGAGTCTAGATCGTTTTAGCTTAGCATAGAGGTCATACCCTATCCTACCGGTCCAGTAGCACTGTATGGAAGCCAGAGGTCGCTCCATACAACAATAAGCAATCAAAATTATTCTTAGCTAGCTAGGTTGTCAAATACCAGAGCTCTATGTATTAGGGAATAATTAGGAAATAATTTTGATTTTAGGGAAACTGAGTGGCTTTTAAGGAAAATTTTGCCTTTCTTTAAAAACCCAATGGCTACTGACACCGGCAAGAGACCAGGATAGGTTAAGGTTGGGGTTAAATTACCACAAACAATAATTATTTATCCTATTTTGAACTCTATGAACTTCGGAATAGCCAAAGTTCAATAATTAGTTTTCCCTGTAGCAA
Organism: Notocelia uddmanniana; assembly: GCA_905163555.1. Lineage (NCBI taxonomy): Eukaryota > Metazoa > Arthropoda > Insecta > Lepidoptera > Tortricidae > Notocelia > Notocelia uddmanniana. The sequence continues at coordinate 8,992,152 of LR991061.1, read as the reverse complement.
ATAAAGTTCTATATGTAGGAAAGTTAGCATTAGTATCGATTATGAGTAGCTAGGCTAAATAGGCTTCATTTTAGGTAGGTCTAGGTAGGCAAGGTAGTTGAGGAGTCCAAGGGTTTGACAAGTAATCACATTAAAGATCATGGGTTCTTACGGTTACAACATTACGGGGTCCTACCACAGACGATCATATTGGCCAAATCTTAAGGATGGCATACTATGGAGGAGGCCTACGCCCTGAAATGGGCATCCAAACAAAGCGATGATTTTGTAAACCAAATTTAATTTTAATGTCATTTAAATTTATATGTAATAAATATTCACCTACTATGATATAGTGGGTAAATATTCTAAATTTTTATGTATGCCTTATTGTACACAATTAAATAAAATAATGTAATTAAATTAAGAAATTAAATAATATTAATATCGGTAACATACAGTATACATACAATATTGATACTTATGTAAGGTAATTGTCAAAAAGTTTGGAATAAAGAGGCTTTATTATTATTACTAGCATTTGCCCGCGGCTTCGCCCGCGTACTAAGCGTAATTTTTAACCGTCTACAAAAAAGAGGTTCACTGTTTATACGTGTATATATGTATGTAGGTATATATGTATGTTTGTCCAAGATTATCTCGCGTTTGGCTGAACCGATTTAGATGCGGTTTCCAGAATAGTAGTTGTTACATTCTGGGAGTTTCGGTATACGAAGTTTGGTGATTGTGATTTATTAAAAGGAGCATCCAAAAAGAAAATTTGGCTTCTCTTTCATTCGCACTCCTTACTGTTAGTCCGTCTGTTACAACCGAGTTGCTTTTACTGGACCGATTGAATTGAAATTTGGCACAAACTATCAAGAATTCAGAGCGCTCGTGGCCCATTGACACCCGCCTACCGCTTGCGGTATGCGAGGTTAAGCAATGTGGGTGCAGGTCAGGTCTTGGATGAGTGACCGCTTTGAGTAATTACTAACTGAGCGCTCTCGTGCTTTGGAAGGCTCGTTAAGCCGTTGATCCCGGCTGCTGTTTACGACAGCAGTCGTTAAGCCAAGTTAGAGGCCTTCGGGCGGCTTCTAACAGTCAAGTTGCCCACTCACTTGACAAAGGGGGATCGAAGTTGCACTACGTCCGTAGGGAGTACCCACCGTTACCCTACACGTGACCCCTGGATGGTGCTAAAAGTGCAACAAAAACTGGCAACCGTACTTGTCTTCCCGAAGATTTCACGGTTCGTAAATAAATGCCATACGATAAAAAAAAAATTATAGGTTGATTTAAATGGAAAAAATATCGAAACCTCTATGTCGTTTTTAAAAGCCAATCCTTTTTTTACAATCCCTGGCATGAATGGAGTGCCAAAATTTACCTCAGATTCGAATTAAGAGACCTCTCGGACGCTCAGATCTACACTAATTTTACCTGAGATTCGTATTAAGAGACCTCACGGACAATCAGATATCGATTTTGAACGAAATCAGGACGGAAATAAAGAAAATCAATATGGCTGCCACTTTTTCCAAATTTTACCTCGGATTTGTATTAAGAATTCTCTCGGACGCTCCGATATCGATTTTGAACGAAATCGTGACGGAAATGATAAAAATCAATATAGCTGCGACTTTTTCAAAATTTTACCTCGAAGTCGTATTAAGAAACCTCTCGGATGCTCAGATATCGATTTTTAACGAAATTGTTAAAGAACAGAAGAAAATCAATATGTCCGCCACTTTTTCCAAATTTTACCTCGGAGTCATATTAGGGGACCTCTCGGACGCTCAAATATCGATTTTGAACGAAATCGGGGCGGAAATAAAGAAAATCAATATGGCTGCCACTTTTTCCAAATTTTACCTCGGATTTGTATTAAGAATTCTCTCGGACGCTCCGATATCGATTTTGAACGAAATCGTGACGGAAATGATAAAAATCAATATAGCTGCGACTTTTTCAAAATTTTACCTCGAAGTCGTATTAAGAAACCTCTCGGATGCTCAGATATCGATTTTTAACGAAATTGTTAAAGAACAGAAGAAAATCAATATGTCCGCCACTTTTTCCAAATTTTACCTCGGAGTCATATTAGGGGACCTCTCGGACGCTCAAATATCGATTTTGAACGAAATCGGGGCGGAAATGAAGAAAAGCAATATGGCCGCCACTTTTTCCAAATTTTACTTCAGAGTCGTATTAGGGGACCTCTCGGACGCTCAGATATCGATTGTGAACGAAATCGGGACGGAAATGAAGAAAATTAATATAGCCGTTACTTTATCCAAAGTTTACCTCGGATTCCTATTAAGAGTCCTCTCGGACGCTCAAATATCGATTTTTATCGAAATCGTATCGGACGGCACTGATTAATAAAACCACTTACTCACAATACATTGAATCAAAAATGATATGCTGTGCAATGATATGCCACTCGCTCAGTCAGTCAGTTTCTTCTTGCAATTTGGCAAAAACTTTTAAAAGTTTTCATGTCCGCAATACAAAATTTCGAAATCAATGCCATTTTCAAAATTAACGACCCAAAAAACCATAAAAACAACGCCCATATTAATATTTAGACATTCCAACCCCCTTGGAACCCAACAGAGGGAATGGTATTTCACGTCCTCCACGTGGGATTTTAAAATCATTGTTGTTTTCGTAATCAGCGACCCGGTATATCATAAAAACAATACCCATGTCGATTTTCAGAATTTGTCACCACCTTTCCCCCTTTTAGGGGTTGATTTCTCAAAAACCTGCAACACGTGTTTACTCATTTATCGTTAGAAATATTCCTGTGAAGTTTCGAATAAAATAGTCCAACTAATCTTGATTCCCCACACACACTTCGGATCCCCATTTAACTCCCTTAGGGGTTGAATTTTGAAAAGTACTTTCTTGATGCACCTCTAGACCTTATATGGAACCTACATACTAAATTTAGAATCTCTAGAACCAGTAGTTTGGGCTATGCGATGATATGTCACTCGCTCAGTCAGTCAGTTATTTCTTGCAATTTGGCACAAACTTTCAAAAGTTTTCATGTCCACTACATTAAATTTCAAAATCGATGCCATTTTCGTAATGAACGTTCCAAAAAACCATAAAAACGACACCCATATTAATATTCAGACATTTCATCCCCCTCGCACCCCAACAGGGGGGATGGTATTTCACGTTCTCCCCGTGGGATTTCAAAATCATTGTTGTTTTCGTAATCAGCGACCCGATAAACCTTAGAAACAATACCTACCCATATCGATTTTCAGAATTTGTCACCACCTTTCCCCCTTTTAGGAGTTTATTTCTCAAAAAACCTGCAAGACGTGTTTACTCATTTATCTTTAGAAATACTTTTGTGAAGTTTCGAATAAAATAGTCCAACTAATCTTGATTCCCCACACACACCTCGGACCACCATTTAACCCCCTTAGGGGTTGAATTTTGAAAAGTACGTTCTTAATGCACCTCTAGACCTTATATGGAACCTACATACTAAATTTAGAATCTCTAGAACCAGCAGTTTGGGCTGTGCGATGATATGTCACTCGCTCAGTCAGTCAGTTATTTCTTGCAATTTGGCACAAACTTTCAACAGTTTTCATGTCCACTACATTAAATTTCAAAATCGATGCCATTTTCGTAATGAACGTTCCAAAAAACCATAAAAATGACACCCATATTAATATTTAGACATTTCATCCCCCTCGCACCCCAACAGAGGGGATGGTATTTCACGTCCTCCACGTGGGATTTTAAAATCATTGTTGTTTTCGTTATCAGCGACCCGGTATATCATAAAAACAATACCCATTTCGATTTTCAGAATTTGTCACCACCTTTCCCCCTTTTAGGGGTTGATTTCTCAAAAACCTGCAACACGTGTTTACTCATTTATCGTTAGAAATATTCCTGTGAAGTTTCGAATAAAATAGTCCAACTAATCTTGATTCCCCACACACACTTCGGACCCCCATTTAACCCCCTTAGGGGTTGAATTTTGAAAAGTACTTTCTTAATGCACCTCTAGACCTTATATGGAACCTACATACTAAATTTAGAATCTCTAGAACCAGTAGTTTGGGCTGTGCGATGATATGTCACTCGCTCAGTCAGTCGGTTATTTCTTGCAATTTGGCACAAACTTTCAAAAGTTTTCATGTCCACTACATTAAATTTCAAAATCGATGCCATTTTCGTAATGAACGTTCCAAAAAACCATAAAAACGACACCCATATTAATATTTAGACATTTCCTCCCTCTCGCACCCCAACAGGGGGGATGGTATTTCACGTCCTCCACGTGGGATTTCAAAATCATTGTTGTTTTCGTTATCAGCGACCCGATAAACCATAAAAACAATACCCATGTCGATTTGCAGAATTTGTCACCTTATTTCCCCCTTTTAGGGGTTGATTTTTCAGAAAACCTGAAACACGTGTTTACTCATTTATCGTTAGAAATACTTTTGTGAAGTTTCGAATAAAATAGTCCAGCCAATCTTGTTTCCCCATACAAACTTCGGAGCCCCATTTCACCCCCTTAGGGGTTGAATTTTGAAAAATCCTTTCTTAGTGCACCCCTAGACCTTATAAGGAACCTACGTGCCAAATTTGGAATCTCTAGGACCAGCGGTTTGGGCTGTGCGTTGATATGTCAGTCAGTCAGTCAGTCAGTCAGTCAGTCAGTCAGTCAGTCAGTCAGTCAGTCAGTCAGTCAGTTTCTTCTTTTATATATTTAGATTATTATAAATAATAAAAGTGCTTTGACAGCATAGTTCTAGTTACACACTGCATTGATGTCCATAGGCTCAACGCCGGACGGCGGCGGCGGCGCCGCGACACTCGGTACGTAGCTGGTGCTCGCGCCGGCGCCGGCGCAGTCTTGAATCATACGGACGTCTCGTCCTGCACTTTCCGCCGATAACAAAGAGTCCACGACGTTCTGGTACGTTATACTGTCCTTCTTTAACAGTTCGTACTGTAGTCTCTCGTCCCGCATACCACAGAAAAGTCTATCGCGTAACATTCGCTCCAAATCCGTAAAGTTACAACCCGAACTGAGTTTTCTGAGGTGAGCGATGTAGTCCGCAGCCGAAACGTCAAGTTTTTGGTCACGTTTATAAAATTTGAAAGACATCGATATCTCATTAGGTTTGTACTAAAATGTTTAGTTAGAACTTTTACGATCTTGTTGAAAGTCACATCACTTGTCTTTTTCGGCGTAATTAACGAAAGTACTGTTTCATACACCCGCGAACTACACACAGTGAAGAAATTAGCTCGCTTAGCTTCATCATTTACAATGTTATTCGCCTCAAAACAAAATTTCAACCGATCGAGATAAATGTCCCAATTGTCCGTTTGTGGGTTAAATTGATCAAATTTCACTGCTTTTGTACTCATTTTAAACACTTTTTCCACACGTCGCCACTATTATGTCCAGATATTAAGTAAAACACAGATTTAAACGCACATCGTATATTCAGCTCGGTAGCTGCACATACTCGTAAAGTGGGAATGTCAACACAATCTCCAACTAACCTACATTCGTCTACTTTATTATTTAACAAAGTCACGAAGTACCCACATACATTGACTGTATATGACAATCACCTTTGTGTTTTTTTAAGTAAACATGTATATAGTAATATATATTGTTAAGATTATAAAGTGTAAATATTACCCAGAGCTTTACCAGAAAATAGAATATATCAATAAAATAATGTAAAAGCACAGTTATACTCATTATATACTTAAAACCTACACAACATAACAAAGTGCAGTCGGTCTTTATGAACCTATTATAAATCAAAAGAAGTGATACATTAACATTTTATATATTTATTAAAGTGTATTTTGATTCAGTAACTGCTTTACAGCGTCTAGGCATAGAGTCCACAAGAGCGTCAATAGTTGATTGAGGGATTTTATGCCATTCCTCCTGTAGCTGAGAGAACTTTTGCCTCGCATTAGTGGTTCTTTTACCTTTCAAACGTCTTTCTAATTGATCTCATAGCGGCTCTATTATATTTAAGTCAGGGGATTGACTTGGCCAGTCCATTAGAGTAACGCGTCGCCGCTTGAACCATTCTGTGACACGTTTTGCACGATGCTTTGGATCGTTGTCCTGCTGAAACACAAACCCGCGGCCCAAAAATCGTCGTGCATAATTGGTAACATCACATTGTCCAGAATATCTAAGTACACATTCTGGTCCATAATGCCTTCAATTTTATGAAGGGGCTCATGCCTTTAGCGGAAAAGGCACCCCACACCATTACAGAGCCTCCTCCGTGTTTTACCGTGGGAAGTTGGTACTCGGGTTTATATAGGGCGACGTACCCACTTTATACCATCGCTTTCAAATAAAAGAAACTTGCTCTCATTGCTCCAGAGTATATCAGACCATTGTCGCGGTGTCCAGTGTTCGCGTGCTTTACACCAAGCTACTCTTATCTTTCGGTTCTTCTCAGATATAAGCGGTTTCTTAACGTTTAGTCCGACGTTCTGCAAACGACGTCGGACAGTCCGTAAAGATGGAGTACGCTGTCCTGGGGTTGATATTTCTTTGACTATATCCGTCGCCGTTAACCGAGGATTCTCACGTGAGACTCGCAAAATGTTACGGTCGGTCACATGTGTAGTACAGCGTGGTCTGCCACGTGTTTTATTGCCAATGGAACTTCTTGGTGACTTTAATCGCTCCAGCAACTTAGTAGTCGTGGTTCTTGATACACTAAACTGCTGTGAAAGCTGTTTGTGGGTACGCCCTTGCTTGTAGCCGGCAAAGATAGCTTTTTTTGTTGACAGGAATTCCAATTTTTCGCCCCACGAGTCTTCGTTATTTTCACCTCATTAACCACCTATCGTTTTTAAGCTATTTTAGGTAATAATTTCACATTTACATACAACTGTAGGAAAACTGTCCTGTAGTGTTTTTGCGGAAAAAACAAAAACTCTAAATAAAAACCTTTATATGTGGCCAGGTTTTCTTATCGCTATGCCTGTTACGCCTGTTTGTAACATTACCTGCTTTTAGATAAATGAAGTATATTATTATGATGATGATGATATTATTATTTGTTTTTTTTTTTTATAGTCGATATGTCAGAAGATATTCTTTCCATTTGCTCATTATGAGATTTAGTAAAACTTAGAATTCACCTTACATATGTCCTGGCGAAGAATTGCAATGTCATCCTTAATAAAATCATATACATATACATGGCCAATTGCAGCTTTCAAGCACTAAAAATCACAGAGCAACACTTCGGACAGACAGATAGACATGGTTGACTGCGGAACCCTAAAAACATGGATGTATAGGATGTTTCGCAGATGGATAGACATACGTAGAGGATAAATGAGGTTTTCTGCTACGTGTTTAAGCACAAAAAAATTTTCAAACTTAAAACCTCAATTACTTAAAAAAATTAAACATAATAATATATATACTCGTAGTTTGGAAATAGAAGGGTGGGGGAAACCCTTTTAAAGACTTTGATAGCTAATATTTCACTAAAGGTTTATCTAAATATATCGCCTTCGTGAGTTATGGTGCCCAGAAGACTGGCAGCGTTACCCCTTAGGATGGCCAGACTTACCCCCTTATTCATAAAACTTAACAAACCTCTGTTAACTAAAAGTTGTTTTGTCCCTTTCTCACAAACATAAATGTCAAAGTGACAGATAAGGACAAACCAACTTTAGCGGCTTGTTAACTAAGAGAGACTTGATGACGTTTATGGATAAGGGGGTTAATCTCTAGCGATATCGTTCCGCTTAAGGATGGCCGGCACGTTAACGGAAGCAAGCGCCCTCCGAATGACATCATTCGAAGACGCGTGGCGGGAGATGCGGCCCGCATTCCTCTGGCAGGACAAGCCGTGGTGGCCAAGCTCGTTAACCATGGCACCACAGCGGCAGCGGTGAAGCTCATCTCAGCTTCCGGTTCCGCAACTGCGAGCAGACGAGCGCGCTCTGCTGAACTCTGGGCAGCTTCAGTGAGTTCATTTAAAGTTGACTTGCATAGCGGCTCGTCCCACTGTTTTTGCGACTTAAGGCAAACCGGAAGAGGGACACCAGGACAAGACTGCATCCACATGTCTGTGGCCTCGTTCAGGGTAGTGGTGCACTCGTTATCAGAGGTTGAGCAGAAAATCTTATTGGTAAGGTATTGTGTACTGTGAAACGAGGCCAAAAACGCAGGCAGGGCTACACTGACGACTTGGCGTATACCCAAGCCGCCATGTCGGATAGACAGAGAGGCCTGGTTCCAATCTATACTAAAATTATAAAGAGGAAAGATTTGATTGTTTGTTTGTTTGCATTGAATAGGCTCCGAAACTACTGAACCGATTTGCAAAGTTCTTTCACCGTTGGGAAGCTACACTCACTATCCCCAGGTAATATAGGCTATTTAAAAAAAAAATAGGGATCCTTACTAAAACTCTAATAATGTAACGCAAGGTGTAAAAAAATACCTAAATATTAAATATTCTTAACATTGCGTGCGCTGCGAAAACTATTGATGATAGTATAAAATAATCAATACTAATATATTACAACTTAGAAAAGTTGAAAAACCCCCGACATTTTCATTTCAAAGTTCAATATCTTAAAAACGGCTGAAAAGATTTTTATGAAATATGGCTAAGTACACTCGGGATAAAATTATCTATGACACAAAGGGGCCAACTATTTTAAATTTATTTTTATTTTATTTAGCATTAGTTTTTAGTTTTAATTTAGTTTTATTTTAGGTCTAGTTTAAGTTGTTTATCTATTGTTATTAATATGAGTTTCATTATCTTTTTCTTGAATAAACTTTTGACACAAAAAACTAAACATTAATTAGTTCACCCGTTTGGGTGCTACGATACCACAGATAGATACACAGACAGACACGTGAAACTTATAACACCCCTCTCTTTTTGCGTCGGGGGTTAATAAAGAGGAAAGATTTGATTGTTTGTTTGTATTGAATAGGCTCCGAAAGGCTAGGCCTATTTGTATAGAGATACCCCACACGCCTATGTGCATTTTTTTTTCATGCCCTGTGTACCTGTATGGTGTCCCCCCTTTCATATAAAATTCGTAATTTTACATTACTTTTCTGTAACAGTTCATAAATACATATCGACAGTGGAAAATAGCATTTGTGAAAACGTAAAGCATCTGTGGAATTATATTAACAATCGCAAAAAGAAATCGGGTATCCCTAGCAGCGTATACTGGGGTAATGAATAATATAGCTAATGAACCCAATCAGATCTGTAACTTATTTTCAAATGTCTTATATTCTGTATTTGAGCCATCATGCTGGGATAGCAATTTTAACATTGACTCAGAAAATATATTCATATCACCGAAGACGAAGTGCTTAGGGAACTCCGAAGTCTTGTCTTGATACTTCTAAAGGCCACGGTCTCAACAATCTTCCTCCTATCTTTCTCAAATCAACTGCCGAGTCTCTCTCTAAACCATTACAACATGGCTTTAACAAGTGTCTGCGAGAAGGCGTCTTCCCAAAAATCTGGAAAACAGCTCTAATTATACCCATACACATACGGACCCGGGTATGTCCTTAAACTACGACCAATACCACCGGGGAATGGGCAGCAGCATTCCTAGAGTGCGGTGGAGATACTGCGATCGCCAACCCGCATGCAAAGCGTGGCGATTATGGCATATACCCCCCGTGAAATTGGGGGAGGCCTATGTCCAGCAGTGGACGTCCTAGGGCTGATATAGTATACCCATACACAAAGGTGGCACTAAAAATAACGTTGAGAACTACCGTCCCGTATTGCCCACTCTCTCGAAGGTCTTTGAAAGGTTAGTCCACAACATAATCTACCCATCCTTACATAACATTATTATTGAACAACAACATGGTTTTATGCAACGTCGCTCAACGACGACTAATCTGTTGTTATAATACTACTTATCTCTTTGAAACTTTAGAGAGTAACAAGCAAACATATAGTGTATACACGGAATTCCAAAAGGCCTTCGACAGAGTGGACCACGGGATTCTGTTGGAAAAACTTGCCTTCAACGGAATCCGAGGCAACCTGTTACGATGGTTCAATTCTTATATAATTAACCGTACACAAAAAGTTATTATTAACGGTCATGAGTCCAACTTTTTATCTATCAGTTCAGGTCTCCCACAAGGGTCAATACTGGGTCCTCTATTATTTATAACATTTATAAACGATGCCCACTCCTGCTTCTACTTTTGCGATATATTACTCTATGCAGATGACTTAAAATATTTCACACAATAGAAAGTATGGATGACTGCACTAAGTTTCAGCAAGATCTGGATAGATTCTCAAACTATTGTACTAAAAACAAATTATGTGACCGATGGAAGCAAACTCGCCTGCGTGTTATCACCCTCTACTGAGGGATAGCATAGTTTCCGGACCGAGAGTGACTAATGTGCCCACGCGGTTCGTCCACTCTGCGCTAGAGTGCGCCCCATCTCTTTACCCATTTTATATGGATATCTGTGAGGTATTCTTCCTCTCAACGCTAGAGGGCGACCTGATTCAGGAACTTTCTTGTATCTAGTAAAGTTCTAGAACCCGGAAGTCACTAGCGTTTCCGCCCAGTAGCGGTGAGTAGACGAAAACTTATCAGTTTCTTTAGTTCGAGTAGTATCCGCGTCCCTTTTGTATTGGCAACGTCGTCACGATCGGATCAGTCAATGTAGCGCTAAGCTTTTCATGATACTTTTGTTTAGTTTATACTAATACACTGTTGTTTATTTTTTCAAAAACTAAAATACGAACACGCGAGCAAAGCCGCGAGAAACACTATTGTTTACATTTCGCCGCAAAGCAGCCCTAGCGCAGCGTCGAATGACGTCAGGCCGGCCTTCTTAACATTAGAGCGAGACGGGCATAATCTCCGCGCCGACACGCCCCCTTTCTATGTAAGTGCAGTATCTGTTACGAAGTAACTTGTATTTCATCTGTGGTATTATATAATAATAGTATTAAGATGCACCACCACTATCTATCTAAAGAAAAAGTTTTTTCTTTAAAGCTAATCTGTGGTTTATGTTGTTGGTGGCACAATAAATAAAATGTACTTACTAATATATATTTTAAGCCCTTATTGTGACACTGTTTGTGAACCCTAATAGACAAAAAATAAATAAAAAAATGAATAAATAAATAAAATACACCTTCCTACCAAATTTCATAATCTTAGTGCGTATAGTCTCCGATTACGAGTAAATCGGCTATGACATACGGACGGACGGACGGACATACATAACTGTAAGGGTTCCATTGGCTACGGAACCCTAAAAATGTAACCAAGTATCTACTACTCTTATCCAAATTGAGTTGCATTATTTGTATGTTAACGTTACACCGCCCGTTTCTAATCTATTTACGCTTGTGTTTACTTTGCATAAGTAAAGTAGACATTTCCATTCCCTTGGGGCCCTTTACACGATAAATATTATCAATTTATCACAATACTGGTGTGTCAATGTTATCGTGGTTTTCAAAATTATACGGATCTTGCTTCAATATTCATCTGCAGATGTATTAACCATGAAGTAAGGATAAATCTGGAGTCCGCATTGCACACATACAAACGTTGGCGAAAGAGATGAAAGCATTGACAAGTATACATGTAGGAACGAGATACAATGTTACATCTCCTGTACCTCATCGCGTACAGGCTTTTATTGTTTGTCACCGGACTGTCATCGATGAACCGTCACCATATATAACGCGACTAAAGATGAGATATCATAAACGTGTTAAACTTGTTAAAATCAGTCACCTGATACTTCTCAATTTGGTCATGTTACCATGACTTCAGGGTGCCCAGCGAATAGAAATTTATTTTACCCATAATGTTAGGTAATCCAGCCCGAAGGTTATAAATTACAAAGTAATCATTTATTCGCTATTAACCTTTTGGACGCCAACTACGCATATATCCGTACCATCAGGTTAATGATTGATGTTAGTTAAATTTTTAAAAAGTTTTTGTACTAATGAGGACAATGCATTTTTAATTACTAAATTACTAAGACGTTTGTTAATACTGTGCATAAGTATATTGAATTGAATTACTGTTCTTTCCTTGTTACGTATATAGCTGCGTCTCAAGGTTGTAAGTTGAAATTGACAAATTAAGCTTAATATGGGTCTTGGTTGATTTGTGTATGATTGTCCCTCAGGAAAGAAAAAAGAAAGAAGGAGCATTACGACAAACCTAGTCAACCCGATTTTAAACAATTACCAATATAAAAAACACAAGGTTACGCATACACACTAACGCTGGGCATTTTATTAAACTGGCGTCACTAGATTGTAGTGCTCCGTCTATCTATTCTTCTTGATCTGAGGATTTTACACTGTCCCCTAATATGTATTTAGAGTTTATTTTGAAGATTTCGAAGTATATAACGACCTACTTCTGACAATATAAATGGGGAGAATATTCTTCATGTGGTATCCCCGGAAGAACTGAAGAACTGATAAATTATCTTCCAGCTCTTTCGGTGATAGGTACGCTAAAGCCCGTAGTATAGTTATCTTATCCTCTTTCTACGGCATTAACATGACACAGATCGTGATATGAGTGTAATAACAATGACTGTGTAAAAGGCACCATTCTAAAAACCAAAATGTTTCGTAACTATGAATGTTGACTTTGCCTCGTAGGAATACGGTTCATTTATGGTCACTTAAGTGTTATCGTGTGAACAATTCACACTAACTGGTTAATCGGATGCATTCGATGACATAAATGGAATGAATGATACAATATGTCTGCCTTGAATGTGTTGTCACTTGTCACTCAGTACCTCAGTAGCATCCGAAGCGAGGCGATTGACGGACGGACTGCACTTTTTGCTTACCTACTGTTACAGGTAAGTGATAAAAATAGTCCCCTTGGCAGAATAGTAATAAAATCGTGTTTTGTAACTAACTGGATTATTTCCACAACCATCGCGTTTACTAACATAATTGAATCTGAGATCAAAAGTGAAAGCAAATGCCTAAATGGCTTGCCAACGCAAGAAATAGACCAACGCTAGTTTAATTCATGGATATCGATTATTTTATGAATAACATAATGAATATTATACGGAATGTTTTGTTGAATTCCGTTAATTGCGATGGTACAATCTTGAGATGAAATTAAGTAATCTTCTCTAAGACACTAGTACCCCAATTCGTACCATTTCGAAGATATTCAAGAATTCATTTTCGTTAATTAACACCCCTAGTACCTATAGTATAAAACATCCTTAACAATTAAACGATGTTGACGTGCCTATCATTCGAATTCCGAATTAACATACTTGAAATTAAATTTTGCTTAACTCCACGTTAACTCTTAAGGCCGTTTTTCATTCGATTTAGTAAAATAAATTCTATTACACAGTTAAAATTAAATTATAGGTAATACTCGTAAACCCATTAATACCTATTAATAGTATCTCATTCACAAATGTTATATTACATCGTTAAGAAAATTCCGCCAAGTATGACATCGATATCAAAATACTATCGCGTACGCGTACCTACGAGTTCATAGCACAATGTCTAGGTCAAACAGCCTGTCTCAGATTTAGTAGCAATTTATTTACATTCCAAATGATAACTTCGTGCGACGTCCGATAACACCTGTCTCGAAAACGAATAATATTTACAATTATTGTAGTTAGAGTGGTGTGGGTCTTATCATTCAGCTACACCTATATTTAACATTTATTGATATACACTAAAAGCTTTTCCAATAATTCTTCTTAAAATGTTGGACGGAACGAGTTTTGGGTTCGCACGAAAAGGCAAAGTGATACTAATCCAAAAGGCCTATCATTCCGTATAGCTGAATTTATGACAGAATAATTTTTAAATTAACCCGCAGACGTTTCCTCTTTATTTTTTATTATTTTTACTAATGCAAGCTTTAATTTTATTGGCAAAAGTTGACATGTACCATGTGGGTGTGTTGACTAGAGATAGTCTCATCATAGTCATCATATACATATACCAGTGGCAGTGTATACTTAATGCCAAATAGCGCTAAAATCATGTTATATGATTACAACGAAAAAAAGAGTTAAGTAACATTTTTATTGTTGCTTGGTAAATGTTAGGTAGGTTGTATTGTTGTTTTTCAACAGCCATCTAGAACATTCATACGTAGGTCGCACACGTGTGTTAATTTTCATTAAGGACGTAACGATACTATTTTGTTCACAGTTTAACCATGGTCAAGGCAAAAAAATACGTGGTCAAGAAACATTTTCAAGGTGAACCCAAACGAGATGACTACGAATTGGTTGAATACGAGCTACCGCCGCTTAAAGACGGTGATTTCCTCGTCAAGTCAGAGTGGATCAGCGTCGACCCGTACCTGCGAGCATACAACGCCCAGATAATGACCCCCTATGACCAGTTTAGCTCTCAAGTAGGCGTAGTTCTAGAATCTAAAGCGCCTAATTTCCCAGTCGGTACCAGAGTAGTTTCTCAAAAAGGGTGGTGCGACTATAGTGTCGTTAATGCTAAAGAAAAACTGAAGGTAGAACTTGGAGTATACAAGCTGCCTGACTTAGGTGATTTGTCTCCCTCACTGGGAGTAGGTGCCGTGGGTATGCCGGGAGCAACGGCCTATTTCGGCTTTCTGGAAATATGTAAGCCGAAAGCTGGCGAGACTGTGGTGGTGACCGGCGCGGCTGGTGCTGTGGGCTCGCTGGTCGGACAAATGGCCAAGATCAAGGGTTGCAGAGTTATAGGTTTCGCCGGCTCCGACGACAAAGTTAAATGGCTGGAGACGGAGCTAGGTTTCGACAAAGCTATAAATTACAAGACAGCAAACGTTGTTCAAGCATTGAAAGAAGCTGCTCCGAAGGGAGTCGATTGCTACTTCGACAACGTTGGAGGAGAAATAAGCAGCTTGATTATATCTCAGATGAATATACACGGTAGGGTGTCTGTGTGTGGCAGTATCAGCTCGTACAACGACGATTTGAGCAGTTTACCTAAAGCAACAATCTTACAACCGTCGTTGGTGTTTAAGCAACTGAAAATGGAAGGGTTCATAGTATCACGCTGGCTGGATCGCTGGCCTGAAGCGTTCGCTGATATCATCCAATGGATAAAGGCTGGGAAGCTGAAGCCAAGAGAACACGTCACCGAGGGTTTTGACAAACTATTCGACGCGTTCGTTGGTATGCTGGCTGGAGAAAATTTCGGCAAAGCTGTGGTCAAAGTTTAAGCAACGACTCTCTCTTTGTACTCGTACTCGTACCTATGTTTTGTCTTTTAATTATTATTTATACAAGTAATACATTCATATTATTACACATGTAACTACAACATTTAGTGCAAGTTCCTAGATCTGTTTTCTTCCTGCGGCTGATGCCTACATGGTATTTACTCTTTAGTGTCTCTCAATCAATATCGTAACGCGAAACTGAGGTGTCTAAATTACTTAAATTTAAATGGTATCACAATAATAGGACTGTATGTACATCCCGCGGAAATTTGGTTGCCGCGGTTTTTTAAATGCCAAAGACGCAAGGTGTGCAGTCTCAGGGATTATTTTATAAACACCGAGTGCCCATTACTTTAGGTACGAGAAAATTGCTCACATACAC
This sequence comes from Notocelia uddmanniana, assembly GCA_905163555.1. Classification (NCBI taxonomy): domain Eukaryota; kingdom Metazoa; phylum Arthropoda; class Insecta; order Lepidoptera; family Tortricidae; genus Notocelia; species Notocelia uddmanniana. Next base: position 8,976,506 of record LR991061.1, on the reverse strand, counting down.
CCAGCAATTTTCGGAGGCCTCTGATTGATGTGCTGAGAAGAACCAATGTCATCGGCGAAACTCAAAGTATTCGTGCACGTTAGTGCCAATGTGGCAGCCTATTCTGGTTATACTCAGTCAACCATCAGGTCGTTAACGTAGAAGCTGAAGAGTTCCCAAGTTATGCCTCCTTGGCGAACACCACGCACTAATCTAAAAGAGGTTGTGTCGCCCCACCGCACACAGTTCGACTGGTTTTCTACCAGTATCTCAAGAGATTCGAGTCTCGACCTTCTTCGTCAGCACGTTCGATAGGGCGACTTTATTTCATTAGTAAGTTCAAGTTCACAAGTCTATGTAAGAATGAATGACACATGCCCGTTCTATCATACATTCGGCTATGTACTATCAAGGTCATAAATCTCTCCGTCTCGATGTCCCTTATAGCTAGCAGCGCGCAGGGATCACAGCAGTCCGATACAAAGGAGCGTCTGGTGAACCTTTTTTTATTGATCCCAGGTTAAGTACAAAATTAACCACAATGTTAAGATTTTTAGTGGGGCTAGGATAGGGTACACGATTTGTGTAAGAACCCTCGGTGTGCGATTCTAACTCGCACTTTACCAATTTGTTTGGTTTATGAATAACATAAAATAAATTTGCACACCGCTATTACGACACAAGAGATTACATTTTACATTCTCTTAGAGTTACGAGTATAAAAATTGATTAGATACTGTGTATCGGCTTTACCTGTTCGGATAAGACATAATATGCACAATATCGTTACTTGATAACTCTCAGTTGATTCATATGACTGAAGGCCAGCGTTCGATATGGTGAAGCAAAGGAAATACGTCGTGAAGAGAAGATTCCAGGGAGTCCCCAAGCGCGATGACTTCGAAATTGTAGAGACCGAGCTGCCCCCCATCAAAAACGGAGAAGCCCTCCTCAAGACCGAGTGGGTCAGCGTCGACCCATACCAGCGCACCTTCGGCAACGCATTCTCCATACCTTACGACACATTCGGATTCCAGATCGGTATGGTGGTAGAATCCAAAGACCCTAGATTCCAAGAAGGCTCAAGGGTTGTAACTCATAACGGCTGGTGTGACTATAGTATCACAAGCGCAGAAAAAAGCGAAGAGCTGCCCCCCATCAACAGACCCTATAGACTCCCCGATCTGAAAGGCCTGCCTACTTCTCTAGGGGTCGGAACTATCGGCATGCCGGGTGCGACGGCTTACTTCGGACTATTGGAGTTATGCCAGCCTAAATCTGGTGAGACAGTGGTAGTAACCGGCGCCGCCGGAGCGGTGGGCTCCATCGTGGGGCAGATTGCCAAGATCAAAGGCTGCAAAGTCATCGGCTTTGCAGGCTCGGATGATAAGTGCCAATGGCTCGAAAAGGACTTGGGTTTTGATAAAGCTTTCAACTACAAAACTGTGGACGTTGTTACCGCTTTAAATCAAGCTGCGCCTGAAGGAGTGGACTGCTATTTTGATAACGTAGCCGGCGAAATCAGTAGCCAGATCATATCTCAAATGAATTTGTACGGACGAGTTGCGGTCTGCGGAAGCATAAGTGGATATAACGAAACTGAAAGGCCCAAGACATCAATGATTCAGCCGGACTTGGTGGCGCAACAAATAAGAGTGGAAGGTTTCCTCGTTGCTCGATGGCTACCGCGTTGGTCAGAAGCCTTCACGGACCTGATAAAGTGGACAAAATCCGGCCAACTGAAGATCAGAGAGCACATCACTGAGGGTTTCGACAACATCTACGATGCTTTTGTAGGGATGTTAGCAGGCGAGAATACTGGTAAAGCTGTTATTAAAATTTAGTCCCTATTGAAATATATACATACATAATAAAACAATTGACTTCTCATTTCTCTGACTCTTAAAGGTCATATTTGGACCACAGAAAGTGAGGCATGTTGCCCCTAGGGTTGAAAAGTAATTAAAAAAATAATTGAGTAAAGGTAAAAACCTGTATAGCCACCTCCGTAAAATTAAATTGTATTGATTTTAGGCTATGTTAATAATTATTACACCACACCTTGCCAAAAAGCGCGTTTTTGACCTAGTGGTGACGTAAAATTGTGGACAAAACAAGGGTCGTAAAACAGAAAGCCCTCTCTCGCACATTTATGACCTTCGCCTGCGGCTCAAGCCTCAAGCATCTGCGATATTGGCCTTTCTTTGTTTTACAACCCTTGTATTGTAAATAGCTATTACGAGTTAGCATTGTAAATTAGGTAATAAAAAACTAAATTATATAAAACTGTTAAATATTGCTATTTAGAGGTGTTTGAATACATTTTAAGCAATGTTTTTCAATATAACCGCGCCCGATATTCATTAAACAATTCAAATTGATAGAAACTTATACATCCACACTACGAGTAGGTACCATTAAATTGTGGTAATGTTTGAAGCTTATTGAAAATTATTATGATAATTTAAAATTATGGAATAGTTTTTGAATTATGGAAATAAACAAAAAGTTTATCGATACCTACTGTTCAATTAATTACAGCATTCCTTTGTGCAATATAACCCCTTCAGATTTGCTTCCAGAAAATGGTCCGTATACAAACACTATAACGTCAGTCAACACAAGTCAAGACCGCCAAAATGGTCCATACACTAGCGTTCAAAAAAGGATTCGATAGGATTTGACTGATTCAGAAATGTTTTTGTGTATAAGCCTAGTGTACTAACGTTTATATGGACCTGAGTCTGAGATAAATAAATAATAAATAAGTATAGCATTTTCTTAATTTTGTCGTATTAGAGAAAAAAGAACAACTGCAGAGCCTCGAGTTATTGGCGCTGGCGAATATCTCGTCTGAAATGGGTGGCTTTCAACCCTTGGTCAACAATCTACCATTATCATTTTCTACATTCACTCATGTGGTTTTATACCTATATACTTAAGTAAGTCCTTTATCCAAGGAAATAATGTAGGTACTAACCACATTAGAAGAGTTCCATATAAGAAAGCAGCTGATGAGCAAGGCAACGCAGTCCGAAGCCTCGAAACACCACATTACTCCTGGAAATACTTTATGGGTAAGTAGGTAGGTATCTTAATTTTGAAACAATTTATTTAATAATAAGCAAACTATGAATATTTTTGTACTCGTATTATTAACGCCATATATCGTTCAATTTTATATACATCCCACTGTTGAGTACAGGCCTCCTCTCATGGATGACGGGGAATGGGCAGTAGTCCTCAGGCAGGCCCAGTACTACAGGGTTGAAAAATTCACATACCTACACTTTTGAATTAACGAAAAACTAAAATTTCCTACGTCCCCGTGCACAATATTGTATGCGGCCATAGCTGCCAGCCGTACTGGACTCACGAGTCATACTGTCCGCTACCATATAACGTAGATGCTGCTGCTTAAATCATCCTTTTATGGATGTGCAAAGTCAACGATAATGATAATGAATATTTAGTAAGCACTGGTAAGTAACAAATGATCCAGGTCACATGTTACCCCTTAAACAAATACTTACGGGACGGATCAATGTCATCCACGTAAATGTTGTCCTTTTTACTCATCAACATGAAATGCAAATCGTAGTTCAACGGAGTTTCGTCAAACTTAACCACTTCAAATTTTATATTGGCGATGAACCCAAGGGCAAAGCAGACCAAGGCCAGGAACGTGGGAGACAGCGAAGCCCTGGAGGCACTAGATTGAAGTTTCTCGAATCTTGAGAAAGAGTTGCGTCTCCATAAATAATCGAACCCGATATCCAAATAGTCTATAAGACACCCTATAATGGGTACTCTCGACATCGAGAACGTCATGTGCTTGGGTTGCACTGGTTCTGTTGTATCAGTATTAGACATGGCGAAAATGAACTACACTTGTGTTTAAAATAATGTGTAGTATTTACGATTCACTTTTTGATTTTGAAACAAAGTTCACTTTAAAAATAATATATATACGAATATATATTAGAAACGTTAATAAAATGACAGACACTTCAAATACAAAAACAATTTTCTATCACCAGAAAGGTTGAGTAGGTATCTTTCCTTTTTTTTACTCCGGATAAGTTTGCGCTTGACTAAAAATCACCTAATGGTAAGCGATATTGTGGTCTAGGATCGAGCGCACTTACCTAGTAAAAACCGGTTCACTCTCGTCTAGAACACCGTACGGTAAAGCGTAAAGTTTCATACTTGATGAAACTTTTTGCTTAACTTGTGCATGCTCATGTCTTTCTTATACAAATACTGCCGTCCAATTCTTAAAACCGAACTAAGCCACAAATTGTAGTTTTGAGATAAACGCAAAAAACTCCTAAAACGATATCTCTAGACAATAAGAAGGTCTGAAAAATTTGAATAGGAAAATTCTAACTAAATTCATACTTGACATAATAGCGTAGCATTTCGTGAAATACTCTTTTGTTTGATTTATATTTACGATTTTATATTTTAGATGTGCATATAAATCACGAACAATGCATAATTTCAACACTGAAACATCGCTAAGTATACCGTAACGGTTTTCTTGCAAAGCATTTGTACATCAATATATAAACATTTAAAACCCAATCATATTTAAAAATATATGCATAGTTAAATAACAACTAAGTAATTTAACTGGTCTATAGTAGTGTACTGATCACAATAACGATCAAAAGAAACTTTGTTATAATAAGGTTTTCGACCTGTAGCCATCTTATAGCTAAGAAATTACGGAAAACTTTAATTGCACTTCGACTGTGCACAAATCTAAAAACACGTTAGATGACGAACCATCGCAGTTAACTTGTTTTAAGTGTTGTAATCCTTCACGAGAAAGTTAGTTTGGATTGTCAAAACCACGCAATCCTGCATTTGTTGAATGACAAGTATGTACAAAAGTTATTTGACATTCTGTGTAAACGAAACACAGTCATGTACAATATAGGGACGGCCATTGAGATTGAGACGGAAACGTCACGTGAGGTATGTCGGTCTCACTCTCAACGCAAAATGTGATTTCGGGGCATACTTCGCTCGGCTGGCCCCTAGGCGCTGCTGCAGCCCTCGGGAGACTGCTTTCGAGACAAGGAGGTCCCTATGCCCTCTATTCTAGAGTTATCTGGAGCACTTTATGGGGCACCTGTGTGGATGGACACCCTCACGCCTATGGGGCTTCAGATCCTATTGAGGCAACCACAAAGGTTAATCAGTGCGTGTAATTCTGGGCCGGACTACTGGCCTATGATCCGCCCTCGGAATAGCAGGCAGAGGTTCTAGCCGAGGTATACCGATACCGTGCGGAACTGAGAGCCAGGGGAAAGCGTCCTAACCAATGGAAGGTAGAAGCTGCAGCAATAACTGACTGGCTTTCGAGATGGAGAGCAGATTTGGAGTTAGCAGTTTAAACATAGGGATAGCGCTGGCTCATTTTGAGAATTTAAAAAGCCCCCGCTGCCCCCATGGCAGCGCTACACCCATATGTAGCGCAGCAGTAGACGATGTGCGCCACACACTCGAGGTACACGACGGTATAACTTGGCTGTTAGATTAGGTAAGGAAATCTTGCTGCCAACCAATGTATCGAAAATGTTCGATAACGAGAGATCCTGAGAAACAATGACCTCCTTTTATAAGTCCGTGTTGGTTTCGAAGGAGGCTGCGGAATTAGAGCCAAGGAACGACCTATTCGTAGACAAAAAACCAGGCACGCATTCCCCTTTTATGCGCATTTGCCTCCTTCCGCCGTAGTGGATAAGGTGCAGGATCGCGAAACCCTAATAGCTGTTCAATAAGTTTTGGGATTAAAGTACTCCAATATTATCCGAGACACTTTATAAGCGCATCAAGCGAACCTTTCGCTATGCTTGGAAGAGGCGTAGCTGGACAATCGTTGGGGGTTTAGTGGGTAGTCAGGGCCTTCAACCTGTTAGTCCCACGTCCGGTCCCCTTCAACCGGGCCGATAGCGCGTAAAAGCATTATTCCAAAGAAAAAATTCAAAAAAGTTTAGATCCACGGCTAACTGCTCCGACTAACCTAAGATTAGGTTGGGACTACTTCCTATTTTCAATACCAATCTGTGAAAATCACCGGTGGTATTGTACTCCAGATATTTCTTGTTAATTTCATCTCTCACGCAGCCCATCCACCTTTTCTTTTGCCTACCCCAAGGCTGTTACATCGCTCCACCTATATACCTTATACCCTTCCTGACACATGACTTTCATAACTCCGCGTGTCTAGATACAACTGTAGGTGATTGACAGCTCTTTATACTCATTATTCAATTCGTCCTCGTCACTCCACTCATCCATCACAGCATTCTCGTTTCATCCGCCACCTTTGCGGCCTATTTTTTGTGCACCCTCATGCGTATCTGTGATCATTCACAGATTTTATAAGGTCATGTAGATTTTGCCCTTTAATCAAAGAGGCATTTGGGCGTCACATATAGTTCCCAAGATATTTATAACTATTATAGCTGATATTTATAACTATTTAAATACATAGAATATATTCAAGACTCAGAAACAAATATGCTTATCACTCAAATGCTTTTACCGGCATTCATACCCAGGATCGTCAGCTTCGTAGGCAGGCTATCTAAACACTTGGCTAAACCGATAGTCAAAAACTCCTACGTATTGTGTACACAAACTCTGCTAATGCACATAAATTCATTCTTACCTTTTTCCGAGCATTATAAGCAATTTAAATACAAATCCATCATTCACTAAACAACCTTCTGCGCACGGACCTCACCGCCGACTGCTCACTAACAGTGAAACTAGCGGCGCGTGATGTGCGCTTAGACCAGTTTTAACGAAGCAATGCTGGGTAATCGGGTTGTAGTATTGTATAATAACAATGTTCAATGAAGGTATGCACGGCATACACATAGTCAAGGGATTTTAGCGTTTTTTTTAGTAGTACCAGTTAAGTGTACATAGTTTCAAAAAAGGTAATAAAAAGGTAAAAGGCCTTTAAAGATATTTTGTTACGTTTGTGTTCATAAACGTTTTTATAGTTTTGCTTCATGTCCAAGAATTGTGAGGAAAAGTGTCAGTTAAAAGCATTTAGATATATTATAGTGTAGTAATGTCTATTAGTCACTTTTTAGTATTGTAAACCCCCGAAAAACATGGGCTTAACGATGTTGGGCAGTTCTGTATCTTCAAAACTACAAATGATAAAAATATAAGCCCAAGATCAGTCGACGGAGAATAAAACTGTTTCTTCGAATATGCCCATAACTCAAAAATGACCATTTGAGGGTTAGTTCGGTTTTAAGAATTGTACGGCAGAATAAGCATGCCTACACCAATGACTAAGGAATTTCTATGGACGCGAAGTGTCAACATTATGACAGGGAGCGAAACTTTGGTGCCGATGACAGACGTATGACGTCAAGCTACATACGGAGTGTTTTTATCTGGATTATTGAAGGAATCGATTTTGATGATGCAAGGTTAACTTACAACAATAATTTTGTTTTAGTTGCGATTACAGGCATTATGTACAGTATATGTATTTAAATTAGAAGATGCGATGGTGTGTTTGAATTCCAAGCGTTCTGCCTATTTTTCGACAATCTACGAAATTTAATAGTTTTTCATTTATCCGAATATATTTTTTACAATTACTTACTTAGTAAAATATTTTTTTCTTATTGTCTTTGTAATAATTTTAATGTTTACATTATTTTCAATATAAATAGTCATTTCTTAATCATAAAAAAATAAATTTACATTACCATTATTGCATTATTAATAATCATTGGAGTGTCGCCATGTTGTTTATATAAAATCATTCTATATGTGAATTTACGTCATAATGATGTCACCGGCACCAAAGTTTCGCTCCCTGATTATGAGCGTGTCCATTTTGCGGCCATATTGGAACTAAACATGGCGGATATAGTGCTGTCCCGCTAATCAACATTTTTATCGATATTATAGACAGATAACATAGAACGTATTGGTTTCCTAGCATGTTATTAGATATATATGAATAATAGTGACCTTGTATATATGCAGTTTTCTTTAATGATTCTTTAAAACAGGCATTTACTTTACGGGATTTCATGATTAAAGTTACTAGTAAAGAGTTTCTTAACTATTTCCCTAAATGTCGTGTATTAATTACATGCAGTCAATAACGGCATGTAGCATAAATCGATCAGTCCATCACCAATAATAAAAACCTACGAGACACCCTTAAGTATGTTGGGTGTATCCCATTAGTTTAGTTTTGGAATATACTAATAATATTATATACTTTGTACTCTAAGATGATCAGGTGGTTCAAAGCATAACACCGTATATTAAGTTAATAGGTTTTTATTTAAATATAAACTTTTATATCATATAACAGTTTTTAATTTGAACGTGATTGTTAAATAAGTATGAGTAAATTAATAACTATAATTATTGTCAGTTCAATCGAACCATCTTATACCTTGTAATCTATTACTTCAACCATTTGATATTTAAGAATTGACATTTGTAGTGATGAGGCTAAGACTTATCGTTTGTCAAATGAACCGATTATTAACGAATGGTCGATTGAATCGATTTTACGGCCGATTTTTGAAATGTTTTTATGATTATATATTTTATATCACATGATTGTATCAGTCTCCTCAAACAAAAAAAATATTTATTATGTATGGCGATCTGTATTCCATACAATTAGAAACATTTTAAGAAGAAATAAGAAAGTCAGACATATTCTCTTAATCCCGTCATCGCTATGCTGATGCCGTAACTGGTCGGTCTGTCTGTCGTTTATGTCAATCAATAAATTTTGCACATATTTTCCAACTTTACGGAGTTTTACTAATATTTAGGTGTACAACGTCAACAAAGTGGTTTTCGAACCGTTTCTAGTGTAAATTCGAACCACACATGTGTACACTGTGAAATATGACTGATGTATGTGTTTCGCACGCTGAGTGGAATAAAAACCCGTAGTGTTACTCGCGCTGAACGCAAGGCAGAAGCAAAAGTGTCGACGCCTGCAAAGGCACCAGGTTCTTCACCAGTATCGCTGACATGTCATGCCGCAGACACGACGTTCGTGGCAGACAGCAGCCGTATGTCAAATAAGGCGCTGTCGTTGGACGACGGTGTGCCGCACCCGCTGTCACCGCATAATAAGGTACCGTCCGCATCCACATCAATGTCAGCACAAAAGAAGGGGCTGGAACTAAAAGCCAAACAACGAAAGGCGTTGATTGAACTTAAGTGCTATTGGCTATGTGCACGTCAGAAACGTCAAACGTCAAGCGTCCCGGGACAGTGTCGAACTCAGAGGTGTCAAATAATGACACATGAATATTTTATTTATTTTAGTAAACGAGAAAGACCCCTCACTGGAAAATTTACTGAAATAAATAAATAAATACAAACGAAACGAATCGTAGGAAACCGTTAAGAAACCAATAGGAAACGTGAAAGTAAATTTGACAGATGTCTCCGGTAAGTACACATTTCTGCCGTGGTGTGCGCTGCGATCGCCTAACTTACCCCTACCACCTACTTCGCACATAGCCAATAGAGAGTGACATCTGTTACAAACAAGTAAACTAACATCTCCATAGAAAAATTCGTACTTCGAGCTGAAAGGCCCCTGGTATCAGTGGCTCTTATGTTGTATATGTTTTTACAGCTGTCACGGATTTTTCTGTCATTTATTATGTCAATCAATAAAATTGCGCATATTTTCCAACTTTACAGAGTTATACTAATATTTAGGTTTACAGCGTCAACAGATATTTTTTTTTGTTATAAATTTATTGTTGTAAATATAATAATAATAATAATATTGGGGGACAATCTTATACAAATTGACCTAATCCCAAACTAAGCAAAGCTTGTACTATGGGTACTAGACGACGATATACATACTTATATAGATAAATTCATACTTAAATACATAGAAAACATCCAAGACTCAAGAACAAATATCCGTGAAAAATGCACAAATAAATGCCCTGGCCGGGATTCGAACCCGGGACCTCTAGCTTCGGAGGCTGAGTCACTGCCAACTAGGCTAAACAGGTCGTCAATATATGCGTACCTAACAGATTTCTAACAATTTACGGATATATCTTCTGAATCGAAACGACAGACTTGGTCACAACACTAGTTTTAAAAAGAAAACGACATAACACGTAACTGTTTGGGTGGTGAATTATTATCGTAAAATACTCTACAACAATGAACTAAAAAAATGTAACATAAGTTAAGTTATGTTTAAGAAAAGCAAAATATTTTTTTTATTTACTTGAAAAGCCCTAATAAGTACTATTACGTGAGTTTATTTATAATCCCTATGAGTCTTGCGTGTTTACGTTCTATGGGTGTTGTGATATGTCAAATGGTTGAGATTACAAGGTATAACAGCTTGACAGTGCAGAATGAAGTGACGACGTCTCGTTCGACCTTTGACTATGGAATTCAATGGACCGGGCGTATTGTTCTATTTATACCAAAGCCACTGAGGCTCAAAATCGCCATGTTATGTTCCCCGGTACGTCAATCATACGTCAATTGAGCAGTGAACGACCTGTCAGTGAGTGGAATAAAAATTGAGAAGTTATAAAATAAACAGTGTTATTAAAATAAAAAACCGCACAAGACTTTAAAGTAATGTGAAGTTAAATGCTGCGATCATGCCTTAGTGTAGCATAACAGGATGTGGCTTAAGATAAAGCCAGAAACAGAAAAGTTTGTCGTTGCATAGCTTTGTTATGTTTTTCTATTGAAATATTGGATGATTTGAACATTGTCGAGAACAAGGCACATGTATCATAGCATAATTAGTGTACAGATTAATATAATTTATATTTTGTAGTGGGATTTAGCTTTATTTTCAATATTTTCGTACTAAAAGTTACCCACCAGCAGTAGCTAGGGTTGTTCCTGAATATATCGATAATGAATTGTGATGACTTACTATAACCTACTCATTGATTCGGTGATTTATATTTTTAAGGTTGCCAAGAAGTGAATTTCAGAAGAAAATATGGTTAGAACTACGTACGTACGTACTGGTACGCTATTGGAACTGAGAATGAAACTAGTGGTAGTTGTTTGAATTGTAAAAATAAATAAAGACCTGTGTAAATTATTAATATAAAAATATCCTGATCTCACGTTGGTTCAATAGTAACCTTTTAATATACCTAATTTGTGGTTATCTCTTGGTTAGTTCTCCCCTAATCTGTTGTGGTGGTGAAATAATAAGACGAAAGAACATCTATTGGCTATGTGCGAAGTAGGTGGTGGGGGTAAGCTAGGCGATCGCAGCGCACACCACGGCAGAAATGTGTACTTACCGGGGACATTTACTTTCACGTATCCTATTTGTTTCTTAACTGTTTCCTAAGACTCGTTTCGTTTGTATTTATTTATTTATTTTCTTATTTATTTCAGTAAAATCTCCAGTAAGGGGTCTTTCTCGTTTACTAAAATAAATAAAATATTCATGTGTCATTATTTGACACCTCTGAGTTTGACATTGTCCCGGGACGCTTGACGTTAGACGTTTCTGATGTGCACATAGCCAATACAATGTATATAGTATTATTAGCATATTCCAAAACCGATATTTAGCGAAATAGTAAAGAAACTCTTTACTAGTAACTTTAAGCATGAAATCCCGTAAAGTAAATGCCTGTTTCATAGAATCATTAAAGAAAACTGCATAGAAAAGAGGTCACTATTATTCATATATATCTAATAATATCCTAAGAAACCAATACGTTCTAGGATCTGTCTATAATATCGATAAAAATGTTGATTATCGGGACAGCGCTATAACCGCCATGTTTAGTTCCAATATGGCCGCAAAATGGACACGCTCGTAATGTTGACAGTTCGCGTCCAGAGTTTCCTTAGTCAAAGCGTTCGACCGACCTTATTATATGACTCCACTTCGGTCGGACGTGACGTCACAATCAGCTATTATACGAAGCACGTGATCTCGGAATCTACCAAGCTAACATGATCAAACGTAATGTTCCACGAGACCACATGTTTCATATTTTAAATCAAGATTTCTTACAGCATTGGCTATGTGCACGTCTGAAACGTCAAAGGTCCCGAGACAATGTCAAAACTCAGAGATGTCAAATAATGACACATGAATATTTTATTTACTTTAGTAAACGAGAAAGACCCCGTATTGGAAATTTTACTGAAATAAATAAGAGAATAAATAAATACATACAAACGAAATGAATCGTAGGAAACCGTTAAGAAACCAATAGAAAACGTGAAAGTAAATTTGTCAGTTGCCCCCGGTAAGTGCACATTTCTACCATGGTGTGCGCTACGATCGCCTTGCTTACCCCCACCACCTACTTCGCACATAGCCAATAGATGTTCTTTCGTCTTAATCGCAAAAACTACTGAATGGATCTTGACGAAACTCTATAGTAACTATGGGTCGGTTGCATAATTCTCATAAACAGTAGTCCCTATTTCTTGAAATACGGTTGACGTTTAACTTCACTTTGACAGCCTAGCCCCAATGATCAAGCACGAATCTCAGACCAAGTAAAAAATATTTTTTTATTTGGTCTGAGATTCGTGTACGTACGACCTCTTTATAGGTTCTTGGCGTTCAAAGGGTTAATGGATACACAGGACAGGGAAGGTCCTAAAATCAACTAGGGCTTAGTTACTTCCCTATTATTAATAATAAAACAAAGAAACCCTTGGGGTACTTTATTAGTACAAAATACATATTTTCTAAATACAAACTTTATAATATACGATATCACAGTTACAGATCTAACCTAGTGGAATACAATAAAATATCAACCTAATTTGTCCTTATTTTACAAGTAGTTATTTGTCTGGTGAGTTATGGGACTTACGACTTGATTCGCAATGATCGTACCCATAAAACTAGGCATTGAATTCAGTTTCACTTTTACACATATCAAAAATCAAGGAAGAGGCCTGAGATCGAACCAAATGGAGAGCCCACTTTGAGTTGCACCGACAAGAGCATAGCTCTTAAGTGGAAACAAATATGGGTACTCATGACGAGGAGCAGGTATCAGGCAGGTAGGATTTCAATACGTAAGCTATTTTAGCAGAATTTAGAGCCCACTTAGTTATGATTTTCTGGGTACTCATGAGGGGGAGCAGGTGCCACGTTAGGATTTCAATACGTAAGATATTTTAGCAAAATTGAGAACCCATTTAACTCGGTTTCCTACGACTTACTCATAATTCCAGTACCATATCATACAGCTCTTGGGATGAAATTAATCGAAATTAGCTCCGGCTTGTCTAAGGATTTGCATGATTGATGCCACGTCCTGGCATTGGCATGGACTGTAGTATTCAAATTGGCAGTTTATATTGAAGGAGTAGGGTATAAAACTAAAGTCACAATAAAATAACATGTACAGATGTATGATCTTATTACAAAATAATTCAACAATCAGATTTAGCACCTATGGTCCTACCACCTACAGGTACATATGACGTTATTGGAAAGACTCCCGCTATCAACCGATTCACTATAGACTTCAAATCATAGTTCTGTAATGGTTATACCGCGTAACTGATGGCGTTCGGTCACAAATGCCATCATTTACGAATGAAAACGAATTTTTAACACATTCGGTGCCGGTGACACGAAACCGTGTCATTTTTAACCGACTTCAAGATTTCAAAAGAGGAGGTTATCAATTCGGTTGTATGTTTTTTTTAATGTTTGTTACTCCATAACTCTGTCATTTCTTAACCGATTTGAAAAATTATTTTTTTGATTGTATGTATATATATCCAAGTTGGTCCCGTTTTTTGTCAAAAGGCAGTTCTGATGATGGGATCCATGAGGAATTGAAGGAACTCCTCAAATCTTTAAGGCAAACATATAGTGATTTTTGTGTTTTTATCAACAAGTCAAGCATTTGCATCCAAAAAAGTGACATTTGATGAAGTGGAACTGCTGATGATGATCAGAACAGAACTCTAAAACGACGAAAAGTTCACGTTTGGCGATTTGTCCTTCTAGCTGTGTTTGTTAAGCAAGTTCTATTTTCACGATTGATTTTTGTCATGCTCGAGTTCTGATGATGGGATCCATTAGGAATCGAGGAAACTCCTCAATTGTGAAAGGCACACAAATAGTGATTTTAGTATTTTCATGAACTAATCAAGCACTTTCATTCATAAAAGTGACATTTGATGAAGTGGAACTGCTGATGATGATCAGAACGGAACTCTTCAACGACGCGTAGTTCACGTTTGGCGATTTGTTCTATTCGTTTTGTTTGTCAAGCAAGCAAGGTTTTTCCATGATTTTTTGAGGAATTGAGGGTACTTCGTCTTCTACCATTATAAACATACTTATAGCCATTTTTGTATTTTATTGTATGGAATCTAAGAGTGCACCATCTAAGATTAATAATCTTTCACCGGACTCCCCCATTGAAGTCGGTTTTTTTTTTCTTAAAAATTATTGTATGTATAATTGCCTTGTCGGCGCCGAATGTGTTACAGAATCAAATACTAGGGAGAAAAAGAGAGATCACCCAAGATCGTGCAAAGTGGGGGAAGCGGGCTCTATCAAAAGGGAAATAATACTAGGGAGAAAAGAAATACCTTGCCAAACGCTAACGCTATTTGGTTGACTACTCATATTACAAGTCTTTATCGTTTATGCCACGCGCCAATCATGGCAATAGCGATCTCTGTCAGGGATTTCATCCTGACGTCTTATATGGTTAACGAATACTTTAGAACGCTTTAGAGCTCTTACGTAGTCCCGTATTACCACACCTCGCATTTTTTCTCTGGGTTCATAGGTGACCCCTTGGCACACTTAAACTCCCTTGCGAAGTCGTTGGAATTAGACAGGGTCCCGATTACTCGAAAACGGCCTGGAGAGTGAACGGCTGTCTTCAGTTTGTTCCGCATTGCTTCAGCGCGCATCGCACCGCACCAAACCTTTAATCATAAGTTTAAACTGTTGAGTGCCTTGTTGTAAGGTTACTGGTTGATTTTACGACAAATTTAATTATGGGTTTCATGATGTAAAGAGTTGCGTAACATGAGAGGAACTTGCTTTCGGATAAGCTCAACTATACAACACGGAGAAAAGTTTGAGAGCAAAGTAAGGACTACCTTATGATTATACTTATTCTTCTTGCCTGGAATGTCGAGGTCTTATATCGAACAAAATCTATTCATATTTGGTTAGGTATAATCGAACAGATTAAATTAAAATTTACAATTAACAAAAAATCTTCTTAGAAGGACAACACAAGCCACGTATGCCAATAATACAGTAAAAGGGCCATCATTCCTTTCTGCTACTGTCTCCAGGAGGCTGTTCGGGCTACGGCAGAGACGCCTCTGCAGAGATACGACATGTTTTCACATTATTTCGTGAAAGCCATCCAAGTTGTTTATCGATCTTCATCTAATTCCGACAAAACACTAGCTAGAGAGTAGAAGAACACTAGTCTGGAGCTACAAACATGATGAAAAAGAAGCGAATGGCCGTTTCCATCCAGCACATTGGTACCTGAGCAAAATTAAGAAAGAAGAGCTGCGTGTGGGTATGGTTGAGGCCGGGTAGGGTCTCATCAGCGACGCCGTGCTTCTTGACCCAGCGTATGTAGGCGCGGAACGCTTGCTTCACGCCACCGTTGTCGGCGATGTTCTCACCCTGGGTATGGAAATATTCATCATCATCATCATTTCAGCCGAATGACGTCCACTGCTGGACATAGGCCTCCCCCAAAGACCTCCACAATGACCGGTCCCGCGCCACCCGTATCCAGCGGACACCCGCGACCCTCACCAGGTCATCAGTCCACCGTGCGGGCCTGCCCACGCTACTCCTTCCGGCACGTGGTCGCCACTCGAGAACCTTCCCGCCCCAGCGGCCATCGGTTTAGCGATTCGAAGGAAATATTAGAATAATATAAATATAATGACAACGGTTCTCGAGTGGCGACCACGTACTGGAAAGCGTACCGTGGGTAGGGCCCCCACAAGGTGGACTGATGACTTGGTAAAGGTCGCGGGAGTCCGCTGGATGCGGGTGGTGCAGGACCGGTCATTGTGGTCTATAGGGGAGGCCTATATCCAGCATCTTTTATAAACAAACACTGAACGCGGGCGGTGGTGGAATGTGTGGATAGCAAATCGGCGTAACTAACACACGCCATTTGCTGATGGCTTTGCTAGCCTGAAGCTGGAAGTCACCCGACTCTGACATCCAGTAGAACTCAAATGTCACCGTAGCCAAAAAAAAGACGCCTTGATAGCTCGTCACATTTCACCTCACCTGCGTGTTGACTTGACTCCGTCAAGTTTCATGTTGACCTCAGGCACCACATATCGGCCGTATTGGTCTATGAGGCATTGCGTGTGGCGGTGGGATACCTCGACAGCCAAGTCTGACATCCAGTGGCACTCAATTGTCACCTTAGCCAAAAAGGCAGTCTTATCACATAACATCTCACCTGTGTGCTGACACCGCGCGGTCCAGTTTCATGTTGATCTCAGGCACCAAATTTCTTCCGAATAAGGGTCACAGCGCGCGGCGGTGGAATTCCTCGATAGATAAGTCTGATATTCAGTGGCACTCAATTGTCACCTTAGCCAAAAAAGGCAGTCTTGATAGCTCGTTATATTTCACCTCACCTGCGTGTTGACACCGTCAAGTTTCATGTTGACCTCAGGCACCACATATCGGCTGTATTGGTCTATGAGGCATTGCGCGCGGCGGTGGAACGTCTCGATGGCTGAGTCGGACCACCAGCGATGCAAGTTGCCGTTGCAGTCAAAGAGGCGGCCTTTGTCGTCAAAGCCATGCGTTATTTCGTGGCCTGGTAATCAAGTGATAATATAAGTCTGTCTAACAAATCTTCATAAAATCAACCTTAAGTCCCGTAATTATGCATTACTGACTCCGAAATAATATAATAATAAAGGCGTAGGGGATGTGACGACCCCATCGCCCACAACTGGGTATCCAGTGCAATCAGTCAACGTAGGCCAGCTTGCGGCGCGCTGTTAGGGAGGAGCAACCCTACGTATCTGAGTGCTCCTGTGAATGTGAGTGTTATGTTATGTGGGTTGGTTGGTCTATGAGACATTGGTCGAAGAGGCGGCCTTTGTCCTCGAAACCATGAGTTATTTCGAGGCCTGGTAATCAAGTGATTTTGATATAAGTCTGTCTAACGGATCTTCATATAATCAACCTTAAGTCCCTTAATTATGTACTTACCGACTCGGAAATAATAAAATAATAATAATAAGTAAAAAAAAAATGAATAAAAATAAAGGCATAGGGATGTGACGACCCCATCGCCTACTGGGTTTCTAATGCAATCAGTCAATGTAGGCCAGCTTGCGGCAAGCTGTTAGGGAGAAGCGACCCTCGTATCCGAGTGCTCCTGAGAGGGTTATGTGGGTTGGTTGTTTGGCAGGCCCCCCGTCTCTGGCTTGCCTTAACCGGTTGTCCAGAGTGGAGTCGCTATAGTGTCGCGGGGGTGGATGTGGTCACCTAAGAGGCGAGTTGGCTATCGCCCAGCCCTCTGTACCGGTGTTGCCCATTTTAATGTCACTATTAATAAGGGCTCATCTAGCAGAGGACGAGTCACCGTCTACCGGAGATACTAAAAATGAGAGGCTGTTTTATTAGGCAGGCGTCCGTTATCTCACTCAATAGCCCAGCACACTTGAAAATAGATAGGAACACTGCGACAATGCCTAATAATCAAATAGATCTACACCACTGACCTATAAATAGGTCTGTGATCTACCATCTGTAATATTAGGTGCGTACCTAGCAAATTCCACTGCTGAATTTGTAGGTATGTATTATTGGCATACCTTAATATTAATACCAGTTGCTAGATTACGAGTAAATATGCATTACCTTGCTTATCATTATCACATAACTATCTGGTTTAAGGAAATCAATAAACATGCAAGTCAGGGTGCCAATATCTAGATTGATTGCAGTCTAACAGAGTACCGCATAGGTACATTCGTTATACATATGTTTAATACTAAAGTATTTACTAGGTTTCAGTAATGATCCAGTCATTATATGTATTGAAGACGTGGATTTTGGTAATTTTGCTATTATGAGTGAGTACCTACATCACTGAACATACATAGTTCAATACATTTGTAAAATTAGTTTAGAAATTATTTTAAATTAGGCATTTTTAATAGAAGCTCTATTGGGTTCAGCCTCTGATGATACACAAGACATACATTCTTCAGTCATTCAGTCTTGGAATCACTGGGTATCGTATAAACCGCCATTCTGGTGGCAATCAAATTGCGTCATCTATTGCTATGAATTTTACCTCACCTATCACAACACCTATGCCTCCATAATTCAAGGACCGCGGAAAATGCCGGTGATAGAAGGGTGGCTGCAAAATCCCCGCCGGGAACATGATTTGGTTCTTGTTGCGGCTGTAATAAGCGTTCACGACCCCCGGAGCAGTGTTCCAGAGGGTTTTGTTCACTGGTTGACCTATACTGAAAATAATACTAACTTAGATTTTTCACTTATTCTTCTTCATTGTGTACTAGTTCGCTCTTTAAGGATAAATAGTAAATAAATAAATATCAGGGGACAATTTATTTTTTACCCAAATCGAACTAGTCCCGTAGTAAGCTTAATAAGGCTTGTGTTATGGGTACTAGATTAAATAATTTATTTTAAACAGGCCGACAAAAGGATGGAGAGCTTCGTTATGGATGGAACGATCTACTGTGCAACTGTACAGTGAAGATGAACAAACAGCTTCAAAAAAGCTTAGTACCTACAACCCGTCGGAAATATTAATATAAACAAAATTTGTTCCCAGCCAGCTTCGCAGATCGCAGATACTTGTACTTCAAGTTCTATTGTGGTAGTTGAGGAACATATCGGAATTTCTATACAAGGAGAAGAATGACAGACACATTGAGACCAAATAATAATTGGTACACGGTAAAACTACGCCGAAATAAGGCAAACGAATGTATAGCAATTAAGCAGTTTAAGTAACCGTATAAAAATGTCTCTTATCTATTTACTTTTCAAATATTAGGATCACGAATCAGAGCTGCCTGCGAATTTAGTTTCTATCTTATTTTATAAACTGATATTGCAAATAGGCAGTTTAGAATATGAAGAATACGAGTACAAGAAAATATTCAAACGAAAATAGCATGCTTAATTTTTTGGTCTGCATATAATTGTGTTGGAATATAAAACCGCTTAATAACACTTACCGAGATTGTTCCATTTGCGTCAAATGTTGCAAAATATTCAGAATATTCTCAAAATATTTGTCAGGGTGTATGATCACATCTTCATATCTCTGATCCAACTCTTCCTTGTTCAATATAAAATCAGGATATCCGATTCTAAGCATCATGGCGTGTACTTTTTGCGCAGCTAGCGCTTTGGTCGCGTTATCTATCCAGTCCATTTT
Organism: Notocelia uddmanniana; assembly: GCA_905163555.1. Classification (NCBI taxonomy): domain Eukaryota; kingdom Metazoa; phylum Arthropoda; class Insecta; order Lepidoptera; family Tortricidae; genus Notocelia; species Notocelia uddmanniana. The sequence continues at coordinate 8,957,046 of LR991061.1, read as the reverse complement.
AGCCAATAATTCCCTGAACGATTGCTGTATTTCTCTGGTCATAGTGAGTGTATCATTTTTACTGGTTTCATCGAAGTGTTTTCTTACGAACATTGAACCGAGAGCCATCCCCATATTTGAATTCACTTGAGATATACAGTTCTTCCATCGCGGCGGGGCTTGCTCTCGACCGAATAATATGAAGTAAAATCTGAAAATTATGATCATTTTTTATTACATTTGTTTGCAGATACGTAAACAGTGTTATATCGTGCTCAATATTTTATACGAAATTTATTTATTTTAGATTCTTTTCTAAATATTGTTTTCGACTTACTGTTGTTTGGCTGACTGAAACCGATCATCGAGATTGTTGACCCTGTGCCTGACGAAACGCCACAACAAATAGTTCGCCAGCACTTCGGGTTCCGTTTTGTCGATCAGTTTCACGAGGTGCTAAATGAAAATTTATTATTTGTAGTGGTGAAAAGAGTCTCGAGTGTTGACCGCGTATTGGAAAGCGTAGCGTGAAATGTGAAACGTGGACTGATGACCTGGTAAAGGTCGCGGAAGTCCGCTGGATGCGGGTGACGCAGGACCATTAGGTGAATATACCTACGTTTTGGGGGAGCCTTCTATATCTAGGAGTCTTTCGGCTGATATGGTACATGATTAATTCGAATTGGTTTGTAATTATCGCGGACAAGCCGACTTATAGCCCCATTTACACACGTGCAAGAAACCCATGCATTCATGCAAGCATAATAGTCCGGGAAAGAAAGAAAACATTAAATCCTACACTCTATTTGTTTTTGCAATCCGATAGAACATTATTTTGGGATAATAAGTCAAAGGCTTTCCCCAAAAAATATATTGAGCTTTTCCCAAAAAAATTTTTAAAGTTTATATTCTTCTTTAAATATAAACATTAAATCCTACACTAGTGATTTTTGATCTAAAGGGACTAACATATTATTAAAAACAGTATTAAAAAAATCACCTTTTATATCGTAGAGCATATATATATAATATTAAAAATATTGAAATAAATTAATAACAACTATACATTAATTCAAAAGTTGGTGATTTTTGACTATACTGTCAGGACAATTATTTTACCCATTCTTCAATAAGAAAACCACCGGGGACTTTATTATTACTATTTTATAAACAATTTTAACTGATTTTAGTACAGATGCATTAATTCTACAGTAGTCTTTTTTAATACACCTTATGGCTATAAATTAAACCTAACATAATATCAAATAATCCCTCGTTAACACACTGAGCATTTACTTTTTTAATTGCCAAATTATTGATTGTCGAAATAAACGTGATCGGCGTAGGGCGCGGATCAACAACGCTAGCAAGGCGACGAGCCTCTAGGTACGATACGATTCTAACCTAACTGCATAAGGGTTTTCAAGCGTTTGCCCAGTAGATACGTCTCATAATTGAATGGCGCCATCCGATCGGAAGAGGTGTGAATAATTTTATTAATTATGTACCAAATCGGTTTGATACAATTACAAATGATTGTAATGTATAACATATGAAATGTAACTAGAGTCCTCAGCCCGTTTGGTGTATTGGTACACATCACATCAAAAACATTATTTACCTACATGTAAAAAGATGGAGAAAGATTCTTATACCTATTTACTACAAAAAAGTTTTGAAATGTATTGTTAAACCAAGTCGATTATTTTAGTCAGTACCGGGGAGTGTCAATAAATGTTGTTACCTACAAACCTACTACTCGTACTCGTACATTGCGGAGCTTGATAGATCAATTAACGCGCCCTTACCGCTGAGGCATATACACCGCTTTTTTTAATTAAATTAGAAAAATCTGAAGGAAATTCTAACGATTAAGTAATAAAAACACGCGGTGCCAATGCCGTTGTCAAAACACGGCACGCCGGCGCGCCCTGGAAACAAGAGGTCACTTTGCCGGCCTAGGACTCCAAATTTGTATGAAATTCCATTATGGGCCGCTCGTTTCGCACCCGAAACGTGATACTTTTGCATAATAAAATAATACAGTTTACAGAAGGTTTTAACCCATTAGAGGCCAGACAACGCTACGTGTGCTACGGAAAAATGTTGCTAGCTCGCAGTAATGTTTTTCCGCCAAGAGCGGAAATGGCTAGTAGAGGAATTACTTGTAATTTTGTGGGTCATAGGATGCGATTTGGCGGTACGGGGAATATTCCCGATTTCGTATGGGGAATATTTTCGAGTGGGAATATTTCCGGTAACAGCACATCCCTAGTAATGGGCTTCAATGACTTAGCCACTCTCCTCGAAAACATTCTTCACTCGAAAGACCGTATAGATAAATAAAATGTATCATTTTAACTCACTTGTACGTAAGTGAGTGCAAAAAGTACAACAGTTTCCTCCGAATGAACGGTCCTGTTCATTACGGCACACAAGTATCGTCTCCATCCAATTTCTGGCACCAATTTTTCCAATTTGTGTAAAGTCATTCTCCGGTAGAGTTCCGACACGTTTCTTCTATCTTCTGGAGCTGAAGTTATGTTGGCTAACCTAAAAATTAAATCGAAGGGTACATTTGTAAATAAAGATGCAATAAGTTTTCAAAATTTAAAGTGTTCAGAGTGTTAACACATTTACAGGAAAGTTATGAAATTTTTCTTCAGGTTCTCTTCATCCATATTTAATCAACTTCCAACTGTAGAAACGTACTGTCTTGCGTCCGACTCAAGTAGATATATTTATGACTTTATCCCTAAAGTCACAGCTACAGTGAACGAGTAGAGTATAGAGTACGAGTTCTAAATGTGGACGAGCAAGTAGACAATCTGGGAATGACGTATAGGCGAAGTGGGAATGTGGATAAGCTAGGAAGCTGACGAAAGGGAAATGTGAACGAAGTGAATCCAAATAGTATATTGTAGGTAATTGAACAATACCTTATTTCGAATTCTATTAGTTGATCTGCACTATATAACACGTGCTTTTTATTACCACCGAGTAAAAGCCCTATTTTTATGAGATAATGTTTGTATGCATCCAAGTATATTTTGTTGGAATCTTGCAGGAAGTATTCCCGTGTAGGCAAACCTGCAAAATGGGACACTTTATTCATTAGATGAAATGTTTCACGGTATAATGAGCAGTAGAAATAGCTACAAAGAGCTCAAAATTATTAAACTCTTACTGCCTAGTAATAAACCAAGCTCATTTGACCTATTCGTATGCATAGTTAACTTCTGACTAGGTATCTATCTATGTAATTAATCGTTTAAATGTCTACTAAGTCTTACCTAAACTCGTCTGATCAAATTGAATCACGTACTCATCAGAATTTTTGATATCTGGCCCAACCCATTCGGATATTAAAATGTCATTATTGAATAATCGTAATTTTGCCATAACGTCCAGCCAATGAAAATTTTCCGATGTCCACATTTTATCAAGTATCGGCCAGCCTCCAAACATATTTAATAAGTCCAAAAGTGGTTGGTGTCCTCGTTTTTGTAATATTTCATAGTTCATGCAAGATTTAAATAAAAATTTGGCTTTCAATGCCGCATCATCAGTTTTACTGTAATCTCTTTCCTTTAAAATATTATAGGCTTCCCGTTTTGATGTGGTTTTCTGTACAGTTTTGAGAACTTTTTTTGTCAGACTACGCTTTTTCCTGTTACGTTTTTCTTCGGCAAAGTAAATTTTTTGTTTACTGTTACTAATCTTCTTTTTCGGAAGTTGCAAATTTTTGGTTTTATTAGATGCTTTAATTATAGCTCTTGTTTTTCTATTGGATAAAGTATGGATGCGATTAATAATTTTAGACTTTTCTTCATCAGTTTTTATCCAATCGTAGCGATATTTTCCTTCATTTGTACTGTTAAATATTTCACGTGAGTTGGCTTCTATTGTATCCATGTGAACTTTATTATCAAATGTATTTTGTTGACGTATTTTTATAGAGTCCAGGAAATTGTAATTCATGTCGAGATTGTCACCGGGATATTCGCTTGGAAAAGGCTCATGGAATTCCAGTAGATCCTTAAGTACAACATCGAGATTTTCTCTCAACATTTCAAAAGTGTCGTATCTAGAAACAAACAACAATAAGTTCTATTATAGTCGAAAGCATTGATTATAGTAACTGGAAACCGCTAAATATTTAGGGGCTTCGGCTGAAAATGAGCAACACGCAAAATGCGAAGTACACGTAAAATGTGCAAACAAGCAAAATGTACATACACAAAATGTATATACTCTTAAAATGAACATCATTACAAATGTACAGAAAGCAAGCTTTTAAAATGTACTCACGCATATTGTACAATGTCCACGATATAAAACACGCGTCAGTGACAAAATGTGCAAAGTTACGTAGAATGATTAACTCGCAAATTGTAAATTATTGAAACTCCTCGGATACTCAAATACAGCGGAACCTCTATAGTACGAAAACTCAAGAGAAACCACAAAAACTTAGTGATAACTAGGATTTTGTCTAATCGTGGTCAGACTTACCGAGGGTTCCATTATCTACTAACCCATACCTCGGTACTTCGCCGGTACCGGTGTAATTGAAACACAGTGCATAGGTATTATGTTTATGATAAGTAACACCATATATCTTCGAAGAGAATATTAGGTATAACTAAATAAAATCCAAAATTTTGTTATACTTCATTTCAAGTAAAGTTTCCAACGGGCTTCCTCCTTGATTCACTGTTCAGAGAAATGGCAATACATTGGAGTTCAATGCTCGTTTTCCTTCTCACTTCAAAGTATTGCTGTGCTCCCGTCAGTACCTAATAAGGTTAATAGAGGTACGGCTTTCTGATATAAACTGAGAGTACAATCAACGAAATTGAAACACGCACCGTTTTCGCTCTTATTGTTGTAACAAGCGTAGTTGTTTTAGTTTCCTTTACCATATATTATGGTTAAGAACCTACCCGGCTTTATCAGCAGGTATCGGGTTGAGTGCAGCCCAGTTGCCACAGGCGTACTGATAGAAGTCGTGACAAGGATCAGCCTCCACGTCCATGTTGCGCTTCATTATGCTCGCCTGGGTGGCCCTTATGGCTGTCTTGTCGCCTTGTCCTTTCCAGAATGTTTGAATGCCTGTTATGCATAAGTAACTACAATAATCTGTTCAAGAACATGCTATATAAATAAAGGCGGCCAAGCGCGAGGCTTCGGAACAAATTTCGCTTATGAACGATTAAAAAACCAACATAGAGATACGTTACGGTTTCAAAATGTGTAGTTCAAGTCCTTTCATACCACATTTCACCTACAAGGAAGGGTACCCAACTGTCCGACTTCGATTTGATTTATTTTGATATATGTTATGGAGTAGTCTAAAATAACGGACACGTATTTTTTTTTGGTGCCCAAACTCATCTTGTTAGGAGAAAATGGCCTTCAAAGTACTGAAAATTGACCAAACCCTCTAATTAAGGAGAAGAAATTTGTTCAAAAAAATTTGATAATTAATTACAGGTTTCGTTATATGTAGGAGAACATGAAAAAAGAATGGGGACGTGTTTTATAATTTCACCACAAACTCATTTTTTATATAAAAAAAACACATGTCAAAGTTTTATAAATTTCGTAGCTACACTCACTTCCTTATGGTTATTTTTTTGCTTAAAAACTTCGTGGTCCATGATCTCATGCTTTATGCTTCTGAAAAAAAGACAATAAAAAAATAAGGCGATTTTAAACTATTATAAAAAAAAATAACTTTGAACTTTTTATTCTTTTCATTGCCGTTGTCATATCTTCAATTTCAACCTACAACCAACAAAAACCTATTTAAAGTACCTAAATAAAAGATGACTTTAAATACTCCAAACACACTATACCATATCGATTATCGTTTATAAGTGGATTTTATCTATTTTCAATGATATTAGACAGATAAACAAAAAAATTCCTTTACATTCGCAATATTCAAAGTTATATTTTATTTACTTTAAACAAGTTTTTAAGAATAAAAAGTTCAAAGTTTTTTTTTATAATAGTTTAAAATCGCCATGCCAAATGCCAAATAAACCATGAGATCATGGAGCAAGAAGTTTTTAAGCAAAAAAATAACCATAAGGAAGTAAGTCTCAATTAGAAAAATGTAACTTTTTTGAAAAAAAAAAAAAAAAAAAGTGTAGCTACGAAATTTATGAAACTTTGACATGTGTTTTTTTATATAAAAAATTAGTTTGTGGTGAAATGACAAAACACGTCCCCATTCTTTATTCATGTTCTCCAACATATAACGAAACCAGTAATTAATTATCAATTTTTTTGAACAAATCTCTTCTCAGAAATTAGAAGGTTTGGTCAATTTTCAGTACTTTGAAGGCCATTTTCTCCTAACAAGTTGAGTTTGGGCAGCTAAAAAAAATACGTGTCCGTTATTTTAGACTTCTCTATAACATATACCAAATAAATCAAATCGGAGTCGGACATTTGGGTACCCTTCCTTGCTAGTAATGTAGCCTGAGATACATAGTTGTCACAGATGGACAATCGTAGACGCACGTATAAACCTTATACAGGTTTCTGTGACGCGTCTTAAATTGTGATTATTATATAATTTTTTTCTAAATATGTATAAAAAATAAATAAAAAAAAGACTGTAAAAGGTTCCTTATTACCTTTTTGGTTTATCTAAAATATTAAGAATAAATCTGTAAATAATCCGTATGCTTGGAAAATAGATTTGTGAATCAGCAACTACTTAAACGATAACTATATGTAATAAAAAAATTCATACCTAAATAAGTAGGCACCTACCGTTAAAAAGGGAAGATTTAAGATAAATTGATTAATATCAGACAAGTACTTTGGCGTCCGTGCATAATTGGAAAATTGCTCCAAATTATTTTATCACAACAATAGTTGTAACCTTGACGGTGCCGTTGGACGATTTTAGGTCAAATGTCAATTGGATAATATGTTCTGTAACCATGTTATTGTCAATCATTTTGACGTGCACATATATCTTTATAAAAGTAATACCTACGTTATGTGCTATGATGTCACGATTATCACTAAAACAAAAAAATCGAAAGAAACCTTTTTAGGTAGGTATTGAATGTCACTACCAAGTCGTCGGGAGGGCCCCGGTCCACGTGGTCGTATGATACTGTATCGATATTAATCATGGTCTACGCAACCCACCCTAACATACCTGAATGTGGCGGAGTCGACTTATACGAATATATGCGGAGCGGAAGACATTCTCTCCTTCCCTTATAGTTCGGGCTGGCCCCGGATTTGCTTCACCACATCGTCGAGAGGGCCAACGTGGGTCAAGGGCCTTACACTATTATACCTGCTAACTGACTAGCTTTAAACATGGTCGATGCAAGTGATGCAACCTGCCCGAAGATACCTGAATGCGGCGGAGTCGGCTTATACAAATATTCGGAAGACTCTCTCTTCTCCTCTTCTAGTTCGGGCTGGCCACGCATCTGCTCCACCACCTCGTCATGGGGGCCCCGGTCCACATGGGTCAAGCCCTTACATTACTATTAGATACAATACCTGAATGCGGCGAAGTCGGCTTATACAAATGTGCGGAAGACTCTCTCTCCTCCTCTTCTAGTTCGGGCTGGCCACGGATCTGCTCCACCACGTCGTCAAGAGGGCCCCGGTCCACGTGGGTCTGGGGTCGCACGATACTGTATCGATGTAAGATCGGTAATTTTTTTCTCTAATCTAAGGCTCAATGCCAGTGAGCGCTACTGAGTAGTGAAATAGACTAAAGAATTATAGCCAGCATGAGGACTGCTGACCATTTCCTCTCGTCCATTAGAGGAGAGCTGTACAGTCAGCATCAAAAGTAGCTACGCATATGAAGACGTCAAAAATCTTTATTGTTAGGGAATAAGAGCATTGACATCTTCACATGCATAGCTACTTTTAATGCTGACCGTACCTAGGAACGACTAATGCCACTACCGGCAGTGACACGTTTTTATGATGGCTAGTTCCTACACGCTATTAAATCTATTCCATGGCAATGCGTCATCCTCATCAGATTTTTTCGGAAATTGAACCTGACAAAGGTTCAATAAAAACAGCAATTATTATTATGGTATTGAAACGAGTTAATTGAATTCCAAAAACACCCACATCACTTAGGGTCAATAGGTCGGTTAGCAACCAGCTCATTTATTATGCCGGTTTGCAGTTTGGTGTTAGATATTCGCACATTGCTGTGGCAGTTATTGATGCTGAAGGCTGTAAATGATACTATATTAATGCGACCGAGGAACCAATGGTCCATTTTTTTAGTTTGTTCTATCACGTTCCACCTACGGTTCGGTCATGGGCCAGATATACGAGGTTAAGCAACTTCGGCCCTAGTCAACTCTTGGATGGATGACCGCTTTGAGTGGTTAAGATGGTGATGATGAGGAATATACATAAACTGTAAGACAGTAATGTACTCTTGTTACACGCATGAAGAGCTAATGAAAATAGTGTTGGTAATAAGTCATATCATATCACTCCTGATTACGTCACACATTCCACTCTAATATATGTGCAGATTGGACTAAGAATAGCTGATGGCCGATTAGGGTCAAACAGTGGTCAAACACGTTCGTTTACCGGTACCCACAGCCTTGCAAATGATCACAATGCACAATGGCTAGATACACTTAACTTATTCACGTGCGAGTTTGCGTGATGTGATGTTATTTGGTGTGCCTCGTTAACCACTAGGTACAGTTAACCACAAGAAAGTATTATCGCTTTTAAACTATCATTTGTATGATAAGGTCCGAAGGTGGTACACCAATTTATTAGCTTACTGTACGTAGTTTGTTTACGGGAAGCATGGTCAAGTGCATAAATACGTATTTTAAGTAGGATGGTAGAAATCCTAGTGGTTCAAGCATGCGGCTGACACAGAGTACCATTTAATGTTTGATGATAATGTCCTAATGACCGACTGCGGCCACAGCGACTGCATGATCTGGTTCAGGTATATTAACGATTACTATTGATAATATTTACCATTAACTTTACGACAAAAATAACAGCGTGACGAAACCTACATCTACGAAGAAATGTGAAAATGTGTAACTACCACTGCCGATTCCCTCTCATCCATGAAAGAAGGCCTGTGACCAGCAAAGGGACTTAAATTAGGCTGATGATAATGAAATAGTATGTATAGTATAATTATTTGGTAGCGACGAATTAATGATGACATCGATTTTTTGTTTATTCAAGCAATAGCGTTACATATGACATTGCGCATGATGAATATAGGTTTTTGAACTGTGTCAGACGTAAAAACTAACCTTTCAAAACCTTCGTTTTCTGGTCGATTGCTGGTTTCTTCCGAATCGTAAGTATAGTCTTCATAGCTCTCTGCTGTACTGTGTTGATCAGTCTCTATCACGTCGTGATGATGGAACAAGGGATGTTCTTCCCTTGAGCTTAAAACCGTATGTTGTGGACAGTTTAGTTTGGTATTCTAGTTTAAATTAAATATAAATAAATTTACTCTCATTGATGATGAGGTGCCCTGATCCTCATCCTGCGCTGAACTGCCCGCGCAAATGCAAAACAATTTATTCACTGTAATATGATGGCCTTTTCAAAACACCCAAAGGCTCAACTTTAGAATATGCAACACCGAGTTTAGCGTTCACATTTTTTTATAAACAGTACTCATGATTAGAAAGCTTTCCACAAAATTTCAAGTTGCGGAAACGTAAAAAAAATTGGACAGTTTCTATACTAAAATCGGTAATAAACACCACGCCATGGCAGTCAGATGATTACGTCACTCACGTCACTGGGGCCTAGGTATATCAAAAACCGAACCAGAGCACCCCACTATCCACGTGGTCTTGTCTGCCCTACCCCTAGAGTGTATATAAAAATTCAGAGGCGCGAAGGGAGAGCAGCCCTCGCCCGCCGTGACAAAGCGCGGGAACCGTGCGAGGTGGAGCGGCTGAGCCTGGTCGCCGAAGGCATGGACGACCGTGCTTTGTTACGCGAGGGCGGAAGGGCTGCTCGTCCCGCAGCGCCGGAGCTAAGGCGGAGTCGGACTGTCATGGCGTAGTATTATTTACCGATTTTAGTATAGAAACTTTCTACTTTCTTAATTTTTTTTCTCTTAAACCGTACGTCTCCGCAACTTGAAATTTTGTGAAAAGCTTTCTAATAGTGAGTACTATTTATAAAAAAAAATATGAACGCTGAACTCGGTGTTGCATATTCTAAAGTCCTTCCCAACCAAAAATTCCTTGACTCGCCAATAAATTTAGTGTTCAGATGTCAGTGAGTATCTTGTTTACTTCTTGGTATATACATGATGGCGGACCAAATAGAGCAAGCAGCCTTATTAACCCAATAGAAGACAAAAAATGTTTCGTACTTACTTGTAATCTTGCGAAGTAAACGTATACTTGCTATTGCGCTTCGGTCTGGGCGGTGCACTAATTTCTAACCATGAGTCCCATATAAAGTCGTCACTAGAACCTTCGTTTGCTCCCAAACTTCTTTTGGACTTCCTCTGTGCTTGCATCACCTCGTCCGCAGGTAAAAAAGATGTCTGAAATCCGTGGAAAATATCCCGTTCCTCGGGAGGTATGCCCTCATACTTGCTGTACACTTTTGGTATGTTTTGAGTAACATAATCTGCATCAGCTGACTCATGGATTATAAAGCATGCGACGACGAGGAAAGTCAGTATAGTTATTACTAAGGCAACGCTCCAGAGTTTAGCGGATTTAGGTTGTTTAATAGTTGTTCCTTGGGGTACCCGCGTGTCTGCCCGTGTCATGGCAGCTTCCAACTGGCTGTGTCAGACTGATTGACGGATATTCGTAAGTGGAATATCACACTACTGCGTGGTGCCTTTATGAGACAACGTCGTTGGATGTTACGTAAATTACGCGACATAAATCGGCGTGTCGCCGGTACGAACTCGCGTAACTCGATGGATATAAATTACTATCCACGACTTATTGTTACTATTAGTTGTAAACTGAGTGAACAATCATTGATTATATTCAACCTTCGTTGTTAAGTAAACTTTGTACCATAAATGCTTGTTTTTAACCGACTTAAAGATTTCAAAAGAGGAGGTTATCAATTCGGTTGTATGTTTTTTTTCTTTTTTTTTAAATGTTTGTTACTCCATAACTCCGTCATTTCTTAACCGATTTGGAAAATTCTTTTTTGATTGTAAGTATATACTTATATATCCAAGTTGGTCTCGTTTTTGTCAAAACGCAGTTTTGATGATGGGATCCACGAGGAATTGAGGGAACTCCTCAAATCTTTAAGGCAAACATATAGTGATTTTTGTGTTTTTATCAACAAGTCAAGCATTTGCATCCAAAAATGTGACATTGGATGAAGTGGAACTGCTGATGATGATCAGAACAGAACTCTTCAACGACGAAAAGTTCACGTTTCGCGATTTGTCCTCCTAGCTGTGTTTGTTAAGCAAGTTCTATTTTCACGATTAATTTTTGTCATGCTTGATTTCTGATGATGGGATCCATGAGGAATTGAGGGAACTCCTCAAATCTTAAAGGCACACAGATAGTGATTTTAGTATTTTCATGAACTAATCAAGCATTTTCATTCATAAAAGTGACATTTGATGAAGTGGAACTGCTGATGATGATCAGAACGGAACTCTGCAACGACGCGTAGTTCACGTTTGGCGCTTTGTTCTCTTCGTTTTGTTTGTTAAGCAAGCAAGGTTTTTCCATGATTCTATGAGGAATTGAGGGTACTTAGTCTTCTACCATTATAAACATACTTATAGCCATTTTTATTTTATTGTATGGAATCTAAGTGTGCACCATAAGTATAATAATCTTTCACCGGCCTCCCCCATTGAAGTCGGTTTTTTTTTCTTAAAAAATATTTGCGTATAAATGTGACCAAATGTGACGTTACTTGACTTTTGTTAATGTCTTGTCAATAACTTTTTGCCATCTTATTGCTATATTATGCCACAATTTTAATATTTATTGCAGCTAATAATGCAGAGCGGTAGTCTACATAGTCATATTACTTTTGATGAAGTATCAAAACAAGTGCATCATTTGCGAGATCTTATACTATGCGATATACAACAAGGGTTTGGTATGTATGCTTATTTTATTATAAGCTACTTATAATTTGAGACTTTTAAGTTCTTTTCACAAGCTTTTATATAACTTGCACTGTTCGTTTGTAAATATATAAATATGTAAGTATGTAAGTTGTCATAAAAAATTGCAATCCCTTTTTCAGTCACTTGCCGGTATCCGATTATCCGATTGGACTGAAATTTAGCATACTTATAATAAGTAAATAAATAAATATTGGGGGGCAATCTTACACAAATCGACCTAGTCCCAAAGTAAGCAAAGCTTGTACTATGGGTACTAGGCGACGATATACATACTTATATAGATAAATACATACTTAAATACATAGAGAACATCCAAGACCCAAAAACAAAATCCGTGCTAAATGCACAAATAATGCCCTGGCCGGGATTCGAACCCGGGACCTCTAGCTTCGGAGGCAGTGTCACTACCAACTATAGGCTAAACAGGTCGTCTGTATTATGGTTATGTTATGTAAGTTTGGTTACAATATATTATTATGGTACCACCGAGCTGATCTGATGATGCACATAGCAACTCCTTACTACACAAGATAAACACGTCGTGTTTAGGCTCATTCGAACCGTCTTAACATGATTGTGGAAAAAAGTACAGTCGGCAATAAAAGCTTGTACCAAAAATAATTCTTTCGACAGAAACTTATTCCAACGTAGTATGCCGTACTTACGATGGCCACGGTACTGTGTTCTAAGAACATGGCTAAAGATATGATTATGAACATTTACTGTCATCAACATGATTATGAACATTTACATCATTCAATGGTAGATGTCGCTGTATGTTGTAGGACGGAATTAGTGAAGGATTTCGTGCCTGAGCTTGATTGTTCCGATATCTCAATAATAGGCTAGGCGTATTCCAGATGTCGCTGGTTCGCATCCTGCTCGAAGAAGTTTGTTTTTAAAATTTCCCCTTTATTTCGCAATTTATTAGAATTCGTTAGCAGCATTACTGCTTAGTTAATACAAACACCGGCCGTCAGACCACGCACAAAGAAGGGTTCCGTACCAACACCTCCTAATCTACATTTAACACGTTCCCTGTCCGAAGGCCCCCAATGTGGGGACATGAAGCTTTTTTCAGGAGTCCGTGTCCCCACTGTGGGTCCACGGGTTGTTCACGGCTACGAACTACAACTGTCACTTGGACTTGTGACATTGAAGGATAATTTTGTATGAGGACAGGGAACGTGTTAAAACCACTATTCAATACATTTAATCACTAAAGGTCGTATCTTCATATGAAACTTACGGCACTTACGCCCCTTTGTTTTGGCAAGACAGTTTTTTAGCAGTAACTCAAAAAACGTTGAACCTCTCTTGTTCAAACTAAAAATTGTTGAAATGATTTATTAACGTACATCATCTTGATTTTTTTCAGAATTTTAAACTTCATAGTTTGGACACTAGAGGGGAGGGGACACATTTTTTACGACTTTGACGGCTAATATCTCACTAACAGTATACTTAAATGGAAAAGTTTTTTATAAACCTCAAGTTATTTTTGAAGGCCTATCCATAGATACACCCCACGCCTATGAGCCTTGAAAAAAAATTTGACCCCCCTTGTCACAATGTATGCGGTGCCCCCCCAATTTAATATTGTTTTCGTAATTTCACATCGTATTTCTATAGCGGTTCATAACATACACCTTCCCACCAAAGTTCATAATTGTAGTGGTCATAGTCTCCGAGTTAATCGGCTGTGACATACGGACGGACAAATCCATAAGGGTTCCGTTTTTTACCATTTGGCTACGGAACCCTAAAATAGTGGGAGATAATGTTTAAAAGTTAATAATGGATGCATCTTCATGAGCAACCGTGAATGATAAGATAACTTTCAGAGAAACAAGCCAAAGACCCCGAAGACGATACCTTCACCAACCACCTGATGTTCACGAAGTACTGGTTCATCCGTGTGTCCAGTGTGAACAAGAAACGCTTCTGTCTGGTGCTGTTAAAGGATATGCCCTGTGCGTGGGCAGTGTCGTTGTTGCTGAAGTCTATTTGGAACTGTCGACCGAAGGATGCTATTGCATCACAATATGAGTGAGTTGAATTAATTTTCCCACCAAAATAGCACCGCCTTACTCCCGACGGTATAGAAAGATATGACTATGGGAATAGAGTTGAATACACTCGTATTACTGGTTCCTCCGTGTACCAATGTGAACAATAAATGGCACTGCTCCAGGGTATGTCCTGCGAGAGGGCAGTGTCGTTGTTGCTGAAGTCTATTTGGAACGGTTGATCGAAGGATGCTATTGCATCACAATATGAGGGTGTGTAATGAATTCTCTGTCCTTTCGGGTTAAAAGAAGACCACCTGTCTTCCCATTGTGGTGTCCAGAGACGATTATGAGAATAGCGTTGATATTAATGACGATATAGGCTGATACTCGTAATTTATCACTATCATATTTTCTCCATTTATAAACCTACAATTGCTTGAAGTTTTGGGAATACATGAGTTAGTTTATGTATGTTTTAAAATGATGAAAATAAATATAGGTGCCAACTCGGTTAAATTGTTTTATATCCCAAATTACCAATCACATGAACATGACACGCCCACACATTGAAATGCAATTGGGATCGGAAGCGACAGGCAAAAGTAGACCTCCTTTATACACCTCTGCGCGTTGAGTTTGATAAAAATCTAGTGACATTATAAAACTGATGATAATGTTAATTTTTTTTAGTACATTACACTCATAACTTAATTTATGATTTTTATAATTTTTAGAGCCACAGTATGGAGCAGCTACGACCAGGTTCCCATGGACCACAACAGATCGGCGTTGCCTATACAGACACTGGTGGAGGTCATGGAAGCTGCCCGTGTTTTTTATCGAACCTTAGAGCCGGTACAACTGTTTCATAAATTGAAAAAAAAACAGCCAAGTGCATGTCGGGCCATGCTCAGTGTAGGGTTCCGTAGTTGCCCAATGAACTTAATTAAAACTATCAAATAATAACAAGCAAAAGGGACTACCTTCGCAGCGTTTTATACGTTTTTTTACTAAGAAGGGAATATTTTTACGATAACTCAAAAACGGCTTAACTGATAATGTCTGCTATAGTTTTAGTTAAAAGTGACCCCATAGTGCAAAGGTTAGAGGGGGGGGGGGGGGGCGTTTTTCCCTTTGGGGTGAATATTTCCGAAAAAATCCGAATATATTTATTGATGAAGACCTTTATTCATTTTAAAAGGGCTATCCAACAACACACCCACAGAAAAACTATATATCCATATCAAATCGTAGCTTTCATCACAGAGCAAAGCCTCGGACAGACAGACGAACATGGCGAAACTATAAGGGTTCCTAGTTGACTACGGAAGGGATGAATGATGAAAAAAAAGGGATGAATGCTCAAACGCGGGCACGTTACTTGGTGCTGCCGACGACTAATGCTACCAGTTTTTAGGGTTCCGTAGCCAAAATGGCAAAACGGTACCCTTATAGATTCGTCATGTCTGTCCGTCCGTCCGTCCGTATGTCACAGCCGATTTACTCAGAGACTATGAGCACTACAATTATGAAATTTGGTAGGAAGGTGTATGTTATGAACCGCTACAGAAATATTATGTGAAATTACGATAAAAATATTTGTCTGGGGGCACCCCATACATGTAACGGGGGGGGGGGGGGGGGGGGTCAAATATTTCAATGCACATAGACGTGTGGGGTATCAATAGATAGGCCTTGAAAAATGACATAGAGGTTTCTAAAAAACTTTTCCATTTAAGTCAACCGTTGGTGAGATATTATATAGCTGTCAAAGTCGTAAAAAGTGTCCCCCCCCTCTAATTTCAAAACTATGAAGTTTAAAACCCTTCTTTGTGCGTGGTCCGACACGCACTTGGCCGGTTTTTTTCTTTTAATGCAAAAGTGAGGCAATCAATATTTGTATGGTGTACAAAAAAATCGCAACCAGTTACGATAGTCCACTAAAGCGGGCTCATAATAACACTATTAGAAAAATATTGGCCGTCCACTTCCACTTAAAAGTTTATAAAGTGATTATAATTTACTACATACTGTAGGATGTTCTTTAGAAATAATAACAATTCAAGAGTTATATGTTTCCCAGCATCGCAAAGCCGAATTCCTATCAGAGCTGCTCAAGATTGCCGGGGGTCCCATCGTCTGGGCCGTGTTCGAAAAAGCACAGACAATATTCGATAGCTACAGGGATGATCAGCTCAGTAACGTAATGGCGAGTATACAGGTCATCGAGACCCAAGCAAGTACACCCAAAATTGCTCCATTGGGGGACGATAAGGTGAGTATAGAGTTATAGTATGATGTGCATATATTGTCTACAAATCGTTTCATCCTCGAGCACCAGTGTAGCAAGCATAAATTTCGATGTGGCCATTGATGCATTGACGAGTGTCACCCCCAGAAAAGCAAACCTCCCCCTGCGAAGCGCCGTAAACTTGTCATAGCTCCATGCATCCCAACAATGTTTATTTGTAGTTAACCCTGTGAATTTGTGCAGGTAAAAGTTAAATAGCAAGTGAGATAAATAGTTTAATTAAAATACATAAAACTTGATAAAAGGGTGATTTTTGAGGATAAAATGATACCTATAATTTACTTCGTAGTTATGCAGTTAATTTGCAACTCATGTAATCATTGGATTTGTTTTGATGAATATTTTTCAGACCAAGAAAGAACCGCGACGAAGAACGTCCGCAGGTGGAGATTCTGCAAACTCAAAACAAGTGGCTCATCAAGACGCACAGAAAGAGGTATTGTGTAATCTATCTGTAATTCTTACAACTGGAATGGGACGGGACTTTATATACCATGATAGCAGCAAACACGTGTTAAGCGGGATAGATATGAGTTTTTACTTAACTAATGTAATTTTTAGTTACTTAAATTAAGAACTTATTTTAATTTTCACATACCTGAAATGGCTGAATGTACCGGACTGGAACTGCAATATTATTAATATTATTATGTAACACCTATTGTACACTGTATGTTCTTGTGAATAAACATTTCATTTCATTTTAAGGCGAAAATCCAGATAAGGTGTGTTTTTACATACTCGTATAATTGATACCTACATAGGTGAGATGCTAACAGGTATGTATCAAATGTACGGAAAGTCATCTTCCCGCATCTCTGTAGATGCTCAACCTTAAGTAGGCCTGATTGAGAGTAAACAGGAAGCCTAACTTCTGCACGCTCCCTATATGGCGAATCTAGAATTTAGATTTGGGGACAACTTGGGGCTGGGTTGGGGATTGACCCCAATCAAGTTAGATAGTTTAATGTAAAAATTGTCACGGGGTGACTGGTGCCGGCTAAAGGAATTTTTGGCTCTACGAGCCCATTATAAAAAAACCTAGCCAATGAAATCTCCCAGAAAATCATAAACTACCTATTTAGATAAATACATAGGAATAAAATGTCTCTTGTCTTATGACTCTCAAAATATACATATAAAGGTAATCTCGGACAGGTGCACAAGATGGTAAATACAATTTTCTTTCATTCCCTTAAAGTCAACTGCCGTGAACTTGTCTATATAAAGATAATGTTTCTATTATATAGTTGGAGATATATTTAGCACAATGGACATCTATTATCAAGTCCGTGAAAGATAGTCAAAAGCTCGAAGAGGTAGAGTTATGTTTTAGTGATGGGACTAAGAAGAGGATTTGGAAAGTAAACCGACCTAAACCAGAAGTTACAGAGACAGTGGATTATGTAAGTCAAGTAAACACAATAATTGATGGACATAAGTTTATAGTTTAGAACATGGTAAGAAGATAGCGGACTAGACTTTGTTTTTTTATGAAGGCAACTTGTAAACAAAGTACCTACGCAGCCATCAGGAGATGACTGTGTTATGTGGAATTTCTATACATAAAGCACTCCCTCGGCCTCGCTACTACCACCTCATAGGAAGGACTCCAAGATCTCAAAATGTACGCATTGAATCCCTGAAGCGACGTAAACTTACCTAGCTATATTTGTCTTCTGGGAAAATCGAGCACATTGTCTGTCTCCCTGAAAAGCATTCGCAATAAAAAAATAAAACTTATTTGTATAAAATGAAAATCGTTAAAGACATCTCTATTAGGCACTCAAATAATATTTCGTCTTGCAGTTCCAGCTGTTACCACAAAACGTAGCCAAGAGAATATTGAATTACGTGCCCCGGTCTCAACTAGCCGACTGCGCCCATGTCAATAGATACTGGGCGTATCTTGTCGACGAGTTCAAAGCTGAGCTCGCCGCTCGACTCAAAATCGACATGGACATTGATAAGTTGACGGTAATAATAAGTTGTACAGCAGATTCTGGCCAGGGTGACTACTCTCATCCTCGTAGTTGCCGCTGGTGTACACGTGGCTAATACCTATATAACCAACCTTGGTAATAAATGTGCGAGAACATCGTGGGCCTGTAAGCCATCGGTGAGCTCACCAGTTACATAGTTGATGGTATGAACTGAAGCAATACAACATTGCGTAGATGGGTAGGTACCGTGAAATTTAATCCTGTTCGAGTCAAGTTTGTTATTCGCTAACTAGTTAAGTTACCAAGGATGTCAACGTGTAATAATAATAATAAGGTAATAAAGGTTTATTGGCATACATTTTTTTTTACAATAATTTCCAGGGGTCTCCGCACTAGGCTTCGCCTGTATCGCGGGGAACCAAATACAAATTACATATTGGAATTTCGTTACAAATAACATTTTAGGTAGGTACAACTAGAGAAACTTAAAATTAAATTAGCAAGTTTAGTTTCAATATTAGTAAGACTAAAACTAAAGTACAATATCCAAAATGGCTTCTGTCTCGACATAATTTAATGAGAGAAGGAAATTAGAAATTAGTTTTTTTGCTTCATTTATAGTGCATCCCTTAAGGTTACAATGTTTTAGGATCGCATTGTAAGTGGATACCTTGATATAACCTCCGAACCGCTTACCGAAAGTGGAATGTACTCTAGGAACTGGTAAAGCAAATACGCGTTTTTCAAGTATATTACTATAACATGTTAAAGATTTGAGAGATTTATGAGTAAGTAAAGAGACTTTAAGAAAGAACAATTGACGTACTGATAGGACATGTGCTTGCGCATAGAGAGCTGAGGTTGGATGGCGGAAAGGTTTTTTGAACATTACTTTCAGTACAGATCGTTGCGCTCTTTCAATTTCAAGCATAGTGAGTGACATATTTTTTTCAGACAAATGGGGGTTAAAGTGACGAAAGTGACACTTCAGAAATATTTAGACTAGCTAGCGCCTACGCGTTTAATTTCCGATTCGAATATTAGCGAGCATTGTGAAGGCGAAATCATTGGTTCATTTAATTCATTTAATATAGACATCACCACCACCGCCTAAACTCGTAGGATATGTTGACATTGGGGGTAAAATGAATGAGTTTACTCTTTTGCAGGAGCTAATGCTGCGTCATGACTTTAATGATCACAGTACTATGGACACTTTCAAAACTCTATCAACGACCGACTCGTTTAGCGTTCCCGTATCACACTCCCACAAACAGCATTATTCTAAGTATTCCAAGCATGCGAGCCAGAAATCCGGACCTACCAACACGTTTAAGCGCATTCTTCGAGAAAAGAAAGTAGTAAGTATATGTAGACGCAACTCGTCATCAAGGGCTGCTCCTAGTAGCACCACAGATGAAGTCAAAGTCAAGTCAAAGTCGAAATATTTATATCCAAGAATATAGTAATTTTGGTAAATTCAAGTACGAGGCCATGCATATGGCGGGTGATAGGAGCCTATGGAGAAGTCTGGTCAGCAATAAAAGGACATGATGTCACGATCCTCAGCATTGAGGGAACGACTGATGATGATGATGATGAAGTACGTAATAGGTACCGCACGAACCCAATGTGTCCCTTTACACGATAAAGATTATTACAACTACGAGTATACAAAGAAATTGGTGGTAACCGGTGATAATAAATAAACCAGAGTGCCTATTAGACAAGTTATATTATGTATGAATCGCATAAAATGGCTTATGTGCATCCACCCACCACCATATTAGCCCAAGGACATCCACTGCTGGACATAGGCCTTCTCCAATTTCACGCTTGGCATGCGGGTTGGCGATCACAGTATTTCCACCGTACTCCAGGGATGCTGCTGCCCATCCCACGGTGGTCTTGGTTGTAGTTTGTGGACATACCCGGGTCTAAGTTTACGTGCTTTCAAGTATTTTTATTAGATAGAAATCTATGTAAATACAGAAGCGGAGACACCAATTCCGCGGATTATGAGCCTACCAAAAATTAGATTTTACCCCCTTCTCTTCCCTTAACTTTAGACATGCCTACAGGAACGACGCTAACCTAAATCTGTCTATGGTCATCTGTTCTTTACTCAGTTACTATAGTATACCGTTGTTTAATTCCATTAGAAGCTGCCTCCGATCCGCAATCTGAAGCAGGTGTCCGAGAGGTTAGACAGACGGGGTGCAGCCGACGAAAACTTGTGGGATTGGTGCAAGATCATCCTGGAGCGATACGACCCCGCGTTGCGGAGAGATAAATACACTCTTCCATCATCATCAATCAAGGTGAGTATTCTAGGTTTTGACATTATTTTCCATTAGCTTATTGCGTCCATGTTTCAACACCATTATAAAATATCGATAGTACATACATAGTATTTTACTATCCTGCAACTTAGTTTTAATTTAATGTCTTTATTTTTTGAACAAATTTTTCATTTTTATGCAATTTCTAGGGGTTATTTCTATTTTGACTCTAATGTCTTGTTCTGAATCCTAGTTTTCACTTAGCCAGTAGCCCAGGTATTGTATGTGTATGGCTTGTATTTAGAAACTTTCTATTTGTGTAGTAGATTGCTCGTTTGTAACTTTGATCTACTTATTACCAACACCTCGCTTTACTGATGTTCATTTTAAGGTTGTAGTGTTTTACTTTGCTTTGCTGTTTAAGCGATTTAATAACTGTACAGTTATTTCATACCCTCTCAGTTTGAATTTCGACATAACAAATCAATTGAACTCCTCCTCCTCCTCTAACATTGCATGTTGTAAACAGTCTTGATGGTAACAACAGGTGCTTAGGTGTCTGTTTAGACCTGACAAAAGCATTTGACATCATCTCTGTTCCTGTTCTTATACGAAAACTTGAGAAGAAGAAAGGGATTAGGTGAACCCCACTTTTGTTAATTGGAAACTACCATACCGGCATGCAGCAGCGAGTTAATCTGAGTGAACACGTTAGTGATGATGAGGAAGTAGTATATGGAGTGCCTCAGGGAAGCGTTCTGGGCCCTACTTCATTCTCCATTTGATATTAACGATCTATGTGACATCCCAAATGCAAAACTTTCCTCGTACGCAGATGATACTGGGGTATTGTTTACTGGTAAAACATGGAACGAAGTGAAATCTTGTGCTGAACCGGAATAGCTCTTATCTCAGAGTGGCTAAAATTTAATCTTCTATCATTAAATAAAGATAAGACAAAGTATATATGTTTTGGTATCACTAATAGTAAACAACCTGAATCAGACTTGCGACTGAAAATTCATTCAAGTCAACTTCTAGTTCCAAATAATTTTAATTCATTGTAGTTGCCCTTATATTGAAAAAGTTTCCCAAACAAAGTAAGTTACAGTAGTAGTTGAACACCTAAATTGGTATGCACACTTAGACCAAGTCGGCAGTAGGGTCAGAAAACTGCTCTGGATATTCAAGTCGCTAGGATATATTGCACCAGGAAAAGTCACTACCCAACCAGCAAAACAGTCGCAGAATACACATATTATAAGAATGGTATGCACAAAACGCTCTTATAATGGCATTGGAAGATGTCGTGGCTCTTATAATAGTCTTAGGCTAGCAAGTACGGACTTTAGAATGCTCAATTTTATTACCCAGTCTCATATGTAATATGTAGTGGTTTCTCACTATATTATCTGCCCGGCTAGTACGGTAATACCGACTAATTTGGTTTGACATATAAGTAACGCGACATAATTTTACGTGCGGCGGAGTTTTTATCTACACTAGCTAACGTGCCAATGTTGCAGCATATATTTATCACACAAAATTGACATTAAAAGTTATTTACATTCGTTAATTTTGTAGTTTTACCGAAATGAATTGTCATAATCGTGCTCAAATACAAAGATATATAACATCAGTAGTTTACTTTCTGTTGTCTTTCCGTCGTACTTCGCTGTTGCCTATTATGTCAATATCTAATCTTTTCAATATTTGCATAGTGTTTTGAATTTTACCCGATTTGAATAAGTTTTTTACATTCCACGTCGCAAATTTTAAACATTGCTTCATTAATATTGTCTTCCTTATTAGCTTTAATAACCCGTTGAATCTTCCTGTCCTGTTATTCTTGTTTCTTCTCTCACGCATAGATGAAAAAATAAAGGTCTCACGGTAGTGAAATTGATATCTTTTCTTTATTGTGCTTATTATTGTTTTTATAGCATAGCTGGAAACAAGAAGGCATTATGGACTTTGGAAACATACACTTCCCGTGTCCTTTAATGAGTATGAACTTGAAGCTGCCGCTGAAACCGCCGCTTTGCAAGGATCCTGCAACAGCTTTGTAAGTAAATATGCGTCAGACATACCTGGCAAGTGCCTGGCAATAAAACACACACTACAGCCCGCTATGCGGCGAATATAATATAAAACCTAAATAGTCATCTGTACTAATACAATTTTGTAAAGATTTTTTGTAGGGCACACCTAAAAAAATCTTATGGGGCTTGTTATTATTGGTCTTTTAATATTATGGACCTGACATTTATCAGACAGCGTGCAATGATTGCAAAATCAGAATGTTGCCGTATAAATCTTACGATAATCATGTTTTATTTTTCCTATTGTAGACTATCGCCATACTAGTACATATATATCGAATTCTAATAGGCTATATTTTATTCTACCTAGTATACCTTTCCGCTTGCGTTCTACCTATAAGGCTAGGAGTTTAATTTGATAGTTGCGTATCGCATTCCAATTGATATCAGTGTTTCACGCCCTCAAATTACATCAGGCATTTATTGTTCCACCCAGTTAGCACGGTAGCTTACCTACGTATACTGTCACGTTTTATTCGACATTTTAGTACATTTCGGCCATAAAACGTGACTGAATAAGCTATCGTGATAGCTGGGTTCGCATCGCGGTATATACTTTAAGAAAATCGCATTAATTCGTTGTGCGAGCAAAGGATGTTCTAGTAGTTATAATAACTCTTTATTTCCCTTTCTCACTTGTCCGCTGTTGGACCCGGATTTTAATCGGATATTCCAGTAGCAGAATATTTTAGTTATATGAAGCTATTCACACTTGCTAGTCACCAATTTGTATTAGGCGCTCCACGAGGGCCACGAGGCGCCCACACCCGACAAAAAAGTCGGGCCCGGCAGCCGACAACGGAGTCTTAGTCTCACAGCCCAGATATATTTTCATTTTGTTTTAACTTGTAGGTATTTTTAATTTCCAGTTACCCACAGAAAAAAAAGAATAAACAGTCGAACATCAGCTCTTCGAAAACCAATTTGTCAAAGTATGCCAAAAGGAGCTGCAAGCGTTATAATCTATGGAGCCGCGACTTTTCTAGTTTGTACACGGCTTTGAAAATTCCGAATTACAAATCCCCAGTGTAACCAAACAATGAAATAAGCAATATACCTACTTATTTTATTTAAGTATTATTACGTCTTAGCTTTTTTAATGGTTTTGTACTGTAGCAAATTTAGTTGACAAGCGATCCCTTCCGGTATCTGAAAATATCCAACGAACCTAAACTACCTAAACGGGGCCATTGTATAAGTAGATCACCTATAATAGGAATTCTTCAGAATTACGAATCTGTAGAATTGGGAATCTGTAAACTTGAGAATCTGTAAAATTGGGAATATGTAAACATGAGAATCTGTACAATTGGAAATCCGTAATCTTGAGAATCTGTAAAATTGGGAATATGTAAACATGAGATTCTATAGAATTGGGAATCTGTAAACTTGAGAATCTGTAAAATTGGGAAAATGTAAACATGAGAAACTATAGAATTGGGAATCTGTAGACGTGCGCCTAAACTGCCGAAATGTACTAAAACTTCACATAAAACGTAACGGTGAAAGCTAACGTGCTAACTATAGCGGGGCTCCGTCAATCGGAATCTGATCTGTGGAATTGGAAATCTGCAGAATTGGAAATCTGCAGAATTCAGAATCTGTGCAGTTGGGAATTTGAAGAATTCGGAATCTATAGAATTGTATCTGTAATGGAAATCTGTAGAATTGGGAACAAAATATTACGGCCATGTATAGCGTGACGGTATAAGCTATCGTGCTAGCTACGCGGATAACTTTCCTCTTTCTAATTAGGTTGGACAGCGTGCCAGAGAAATGAGTTGGTTGGTGAGTGGCGAACTGCCGGATTCGTGTGTCCTGTTGTGGTCAGCCCAGCTACTACGATAGGTTTTATGTTTATAAGCACGTTTTAAGGCTGTAATGCCTAATAAGTCGCATTAAACATGACGATACCATAGGTAACGCCAGCTGGGCAGTCCCTATATCTGAGTTTTATTTATAATTTATTTTGAGTTATAACAATGTTTATTGACTTGTTTTAAATTTGACGGACGGATCTTTGAAAATCTCATTTAGGCTGGGTTGCACCACTTACGACCACAGACCGGTCAACGTTAAATATGGCGCTGGCAGCTGTCAGGCCATAGAAATTTGTCAAACTTTCCATACATTAAAATGTTAACATATCTTACGATTACAGACCGTTTGGTGCAACCCAGCCTTAGTACCTACTGCAATAGCGTACAAGTACAACATCCATTGTAGAATTTCATTTCATCCTCGCGCCTAGAACTTATTTGCCTCGGGCCCAAGGCGTCGTTTACAGACATGCGATACGATCAAGCGAGTATGAAGATGTACGTTTCATAACACGCATTGATCTGACGCTCCAGTGTGGCGGACGTTTAAAAGGGCCCATTGACGTTCCGATCGTAACTCATCAATCTCGCTTCATGTCATGTAGCTATCAATAACGTTAGGTAGGTACAGTGCTACACAAAAGAGTAGAAATTAAAAATTGAAAACATTAGTCTCGTCCCTTTTCCTAGATTGATTTGAAAGGGATGACACGACAGTGTTACCACTTTTTAATTTCTACTCTTTTGTGTCGCACTATACATTGACGCCTGCAAATTGATCGTTGCCGGGTTACTTTATGACTTGCATCGCAATCACATCGTGATTGCATCACACGGTAGATTCAGGTGGATTGGTGGATTGCCATGTTGGACCGTCTGGTGGGCCTTTATTATGAAAAAAGCATAGACATGAGAGTGACTATAGAGAAGAGAATAACAACTGTCAGTCACTCTAAAACTAAAACGTCAAAGTCAAAACATTTCTGGAAAAAGGAAAATAAAATAATAAAATTGTACCTACTTTCTGATTGTGAGTTAGAAAGTTGCGTAAATAGTTCGAGATCTTTGCTCAGCGTATAATGGTATCTTTTAATACTTAAAACAGTATATGAATAAGTCGTAACAATGAGTAAGCATATGTATTCTACAGCGAATCTTAGTGACAAAGAATTGAAAGAACAAGGAAACAGACTTTTTAGTTTGCGACGTTACGAAGATGCAATGAGTTGTTATACGAAGGCTATAGTAAGTAAAATAAAGTGTATCCTTAGGTCATTAACAGTTCGGATCCTATAAATCTACTTTTGAAACTTGAGACAGTATTTTAGAGTCATAGTGCTTGGATAAGCAATTCAAGGCGTCTATTGAAATTCAGAATAATTTGCTGATCGTATGTTTTTCTATCAATTCATTTTATAACAAATATTTGTATCCACTTTGCATTCCAATGTGACCTTGGTTTATATTCAGTTGTTTTGCAAAAGGTTTGGTTGGGATAGTGTACTTTGATGCATGTAGAAGGATAAGTCTACCTTTATTTTGCCTTCCTATGAATGTATCACATACAATATATGAATAAAATTAAACATAAAATTGGTTTTGTAATTTTGATAATTGGAATTCAGCCTTTTAGCAGCTTAATTTGAATCAAAACAACATTTGCATCCTCAAAAGCATTATTCACTCACACATCATATTTCTGTGATCCTACCTTTATTCATATAGCCTTTTTCCTGGTCTCTGTTACAGATAAAAAATCCTTCAGTAGCTACGTACTTTACAAACCGAGCATTATGCCACCTGAAGATGAAACGATGGGAGGCAACTTGTCAGGACTGCCGCAGAGCACTTGATATAGACACTAATCAGGTCAAGGGACACTTCTTTTTAGGACAAGCGCTCGTGGAGCTTGAGTGTTATGATGAAGCCATTAAACATCTTCATAGAGGTAATTGTTCTATCTCCATATCAAGCCTATAGAATAGAAAAATATTTATTGCCACACAATACATACAACAAAAATAGGTTATTTATGTGCATTTGTTTTATTTTATTATATGACAAAAGGATTGAACTGACTTGTGTGTGCTTATACTACCATCCTTTGAGTATAGGGATCCTCTTTATTGCACCACTCTCTTTGCGCCTAAGCGAACCTCATCCACAGTTTAATTAATTGTGGTTCACCAGTTATTGTTGCTCCATTTGGCTGGAGGTCTACCCACTGATGGTTTTGATGACCTGCCACCATTCAGTAACTTGTTTTGTCCATATCCCATTGTTCCTTCTCGCCAAGTGTTCTGCGTAACTCCACTTTACTTGTGAGATTCATTTACAGCCCACTTCTTAAAATATAAATGGACTATTATTAGATTTATTAACATCTAAATTTACGTTTTGTTTTAGTCGCACCATCAGGGTAATTAAGTAAATTAAAGTTGTCCCTTCAAATTAAAGTATTCAAATCTGTTTTTTTTTCTCTTTTGGGTTTCACTCCTTGCTTGAATTTGCAAGGGGTATTTCGCCTATGTCAGCGTATACAGACATATACACGATAGGAGATCGGTTGTTAGAATAAATTTACAGTTTTGTGTAAGGATATGTCTGGGGAGTGGGAACCTAAAACGAATAACACATGTATTACGTCGACGACCTGTTTAGCCTAGTTGGTAGTGACTCTGCCTCCGAAGCTAGAGGTCCCGGGTTCGAATCCCGGCCAGGGCATTTATTTGTGCATTTTTCACGGATATTTGTTCTTGGGTCTTGGATGTTTTCTATGTATTTAAGTATGTATTTATCTATATAAGTATGTATATCGTCGTCTAGTACCCGTAGTACAAGCTTTGTTTAGTTTGGGACTAGGTCGATTTGTGTAAGATTGTCCCCCAATATTTATTTATTATTTATTTTATTATTTATTATTAAGGATGGCACAGACTAAACAGCACAATTGTATGGTTAGTAAGAGTGCGCGGGAAATGGGTGGCAGAAAGTTAGTACTGGCGTAATAAATATGGTATAAGTAGATTAACTAGTGGTTCCTACAACTTTGCTGTGACAAACCTGCATATACTATAATCTGGTAATTTTTCAGCCAATGACCTGGCCCGAGAGCAGAAGCTCAACTTTGGGGACGACATTGCCTCCCAGCTCCGAATAGCCAGGAAAAAGAGGTGGAATGTTCAGGAGGAGAAGAGGATAACACAAGAGATTGAACTACAGACATACTTGAATAGGTAAACGATTTTTTATGACACATTTTTTATCTATATTCGGCTGCTAAGTCATTCAGATTTTTTAGTAGCTTTGCTCAGTGTTTCGACAGGTAAACATACAATATCTTTACCGGTCTACATTCACAATATATTCTGATGAGACTTATTTTATGGCATGAAACATTGTTCTATCTATAATGACCATTATATATTTAAGTATCTTCTCAAATCAAGATCAAATTAGAATTTGTAATGTATCCTGCACATCTCAGCTCCGCCTCAGTGGAAACTCGACCTAAATATGATTTATGAAAAATTATTTTAAAACATAGGAATACACTTGATTGAAAACTATTGTATAAATATAAAGAATACATTACAGTTGAGATCATAAATAAATATGTTCCCGAACGTAAGGTGGCCAACCTCATGCTCTTTTAATAATAAAGTCGTTTTTACATATTTTTGATAACTTAGTCCCTGTAGATATTTTCGAACTCTACTGCACATGTGAAAACCCAGAAAAAACGAATGAGTATCCTGGAAATGAATAATCTAGCTAGGTAGCTAGATTTTATCAGCCCGTAACCCTTTCATAGTAAACCTGATCGAAATTGTTAGTCGTTTTCAAGAACTCATTTACAAACAACTATACAAATGTTGCTCGTTTAATAGTTTAGGATATTTTATTTGGTCCTTGTATGACTAGACTACATAACATAACACTTCACATAGCAAATCAATAATGTATTGATTGAATTACCGAAGTAAGCCTATTACCACCAGCCCACACATTTACGCAAAATGAGCGCATCATAGTACTTATGTGCAGTGAACTTTACCTTTGGCATTTACTTTCAGGTTAATAAGTGAGGACATGCAGCGTAGAATAGAAGCCTTAAAACTAGAGCACAATAATGAGGAGGATGTTAATTTGAAATCGGCGAGAATAGAAGAAGAATGTGTAAGTTTTACCTAATAATCCTAATTAATAGACAGGGTACGCACTAAACCAGATCTTGCTGCATGAGGGGTTGATTCTGTTCCCACCTTTTACCGACAATTTGTTACTACTGGTAGAGCTGCTGGGATTTATCCCAGCAGTCACCACTAAAGTGAATTTTTAGCAACTGCCTTACTCATTTTAGTTGTAACAGCGGGGAATTTTTATACATTGATTTTTCAACAACAGTTGTTCCTCAGGTACTTATTTGACTAAATTTCTAAAGAATTGTAATTCTTACTATTTTTAGTAAGATCTATTGAATCATGCTCAAATAATATGTTATAACTATATTTTACTATTTTTCAGAATAACTACACCAGCGAGCTAAACAATTTATTTGCCAAAATAGATGATAGGAGAAGGGTGAGTAAATAGTAAACAAACATACAATATAAATATATCTTTGAATTCATGTATATCTGCTTAGACAGCATGATTGCGTGGATGTCGGACGTATCGCCTCACTCGCACATAATAATTTGCTAGTAAGGGACATCATATGAAAGTGACTGTCATCAAACCTTCCAACCCAGAGGGATCTTGTTAGACCAGTTTGGTCACGATGTTCTCTTTCGTCGAAAAGCTACTTAACAGTATAAGAATCGAATGATACTCCGTAATTAAGTAAGCACACTAGAATTTAATATCTGCCATAAATTCGTTGTTCTCGAACTTATATATTGTATACGGATTTAATGTGATTTCGCTAACTTCATTTCAAGAGAGTCCCTTTTATGGTTTAAAGTAGTTTTCATATTTATTTATTTTGAAGGTTTCGTCAAGATGCCGATGTCAGCCTCTATCTTTGTTTGCCCCACCGTCCTCGTAATTTTAAATAAATAAATAACATTTACACCCTTTACAAAAAAGTACAAAATTTGTATACTTATAATATACAAATATAATAAAAAGCCGTATACAAATTTCACAGCCCTTTGATAAAGGTTCCGCTAAAATTGGATGGAAAATTCCAACATACACAAACGGGAAGCCCAAAATTCTGTTTGGGTGACTCTGCCTTTGAGAAATCATTAGCAGCGTTACTACTTTATACAAAACTGACTCTGACTCTGCTTTTCTTATCAAATACCCCGGCCTCACACTCGTTTAGTGGCATGGGAATTAGCGAGGAAAGGAGGCAGACACTTAGTGTGGCAACATTATTCGTCATGCTCCTCGTCGTGCCCACCGCTCCTTGTTTAGTCGATTTTTGGGCGCGAGTCAAAGGACCTGTAGAGCAGTGTGGCCAGGGACGGCAACGAGAGGATCTGAGAGGAGCATAGTGTGGCAGACCCAAAATGTGTAAACCTATTCAGTGGAATGTGTCCGAAGTTTATACTTAGTAAATATTTTTTTTTACAGAAACGTGACGTTCCAGATTATCTTTGCGGGAAGATAAGCTTTGAGATACTGAATGAGCCGGTGATCACGCCGAGCGGGATTACGTATGAAAAGAAAGACATCGAGGAACATCTCGAGGTAAGATCACACTGGAACATTGATCTTGACGAACATATACCGATTATGCCTCACGGTTATGCGGCATTATATAATTAGTATATTATTACGCATTTACTTTTCTCATACTGTAGCATTCATGCATTGGCCGACGTCGAAAGGCGCCATTATTTATCCATTATTTATTTCTTCCAAGTTTGATGAAAAACATTGTGTGAATTACGGCGTGGTAAGAGCGGATTTACGAACTCGAGTCATTAATGCCTTCACTATATTATGGACTATAACGTTTTAATATTGAAGATATGAGATTTTGGTTAATAGAAACATATTTTTTTATAAAAAATCATTTGCATACAATCATATCTCCTTATTCATAAAACTTAACAAACCTCTGTTAACAAAAAACACCTGTCCGTTTTTCACAAACATAATGTGAAAGCACAGTATAATCATATAGCTCAAGGCAGTAACTCAAATAGAGTCGCTTAAGACCTTTTTGGACCTGCGCTTCGTTAGAGCGATAGGGTTGCACCTCCCAATTTATGTAAATTTGAAACTAGTAGTTGATACTCAAATGACATTTAGCGGGTAATCTAGGTATACTAATAGTGTTTGTGTGCAGGGGACGGAATCTCCGAAACTACTTAAAATAGGTTATGTTTTTAACCCTCGACGCAACAAAAAAGAGGGGTGTTAGAAGTTTAACGTGTTTATCTGTGTATTTGTCTGTTGCATCGTAGCTCCCTAACGGTTAAACCGAAAATAAACCGGTTCTTAAATATATTTTGTCAAAATCGGTTAAGCAGTTTTTGAGATATTGAAGTTTGAAATGAAAATGCCGGGGGTTCTTCAACTTTTCTAAGTTGAATATAGCCCGTGGCTTTGCTTACATTCTTTGTAATACACGGGTGGAGCAACGCAACAGACAACATTCAATTAAGTATTCTTATTTATAATAACATTTATGCATTACCTTCGATACCTTTTGTATTATCAGACGACAATACTTCTAAGGCCACAATTTACGCTTAAACCACCAAACCGATTGAGGATATATTTCGCATGGAAATAGTTTGAAGCGATCCCGGTGATGATCCTTTAAGGAAGTGAAAAGAAGGGCGGAAGTTTGTACGGGAGAGCGACAATCAAGCAAATGCCTGAAATAATTAAATAGTAATTATCCTCTATATGACGATTAAACGACTTCCACGCGGGCGAAGTCGCGGGAAAAAACTAGTAATTCATAAAACGTAAACCACACAATATGGCTCATTTTTATTTCAAATATATAATCGCATTTTCATCAAACCATTCGTCACGTTATGTCACGTCAAATGAAAATAGTGGCCAGCACTCGCTAGTTTATTAAAAACTCAAACTATTCTACGCGATACATGTGCGGCACACATGATCGAAACCCCCGAGACCTCCTTAAGTTTACTGTTATGACGTGTGTCTGTGTGGGTGCGTCAAATCGGACGTTTGTATGGATTTGTTTTACTGCTGTAGGCTATATATTTACTGTGGTGAAAGTGACTAAGTTCAAACGAATTTAAGCGGCATTTTAAGTAAAATAGGTTTGATGAACTTTTATGACATACTCGTACTCTGTGGATTAACTATTTATTGCAACCTAAATTTTCCAATAGTTCCGTATGCAGCTTGAATTCTTGACATATTTATAATGTTTTAATTTATAAAATGTATTGTTCCAGCGCGTCGGCCATTTTGATCCAGTTACCCGAGTGAAGTTAACATCGGACCAACTCATACCTAACTTCACCATGAAGGAGGTGGTAGACTCCTTTCTACAGGAGAATGAATGGGCGCTCGACTACTAACCAACTTACCGAATGGATGTATTGGCTATGGTACTTTAGGCGTCGTTTATTGATAAGCGGAGCGAGAGTTGGCGCGGAACCGCTAACCCAAACATGTACCACTACTGTACTTGGATTACTAGCTAAGAAAGCGGTCAAACCCTTTTCGACTCTAATTATTATACATTAAGGTTCAAAAATTCGTGCAGTCGGTTAACTTTCGGAATCACTTTCGAATTTTAGAAAGATACTTAGGGTATCAACGGTAATACGCGAAGTTGATTGCTTATTAACTCACAATTTTTTTAAACTTACCGCAAAATGTTAAAGAGACATGTAAAATAAGCTTTATTTTAACGGCATTATGCTTAATATTCGGTTGATTGCGATTTGGCTTTGTCATAATGATCTAAATAAAATAGTACCTGAATTTGAAATTCGTCCGGAGGTAATTTGAAAACAGAACGTCACGTTGTTGTAGTGTAACTAAATCAGTAAGACATAGTCATTGTCTATTACAGATGTAGTGCAAAATGATTTTCTTTCGAGAAAACTGATCTCAATCGGAATACGATGAAACCCGAACTGTCAATCAATGATTGTATTAAATGAGTGACGTTTTGATATCCATTATTATGGTACTTTATTGTTTAGTGTAAAATGTCAAAGTGAAAAAATTTTCATTTTTAGCGAAGGAAAATAATTTTGCACTACGTCTGTACGCGATTACGTCCGACTTTTACCCGAAAAACGACAACAACAACAGACTACTACTGTACTTGGCTTACCAGCAATTTTCAACTCTAATATTTGCACAATAAGGTTCGAAAGTGATGCCCACAATTAAAGAGCGCGCGATCGTACAACACGCAATATGTGCAAACAATCAAAATGTACAAACGCCAACACAGGTAACTGACCATTCGTGATTCTTATTCCATGATCATAAAGTACACTAATGGTCAGTTCACGGTGTTGATGATGGTACTATATGTAAGTACATACAGAAAACTAATATGATATCGTGACAATTATGTACAGTACGCAGAATGATTGCAGTTGTTCGCGTTCTAATATGAACGATAATGCGCTGTTATAACGTTGAGTTTTAAATGTCATTGAATCTATTCACCAACTGTGGGCACTAAGTACTCATTTCAAACAAATTGAGCTTCTTAACAGTTATCGTTATTCATAGTTCTATTTCATATTTTATCTCATATTTCAATTATAAAGGTTTGTTAATCCTTATGAAGGCAGAAGCGATTCAACGACCATATACGTGTCAATACAATATCAATTTTAGTTCTACTTTTTAACACTTTGACTGTCCGTGCATTACATGTAATGCACCGTCAAACTAACTCGTCACGTCTACTACAATTGCATATTTGTAACGGTGTCTTGAAATGAATCACCAAAACTTAACTAATTTGTACATATATTTAGTTTTTTTAAAGCCTTCTAGATTGGCGGTGCCTTGTTAAGGGTTAAATATGAAGAGCCAGTTTTTGACATGATGGTTTTCATTCAATAAGCTTTTTATAGCATTTTTGTGTGTATAATGAATAATGTTTACACATGACTTTTTCGGTCGTAACACTACTTAATCTAAAACGATTAAATCCTATACTATTATACGAGCAACATTTGCATAGTTCCGGGAACGAAAAAAATATGTAGCCTAGGTCTTATCTTCGGCAAAACTCGTATTCCCCGAGATAACAGGAGATTTGGTCGCTTTGTTGCTACTAATTGCTAAATCAAAAACATTTGACAATATACATCATTTTGCATCAGCATATGGCCGTTTGTCCGGTCTGAAAGGGTTTAACTTAACTTGCCAACTATCGAATTATTGAAATACGAGCGGGTAACGAACTATGACATCGGGTTGGTCTTCATAACTTGTTACAATGATCCATATTGTGACTACTGGCATTCATTGTATTACCAATAACTACATGTCGAAACAGAGCAATAACGTATATTTACAAATAGGCTTTAACGATACAAGACATTTTATTTTAGGGGAACATATAAAATTTATTAATAAAGTTCAAATTCATAGTTCATAGTGCATACCTACTTTAGATTTATGGTATTCTTGTCTTATAGGTAAATTAAGGAAAGTTGGCGCGATTGGATTGAATGGAGGTACGAAAATTGATGCTTTCACACGTTTAAAGGGGTAATTAGAGCACATTAAAGTGTCACATTTAGCAGTTGTAGGTTCCAAGACGTAGAAACAGCGACAGGTTGCCAGGCCATTGCTCACAACACACTTCTACCCTCTTTGCATAGTCGACTCACACCCGCAAGAAGAAACGGTATCTATGTGTGTGGTTGTATAAGTGCACAACAAAAGCAAACAAAATGATAAATGTCATTCACATCGTACGTTCCATTCGCGCCAGCGTTCGTAGATTTACCTGGATCCATTAGGTACTTAGATATTTTTTAATAGGTAAACGGGCTCGTCAACTTTTTCATGCAGTTCATATTATTCTTCTCTCTCATAATATATGTATCTATTATGTTCTAATTAGAACATTTTATAAGAAAGACTAGTTCATTCTGCGCGCGGTTTTTAGTGATAGCCGTAATAATTACATCTCCGCGGACATTTATTAAGCTGTGATGTTATAGATATGGAATCGCCAAACGTACGTTTTTGGGAGTATGTTAAATAGGTTATCCCCTAACCATGTTAGGAAACATTATAGACATATTTTTCTAAAAAACTAATCGTTGTACCTTTTTTAGTTACATACGGCACAGTAAAAGGATAAGAAAATGTTGATCGACCCCTGGAACATGTTAAAAAATATTGAAAATGTATCTTACGAAATCGGTTTCATCATACTTGAATGCGAAACTGCATAATGCATATATCTTGTGTCCGTATTCGGAAGCTTAGGAGCGCTCAGTATCACGCAGCAGTGCAGGTACATATGCAGTGGAATTGGAAAATATATACACGAACAAATTGGTCATATATGTGAACACTATTACTGCGCCTTGCACAAGTATGATCAAACAGCTTTCGTAACGTTAAATCATGATAGCTACAAAGACTGATTAATGAAAAATCTGTCTTTCAATTGTTGATCTCTATTACCTAAATAAAATGTGAAAGATGGTAATACTCTTTGTAGTAAAATATCGCTTCAGTTGTTTTAGCAATCTTATCAAATATATGTACAGAAATATATGTTACCTTTCATTATAATCTTAAAATGATGTACAGGCGTGGAATGGAATATTCGTCACTTTTTAGACCTTAACGTCATTAAAATAAACATTGGCGATTTTTTATATTTATCGACTATATAGAAATATTGACACGTTCAACCTCGTTTTAAGAAAGCGGTATTATGTAAAAATTAGGTTAGGGTGCCGATGAAGGGGTGTTTTGCCCTACACAGAGTCCTTTGTTTTACTGTCCATATAAAGTAAACTTACGTATAAGATTAGGTAAATGTATGGGTGTAATATAATTTTAAATGATAATTAATTCATTATTTAGATTTGGATTGTACAGTAAGAGACAGCAGGAGTGCGGGAGACGTTTACGATAAGTTATCTACGCCATTCTTTGTAGTCTGTTCACACATTGATTTGTGAAATGTGCGAATCGATATTAAGTTATTTGCACTTGCAGCGAATGTACGAACTCGAGTTAAAAGAACTTTACAAAATTAACTGGCTTTAGTGAAACTTCTCATCTCAATACAATTTCTAACCTAATTTGTTTTTAGGGTTATAAACTGTATTGGCATGCCATCTAAATGACTGATGATACCGTACATAAGCAATTTGAAAAGCACTATAATTAAAATGTAAAAGGATCCTCACGTCTGCATTCCTGCTTTGTCGTATACTATAAATAAAAGGTGCATCGTGCGTGAGAAATCCGAATTTTACCAGCGCATGCTTGACCATGTTCAAATAATAAAATGTCATATAAAGTAAGCTAGATTCGGCCCCAAGTTGGTTTTTGTGTGCATTTTGTTTTTGTCTTTTCTAATAAAAAAAATAGACAAATCTATAACAGACGTTGCCAGCTCGTCGTAAGGCCACATTTTTAATGGGCATACAAAATAACCTGTTTTGTAAGTATGACAAAAAAATATAATTTCGGTTGTGGAATGAGCTATGCCGAGGTTTTCCCAAAGGAATACAGTATGGAGGTCTTAAAGAAGGGGGTGCATAATTTTGTAAGGGGTCAGCAACGCGCATGTGACACCCCAGAAATTTTATTATTATATATATATATTTTTACTCCTAACGCCTGATGAATGCACTGTAAAATCCCTCGGCTTTGTCCTGAGCACGCTGTACTTATAATGACGAGAATGTCTGTATCTTACGTCACTGTACTATCAGTACCACAAATTACACTTTTACTGCCAGAATTAAATCATGAATATACCCTAGAAACCGACATAGCGACCTATCTATTGCGTCAGCCCGCCTAGCGGGCGCCAGTGGGCTTTCCGACATCTGAGAAAAGATTCGCAGCGCCCGCTAGGCGGGTTTCTGGCAATGATTGTGTTAACTGGCCATTGGTAATCCTTATCGTCTTGGAATAAGATTGACGAATGGAAAGTCAACTGTGATGCGGATAGTACAGTAAAACCAGCATTTTAATAGTAATCGGGTTTCTATTGCTGTCGCACTCGCTGTTGTAGCTGAACGTGTATCGTTGGTTGACAATCACTAAGTAACAAATACAGCCAGCAGAAGCATCTACTCGGCCCTAGTGCTCAAAATGATCTGCACACGGACTCTTAATGTCAAGAAAATAAGGCTCTATGTAGATAATTCTGAACGTGTTTTACTTTTTAACTACTTGTGTTGCTGACTGTACCTACTTAAAGTGCTCATATCTCAGTATCGGATTTCTACACAGATATCAGAGTAAAGCAGATCCGCTCATTTAATTTGTACGATTTCTGTACATCTGATCTATTCTCACTAATGCACAATCAGAAAGTTTGAGAGAGACAAACCAGTGACATCTGACAGGTCTTCACCTGTCAGTGTCTCCGTCTTCATAACTGAAAATTGTACTGAACTGACGTTGTGGTGTGTTAAGTTTATATGGAAATTAACATCCTGGTGTGCTTTCAATAGGAGACAATTCGTTAACAGCCGAAAATGGTCGTACTATCTGTCGGATTCTAACTCATTTTGGTGCACAATAAGGATTTAATAAGACAACTATATGAAAAATCATTTGGCTTAATACTGCGAGTCTGCTTTTCTCTGATGTCTGGATTTCTAGGAGTAATGACAGATTTTATAGTGACTGTTGGCAACCGGCGATATTTACCGTCAAAATCGAAGATTGACGAGTACGAGTACTGTTAATACTTTGGTTTTACTGTATGACCTCTTTTATGGGCTGGCGGTGACGAGTCAAGTCGCAGGGACAAAAGCGTTTATGAAAACGCGTACGCTTTTAAATAAACCATACTTCGCCTTTGTTTGTGCGGAGTTTGACGCATGCGCCGTGCCGCCAAACGCAACGCTTGTCCATAGACGGGGCCTATGTTTTTGATGGATAGGATAGTTGGTATCGATCCGGTGACTTACTTATAATATTAAATAAATAAAATAAACGTTGTTTTATATATTTCTTTTTCATTTTTATCCTTGTGGCCTTGTATAGAGGAATGATCAGACATCGTTTCCATAGTCGCCTGAAGTGTCGTCAAATTGACAACGCACCCCATACATGTAAAAGGGGGTCAAAAAATTTTTTAATGCACATAGGCGTGTGGGGTATTTAGTTCATTCCCAGTAGTCCCGTGGAAGTAGTTCCGTGGTGGAACTAGTGAGACTTTTTTTCCCAATAGTTCCGTCAACGGTACAGAGTGGTAGTTAGGTACGACGACGAGCGAAGCGAGGAGGACTGTTAGTAGAACTGTGACCCTACAACGCGCGAGCCGAGCGAGCGAAGCGAGCGTGCCGCGGCAGCGGCCGGCGAAGCGCCACAACTGAACATTGGGAGAACGGGAACTATTGGGAAAAAAAGTTTTCACTAGTTCCGCCATGGAACTCCTTCCACGGGACTACTGGGAATAAACGGGGTATTTATGGATAGGCCTTCAAAAATGTCATTTTTTTTAATTTTGCGAAACTTTTCCGTTGAAGTCAACCGTTGGTGAGATATTAGCTGTCAAAGTCGTAAAAGTGCCCCCCCCCCTCTAATTTCCAAACTATGAAGTTTAAAATTCTGAAAAAATCAAGATGTACAATTTTAAATACTTTCAACGATTTTTGATTTGTACAAGATAGGTTTAACGGTTTTTGAGTTATTGCTGAAAAACTGTCTTGCCCAAACAAAAGGGCGTAAGTACCGTGACTTCCCTATGAAGATACGACCTTTTTTATTTACTGTATTGTGTGGGGTTTAAATGTAGATTAGGAGGTGTTGGTACGGACGAACGGTGACCTGACACGCACTTAGCCGGTTTTTTTTTTAAATCCAAAGAGAGGATAAATTTTTAAACTATTACATTTTTATATCTCGAAAATATCCCCGTTCATATCAAAAAATCTATTTCAAAAGTTTCTCATTCTAAAAGACAGTACCTAAGTGACAAGTAGGACACGATGGTAGGCTTTCTTCACATTGTCGTGAATATCTTGAAAACGAATAGCTATAAAAATATTTAAAAAAATGAAATTTTTTTTATGACAGGAGCAGACGTATCGCCTGATGGTAAGCGATTAGCGCCGCCCATGGACACTCGCAACACCAGAGGGGTTGTAAGTGCGTTGCCGGGCTTTAAGATGGGAGTACGCTTTTTTCTTGAAAGTGTGAGGGAAAATTAAATACACCGGAACACATGTAGGAAAACACTTTAGTACATGTAGGAAAATTAAATAAATTATGCATGTAAAAGCATACGAAAAAGTTATATGTGGTTTCGATTGTCAGATTTTGGGTAGTATAGGAAAAACTAATAAAAATCGTACCTTCTTGACCGTGACTGTTAGGCCCCAAGGTCCAAGGGTAGAAAGGTAGCATACCCTGGTGAACTTATTTACTTACGGGTGACCCGAATACGACCTGCAGAGGAGAACAGCGGGAAACCCGGAAATCTGCCAATCGCCGCGCCGGCCGCGGACTTACGAAAGCATTTCATTTACGCCAGCTGGTTCAAATCGTATTTACACTAGCGAGAACAGATAGTTAAAGTTGATTACGTTAATAACAAAACAAATGGTGTAACTAAAGTACGATCGCAAAATATTATAACAACCTGTTTGATTCCTCAAGGAAGTGTCCTTGGTGCATCCTGTTTTTGTTGTACATTAGGGTGGTACAAAAAATGATGTTTTTTTTTAATATTTTTTGTGCCACCCCTTAAATTTGTCTCCAGGTACCTACTGTATTATCCTCTTAAAATTATAGCTCTCTAAAAAAATTCTAAGCCACAGTTCTAATAATTCGGACACGGAATGTTTTCTCTACTACGCGGGCGATGTATCTTTAGTACTGCCCTGCCAAAACATTAACGAACTAACTGAAAAAATACTAAAACTTAAACTAATATTAAAATTAAACTAAACTATTTAAGTTATGTTATTCTTTGTATTAATAAATTTTGCATACAGAAAAAATTAAGTCGACTTTAGACATAGGGATTGACAGATTGGTTAAAAGAACATAATTTATGCATTAATTCTATTAAAAACAATTTAATCCAGTTCAGGCCTCATCAGAGAGAAGCATTAGGCATAAAATGATTGTATAAAGATACTAAACTGGAACCAGTCAATAAGTATATACATACTTCTATCAAACAGCAATCTCAATTGAAGTGTTGTGAATTCAATACGTCATTCGAATTTACCCCCGGTTAAGTACACTCTAATAGAGCGAAATCATCCACCGCTTCTTGCCAAACTTGCCTACTTACATTTAAATTCACTGCATAAATCATATGGGGATTGTTTTATTAGTGAATTGAATAGGACCGGCCTGGAGGCAAGCCAGCTGGAAGCAACAGGCTTACATGCGTTAATGGGTTGGCTTGGTTACAATACTATACAATACAAAGTTAAGCGTTTGTGTGAGAGAACATTTTAGATGAGTATTTACGGTAGAATGTTGCTGTAGGTTCGAATCATGACGAAAAATAGTGCGACAAAGGTGGGACAAAGGTTGTTGAGTCTAAGTAAATTAAAAGGGTACCTACTTATATTGTAAGGTATAACAGAGGCATTTGGCTTATATTCGATACAATACAAGACGGACAATTAAGTGCTTCAACGTGAGACAGATAATTTTAAATGAGTGTGAAACGGTAGAAGCATAAGCATCAGTTTGGCGTAGCGAACGCGTTATGGGGTACATGCCTTTAAGGTTGAACTCGCTTCTTTCTTAATCTTTTAATTATTTGGCCTCAAACATAATAATGTATTCGATTGTTACCCCCCCCTAACCTGGTCAAAAACACAAGGACATAAGGAATAATTTTTTGTCCGCCGCCACGATCAGCATCAAATTTCTATCTGTTCCACCTTCGTCGTGCTGTGTCAGAAGAATCTTCAAATTTAATATAATAAATAAGTTATAAAAAAATAATATAATAAAAATAATAAAGAAATAACTTATGTTAAGTACAAGCTTTTATTGCCGACTGTACCTTTTTTTCCACAGTCATCACAACAACAATGGTTGACTGTTAGAGAATGGCTTATGGCCTTAAGTCCGTTTGTAGGTACATATATTTTTTGTATTGTGCAATAAAGTTCAAATAGTAAAATCAATTTGAATCAACTGTAGGAGTTGATATGGCCACCTTTTGTCTCTATCAGACCAGCTCGGTGGTACCATAATATTGCATATTGTCACAGAGCTTGCATAAGTATACGTATGCCAAATTTCAGCTCAATCGTCTGGGGCTTAAAGCTTGAAACGTACAGAGCGCGACACACGCACGTCGTTGCGGGGCGGCGGCGGTTTTGCGGTACGTCGCGAACGCGGGCACGTCGCACCAATTAACGGCACGTTATTCGGTAGCGCGGTAGAGCGCAGGCTGGAAAGATCAAAAATGCAAAACCGCCTCCGCCCCGCACTGCGCCTCGCCCGCTCAGTGCGTTTCGAACTTAACTGCTTTAAAATCCAATTGCAAGATTTCACTTGATGATACATAATAGGTTCATACATACAAACATTGCAATTTTTAACACTTACTGCTAACAATTTCGTAGCGCTACGCTCGCAGCCGATGTCAGCTCGTAGCGAAAACGCGTATGTATAGAAAAGCGCGTACGAAACGAGCGCCTGCCAGACGGGCTTCCGGCACTGAAAGTAAAATCCGATTGGCATATGAAGAGATGAACAGAATGAAGGCCAAGATGAGAGCGAGAGAAAACATTAGTCTTGGCTAACGGCGCGAAGTGTCTCGCGAAATGGAACGGATATGAGAATTTGTCGGCGGCTGGATACATTCGTTTGTTCGCTGTCACATATCGGTAGAGTACACCATTTTTAGGGTTCCGTAGTCAACTAGGAACCCTTATAGTTTCGCCATGTCTGTCCGTCCGTCTGTCCGTCCGTCTGTCCGTCCGTCCGCGGATAATCTCAGTGACCGTTAGCACTAGAAAGCTGAAATTTGGTACTAATATGTATATCAATTATGCCGACAAAGTGGTAAAATAAAAAGTGGAAAAAAATATTTTATTAGGGTACCTCCCCTATACGTAAAGTGGGGAGTGTTTTTTTTTTTCATTTTAACCCTAACTTGTGATATATTGTTAGATAGGTATTTAAAAATAAATAGGATTTATAAAAACTTTGTAGGAAAATTATTTTGAACTTGATAGGTTGAATAGTTTTTGTAATTTAAAAAAAAAAAATGTGACGGACGGAAAACTACGGAACCCTACACTGAGCGTGGCCAGACACGCTCTTGGCCGGTTTTTAAAATGATCGTGCCTCCTTGTCGACATTCTTGCAGTTTGTGAGTTTATATGTATTGCGCTTATATATTGTATGTATTATTTATTTAATATAAACTATTGCTTTATTTTATATAAAACACGACAAAATTAAAAACAATCAAAAAGTAGAAGTACAAGGGCGAGCTAGGGGTCGTAAAAATCGTTGAAAGTATTAATTGGTAGGTAGGTGGTGACACCTCAATATGCTAAGATGGTTTGGACATGTAGAGAGGATGGATGAAAGAAGATTGACAAAACGAGTGTATGAAGGAAGA
Source organism: Notocelia uddmanniana (assembly GCA_905163555.1). Classification (NCBI taxonomy): domain Eukaryota; kingdom Metazoa; phylum Arthropoda; class Insecta; order Lepidoptera; family Tortricidae; genus Notocelia; species Notocelia uddmanniana. Next base: position 8,914,700 of record LR991061.1, on the reverse strand, counting down.
GTGGATGGAAAAGTTGGAAGGGGAAGACCTCGGCGAACGTACTCCGACCAAATCGGAGACATTCTGCAGAAAGGCCAGATCAAGAGTAGGTACCCTAAATCGGCGCGATGCATGAATAATGTTATGAGAGTTCATGAAGCGAAAGTTGTACCTATGTCAGGATCGTATCAAGCAGAAAACCGTGATCTCTGCCTACCCCTCTGGGAAACAGGCGTGAAATGAAATGAAATGAAATGAAATGAAATGAAATGAAATGAAATGAAATGAAATGAAATGCTTTATTTGTACAACATAGGTAAGTATACAAAGATCTTACAATAGTTTTAAGTATCACTATGCTGGGCCGTTAGGCATACAAATTTTAGGAGTAATTAATGGAGGATCAGTGTTCTGGCTCATTAATTACAGTCTAACAAATATTCATTTATGGTGTAGTAAGCTTTTTTTACAAGGTGCTCAAATAATTTTCGCTTAAAGCCTTCCATATTTTCTACTTCTACAATATCTTTCGGTATCTTATTGTAAATTCTTGGGGCCATTCCGAGAATGCTTTTCCGGCATAAAGCAGTATTTGATAAAGTTCCATTTATTTTATATTTAAGGCGCGTACTTCTAAAACTTTGAAATAAATTAAGATTAGATCTAGCAAACATTGCAACCTCAAACACATAAAGGCAGGGAAGAGTTAGTATCCGCAATTTCTGAAAATAGGGTTTACAGCTGTCTAATTGTTGGATGCCACATAATGAGCGAATACACCTCTTTTGTGCTCTAAAAGCTATTTCCCTATCAACAGAATTGGCCCAAAAGATTATGCCGTATCGTAGTGTCGAGGCTACATAAGCTTGGTAGGCTGTTAAAACTACTGACTCATTGACAATTTTCCTTAAATTATATAATACATACGAAAATTGATACAGTTTCTTACATATAATCTCAATTTGCTTTCTCCATGTTAACTTATTATCTACACTTAATCCTAAAAATTTTGTCACATCAGTTTCGTCAATATTCTGTCCCTTGTACGATATGTTTAAATTGTGCGCGTTGTTTGATCTTTGCTTGAATGTCATGATTTTCGTCTTCTCTAAATTGATTTTTAAATTATTATTAGTAAGCCAGTTAATTACAATTTCTAATGTCTCGTTGATATCATCCTCATAAGATTCTGTATCTTTAGAAGCAAAAAGTATGGTGCTATCATCTGCAAAAAGGACTATTGGGTACTCTATGGCTTGTGGTAGGTCATTTATGTAAATGATAAATAATAGAGGACCTAAAACACTCCCTTGTGGTACGCCATAATTAATTTGTCTGATTTTCGATGGATAGGTAATTTCAGTCTTCGTTTGAAAACATATTTTATTTATTTCAGTCAATTGCTTACGGTTACTTAAATACGATTTGATCAAGTTATGTATGTTACCTCTAACACCGTACGTATATAATTTATCAAGAAGTATGCGATGATCAACAAAATCGAACGCTTTAGACATATCCATATATAGGGCTGAAACTGGGACTCTATTATCTACATTCCTTAAAACTACATTCATTAATTTAAAAATAGCCATGTTGATAGATTTGCCTTTACGAAATCCCATCTGCTCTTGAGCAAAAAGGTTATTTTTGTCAAAATAGTCGTAGATACCACTATGAATAACTTTTTCAATAACCTTTGAGAAAATAGGAAGAAGTGCCACAGGTCTATAGCTGGCCATGTCTTCTCTGTCACCTTTTTTGTAAAGCGGCTTCACTATGCCTATTTTTAACCGGTCAGGAAATTCGCCCCTTTCGATGCATAAGTTGACAATATGGCTGATCAACGGTGATATAATATGAGATACTGCTTTAACAACTTTGGTGGTAATACCATCATAACCAGTACTGTGGCTATTTTTTAACGAGTTCACAATTTTTAGAATGTCATTGGGAGTTGTGGGCCTCATAAATATAGAATTAGGTATATTACATATCACAGATTTACTTATACTATGTCTAACTTGATTATTACTTGTAATTTTGTCTGCGCTCAAACGCGTTAGGTCAATAAAATAGCGATTAAATTCTTGGGCAATTTTTGAAGGGGATGAAACATATTTGCCATTGGATAGTATCCGCGTGATGTTATCAATCTGTTTTTTATATTTGTGTTTATTGATGACATTCCACGATGCTTTTGTCTTATTTCTCGAATGTTTAATATAGTAGTCGTTTTGAGCTTTTTGTGTCAGTTTTATGACTTTTTTTAGTTTTTTGGAATAATCGAGAAAATTTGCTTTATTTTTTAGTTTATCTTCTGTAGAAAATCTATATTTCCAAAGCAAATCACGTTTTCGTTTACAACATTTTTTTATTCCGTTGGAAATCCATTTTGGTTTGAGCACAGGCGAAATTTTTACCTTTTTGATAGGAAAGCATAAATTATACAATAGTTCAAACTGATCCGCAAAACTATCATAGGCTTCACTTGCATTGTTCGCCATATAGACTCCATTAAATTTTAGTTCCTGTAAGCGGTCTCTAAATTTGATAATGTTTTCCTGACTCAAGTCTCTCTGTTTCTTATACCAGTGCGCAAGAACACATGTTTTTTTGACCGGGCATTTTAAAATTTGGGCTGTATGATCTGAGAGGGCAAAGTCAATGACTACAGCTGTGCCGCCTCGCAAATTGTGAGCAATATTGTCAATGCAGGTATTGCTAGACAGTCTTGTCGGTTCAGATATAGCTAGTTTCAAATTATAACTCGACATTAAATTTAATAGTGTAGTGGATTGTGGTGTTCGTTTGAGCACATCAATGTTAAAGTCACCACAAATTACTATTCTTTTCTTTTTGTGACATATTTTGTGTAACATTATATCCAGCTTATCGAAGAATGTATCCATACTGTGACTGTTATTTTTTGGTACTCTATATATACAAATAATAATCATATTGTGCTCAGTTAATTCCAACCCTGTGCACTCTATTACGTTTGGAATAGAAATACTAGTACATTCATCAATCTTAATGCATTTGTGAATATTTCTAACCAAAATACAAGAACCCCCATTTCTGTTGTTTCTTGAGTAGAGTGATACTAATTTAAAGTTCGGAATAATTAAATGGGATTCATCACCTGGCTTCATGTTGTGCTCTGTGACACAAATAACATCAACTTTTGTACCTTTATCCATTAACTCCTGTAGGTGTACACTTAGCAAATCTGATTTATTAAGTAACCCGTTTATATTTTGGTGTAATACATTAATATGGTTGTACACGATTAGGTCATCCGTAACCTGTTTATTCGGCGATCGATCAGTCGATGATTTGGGTGGCTCGCCCATAAAAAATTTAGGCTATTGTAAAATGCTTTATTTACCCTAATTAGAACCTTATTTAAGCTATGAGCTAATTTATATTTCCCTCTATGATTTAATTGATGACCCATTGAAAAATAGTCACATATGCCAAAATAAACACTGTTAGGCGATTGAAGCCATACATGAGAGAACATTTCGAATGTTTTATGTAGCGTTGTATTAAATCTATTTACAAAATAGTTGTAATCATCATCTTGTTTATTTAAACTATGAGGGATGTCACAAATAATTACATTTGTATGTGAGCAAGCTTTTACAGTCTCTTCTAAACTACTTATAATACGATTTAACGGGGTGGTATTGTAGTCGCTCCCGCCGCACATGATGACTAAACAGTCACTCTTCCCGAAATGAGTTATTTTGTTCTGAATATTTTGAAGAACACGCTCGGTGGTTCCGTGTTGAATGATGTCGGCCGTAAAATCATAGTCGTTTCTCCTGATTTTTGAGAGAGGTCGCAAAAGATCGGCTCCATGATAGTCAGATATAATTAATAATTTAGGTTTATTAGCGATCACTTTGTCCGTCGTATTTTTTACTGGCGTAGATTGGGTCGTTTGACTCACTTGGGTCTTATCAGACGCTGTGCACTTCCCCGACATCTCTAGACTGCTCTTCTCAGTTACACTCTTATTTATGTGCTCTTCAAGTTTTCTCACAGTTTTTTGTAGAGACTTCGTGGAATGTTGAATCCGGGAAATAGTTACCTCCTTGCTAGCCATCAAGTCAGACTTACGTTTACAGGCAATGTTTGAGGAGAGAGTCTTGCTTAATTTTAATTGCAACTTTTTTATTTTATTATTTAGTGACATAATTTCAGTCTGTAACTTATTTATTTTATTTACATATATTTGCGCAGTGTCTTCAGTAGTGAAATTATGATTTTTTAAGCTGTCTTCAGCCAGTTTTTCTGGCGTGTTGCTGGGACCTGCATTTAACAGCTGAACGTAGACATTAATCTTTTTCTGTAACTTATCGATGTGTTGTTTTTGCTCTGCGTTTTCGATGTTTAGCCTAGCAACTTCTGCGTGGGCACAGGTCAACTCCGCACTCAATTCATCCACTTGGCCCTTGAGTGCCACAGTTATTGAATTATCCAGAGCCGACATGTTCGGGAGGCTACTAGGACTATTGAATGTACTATCTTTTAATGTCGAGTTATGTGAATCCTCATCAATTATCACTTGAGATAAATTCTCGCATGATGGATATTTTAAATGTAACACTTTATGTCTTCTATGGGTCACATTTTCTTGAGATGTCAGCTCCTCATCAGTGTATTTTAAAGGTTTTCTATGCGTAATATTTTTTTCAAGCGAATTTGTTTGTTCCACCGCTTTTGAAACGATGCTCATAGATGCCTGTGGAGTGCTGGATACACAGGAAGATGTTCGTATAGTATTGGAGACTCTTTTGATTGGCGCGCAAGCTGAGCATTTCCATTTTTTTCTTTCAGCATTAGGCATTGAAACAAAATCCTTTTTTGTCAATGTAGTGCATGTTAACTCATACACGTTGTTACAATTAAAGCATTTTAAGTGTTCCTTCACTTTAATTACATTTTTGCATTGCATCGCATTGCATGCTTTAAGCATTCCATTTTTTGTGCCATCTAGCGGATGTCTTATATATCAAGACGTCCGTATCGATCGTTTTGAGATCGGTGTAACAAGTAACTTCAGCAACTTGATTTCGCGCTGTCCTGCGTAATTCGGCAAATCCCCAATAGGTGGCACTGTACTTTAAGAGCGAAATACAGCTATGTGCTTTTAGCGTCTTAGTTCCGCGCTAGCCTACTGCGTGGAGCGGTAAATTTCCGTTAGATGGCGTTGTAATCAAGTACGTTGCGCGAGAGTTAAGCACCGTTTCTGATTACATGTCCATGCATTTGAAATTAAAACGGTCACTGCACTTTTATTTTGCGTGATTTTAAGCTTTAAACGCATAAATTATTCGTTGTTCAGTTCCGATTTTTGTTGTTTATCCCTAATAGATCACATGGGGATATTCAAGTTTTTGTTTTGATACGTATTTAACACAATTTTAAACACTGATAGTTATTTCAAAATCCTGGTCGAAGGGTTGTACACTTAGTCTAGATAATAATTTCACAGCGTATTCACACAAATATCTACACATTAAATTTAACTTTCACTGAAAATTGTGGGGTAAAGTATTTTTATCACAATGATAAACACAGAGCCCATGTTTACTTGACGAAAGCGCCATCTGCCTTTTTTCTGCGTGATTATATGTACGTATGTATAGTTTGGAAATTAGAGAGGGACACACTTTTTACGACTTTGACGGGTAATATCTCGCCAATGGTTGACTTAAATGGGTATTTTTTTAAGAAACCTTTATAATTTTTAAAGGCCATCTACAGGCTGTTCGGCAAGGTGAGGTTATCTGCTACGTGGTCTAGCACAAAAAAAATGAATTGGGCCTAAATATTTTTATTAATAATTTTTGAAATTCTTGGTTTTCAAATAACTGAGTTCGTATGATTCTGGAATTAATCTAGATATAAATGAAATAAAAATGATAAAACGGACACAATAGCTATTTACGATACAAGAGTTGTTAAACAAAGAAAGGCCGATATCGCAGATGTTTGAGGCCGGAGCCGCAGGCGAGGGTCATAAATATGCGAGAGAGGGCTTTGTTTTACGACCCGTGTTTTGTACACAATTTTACGTCACCACTTGGACAAAAAGTGCGTTTTTCCGGACGCGCGGCGTGCGGAATAACGCGCTTTTTGGAAAGGTGTGGTGTAAAATATATTTTTATCTACCCTAGACTAATTCCAGAATCTTTCAAATTCAGTGATTTGAAAAAAGGGATTTTCAAAAATAATATTAAAAATTCTTAAAAGAAAAACTTTGGGCCCAATTTTTTTTTGTGCTTGATCACGTAGCAGATGACCTCACCTATCCCTAATATACGTATGGCCATCTGCCCAATACCCTATATAAAAACCTCTCACGCCTATGTCATAGATGAAATACAAGTTACTTCGTAACAAATACTGCACTTACTTAGAAATGGCGGCGCGGTGATTATGCCCATCTCGCTCTAACGTTAAGAAGGCCGGAGTGACGTCATTCGACGCTGCGTTAGGGCTGCCTGCGCCTTCGCGGCGAAATGTAAACAATAGTGTTTTTCACGGCTTTGCTCGCGTGTTCGTATTTTAGTTATTGACAAAATAAACAACAGTGTGTAAGTTATTGTTTGTTCAAATAACCATTCTAGCGTAACCTCAATAAGGTTCCGTTTTCTTTGATAAAACTCTTTGTTTTGATGTGATGTTATAATATTTGTTTTCGTCGAATTGGCAATTTTAAAAACAAACAATTGCTAGCCAAAAACGTATTGACAAAGTGACGTGAACTTTGCAATAAGCTTCGAAACTCGCGTTCTGGTAATATCTCTGTACCTTTATCTACAGAGAAATCAATTCAATCTTGTTTTAAGAGAATTCATAACTTTCTTATCAATATTTAAACTGAAAACCTACTGTTAATAATAAATAAGACTTATTTAATAAGTTAAAGTCTTTACCAGTAATTAGTTATTTATTGCGACTAAAATAAGCATAAAATCAATTATCTAGATAATTGTTTATGCTAAATCATTAATTTATTGGTACCCTGTTAATCAATAACTATCTTCTAATGAAATAATAATAATTGTATCTGTTTATATACAACCTGTATATGAGCAGAAAACAATTTTCATTTCATTTAAATTCAGAAATATTATCTAAGTTGTATTCAACATTTTTATAATTTAATAAAAAAATAATAATAATAATTTATTTTATGAAAAATAGAATAAAAACTTACTTTTCTACCTCTTTAGTTAAATGAAAAACCGACAAAGTGGTATTGCGCTGATTATTTGTACAATCATACACGTCGCAATAATTCCTTTGAGCAGTCATGGCGCCGACCTCATGCCCGTATTTGCGCGGAAATAATTATTAAGCTCGTGGCCGCTCGCAGCAACGTGCGCCAGCCCACTGACTTGTTGCGCCGACTACACACTTGTGTGGTACTTACGCGAGCTCGGCAGGTGAACAACCGCGGGCTATGTGCGGGTAGCCTGGCTATGTGCTGTGCATTGAAACTATTTTTTATTATTTAATTCCGTTTTCGCCATTTTGGCGACGGAACCCTTATCAAAAGGAACTGTTGCGGTGCCGCTTTCTCTGTCAGTCTGTCTGTCGTCAGCGTCACATTGCTAGATATCTCGAGAACTACCAATGCTATCAATTTGAAATTTGGAATAGTTATAAAGAAAGCTAACCCAGATGCAACGAGGGGTCAAGTGGGGTGACTTGTAAAGGGTTTGAATGCATTCAGATTTTTTACGAAGAAAAAAAAAATTATTACACAACATTAATATAAAAGTATATAAATATTACTGGAAAAATATAATACGGGTAACTCTAAACGCACGTGGAAGAGAACGTGCGGATCAAATAGCTGTTTGTCAAACAAACTGTGAACCCCGGTTATTCGTTATAGGTTGAGTATGCTTGAGTAAGTATATAGCATTACTTGGCAGTAGAAGCGCAAGAAAATGGATCTGCTACGCGCGTTGTAGCGCAAAGGTACAGTGCTACGCCGACAACTGTTCGACTCGCTACGAGAATAATGTCCCGTTTGAACTATTTGATATAAGGCAAGCTGCAATCTGCGCCTGCCATAATGATGCCATAACTATAAAAATTAAAAAAAATACATTTCTTAAAAAAAATTTATTGCATTGCGTACGATGATTAACCCATTTAAGGCACATGACGACACCTATGCGTCATGCCTCTACGTGTGATTTCGCGGCGTAGTGTTCGTGTACCTCAACGCTAATCTGATATGTCAGGTTATGCACGTACTTTCTCATCTATACCTCTTCACTATTCGAGGCCCATGTACTACGCTGTAGCACGTAGCACCTTTTATACGCATTGTAGCGGAAATCGCACGCAGACGCATGATTGTGTCGTCATGGAGGTTGCATGGGTTAAGCTGCTACGGGCTACGGCGTAGCGCTGCGAGCGTAGCTTAACACTTTCACTGCCAGCGATTTCGTAGCGCTACGCTCGTAGCCGATAGCATGCGAAAAACCGTATCAAGCGGAAAGCGCCTACGAGAAGAGCGCCCACACAGCGGGTTCCTGGCACATAAAAGTGATAACAGTTGAATGATTGAAAAAACATTAAAACATAATAATATCGTTCCAATTCTAGAAAAAAGATAAATTTCACTTTGTATCTGAGCTTTTACAGTTTGAAGGCTAGAAAGAGCCATTAAAATTCTATAAACCACTCAAATCCGACCTTAAAAATAAAAAGAAAATGGAGCAGTGTTGAAGTTTAGGTGAAGAGCCACAGACAGCTGTGGACACCAGTGCTTATGGGCTTGCTCGTTTTCGTTTGGATCGTACTGGAATGTTGTACTGAAATACTCCGAATACGGCTCCGGCATTCGGTGACAATAATGCCTCGCCTCGCTACTCGATGAAACATATCGGCCTTTGCACTTCAGTGAAATTGCTTCGGCCGGGATACTCGCGTTTAGATAAACGATTATACTGTCATTGGGACCAAGACCACCGGGGGTGGGCAGCCGTGCGGTGGAGATACTGCCACCGCTAACCCACATGAAAAGTTTGGCGATCATGGCATTTGACGTCCCAGCAGCGGACGGCCTTCGGCTGACATGATGATGATGACCATTTTGTCGAGTTTTGGTCAATTATTATATTTTTTAACACTATCAGTGCCTCTTAAGGTGGGCGCTAGTCTAGTAGGCGCGTTTCTATACATACGGTTTATGCAACGAAATCGTTAGCAGTGAGTGTAACTAAGTCATGGGCTGCTTCAGTGGTCCACTATTTTAATCAATTGTACAGTCAACAACAAAAGTAGATGATCATTTTAGTAACTTGTCACTTTCACTATTTTGACGCATCCCAACTGTCGCAGTGTTACGTTATTGCGACAATGTACTAAAATGATCAACTACATTTACTGTTGACTACGACGGAGCTTCTAGTCCATTATTTGAGGAGAAACCTTTTCTGATATTGAAACATTTGGGTTCAGACGCTACTCTTGTAGCACCACGCCGTACATCGGGTCCGCAACCATGCAAAAAATCACTTGCTAAAAAGCGCTTATTATAGAAATTCGCTACGCCCAAAGCGGTTTTCTAATAGGTTCCTTAATTGAAAGTGTTTGTGCGGGATCTATCAGAGCAATAGGGGAATTTCGTTGAGGGTTTCTCTGCCGGCGTCTGTATTTCCGAGTTCATATAACCCGGACCTTTTTGAAGCACGAGTGAATAGGCATCTTCTGGGTGAGCTCGCTTCATTGTCGGCCTCATCTTTGCCCCCTGGCTAGATGCTGGCCAAGAGCAATCCCATTTTAATAAAAAAAAAATTTTTCACGGACTTGGCGCCCTACATATTCCTTCTATTTTATCAATTAGGAAATGGTAATGAAAAACAAAAGCATACCATTTCTTTTGAACAAAGCGCTAATTACCCTGAATGTTGCGTGTGTTACCTGTATAAAGTAGTGTTTTCTTTACGAATACGTATTTACTTCGCCAAACGTTTTACTTAGGCCTAGTTATGGTGGTAACGATCGAGTTACGTTGTTTTAAGGTCAACAGTTAAATTGTTGTCGTGTTTCTACTTTGGGGTTAAATATGACAGGCAATAGTACTACCGAGGGCGGGAAAAACGGGATCGCTTGATATGGATATCCTGGTGGTAAGTAAGGTCGCCAGAGCTCCCGAGGATGCGCTGTGTCGAGAGTGAGGGACCTGCATATGTCTCTAGCTGTCAACACACCGAATCCTCAAGTTAATAAAGGGTCAGCAACGCGCCTGTGATTCTTCTGGAGTCGCAAACGTCCGTAGGCGACGGTCTTTGCTTACCATGAGGCAAGCAGTAAGCTAGTTTGCCACCATTGTTGTATAAAAATATCCCATATTAAGATAAAATTACTCGTATTGATATACCTATATCTAATTTTATTAACCTGTAATACTTAGAATTTACCTTCAAAAGGCTATCCGGGCCGTATTATATTTGTGAACCGACGCATCTCTTATTTGTCACACAACAAATCTCTGCCGATTACAAACCTCCCGACATCCCCGTTTCCATCCCATTTTCACAGTACGCGAAAGATAAGGACGGATAGACCAATTTGTCTGAAAGACTCTTAATGTTTGTACTGAGTTTTCGGGCTAAAGTTTATTAATTAGAAAACTGTTTGATTAAGTTAGCTAGGATCGCGTGGAATGTATGACTTTTAGTTTTATTTTTGATTAATTTGAGATGAAACTCGAACGCCCTGTTTAAAAAAGATCTTATAAATTTAATAAGATATGACAAAGTACAGGCTTTCGTACTAGGGCAATTTCTTTTCTTTTAATGTTGTTATTTTTATATAGTCCCCTTTTCGATCGGCCTTACCGGTCGGCTTTTGTCTGATTTCTATCATCTATTAAAACCATTCTTGACTTTTCAACTGTTACAGTTTCAAACCAAGTGATTTGTTTAAATGCTATATGGGTATTTTAAATTTTATACCGGTGGTTTACTCTTAAGCCGATGAATGTAGTTATTTTATTTATTGATTTCATTAATTACCACTTTACACTGAAGCTACGAGTACAGGAGAAAATCATAAATCGTTCTTTTTTTCTAGCGGTTTTTTTTTAAATAATAAGCACCTAAATGTCGTAATACATATATGAATTGAAATGAATTTCCATTGATTATTTAGATACCTATATTGTTAGATATGTCAAATGTTTAGTAAATATTTTAAATCTGCATAACGTCACGGGTGGACAGCTCCGGAACCCTACATTGCGCGTGGCCCGACACGCATTTGGCCGCTTTTTTATCGACACTTTAAAATTAGCTTTATGTACATTAGGTCGGTACACGAACTGTTCATGTACTCATACTTATCGAAACTTAACCCATTTCAGGGCCACAAACGCTACGTGTGCTACGCCGTAGCGCGCGTACAAGAATGAATATTTTTTTCTGCCTAATAGCGAATATCGCACAAGGAGGCATGACGCATACGCATATGCCATTTTCCTCATATTCATGTGCCTGAAATGGGTTAATTGATGCCTGAGTGCAAACGCAATCTATAGAAGCGCGGTTCGCGAGCTAATGATTCCGGCTACAAAAATCCTTCCTCCAATTAAAAAGTCCCACTGGCGCTAATGGGTTTGCGGCTTTAGTCGTCAGTCGTGACGGAATCGTGTCGTTGCCGTCACGCACGCGCGTCGCAACGCGGAGCGACGCCCACTATTTTGGCTTGGAAAATACGGCGTGCGACGAAAACGAGTGCGTCGATTGTGTTTTACATGTTTTTGATCAACTTTTTAAGTAGGAGTAGAACTTATGTGGCCCGATGATGATGATGATAATGATAGGTTTGTGCAGCAAAAGTTAAGGCCATAACATAATATACGCTTGTATATTCCATATTCCATAAATGTACGTAGGGTTCAAAGATTCAAGTTTTCGCTCATTCCTTTTGTATGGAAAAGTTTCGTAGGGTTTGACCACAAAAGGTAGAAGACGTTTGTCGAAAACTGCAAAAGTTGATAATGAGCGATCAATTCCTTTGATCGTCTTTAGTCAATTGTTGGGTTTGTAATAAAAAATAAGTTTGGGTCAAAAATAACATTTTTGGTATAAAGTTTTATTGCCAATTGTACTTTTTTCCACAGTAATCAATTACTGAGACTTCTGTCAGTAATGTATTTTTGTCAGCTGTATCTATATAACTCATAAACAGTTGTATAAAGTGAACTGTTTTAATTGATTAAGATACCAATTATCAAGAAACCCTTTATGGATTGACAAATAAACATTTAGTTTCTATTCTTGCGTTACAGCTGGGTGAGATTTTTAGTTATCTATTTATTTCAGTAGACAGGAAGTCATTACTCGCAGTCAAGTGTAAAAATATGAGTGTTGCGGTCGAATTGATGCGTATTTTTGCTCTTCACCGTACCTGAACGATATAAAATGTTGTTTTCACCTAACCTAATGGCTAATGGCGTAGTATTCAAATATTTTGATTAGGATTTTTAAATATGATAAGAAGAAACGATCTCGCAATCACCGCACTCCAATTCCCCGTATTGAGTATGTTCGGCTTTCGGCTGCGTCCTCCTATGCCCTGCGCAGAGCGGCGGGGGGAGACCGATTCATGTTTACGGCGTTTGTCAGCTGTTCGCGAGCCATGAATGTGCCGCGCCCGCGTCGCTCCCATCGATTGACTGATACCTGAGCGAAGCCCCGGCCACGTGCGGGACGACTCCAGTGCCGCCCCGCCAGCCGGCCCGACCGCGCGCCACTCGCGACCCCACCCGATGTCGCGACACGAACCTCAATGGATTACCCACGGTGACCGATCCGCACGAACCAGCTAAACCCGGTGAGTCGTCCAGTTTGTTTATGTCGGGTAAACACGCGAAATTAGTTTATAAATAATGGTTTTCCGTTTTAATAGGGATAATGCCGCGCGGCTATTTACCAGGACTAGGATTCTCATTACATTAGTTGAGGATTTTTCTGACATATTTTATTGGTATCGATCGTGGAGTATTTATTAAATTCGGTTTACGTAAGAGGGTCAGATAGGGTTCGTGATTATCTTAGGTGCGAACTGTCCCTGTGTGTTACATAAAGTAACTGTCATTTCACGACGTGCATTTAAGTGTAGGATCATTCTTCGTTTAGTTTAGATGTCATCTTCGCGGTGGCGACTGTGTCAGAAGAAGTGCTTTTCACGGTCGGAATGCAAGATACGAAATTTGGCAGTTGGATTATCCAGGGCGTATATTTTATTTATTGTAGTCTAATACATTACATGCTGCATTGAAATCAAAGTTAACTTTTCATAACAAAAAAGTTCTCTCCTTTTTAAAGGATATATTCAAAAACCATATATTCAAAAACCATATCTTATAATTTTTAGAGAGGCTGTAAAAACACATTCCTCTTGTAATAGTTCAGTTGCTCTAAATATATAATCTTAAGGTACCTATATACACTGGATAAATAGATCACTCAAAGACAACGCATAGTGCGTTGCATGTATGCATTATGACCATATCCGCCAAATCATTGTATTTACTTGACAATAGTCACATCACTACTTGCTCTGTAGGTATGTGGTGATGTCTTGGTGGAGAGTAAGTTTGCCAGAACTCTCAAGGATGCATTGTAGGGACCTGAATATGTCTCTAGCTGTATTTATTTTTTATTTGCTTCAAGCAACAAAATGCCCATATTAACTTCTCTCAGAACTCTCTTCTTCCAGACTAACATGCATATCATAATAAAAAAAAAACTTAAAAATTAAAATACATTATATAGGCATTTTTTTTATTTAGGCTGTTATACAGCGAACCCTCAAAAAAATCGTCAGCACGCATGTAGTTATTCTAGAGTCGCAAGCCATGCCACGGTATTTGCTTACCATTAGGCAGGCCAAATGCTTGTTTGCCACCGACGTAGTATCGAAAATTTTAGGACTAGCATAATCACAAATGAGATCAGTTTCAGGCTGATTTCTCCGGGTCCGTACTACAAAGATGACAAAAGGAATCCTTATGGACCGACTTATGGACAGTCTGTCTGTCACATCGCGAAATATTTACAAAACTACGTGTCACTTGAATTGAAACGTTTCGGTTTTTTAAGTTGCGGAATGTCATTTTGCTCATTTTTGGAACAGACCCACTGGGGAAGTACCTCCACCTGTGAGTGTGAATACCAATCCTTGCTTTGTAGGTTTGGCATGTCGGAAAGGAGTCAACTACTGAAGGGTAAATTTAAATATCGTATGATAAATAACCTTTAATGTTTATACAACACAAAGTTTACGGTACAATTAGGTTTTTAGTACAATTACGTGTACAAAAAGAGGTGAAAATATAACTTCCCTAACTATAGGGTTAATTTCAGTACATGTTTGAATTAAATAGGTACAATTAACTCTACAAAGATATTTATCGAAATTTATTCAAAATAGCCGTCCCCCGAAAATTGCATTTCATTTACTAAGGACCTTGTTGCCTTATGAAAATTAATAAACAAGTAAATAAACGTATCCCTTACAAGGGGGAGTGGTTCAGACCAATCCAGGCATCTCCATATGGTGCTGCCGAGAATAAATGTGCCTTATGTTTTCGTGGAATATAATGCAAATGAATGATTTTTGAACAAACATTGCAAGTCACACACTTTTGTTTGCCTCTAGGTAATTATTGTTATTTTATTATTTTCAGTACTGTGTTCTTTTATTGAACTGTGCAATAAGAAATATTTGTATCGTATATCTATTATTCTTTTAATGAAAATGACGAAATCCACGAAATATTTTTTAAAATGTTAGTCAGTCGCTGGTAAATGCGCAGTTGCTTTTCTAGACCTTAATATTTAAATTTACTTGTTAGAATTGTGAAACAATTTAGGCATTTTTAAAGCAAAAAATATAAATACCTGATGTTGGCAACCCATTTGGACCAATCATCAGCCATGACAGTTATTGCCGGGAACTAACCACACGATAATTCTAAAACTATGGTTGGCAATAAATATTCCAAATTTTGTTCGGATATTGCCCATAGCTAAATTAACCATTAGCCTTAGGAATCAAAATTCAACACTGATCAAAGAAATTGAAACACGTACCTTTTTCGTTCTTGTCACAATAACACTAAGAGTTAAAAAGGTGCGCGTTTACATTTCCTCTGTGGTTGGTAAATAGAAAACTAAGATCATAATTTTATTATTGTTGAATATCATATTTAAAAATTCTGAACTTAAAAAATGCATCTAAAATATTTATTCAGCCAATAAACTGTTCTATATTGTGTTATTTTTGAGGTCGGCCATAAAATGTATTTGTATAGTATTGTTGTTATGAAAATTGTTAGAATGTTTACCAGTTAGAGTAACTGGTAACTAACTAACCTGGTCCATTCCATCATTACTGATTATTCTTTGAAATTTTGCCAATTGTTAAATTTAAATTTACTAAGTACACATCAATCACAGCACTATTTAGGGAATTCTAATCAGGTTCGAATCCTGCTCGGAGAACTACATTTTTATTTTTTTTCCTTTAAAATCTAAAATTTTTGTTAGCAGCGTTACTGCTTAGTACCAAATTAGTTTAGTATGGGATGGCGCATCGTTACTGACGATTTCTCAATGTAATTTGAGACGTT
Organism: Notocelia uddmanniana; assembly: GCA_905163555.1. Taxonomy (NCBI): domain Eukaryota; kingdom Metazoa; phylum Arthropoda; class Insecta; order Lepidoptera; family Tortricidae; genus Notocelia; species Notocelia uddmanniana. The sequence continues at coordinate 8,899,039 of LR991061.1, read as the reverse complement.
GGTGCCGTTAGAAGAACCCTAAGCCTTCTACGGTAGATGTCGCTTTACGCTTCCCTAAGGCGTTGTTAGAGGGAACTAGTGAAGGATTTCGTACCCGAGCTTGATTATTCTGATAGCTCAGTGGCGATCGGCGGCGTATGCCAGATGTCGCAGATTTGAATCTTGTTCGAAGCACTTAATTTTTCAATTTTTCCCTTTAATTTGAAATATAGAATTCAAATCAGAACTCATAAATATGTCTAATTTTCTTAACGCAGGCAATCACTGTCAGAGGGCAATTTTTCTTTTATTGCTACACATAGTATATCAGGCGAATCTTTCCATTGCAAAAAAGGCTGTTAGCAGCTCATTCCGTAATATGTCAACATTAAAAAGTAACAATATGGTTATACAGATACCTATATGTATAATTCCCTGAAGTGTCTGGATGTCTGCGTGGTCAGGCACGTTCGATGCAATACAATCTACATAATAATATATTGTTGGTTGAAAGCCTGGTAGTTGAAAAATACTTAAAGTATTTAATGTTAAAATAAAATAGAGTTAAAATGCTTTCATATGCATTAAAAAATAATGTATGTCATCTTCGTGATTCACGGAAAGGTTAACTGGCAAAGAATGCGTCGTGGCATTTAGTTCACCTTACGTTAATAATACTTTTTGTGTAAGATTAATAAAAAAAATATTTTTATTTTTAGATTAATGAAGTAAGTACGTAAGTATAATTCAACCACCACCCACGAAGGTTGTTTTAACCCCCAACGAAAAAAGAGGGGTGTTTTAAGTTTGACCGCTATGTGTGTGTGTGTGTCTGTCTGTGGCACCGTAGCTCTTAAAAGGGTGAACCAATATGAATGCGGTATTTTTATTTAAAAGTAAGGGTTTCTACCGATGCTTCTAAGATTTTATCAAATTCGGGTCATCCGTTTTTGAGATACTGAACTTTTAAATAAAAATGTGGGCGGTTTTTAACTAACGACTGTACAGTAACCAACATCAATATCTACGACAACAAGGCCCTTATAAACATCTGACGTCTCTATTTCTAGGGCCGTTAGGAAGTGTCAGAGATTTATGCCAGCTTTGTTGTGGCAGATATTAACGTGTAGGCGTTTTGCCCTACATATGATTCAGTTACGAACGTAGCGCTACGAAATCGTTGGCAGTCGATGTGTCCTTCAAGCTGCACTTATCTTCCAGCACGCATGTGTCGCCCCGCTTCCTTGACCTAGCGCTGCGGCAGGGCCGGAATACTAAGCAGACATAAACTTGCATTCACATAAGGCTAGTCGCACATCCCACGCGTTTTCGTACGTATTAATTTTTACTAGTAAGAAACCGTAAGAACACATGTCCAAACATGTTAGTTCAGAAATCTTTCATAAGTGTCTGAATCCAAATAAAATAGTTAATTTTTATGGTATAGTTATTCTCCAGTACGCATGTGTCGCCCCGCTTCCTTGACCTAACACTAGAGCGGCGGCAGGACGGAATACCAAGTAGCCATAAACTTGCACCCGCGTAAGGCTATTCGCACATCACACGCGATTTCGTACGACTTTGAGTACAAAAGTCCCACATTCTGTTTTACCGATTATACAACAACAACAAATGATTTAAAGAAAACATGTGGTACAAATATACGATTTTTATTAGTAAATACGACTTAATCGCATACATTTCAATTTATCTAGACACGCGGCAGCGTGTCCAGCCATGTTCACCCCAGGAACTGGCGGACAGCATCACAGCAGCCGTGTGTTATACACACACACACGTTAGGTACGTTATACGAACCGTTTGGACCCGCTTTTGACCCCCCAATAACTTCAAATCTATCTAACATAAAAAAATGAAATTTGGTACATGTATTAAGATCCTTTAGAACAACTAAAACCTGAAATTTTATAAATATTGACGACCTGTTTAGCCTAGTTGGTAGTAACTCTGCCTCCGAAGCTTGAGGTCCCGGGTTCGAACCCCGGCCAGGGCATTTATTTGTGCATTTTTCACGGATATTTGTTCTTGGGTCTTGGATGTTTTCTATGTATTTAAGTATGTATTTATCTATATAAGTATGTATATCGTCGTCTAGTACCTATAGTACAAGCTTTGCTTAGTTTGGGACTAGGTCGATATGTGTAAGATTGTCCCCCAATATTATAAAAAAAAAAAACTCTCGTACACTGTAACTGAGATTGTCGCCCGACACACAACACTCACATTGACTCCATAAAACAAACGTCCGTCCTTTCTATGGAACGTTATTACTATTTAAAAAAAGTACGTGAAGCCGTAGAAATTAATAACGACGTAGTTTCAACCAGGATGACGGTTTTAAGATTTCATCTTTATGAAATGCAGTTATTAGTAAACGCAAGCGTCAAAAAACGCCGTCTATTGTAGTGGTCAATGTGAGACACAGGAGATTGAATATTCAATATTTAATAGAAATACAATAAATTAAAGTCCAAACATATTTCGATTATACATAAAAATCTCGAAGCTTTTGGACAATGTCGGAACTACGTGGAGGTATACAAGTGCGTACGTGTAGTTCCTACTAATACGCACTACACACCATCATTATTACTATGACCGAATTTAATACTACTTATCTTATCGTTATCCCATCAGTACAGTTGGATCCTGAAGGATGCCCGGGATCCGCTATTTAAGGCACAGGAAACTAATTAATACGCACCTAGTGGGAAAACTCCCGTATCTACTCTGAACATCAGAATCCTTCGTGAAAGTTCGTTCGTATTAATTTGTTTAGAAAACACATAATTAGAGCTAACTATGTGCGACCGGTCTTATTCTTACGCTTGCAACAGCTTCTGTGGTCCTTGTTTGATTTTATGGCTTTTATGGTCGCAAAGTTCATGTTTAACATACAATGAAATCCTTTCTTTTATGATACATTTCGAAATTCTATAGTAAAAGTTCTATATAAAACTTAAATTTAGACATGTAAACGATATCTATACGTATTTTATAGTATACAGGTAGTAGGTATCCTACCTATGGCAGTTTTAGGTTGGTATAAAGGAAGTTTAACCTAAAATTCGATTTAAATTGAGATCAAGATAAGGCTATAAAATCCGATTTTACTCTGGGAATTGACTGTGGTAATCATTATCGTCCTTCCATAAATAATATTCCTTAAATTTTAAAGTATTGAATTGATTTAATTATTCGTATGCTAACTCCACGGATACAATATTTTGCCAAAAACAAAGAACCTTCGCGGGTGGCGGTAAAATGAATAAAAACATTTACATTGCCAACAAAATTATGCCTCCCCGAATAAATTGAGGGATAGGTACGAATACGTTACACGTACATAATTGATGGAACGACTTTAACGTACCAATTATTGACTGTCCATTTCCACGGTTGTATTCAGTGGAACGTTTTACGTTATGTACTCGTACGGTGTTTGACTGGGGTAGGGAACCGTAACCTGTTAGTACCTACATACGAAGTTTGTAGCGAAATACGAATACATGGCTAACTTTGATCTTTTTAAAGTGCGGAGTCTTAAAGTCTTCAAGAGTTTTAAAGTCGGTGCGGTACGATATGAGAAAGCTGAACCTGAATGATGCAGGACGCGAGGAAGCGAGGCGATACGAATGCAGTACCAATTGTATCCTAGCTTCCGTGTATGATATTACTAGGTGCTGCGCACGTAATACTGACAGTAAGAAGACAGAAGGAAGGCCTCTAACTTGACTTAATTTTACTTGGCTTATCGTGCCTTCCAAAACACGGGAATATAAGAAGTATCCACTTAACATAATACGCGTTAGTATCCCCGATACAACCCGGCGTTTCTTTTAAAGCAGCGGGTTGTATCGGTAAGTAACTTTTATTTGTTATTAATGTAAAAAATATTTTATTTACGGTTGTCAAATACCGTATTGTGTGACACATATTGTGTCGGTATTCATTCTATTTTACGTTTGTTAGAATTGGTGGTGGAATTAAGCGATTATCCCACTCGGTCCGGGCCACAATGGGCTACCGCTTCACAAAACATAAATTTCCTTTTAGGATTCCGTAGCTCAAAAGTAAATCCTAAAAGCTTGTAGTGTGCGTGACCCTCCTTCAGTTGTACGATTTATACGTATGTACGAGTAAAGTACATGTCTATCTACATTCTTCTAGTTTAGACTAGGTGTAATTGTAAGTGTATTGCTATCTATGATTTGCGCAGTTCAGGAATGGTATAGTTTTTTAATGTTATCAATGTCATTTTAAAATACCTGAATAAAAAACATCATGATGAGTGCTACTTTTTCTTAAAATTCTTGTTCAAACCATTTAAGGGTCAATCAACTTAAAACCAAGATTTTATGGGTTTAAATCTACCAAACATGAGTTTTAGTGATGATTATTAACACATTCTGACGTGGGTCATCTCTGGAGCATGCTAGAAGGCCATGTGATAATATTTTTTTAAGAAACTCGGCTACTGTTGTCTCCTTGCTAACGGGACAGAACAACAAGGAAAAGGCGATTGACCCTTAAAATAAAATTATGGTATGTGAAAAAGTACCATGAACAGAGCTTTATACACATACTTGCTTACTTCGATCAAGGACAAATGCTTGCTTACATTGCCGGCTTTTTAAAAGTGTATACTGGAGACCCTATCGGCCAACAATTTAGTTTATTAGCTCATCATTAGCTTTATAGGTCATTGCCATTGACACAAAAATCCTTGATATTTGAGTTTTTCTAGGATTCCATCAATAAAAACCTGAAAATGTAACGCACAAGGTATACATTACAGGTGAAGCGATTAGCTTATCATTAGGAAGAATGGATCGAACACACGTGCCACATTGGTGTTATTTCATTTGTTTCAATTTGTCTGAGTTACCTACAATTAACAAGAGTTATTTTAATCACGTCATGTTTAAAGAACTTCTGTGAACTTATTTGGTGTTTATTAATTTACTGTACCTATATAATATAATATTTTTACTCTATCTTGTCGAGTATTACAATTAATTACGCACGAATTATTTTTTATACCACGTCGGTGGCAAGCAACCGCAGCCTCATGGACGCCTGCTACACCAGGGGTGTCACATGTTGCCGACCTTTCAAATTGATACACTCCTTGATACACTCCTTGAAGAACCCCATACTGCAGTCCTTCGGGAAAACCTTGGCAGGGAGCTCATTCCACAATCGGAGCTTCCGAGGGAGTACGCGACCATTTAGGTTCCGTGGAATAACCGTTTAAAACGTTTTAATTAGTCAGTAGTTAAGGAATGTGCAGTGGTAAATGTTGTTGTGAAAAAGATGAAGAATACCTAGGTTCCTGTAGTAGGTAAGGCAAAAAACTTTCTTTTTTAATTTCGGATTAAACTGATTCTTTTTAGAAATAGAATATAAGTATATGGTTAGAGAACGGTAGGTACAATTGAGCATTGAATTCATGATTTTATCAATGGTATCTTTAGCGTTTGGCTACAATAGGTAAACGATGCCATTGTACGAATACAAAGCCTTTGTTAGGTACTAAAAGACTTCAAAAATAACTACTTACATAGTACACAACTATAACAGATATTTTGAAATCAAATTATGGCAAAAATATTGATAATTTAAATAAACTGATAACAATGACACTATGCTTTTATTAAAGCTTTCGATAATAACGGAGCTATTTTTGCTCTTTAATTTGTAGTAGAATTTAAGCTACAAAAAATAGCTTGACTCGATTAGAAGTGATGTTGTCACGCGTTAATTTCATTCCTAGATATTTCGCATGAGACTCACAGCGCCATCTACCGGCGAAGGATGGCGAGCAGTGACATAACGTCAATTTCTGGTTTGCCCTAAAGCTGCGTTCTGTTGTAATGTTGGTACGGTGTATAATCAATGTGTTTTCTAGTACATTATAGGTATTTTAAGCCTACACAGTTTATTACTTTGTTAAAAGTTATCGTGGTAAAATTGGAGAATAATTTTTGTCTTCATGCGGTGAGCGCATTTTGGTAAATGGCCCATACTCTCTATGGTCTTGAAGTGGAGCGGGGCGGAACGCATCCGTTCTGATTTTGACATCTGGAGTAAGAGCGGTGAGGCCTGTCACTCTCTGTCAGGATGCCGTGAGCAGTGCACACGTATCTCTGAGGGCACTCGCTAAGGCTTCGGCCATTTTTTTTCATAATTTAGAGATGGGTGCTTAGACCCAAACGCATCTCGTTGAAAATAACTGCAACGACACAGTGAACAAAAGGTGAGTGCGTCGAAGTTTGTCGTGAATCAAGTGATCGTGTTATTTTTGCGGTTACAAGGCCGATCTTAACGAAATCTGTTGTTTTTTTGTCGCAGCCTAACTTTAACATTTTTAACGAAATGAAGTGAGGACATCGTGGTCGCGTGTGGACCGTCACCAAGCCTAGATTTGTATTCTTGCCAGGTGAGATGAGCAGGATTTCGTTTACGTAGTGTTCAAAGAGTTTGCGTTGAAAAGACGTGCGCGAGGTTGTAGTTCGAGGATTAAATGTTTTGTGGTTTTCAGTGATTGTTGTGCTGGCCGCTACCGGCGGGCCAACATAGGCAATTGAGCGGTCGAAGGGCGTGGCGCGAGACTTTGCTGACGTCTCTGTATGCCCCACCGAAGTCACCGCGACGCGGAGTCACTTCTTGAGGCTTCGTGGACCGAGGAGAGACAGGCAGAGGGTCTGCATGCTGGCGCCGCAATCTTTTAAGGTGATATCCATCCGTAACTTTTGTTCCGTTCTCTTGAACATGCCACGTGTCAACGTAGTGTTACGAAATATCTTGCTAGTGTTATTAGTCATAACAAGCTTCACACAAACACAATTCACGTTAGATTAATCTAAGGCGCTAAGCCGGCCTTATCTGATATTTTATTTTTAAACTCAAAGTTAATCCTTATCCGTCCTCGGTCAGAGACATAGTGTAAATCTCTAGGTAGAAAGCCCTGCCTAAAACATTGTGACTTGCATGCTAGCATTAAGCCTACATTAAGGTACTTTATTTCTTTGTATAAGCCGAGAATGTGTGTACTGATTATACATACCATTCGGTTTGAACACTAAGCTTGTTTACATTTCTCTCACCTGTAAGTAATTCCTATATAAACTCTTTCATAGTTTTGAGTGATAAACTATGTGGCGCCCTCTTCTAGTAGCACTATATGGTGACAGCTGAAAACCTGAAAGTACCTACCTCCTGAGATTCTCTACCTAATCTAGCTAGAGCGGTGCATGACATCAAGTGTGGACGACTCTTACGAGCCCGTCAAGTCGCTCTCACACCCAAGTGACTGACAACCGTCACAGCTTGCTATCATACACGGTTGCACGTTACATTCTGGCGCCCAACGTGGGGCTTCCAGGTTAAAATTTGAACGGTTTTCACTGTATAGTGTTTTTTTGGTACTATTTCTATATCTATATCAGATGAAATTGGATTTGGTTTGTGTGAGGCTTATCTTTTGTTACTGAAACAAAACTCTTACTATATAATCTGTATCATATATTGATATCTACTGTTCATTGTGTCAAAAATATTTACCGTACTGTGTGAAATATTTAGCATTAGTGTCAACGAGTTGTGTCATTTCTTTTACCTTTACTTTGTAGAGTAAAGCATGTGTTAGTGCTCCAACTGGACACAATATATGTACTGTATGTTAGTACAATAACTGTCAAACTTGACACTTTAATTTTCTGGACCCGACTTAAAATATATTTTTATCGGACTTGTATATGAAACTCACTTAACATAACTGAGTAGGTATCAGACCTATTGTATATTTCTAAATAGAAAAGATAAGTGTGAATATTGTAATCAGCTGTTTTTACTTATCTGTTTTATTTTCTTACTGAGTGTTGAACACTACTATATCTTGTCAAACATGGCTTTACAAATTGAAGTGGATAATCTGACTAAGGACGAATTATTATTTGAATTACAAGCGAGAGGCCTAGAAGTAAATTCTAATAATACAGTAGATGAACTAAAACAACAATTTAAATCTGCCAAAGGTACTTCTCTGGATAACACAAAAGCGAACACTTTCATCTCAGGCTTGTCCATCGATGATGAATTTCAGGTCTGCGAGGGAAAACTGGATGCAGTGTTAATGGCTGATCACTCATCGTCGTCGTGTCGAAGGAGGTGTCTGTCGAAGCTGTCTCATGTCATTCTGAGGTTAGAGAAATTGGTTTTAATAAATTCTGAACAGCGGCTTAGGAAGATAGCGCTTGTGTCTAAGGCGTTCAATGCCATTGAAACTTTAAAGTGTAATCAAACACCTGGCTCATCTTCTCAAGGCACTGGCACGAATGTTGTTGAGTCTATTCCGTCTGTAGTGTGTCAAAGGCACACTTCTCAGGTGCTCAAATGGGGACTTGTGTATGATGGTAGGGTACCGCCTCATGACTTTATTTTCCGTTTGCAAGAGCTTAAGTGCTCATCTGAGGTTTCAGACTCTGAACTGTTGAGGAATGCGGTTCACCTTTTTTCTGGGGAAGCTTTGATGTGGTTTCGCACGAATAAGTCACATTTTAACACTTTTCAAGATTTTGTAGAGTCGCTCAAAGATGAATTCCAACCAGTAGAATATGAACGGTGTCTATTGAACCAGATTAGGGCTAGGTTGCAGGACAAGAGTGAGTCGATTAGGTCTTATATCAACATCATGGAAAGTTTGTTTTTGCGTTTGTCAGTACCCATCACAGATGCGGAGCAACTAGATATTATAATGACCAACATGAACCCTTATTTCATTTCGCGTCTAGCTTTAACTGAAGTACGTACCGTGCGGGAACTTAAGAATATTTGTGCGCGTTTAGAAGTGTCAAAGTTTAAATGTGAAAACCGCGGATTTTTGAACACTGGTAGAGAGCTAGTCATTCCTAATTTTTGTAGTGGGATCTCAAGCCACATTCCCTCAACTTCTAATGCTAGACTTCGTATCGTTAGCCAGGGACAAGATAGGGCTACTGTGTCTTGTGGAAAATGCGGTGGCAATCATCATCACTCTCATTGTGACGCATATCCTACAACTATCTGTTTTAGGTGTAAGAGGCCCGGAGTCCTCACTAGAAATTGTCCTTGTTCAAAAAAACTAGGTAGTAGGTCAGAGACTTCTAACAATAATAATAATAATAATTTTAGAGTCACTCGTGTCTCTGACCAATCTACACAAACACAAGTATGTATGTCTGACTCGTTAAAACAGAGTTCTTACCGTCCTCTATTTAAGGAAAATGCAGGTGATCCTAGGCCATTTCTGTCTGTAGGTATTTTAGGCTTAGAGTGTAACGCGTTGGCTGACTCTGGCGCCGCGATCTCTTTGATAAGTGAATCCGCTTACTTGCTATTGCAAAATGAAGGCTTGCAATTTCCTTTACACGCATGTATGAAAGACTTAGCTGTAGGAAACGGTGCACGCTTAACGGTCTTGGGAAAAATAGAAATACCTATCTCTTACAAACATGACTTACACTATATCACTTTCTTTGTATGCAGAGATGTAAATACACCTCTCATATTAGGCGTAGATTTTCTGGCCAAGTTCAACCTTTGTTCTGACATTTTGGAAACTAAACGCTCTTGTATGGCGTCCTCTGAAATAAACTTGTTGAAAGACTCTGGTGTACATTTGCATGATCTAGAGGATCTCACTGACCAGCAAAAGGTTCAGTTGAATAGAGTTGTATCTGAATTTGAGTGCATCGCGGCTACTAAAGATCGGTTGGGCTATACCCCGTTAGAAGAACATGTCATAGATACAGGCGATCATCTACCTGTAAAACAGAAATATTATCCAATTCCGTTTCACCACCGGGAATATGTTCGAAAAGAAATTGACGATATGTTACGAATGGGCATCATAGAAAAGAGTAATTCAGCCTGGAATAGTCCAATTTTGTTAGTGCCGAAGGCGAACGGTGAACTTAGAATGTGCTTAGATAGCCGAAAATTAAATAGCATAACTAAAGTGGATACATATCCTATGCCAAGGGTTCAGGAAATATTGGATTCCCTAAATAATGCCAAGTATATGAGCTCTTTAGATTTAAAGGCAGCCTTTTTCCAAATTAAGTTATCAAAGGAGTCGAGAGAGAAGACTTGTTTCTCTTTGCCGGGGCTCGGTAGTTTTCATTTCCGTAGAATGCCATTTGGGTTGGTAAATTCGAGTGCCCGAATGATGAGGCTCATGGACAAGGTATTTGGACCAGAGTTTGCACATAATATTTTCTATTATGTTGATGACATAATATTAATTTCTGAGACCTTTGAAGATCACATGACCTTATTAAGGAAGGCTTGTGAAAAGTTGAAACAAGCCGGACTCACTATTAATCTGGAAAAATCTGTATTTTGTCGCTCCTCTTTGAAATTCTTGGGATATGTGGTAGATCGTAGGGGCTTGCGCACAGATAGTGATAAGGTACGTGCCATAGTGGATTTTCCCACACCTTCTACACAAAAGGAACTTAGACGCTTTCTGGGTATGGTATCCTGGTACCGTCGATTTATAAAGAGCTATTCTTCTGTTTGTGCTCCTTTGAATAAGCTCACTAGAAAGCTTCCAAAAGGAACTTCTTTCCAATTCACACCTGAAGCTGACGAGGCATTTAAAATAGTTAAGGAACTTTTAGTAACAGCTCCGATCCTGTCTATTCCTAAATTTGATAGACCTTTTATAATTTCAACTGACGCTTCTGATGTAGGCCTAGGCTGTGCCCTATCTCAGTTAGATGACGAGGGTCATGAACATGCCGTCGCTTATGCTAGTAGAACCCTTACTCGCACAGAGAGAAATCACTCTGTCTCTGAGAAAGAGCTTAACGCGCTTATTTTTGCATTGGAAAAGTTTAGAGGGTACATAGAGGGTTCTCCTTTTCAAACGAAAGTTTACACCGACCACAGCAGTTTGCAATGGTTAGTTAGTTTAAAATCACCAACTGGACGTTTGGCTAGGTGGGCTCTCAGACTGTCGCAATTTAATTTTAACATTCAGTACAAGAAGGGGTCTGAAAATAAAATAGCGGACGCACTTTCTAGAGCTCCAGTATCACCTGAAACAGTTGAGCTTGTCTGTCCAATAAATGACGTAACTGACACTTGGTACACTGATACATATAACCGTGTCGAAAAGTCTCCTCAGAAATTTCCTGATTTTAAAATTTTAGGTAATAACTTATACAAGCGTATTAGGAACAAAAATCCATTATCTAGGGATTCTGAATGGAAACGGGTAGTGCCCAGTGAGCTGAGACAAGATATACTAAAACAGTGTCATGACAGACCGGACGCTGCACATTTAGGTATTTTTAAAACTTTGAAACGGATAGCTCAAACTTACTTCTGGCCTAAAATGTTGAGTGACATTAAAAGGTATATCAAAAATTGTCAAATTTGTTTAGCCTATAAGAGTACTAATGAGGCACCGGCAGGTCTTATGGAGAACCCCAAAAAGGTTCAACGACCTTGGCAAGTTGTATGTACTGACATCCTTGGCCCTTTGCCCAGGAGTTATAAAGGTTTCAAGTTCATTCTGATAGTATGTGATTGTTTCACTAAATATACCTGTATTTTTCCGATGAGAAACTCATTAGCGAAGACGGTCGTAGGCCTAATTGAAAATAATGTTATCTTGAAGTATGGTGTTCCTCAGTGCATTATTATGGACAACGGTCCACAGTATGTGTCTAAACACATGCAGTCATTGAAGGAAAAATACAAGATACCTAAATTCTTTTTCAATTGTCGTTTCACGCCACAGAATAACCCTGCTGAAAGAAGCCTGAAAGTCATAGGTACGGCTATCGCATCTTATGTGGGTGCAGATCATCGCACCTGGGACCAACAGGTCAATGCGATTGAGTTTGCTATAAACACAGCTGTTCACGAGGTCACTGGTTTTAGCCCTTATTTTCTAAATAGTGGACGAGAGGCCATTCTTTCTGGCGAATGGTATCCCTCAGGACCTCCTAGTGGTGATGATTTACAGTTTACTAATAGGAACTTATATTCCTCTTTGCTGTCGCATCTTAAGCCTATTTTTGAGAAAGTAAATGACTGTTTACAAAAATCTTATCAACGTAGCCGAGTGTACTATAACAGGGGTAGGAGAAGCTTAGAATATGACGCGGGTCAAGTGGTTTGGAAAAGAGAATTTCCTCTCTCCGACGCAAAGAAAGTACCATATCTTGTTTAAAAAATGTAATGTATTACCTGTACATGTTAAGTTTAAATATTTATTAGCCGTAGACCAGTATAAATGCCCAACATATAAGGTAGGTAAAACCTATAATCGTAACTTTAGAAAAACATCGTCACGTAAAATGTTTGTTGAACCGAGATCACTTAATAATTATTACGGACAAAGAACAAGAGGGTACCTGATACCGCGCATTTACAATAGGATCGTAAAAGAGAACGAGTGTGAAACGAAAAATATATTTAAATCTAAAGTAAAGGCGTGTTTGATGGATACCTTCATTAAAGAAAGTGCAAGTAGTTAAGTTGTACAAATAAATAGCTAGTGTTTATGTTTGACTTTCTTCGTGTAATTAAGATAAATGTCCCAATGTTTGGCATTAATAGTTGACACTCAATTGTCTGTCACTTCTGTTTGTGTTAGGAAATTAAGATTGTAGTGCCGTCTGTTGGTGCGTTGAGGGGCACTGGGACAGTTAGCAAGAGTAGGTATTAGATTAGATATTAGTTCATAGCATAGTTTAATCGGTTAAATGTTAAAAAGAGTGCTGTATTCGCCAACAAACTGCTTAGCAGTTTGGCGAAAATATATAATTTATTGTTAAAATTTCATTTAAATTAATAAATTAAAAAAAAAAAAAAAGCAAATTCTTCGCTCAGAAACTAGCTCCCAAGTTTAAGAAATGTGTTGTACTTAGAAAAATATCTCCAGTAACTTATGAGCTTCGCGATTTTAATAGTCAAAAGTCTGTAGGTATTTGGCATGTCAAAGATATAATAAAATCTCAGCCAGACTAAACAGTCGTGTTAAGATAAATTCTCTTTTGCACAGCTGATGAATAGCTATTAGGTATTTGCAGAAATATTTTTTTTTGCAATTAAAACTTTGACAATAACATTTCTAGCTAACTCAATGTGTAAATATGAACTTTTATTTCATATTATGATTGACGGATGACCGATGTTTATCTGTTGCACTTTGATAAAGCATAATTTGACAACTGCTGATTAACAAATAATCCAAGTAGGTATTTTGGTAATAAACGAACCGTTATGTACACATTGCGTTTGTCAATGTGAAGCCTAACATGGATTTCACATAAATAAAGAAACGTTCTTAAATGAGTCGTATATAGGAACGTAGCCTTTCCTAGGTAATTGCTTTCAAGTAATTATTATGCACTCAAACGCAGATTCCCGGACTATACAGTCGACCTCAATATTAGGATACATCTTCGAAATGGCCAGTCGAAAATGTTAGTTAAAATTGCATAGGGTTAAATTTTAAACGGATAAGTATATGCGCTAACTGTAGTTCGTTAGGTAAATGTATAGGTAGGAACATAACTGGACTCGAAGTCAAGATCATGGACGTGGGGACGCTCACGGACATGTCAATAAGAAATAGATTAGGAAAACGCGTTAGTTTAAGTAGGTAACTGTCGACCTTAAGTTAAGCTTCTTGGAACTTAGAGATCCATCTATATCTCATTCTGCTACTAAATAAAATAGTCGTTTTATCTAAAGACAATAAGTCTTCTTATCTCTGCTCTTGTCATGTAGACACATCTGTCTTTGTTTATTTTGATAGTCGTTATTTAAGGATACCTGGGAGGAAAAGGTGTCTTTGTCGATTCTGTCGGATTTATGCTTTGTGCATTGAAGTGAATAGGTGTTCTATCACAGGTATGTGTTTTCTTAAAATATACAAGCGCTGGTTTTAATCATAGACAGAATCTCTTTTAAAGTTCTATTTCCATGACTCATGTTGTTTTATCGTGCTAATTGAAGTTGTGATATTTCAGGACATTGTGTCAACGTGTATAGCCTCATGTACAGTCGGCGGAAAATTTATTTCGTTATGGAACTCTTTTCCGAAACTTCTGTCTAGCGTAAGATTATTGTTGTGTTGCGATGACACCTGTCCCAATACCTCATTCATCGTAAGTTTTTTTTTTAGTATGAACTCATATGTAAGTCAAGGGTCGATGACCTCACATGGGGTCATGTTAGGTCAAATGTCAAATGGGTTAACTAGGGGCAATATGCTTTCTCCGAGTGGTGGCTTTGTTTGGAGTTTGATTACTTCACTGTCTCTGATTGTTTTAGGACTTTATTTAAAAAAAAAAAAAAAAATTTTTTTCAAAAAAAAAAAAAAAAATTTTTTTTTTGTCTAACTGAAGCGGTAATGTCACGCGTTAATTTCATTCCTAGATATTTCGCATGAGACTCACAGCGCCATCTACCGGCGAAGGATGGCGAGCAGTGACATAACGTCAATTTCTGGTTTGCCCTAAAGCTGCGTTCTGTTGTAATGTTGGTACGGTGTATAATCAATGTGTTTTCTAGTACATTATAGGTATTTTAAGCCTACACAGTTTATTACTTTGTTAAAAGTTATCGTGGTAAAATTGGAGAATAATTTTTGTCTTCATGCGGTGAGCGCATTTTGGTAAATGGCCCATACTCTCTATGGTCTTGAAGTGGAGCGGGGCGGAACGCATCCGTTCTGATTTTGACATCTGGAGTAAGAGCGGTGAGGCCTGTCACTCTCTGTCAGGATGCCGTGAGCAGTGCACACGTATCTCTGAGGGCACTCGCTAAGGCTTCGGCCATTTTTTTTCATAATTTAGAGATGGGTGCTTAGACCCAAACGCATCTCGTTGAAAATAACTGCAACGACACAGTGAACAAAAGGTGAGTGCGTCGAAGTTTGTCGTGAATCAAGTGATCGTGTTATTTTTGCGGTTACAAGGCCGATCTTAACGAAATCTGTTGTTTTTTTGTCGCAGCCTAACTTTAACATTTTTAACGAAATGAAGTGAGGACATCGTGGTCGCGTGTGGACCGTCACCAAGCCTAGATTTGTATTCTTGCCAGGTGAGATGAGCAGGATTTCGTTTACGTAGTGTTCAAAGAGTTTGCGTTGAAAAGACGTGCGCGAGGTTGTAGTTCGAGGATTAAATGTTTTGTGGTTTTCAGTGATTGTTGTGCTGGCCGCTACCGGCGGGCCAACATAGGCAATTGAGCGGTCGAAGGGCGTGGCGCGAGACTTTGCTGACGTCTCTGTATGCCCCACCGAAGTCACCGCGACGCGGAGTCACTTCTTGAGGCTTCGTGGACCGAGGAGAGACAGGCAGAGGGTCTGCATGCTGGCGCCGCAATCTTTTAAGGTGATATCCATCCGTAACTTTTGTTCCGTTCTCTTGAACATGCCACGTGTCAACGTAGTGTTACGAAATATCTTGCTAGTGTTATTAGTCATAACAAGCTTCACACAAACACAATTCACGTTAGATTAATCTAAGGCGCTAAGCCGGCCTCATCTGATATTTTATTTTTAAACTCAAAGTTAATCCTTATCCGTCCTCGGTCAGAGACATAGTGTAAATCTCTAGGTAGAAAGCCCTGCCTAAAACATTGTGACTTGCATGCTAGCATTAAGCCTACATTAAGGTACTTTATTTCTTTGTATAAGCCGAGAATGTGTGTACTGATTATACATACCATTCGGTTTGAACACTAAGCTTGTTTACATTTCTCTCACCTGTAAGTAATTCCTATATAAACTCTTTCATAGTTTTGAGTGATAAACTATGTGGCGCCCTCTTCTAGTAGCACTATATGGTGACAGCTGAAAACCTGAAAGTACCTACCTCCTGAGATTCTCTACCTAATCTAGCTAGAGCGGTGCATGACATCAAGTGTGGACGACTCTTACGAGCCCGTCAAGTCGCTCTCACACCCAAGTGACTGACAACCGTCACAGCTTGCTATCATACACGGTTGCACGTTACAATGTTAGAAACGATTTTTCTTAATGAAAAATTTTTCTTAGTGAATGATGAACATTTTTAACTAATAAGGACCGGGACCGTTAGCTCACGCATACAGAGGGCGGACACCAGAGTTCTGAGCCCTGATGAGCCTTTTACACGGTGAATATTATTATGCGATACACTCATATCACGATCCGTGTCACGTGAATATTGAAGCAAAATCCATACAATTTTGAAACCGCGCTAATATTGACACATCAGTATTGTGAAAATATTAATCGTGTAAAGGGCCCCGTTCCATTGGACTAGATCTCAGAGTACCCCAGAGAAGACGCTAAATACTAATACCGCTATCGAGGGAGATGGACTATTGGACATATACTAAATTGAATAAGAGCGACAGAGAGGGATATATAATTTGTTGTTCTGGTCATAGTTCCCGCTTTTCTTTATTTGCCTCAATGTCATTTCCACGTCATGTCAAGTAGTTTGAGGCAAATAAACTATTACCCGTCCACATTAAAGAGGCTGTTTATGGTAAGCCGCCAGACGTTTAAGACTAGTTCTCAATTTAGCTGCGTAAGAGCTTTTCTGTCCCCCTTGATGTAACTCGTATAGGATCTCTATAGAAATCCTTACTCTGAGGATTATATGGAACGCGCAAGCAGGACTCCGGTGACAGGAGTCTTATTTACAATGAAAATTAAACATTAATAGGGTACAGGATCCACAAAGTTGGCCTTTAATGAAGGATTATATGATTATAAACGAATAAGTTCCCAGAGATTACTCAGCAGATTAGTATGCACTACCTAAGTTGATTTGGTTTATCTCGTCGCAACGCAATCTCATTTCAGTGTGTTGGGACACAGATTTAGATTCAAGAAATTTTATCTTTTGGCGAAGGCGAAGGAGTTGAATATCCGGTAAAATGTTAATACAGGCGGTCTTTATCCATGAAGTATACTTATCTTTTATGATGGACTACAATGAGGTAGCAAAACCACATAATAGAACAATGGAATGTACATAACCAGCACCGAACTATTATATACGATAACATTACTTTGTTAGATCTATACCTACTTACAATCTTGTAGCGCACGCCAAGGCAACCGTGCGTTGACGCGCGTTCATGGGAACCATGCCGCAAACCTCAACCCTACCCTCAACTCGTCATCACCTCTCACCTCACCCGTTTTTATATGGATACTTTCACCTATAATTTGTTAAATTTTGACAGTTTCCTTATAAAAAACGGGTGAGGTGAGGATTAGTCAGTTCGTGAATGAACTCTTGTGCAGTGTGAAATGTACCCTAAAACGCGGTGTTACCGGTAAACGATATGTTTCCGGGTGTGTCAGTATATTGTTGTTCTCCTGTTGAAATGCTGGCCAAATAAAAAAAAATCGTCGCGCGTGAAAGTGAACGCGCTAAGCACATTACAATCACATTGTGGTAAAGTCAGCATCAAAAGTAGCTACGCATTTGAAGGGGTCAAAAGCTCTTATTCCCTTATAATAAAGACTTGAACTTTTTAATATTTTTTTATGCTGACTGTACTAAGTGATTGACTAAAACTGAGCTATATAACAAATAAGTTTTACAGTACATATGGTGCTACTTTACCGCACGAGTGCGGTAATCAGCAGATTACGTGCATATGTCGAAACTTTAAAGAGCCATATGTACGAGTACTGTAAAATGTGGTACGATACACGTGAGAATAGGTAATTGGCAACTTGTGTCGATTTAAAACACTCCCATCGGTCGTGTTTTAATTTATCACCACTCGTTGCGAATTTCCTGTTCTCTGCACTTGTATCGTAATGTACTATTGGTAGCTGGTTGCTTCATAGCATAAGTCAAGTTTTCGGAAGTAAAAGTGGTCAGTGAAACGAATTGCATTTTAAAGTAATTGCCTGCATAAATAATTTAGAGCGCTATTTTTGAGAGCAACATTCATATTCCATTAGCGCTACAAATTCATGTGCTCTTGGCATTCAATATTAATATCTTTATCCCGTTGGGTCTTATGAATTGGATATTGAATATTAAGTTTTTTTTTCTAAGTATGTACAAACAAAATACCAAGTAAAAGTATAGGTACCATAAATGATAAAATTGTAAATGTTTACAATAATTAAGGTATTCTATTTAAACGCTGTTGTATAAATTTACAAATAAATAAATTACCCTCGTTAGGCAATACGAGTATATAATTTTAATGGCAACACGTTATCTACCATATTTTATGGTAATGAATTAGCATCTCCAGTTTAGTGTTACGTAAACAACACCATCTTCCATTTATTAGTGTTTTGGTGACCAATCAAAATACCGGGCAAGTGAGAGGTCGACTCGCGCACCGAGGGTTCCGTACAACGATCGTGTACCCGTCCCGACCCTCCGACCTCATTAGTCCAGGAGATAATTGAACGCCACGGGTACAGCGCCATCTATCGGAGCATTATAAAAACTTTGTGTTTTCGATGATAAAAATATATAATCTAGCTATAGAGATATAATTATATTTTTAGTGTAACATTTATATAATTATTATATAATTAGCGTTGTGTAATATTTTTTTATTTTTTCTTGGCAAACTTCGGTACTTGGTAAAGTTAAAACTTAACTTAAACTTTCACGGAAAATATAAATAAAATATTGAAAAAAAAAACATGTTCAATGCGTTTGACGTAGCCTTCTTTAAATTATTCCGAATTTCAAATCGATAACATAAGTAAATCTTGAGATATTTAGCAATGTGACAGACAGACAGCGACACCATAAGGGTTCCTTGTATACCATTTTGGTACGGAACCCTAAAAAATCATCCACGAATTTCTCCACACAAGTGAATAATCGATCATTACCGGCTAAATATGGCTACCAAATAACTATATAGATATAAAAAGTATAAAACAAGGTTCGGTCCGCAGTCGGATACAGCCATTTTCAATCTATTTTATGTCAAAGTGAGCACTTTAATTCTTCTCTAAAAGGGATCTGCCTCAAGGTTTTTGCGTTCTTTTAAATGGGTCAAGCTTCCTTTAAGCATGTTTGAATCTTTTTTTCTCGTTTTCGATCTGTTTCCAACTTAATGAGGACTTGTACATCGTTGCTTTGTGTCTGTTTCTTTAAGCTTTGTGTTTTGACATATAGGATTTTTATTTTAAGGGAAGTAGTTTTGTGAGGCAAAGTCACCTTTATTAGATGTTTGTCTGTGTTAAGAAACTTAAGGGCGTGCGAAAACAAGCAAAAACAACGCATTCTCTGAAACGCTATTATGGCCAGACGAGGCAACAATAAAGATCGGATTTTTCTGACTAGAGCCAAAACATGGTTGGTATTTTTTTTTCGATAGAATAATAATCCAACTTTGAGTCTTTATTTTCCTTTTTTACCTTCCTAAGTTTTTTTTACTCAGGCTACTAAAACAATACATTGTTAAACGACATAATCAAGTTAAAACTGGCCAAGTGCGAGTCGGACTCGCGCACGAAGGGTTCCGTACCATTATCTATATAATTTTTAAGAAAAAAAAACCGACTTCAATGGGGGAGGCCGGTGAAAGATTATTATACTTAGATGGTGCACTCTTAGATTCCATAGAATAACATAAAAATGGCTATAAGTATGTTTATAATGGTAGAAGACTAAGTACCCTCAATTCCTCATGGAATCATGGAAAAACCTTGCTTGCTTGACAAACAAAACGAAGAGAACAAATCGCCAAACTTGAACTACGCGTCGTTGAAGAGTTCCGTTCTGATCATCATCAGCAGTTCCACTTCATCAAATGTCACTTTTATGAACGATAATGCTTGATTAGTTCATGAAAATACTAAAATCACTATTTGTGTGCCTTTCACATTTCAAGAGTTCCTTCGATTCCTAATGGATCCCATCATCAGAACTCGAGCATGACAAAAATCAATCGTGAAAATAGAACTTGCTTAACAAACACAGCTAGAAGGACAAATCACCAGACGTGAACTTTTCGTCGTTGAAGAGTTCTGTTCTGATCATCATCAGCAGTCCCACTTGATCAATTGTCACATTTTTATATGGTAATGCTTGAGTTGTTGATAAAAACACAAAAATCACTATATGTTTGCCTTAAAGATTTGAGGGTTCCCTCAATTCCTCATGGATCCCATCATCAGAACTGCGTTTTGACAAAAACGAACGGGACCAATTTGGATATATATACTTACAAACAAAAAAAAAAATTTTCCAAATCGGTTAAGAAATGACGGAGTTATGGAGTAACAAACTTTCAAAAAAAAAACATACAACCGAATTGATAACCTCCTCTTTTGAAATCTTGAAGTCGGTTAAAAAACGGCAAAGAGTCCGACTTACACTTGGCCGGTTTTTACTATTTGTTGTTATAGCGGCAACAGAAATACATCATCTGTGAAAATTTCAACGGACAGACAGACAGCGAAGTCTTAGTAATAGGGTCCCGCTTTTACTTTTTGGGTACGGAACCCTAAAAATATGGTATTTTACCTCATCTAAATTCTGACATGAGGAAAAACCTCTTAAAAAGTTAGATGATTCTCGAAATTTGTCCAACAAGCCAATCACGAAGAATAATTTGATATATGTACATATACAATACGATGCACTTAAATAGCTAAAAATATGTTTTCATCTCAGCGGCTCGAAAATGGCGGTTTTGCTGCTTGAAACCAGTGAGCAAAATGCAAATTTGCGGCGAGCGTGAAAACGACTTTTCCTGCTTGAAACCAGTGAGCAAAATGCAATTTTGCTGCGAGCGTGAAAAAACTTACTATTTAATTTTTCATATCGTAGGTTAGTTTAAGTAACTTCATTCTCTCTATCACTATACCTTTGCGTTATATGTTCTCGCCGCTGAGGTGAAAAGTTGTATGTATCACACGAGAGCAAAGATATTTGCATCGATACGCTCAAGATTCTAATTTTGAACCACTCGCTACACTCGTGATTCAATTATAGAATCTTTCATTTCATTTATTTGCCATAAATTGTATGTTTACATAAAGAGGTGGTACAATTTTTATTATGATGACTCAATACAATTGTGCCAAGTTGGTGTAGCATTATCAATAACTTAACTATCACAGAAAAATTAGACATAGAAAGAAACGTAACTATTTCAGCTTTACATTAATGTTAACATGCTGTACATTTTATATTAAACTATATACTGACATAACTTAACAAGGTACTTTTTTAAACTAATAAGGAATTTTGTGGGACTAATAGGAATTTTTATACAGTACACATGGTGCTACTTTACCGCACGAGTGCGGTAATCAGCAGATTACATGCATATGTCGAAACTTTAAAGAGCCATATGTACTGTAAAACGTTGTAACATACACGTGCAAATAGGTAATTCGCAACTCGTGTCTTTCTTCGGTCATGTTTTAATTTATCACCACTCGTTGCGAATTTCCTGTTCTCTGCACTTGTATCGTAATGTACTATTATTTTATAACTACTTTATGTGTCCTAATGTATTATCTTTATCTATGTATAGTACGAGTATGTATACTTTAATTTCATATGGGAGACACACGTTATGTGCAATATTTCAAATATTACTCACGTACTTACTAGTGACCCTCCATGAGTTTGGCGGAAGTTTTCCTCCCAGCTTAAAGTTTTAAATCAATAGTCGGCGTCGCGTCCCAGGCTCACATAGGTCCCTAGCTAAAAAATAATACATAACGTTACACACCCAGTGCAATACTCAACAACTCGTGTGATTATTTTACTGAACTGTATCCGAACGACTACGCTGGTGCGTCTGACAATGCCATAAGTCCGATTTTGCTTTCAGTATGGGTTTGTGGAAGTATGGACTCCTGAAAAAAGGTTTATGATTCCACATTGGGGACACCCGGACAGGGAACGTATTAAAAAACTACACAAGATCAACACGTCGTGTTTGAGCTCATTGTAACTTTTCCAACTGGATGACTGTGGAAATAATTTTAAAGAAAAAAAAACCAACTTCAATGGGGGAGGCCGGCGAAAGATTATTATACTTAGATGGTGCACTCTTAGATTCCATATAATAAAATAAAAATGGCTATAAGTATGTTTATAATGGTAGAAGACTAAATACCCTCAATTCCTAATGGAATCATGGAAAAACCTTGCTTACTTGACAAACAAAACGAAGAGAATAAATCGCCAAACTTGAACTACGCGTCGTTGAAGAGTTCCGTTCTGATCATCATCAGCAGTTCCACTTCATCAAATGTCACTTTTATGGATGAAAATGCTTGATTAGTTCATGAAAATACTAAAATTACTATTTGTGTGCCTTTCACATTTGAGGAGTTCCCTCAATTTCTCATCGATCCCATCATCAGAACTGCGTCTTGACAAAAACGGGACCAATTTGGATATATATACTTACAATCAAAAAAAGAATTTTCCAAAGCGGTTAAGAAATGACGGAGTTATGGAGTAACAAACATTAAAAAAAAGAACATACAACCGAATTCATAACCTCCTCTTTTGAAATCTTGAAGTCAGTTAAAAAGGTACCAACAATCGACATTAAAAGGTTGTACCAAAAAATATTTTACAGTACATATGGTGCTATATTACCGCACGAGTGCGGTAATCAGCAGATTACGTGCATATGTCGAAACTTTAAAGAGCCATATGTACTGTAAAACGTTGTACGATACACGTGCGAACAGGTTATTCGCAACTCATGTCGATTTAAAACACTCCCTTCGGTCGTGTTTCAATTTATCACCACTCGTTGCGAATTTCCTGTTCTCTGCACTTGTATCGTAATGTACTATTTTTGCAGAAACTCTTTGAACATATTTTCAGAAGTAAATCCGATTGCCCCCAAAGCTTATGTTATTATAGTGATGCGCTTACATAGCGCTGTCAAGTTGCCCACTCACTTGACAAGCCTAATCCCAATATGGTCTAGTTTCCCCCTCAGGTTGGAAGGTCAGATGGCAGTCGCTTCCGTAAAAACTAGTGCCTACGCCAATTCTTGGGAGTAGGTAGCGGACCCCAGGCATCCTTCAGGATGCAACTGTACTGGGAATAACGCTAGGAGGATGATGATGCTTACATAGCGACGCGTTATAATCCAGGACCTGACTACACTCTTGTAGGAAGGTTCATGTATCGATATGAGGATATGATGCATATATTTTTGAAAATACATTCAGCCGTTTTCTGTCAATAGCCTAGGTTTAGCCTTAGGTACCAATTTTGTGCATTGCGTTAGTGTCTGGGTCATTTACCTTATTAAACTTAAACGTGATCGATGTCTAAATCAACCTGACTTACCTATACCTACTACTTACCTACTTACTTCCGGGGACGTTAATTTCCGCCCGAACATGACCGGTGCAACCCATGTAGAAACGTTGGTAATATCAATACACATTCAAATGAATATCGCACGGACCCGTAAACAAATCTTTTGAGTACTAACCTACCTAGTCAAAATTTGTTTGCGTGACCCAATTAAGGTGCATGTGAATCCTGAATTTTCATAAGTTTGTAATCCCCGTTGCGCTGGAATCTCAGAACATGACCTAGATCTGAATGCAGCCCGCCCCGCGTTTAGCCACGTACTACCTGATTTGGTCTCAGAGCAAAACAGGGAATCTAGATTCCAGAGAGTTTATTCAATAGGTTTAAGTCTGGATTCTTCGTGTGATTCTGGCCAACAATCGCCACAAAAGCAATCTGAATTAAATAGAAAGTGGTTAAAGAAGTACTAATCCTAGGTTGTTGAACCTTAGTTCTTAAGAATATATTTCTCTGTCTCTCATAGTTTTTGTCTTTTCTATGCATATATGGTAGTCCCATAGTTATCAGGTAAGAATCTGATCATAGTGTCCTAGAGAAATCGAGGAAACTCTTCAAATATTTGAGGAACACCTATAGCGATTTGATAGCGATTGGGTATTTTGTATAGTAACTCGTGCATTTGCTCTTGAAAAGCACCATTAGGTGAAGTTTGACAAAAATAATGAAATCCCATCAAAAACATAAATGTGTAAATAGCAGCCAAGTTCAATTGCGATACGTGTCTTCACCGATAAAAGAATTGAGCTCTAAATGGGTGCTAAGTTCCGTAGATTATCTGAAAAGGTGCCAAGTCTGGCACTAGATTGTTTACAGTAAACCTAATTTATTGCGGCTTAATGCGTTTTGAGACTTTACTTTTCTATGCAGTATGTTATAATACCATGAAAGCTGTTGGATATTTAAGAAAACTGCCACCATTTATTTACCACGCATTTCTAAGGTTATAATGAGAAAAAAAGTTGTATCAAACTTGCTGAAACTCGCCAAAAATTTGTGTGAGATTATGCCCTTGTTTTTTTTTAAACATGAAGTAACTGTCACTTTGTAGGAACACATCACCTAAAACGAACTATAAACGATTTTTTTGTTAGAGAAAAGTTTAGTTTCAGGAGTGATTTCATCTTCTGTCTCTTTGATATTGTGTCAATTATTATGTCGAGAGAGACTTAGTTACATTAGTGCCATAAGTGGCAATGTCACAATTGCAAGGGCTTTTTTACTGAATTAGGACATATCATAGTTTACATAAAAATCAATAATATCTGTGAAATTAGATTGTGTCGAGCAAACTTTGTATGACATCTGAGTCTTCAAAAATGCTCAGGTATACACTATCTATTAAAGTAACTCGTTCCCACTATGTATATAGTTATATTGTATCCTCTGAGCCAACTTGTTTACCGTCTTGGCACACCCCATCCCATTTGTTCTACATTGTGCCATTGCATATTCTGTCAACTGGAGCCGAAGCTTTGTCAACGTACGTGACCAAGTAACGTTTTAAATTCGGTCGTAGATGGATTCTCTTTGAAACATGGTCAAATTTTATTTTTGCATTTAGAAGCGCAGAATTAGGGAAAGTTTTAATAGAAAGATACACAAAGTACTGTGAGAATGGGCTGTAACATCTTGAACCATGGTGGGAATGACGCCACATCAACGTGATTAGGGTTTTTAACAATTAACGCGCAGGTTTGTGTATCTGTCGGCTACAATCGGCAAGATTTTCCTAGCCCCACTAGAGTCCTCTCGATTTTCAACACAAGTTATTTGTGATTATTTAAGTAGAACGGTGAATGTTGGCATTTTTGAACGAAGGTCTCCGTTTCAGTTTCGGCAAATATGGTTTCGTTCTACCGGCCGGCGGATGGCGGATTTCCCGCTGTTTTCCTCTACAGGTCGCATTTTTCAACCGAAACACGCGAATATTTGTGAGCAGGTTTGATAAATTAAGTATATAATTTTACTGACGAATATTTATTGCAAATTTTGAAAATTGAAATAAACAAAATTCGCGATGTCTACAGATCAACGAATGCAATAGAATGTTAAATGTTGGCATTTCCTAAAAAGAGTGAAGTTGAGGGTAAAATTAGTCATGGAAATATGATTAATTAAATGAGTTATTAGTGCGCGTATAGTAGCAAGCATAAGCTAAGCTCGACCTGTTCGCGCAATCTCCATTCGCCGCTTCCACGCGGGATGAAGAGCGCGCAAATCATATTGCGATATAGATGCAAAGGGTCCTGTTTGCGCACACGAGTAGAACTCGCACTTTACAAGCCCGCAATGCACCTACTGCCAGAGCCATCGCACTACTGAATGGTTTACTTGCGCAAATCCAGGACGCCGATGTGTTTGCAGACAGTTGGTCGTCACTTAGACTAAAAATTATTCGTTTTGCAAATAGTCTCAGCTATCTGTAGTATGTTGATATAGATAATATTTAAATATAATAATTATAAATGTAGTAATTAGCGTTTAGTACCTAGGAAACCTTTGTATAATATCTGTCTTGTGGACGCTTTGGGCAACTGTAAGTCCATAAGAGAACAATTATAAATAAATAAATAAATAAAGCGACAACAAAAACTCGACATAATGGACGATTCTCACCGAACGCCTGGAGTAGGCGCGAACCTCACTAGAGTCGAAATGAATTCGAACCCTCCATACAGAAGTTAGCTTTCATATTTGAATGGGTTGCGGGTAGCCGGTCGGCTGCCGCCGGCTCTGGCACTGCCGTTTGGATACGAAGTCTACCTTCTGTATGGAGGGTTCGAATTCCTTTGACTCTGGTGGAGTGCGCACCGACTCCGACCGTTTGGT
Organism: Notocelia uddmanniana; assembly: GCA_905163555.1. NCBI lineage: Eukaryota > Metazoa > Arthropoda > Insecta > Lepidoptera > Tortricidae > Notocelia > Notocelia uddmanniana. The sequence continues at coordinate 8,872,847 of LR991061.1, read as the reverse complement.
GTGAATCGTCCATAATGGGGGTACAAATATTCATTCTTGGATCTATAAGCTGTGGAACTCGCGATTCAATAATTATATGGATTATTTTGTCGTTTTATTTTTTGGAATAAAAATTTTTCTAAAAGACAACTCTACAAAAAAAATCGTAAGTATAATTATCGAACCTGCTCATAAAATTTCACGAAAATCGGTTGTGAAATGCAACTTGTAGAGGAGAAAAGCGAAAATCCGGACATACGAGTACAAAAGCAATTTATGCTCAACCTGAAGCATATTCGCTTTGGTCGCTTCGCTCGCTCGGTCAATAATGTTGATTGTAACTATCCAAGAAGGAAAGGTTGGTAGTTAACGAACCGTAACGCGATGCAGCACGGAGCGTAATCAGCTAATGGCGAACTTGTCTCAACCTGTCCCAAGCCATTTCCGATGGCGAGGATATTATGGTGTGCATAATGGTAGCACCAGCAACACACGTCCAGTATTTGTGCATATATTCGTGCAAATATTCGTGTTACATCTCTTTCTTTAATATCGAAAATGAAAGGGAGGCGAACGCGCAAGCTCAAGTGTTTATATAACACGATTTTCTACTCTCTCTCTCAATTCTTTTTAAATATTTGTTTTATATGTATGCCTATTAGGTATTTTACTAATTTACCCTAATTTCTACCTACTACTAAACCATAATCCTAACCCGACGCGCGACACACGAGACGTGACTGTCTGACACTGTATTAATTAGAAATGAGGAGGGTAGCATATGTCGAGTGACAACTGGAGATCTATTCGGTTAGTCATTTTGCATCGAAAATGAACTCCATTATTGTGTATCTTTTTCTAAAATGCGTAAAACTACGTTAGTTTATATTAATGTTAATTCAACAACATGAAGTTAAACAACAACTGTTACTTATTATGTTCATTATAATGCAGTGAGAACATAATCAACTAATGGTTTTTCGTGTTCAACCTGTCCAAGTCGTTAACTGCAAGGAAATGTTGATATAATAAGGTTTGTTAAAGGTTATGTACCTTTAACAAACTCTTTCTTTGAGAAAACTGCGAAATAGTTGAGATACTACATTGCGCTTGTTAAAATGAGACATACCAATAATTTACGATATGATGTTTACGACGACGACACGCTCTGACGAACGAGCGCTTAACCCTTTGAAAGCCAAGAGCCTATAAAGGATGATTCCCGCTCCGTGTTCGGGCCGGGCCGATACCGGGCTGCTTCCAAGACTCGACCGTAGCTTGATCAACCATCAAACGTTTGTGTTAACTAAACGGCTGGGCTGGGCCGCTTCCGAGCGTCACCGGGCCCGGACGAGGCCCAGCCGCACAACAGCCAGCGTGTTGCTATCATAGAAAACGTACCGGCCCGGAAACGGAACGGCCTACTGTGAATAATCCTTAAAGTGGTCGTGTGTGGTCGTGCCCACCACGCTAACAACCACTAAAAAGGTCGGAGTGAAGGTGTACTTTGATCATGTAAAAAGACAATTATGAATTGTTTTTATTCGTTTAAATTTTACATCAATTTTTGATACCTAAGCGTCTGAGTGATCATTTCATTCAAATAAGATGGCGTTCAAAGGGTTAAACTCCTAAATATTATAATTTCCAGAAGAAAACTACTGTGACTTTCAGGCATGAAAATATATACCCAAAACTTGCGAAAGTCATATCCCAGATTGACTCCTTCATTGCTTCGACTACTTCTTTCTGTCCAACAACTTCCGTTTGCAAAACATTCTGGTAATATAAATACCTTACTAATTAGGGACGCTGTTACAAGATTTGTTTGCTCGCAGTACACAATCTGATTTCGTAACTTGTTAGAACAATGACTTATCTCACCGTAAACGTCATAGCCCGGATAGCTATTGTTCGCAAAGGTAAGACATCTACTTAATGAAATGAACGGGCGATCGCAATGATGAGATTGCCCTGACGATACAAAACTAGGGGAGGATATTTCATACAGGCTCGATTGGAGGGGTTCTGATTATTGTTTGTTATTTTATAAGAAAGTGATAACTTATAGGAATATGTTTTCATTTTATCTACATAACCTAACCAATTACCTATCATTGAAATTAGTGCATATTGTGTACTTAACTCTGAATTTTCATCACTTGAATCACTTTGTTGTTCGTCCGTCTGTCTGTCGGTCAAGACCCTTTTTTTCAAGAAGGCGTGGAGGTATCAAGCTGGAATTTATATCAAATACTCCAATCTACTGTCCCTTTGGAGCTGTAAAAAATCAAACTTCTAAGCCAACGCAATCATAAGATACAGCCGTCTATGCTGCAAATTTTCGACACTCGCCAGGGAATCAAAACCTACAGGGTCCTTCCCGTGAACTCAGAATCTTGAAATTTGGAACGAAGCAACGTCTTATAGCACAGATAAAGGAAAAATTGCGATAACCGTAAATTTTTAGTTACATCATATAATAAAAATATTTTTTACAGACCAAATTACTGTCAAGTGTATTATAAAATAATGTGTAGCTATGCATATCATAACTATAACATACACTTTTTGTGTCAAAGTTTCCATAAATAGCTTACCTGACTTTCGAACAAATTATTAACATCGGAACAACCCATAAATCTCCCGATTGATCTGTCCGTAGCTACTTAGAGATAACGAGAAATCGGTATCAAGTGTGATGGATGGCAGGCCCGGTTATTGTTCGGGTTCAAAACAGTGTTCTCACCAATGCTTCGCGTTCGAACATCTAGTTAGATATACAGCGGTCCTCTACTTACTTATAGTAAAACCAGTGAGCAGAAACGGAACAACAACATATGACGTTGCACATGTTTACGCCGTTCGTTAGGTAGCAGATTGATTCATAACGCTTACCGAAAGCTTTTGCTTTTGTGCGACCAGTTCAATCTGACCCGTAATTACGCGAATATGGGAAGAATCTAGGGGTCAAACTGTAATAGGAATTTCGTTAGGAACGTTTGAGGTCTGTTATTGAATATAATATCGCTGGTTCTGTGTCGCGATGAAAACTGGGTTAAGGAATAACCCCCTTTTTCATAAAACTTAACAAACCTCTGTTAACTAAAAGTTGTTTTGTCCCTTTCTCACAAACATAAATTTCAAAGTGACAGATAAGGACAAACCAACTTTAGCGGCTTGTTAACTAATAGAGGCTTGATGGACGTTTATGAATAAGGGGGTAAAAGTATAAGATTGGCAACGCGAGTGCGTTTGTTCTTATCAGGGTTTTTCAGACTTGTTACGTGAAATATGTGAGGCTACTTTTGGACATAATCATAACTATGCCAGAAAATATGTCATAGGTACCGTATACAGGGTGTTTGGTTGAATTCAATTGATTGCGAGGGCACAATCCTGAGATGAAATAAAGTGATCTTCTCTAAGACACAAGTCTCCCAATTCTTACCAATTAGAAGATATTGACGTACGTATCATTCGAATTTCGAACATTGTCATACATGACATTAACTTTTGCTCAACTCTACGTTAACTCTTAAGGATCATTTGCATTCACACTTGCTGATATAATATATTGTTTTGTATGAAAATAGAAAATGTTTTCTTAAGTTTGTAAAAAACAAATATGCCAGAGGAACGGAAGCAAAAAAAACCCACCTTGTATGTACGAGTATGTAATTTACCCTCTCCCAAGTGTTAGTATCTAAAAATAGTAACAAATCGTAGGTCTAGAAAATATTAGTTTAATACTAGATGGAAATCTCACATCGATTGATCGGCCCGTAGGTGTGACAATGTCATCAACTATAGGTCTGCCATTTAATAGAGGCGGTGTGGGGGGAGATCAAAGGGTAACCGATGGGTAGCGGGTGGCAGCAGTGTTGTTATTCTAGTAGACTGGACATTACTTTTAACCTGTCCCTAGGCCAACCAATGCGTCAGATCTCCGATTATTTGTTGATATTACGAGTCCCGGCGTCAATATATACCAGGGGTGAGCGGTCAAAAACATTGTACGAGTAAATAGCATAGCAGCAGGGTAATCAGGTAGGTAACTTTTCGAACGTACGATAGGTAAATCTAACTATCATTTTTACTACCAAATCTGCTCATTTAAGTTAAAAGATTTCTGTACATCTGATCTATTCTCACTAATGCACAAATCAGTAAGTTTGCGAGGCACAGATAAGTGATAGATCTGACAGGTCTTCACCTGTCAGTGTCTTCACCTTCATAACAACTGCTAATTGTACTGAACTGATGTTTGTGACGTTTTGGATTATATGGGATTTGAATTTTTTTTGTGCTTTTAAATGGAGACAATTTGTTAACAGCCGAAAATGATCTTACTATCTGTCCCGTTCTAACTCATCTTGGTGAACCACAAAGATTCAAAGAGACAACTATATGAAAAATCATCTTGCTTAACACCACGTATCTGATTCTGTTGGTATTGTTAATCTAAGATTTTTACTACGGAAAATGACACGAACGCTCGAAAACGTTACGTTATTATCCCGCTGGGCTGGTGCCTGAAGTATCAGTTAAGGTCACACCAATTCTTAAACTGCACTGACGTGCGTGCCTCATGCTTGACGTTTTTAACTCATAAGTTTCTCCCTCTCGTTCACTGCCATGCCGTACCGTCAACGTATTTTGAGCACCGGTGTGGCGGTTGACCTTTAAAATCCCGGCACTCGCCAGCGTAGATATGTATTAAAACTTAACACCAATTAATAATGCAATAAATTGTATATCAACCAATAAGTTTAAATACTTCTACTACACACAGAGTGGAGGATCAAGTTGTATTCATGGTCCATTTTATATTTAGCAAGGTGAATTCGTATTCGATATACCAGTTTATGTTAGTGTCGAATTGTTCTCCAGTGTCTTATGTTCACTATTTTCCGATGATAAATATGACAAATATAACGGTGTACTTCTCAAATAATGTTCGTATTTAAGTACGTTACTTGAGTATCTCTTCAAGTAACGCAAATTGTAAAGACACCAATCCCTCTGAAGTTAAGGACGAACTCTCGTACGCTATAACATCTTTATAATTTTTTTTGCAGACTTCGTAATCATGACTAAATTCAAATCGTTTCCGTGATACCATAAATAAGAGTGTAATATACTGAAACGTGACGCCAGCGGGTCAATTTATTCAATGTGCGGTATAGTCTATATGGAATGACCGATATACGAGTAATACTCGGTTAAATGCAGTTTTTTATTTTAATAAATAAAAAAAAAAACTTTTCACATAATTTATTACAGAACAAGTGAACCTAAAAGATTTTGAAAAAACCCGGCTGTATTTTATGCATTTTCATGCTCTCTTTTTAAAGCCCTTTATGTTGATAAGCATCGAGGACCTGAATATAAAAAAAATTGCCCGCAATTTAAGGCGCATAAAAACCGCCATTTTGTTTTTTTTTAAAGTTCATTGTGCATTAAGGGCGGTAAGAGAGGTATTGCAAACGAGAGGCTATTAGAAGCCCGGCGCAGAAGGCGTATTTTTTTATAAAATGAAAGGTGTTAGGTAGCCTGGGCAAAAGTTGGCCACATAGAAGTTTGCCTAACTTAAAGATCGGTGTTTTGACAGGGTCAGTCCAGGTTTTAGCTACCTGTGCGATTTATCAAGATATATTATATCTACCATGTAAGTAATCTTTCTCATTGTCGATAAAAAATTATGATATATCTCTTATACCGTCTTTAGGCCAAAAGTTTTTAACTAGGAAACCCAATTAGGTATAAATAGCAATACTGAATATAATACACATACATTTTTGACCAATTTTTTGCCGCGTCATCGAATCTAGTGGATTCAACTTGGGTGTGCAAGTGTACTCTGGCACTCATTTGACAATATTTAATTTTTTAAGCGCGATTTTTCCGATAAAATCAAATAGAGGACAGAAAATTAAATAACACCCTATTATCAAAATTTCCAAATGTCCCGATTTCATATAAAAAAAAACAATTTCAAAAGGCGTCACTGCGTAAAAAAACATACAGAAGCACTATTACTAAGGCGGATTTACTAAAGAAAGTGTAGTGCTGTTCTTTTTGTGCGCTGTGACTGTCACAATTCAGCCTTATGACGTCATATAGACGACCGTAGGCTTTCTTCACATATTCTTGAATATCTTGAAACCTGCCTTGAAAAGTTCTTCTTGTTAACAGATTTAACGAAATGAGTTAAGATTTAATACTACTTGGAAATTTGAAATGTTGTTAATTCAGGTGTAAACCCTATTTTTAAAGCAATAAGTGGTATTTTTCTTTAGTGCCACACCCTTTAATTTCCGCTACACACTGACTGACGACAAATCTATATGCTACGGCGTAGAACTCGTAGCAACTGTTGTTATTAATGCAGCTGCATTTCAAATGATATTAATAAAACAAAGTAAATATCTCTTATTATCAACAAAGGCCCATAAATAAATACCTTACAACTAGCGTACATACATAAATCATAACTTGAAAACAATGGTTGCGACGATGTAAATACTGCGTAGTTTCGAGGTGTCAGGTAGCCGGCCGCGAAATGCCGGAACTTAACACCTTTAGGCCGAAATTCTTCCTTTGTGAAGGTCACTAGATGTACTGTAGAACTCACAGGGGGCTCAACCTTTGTACAGTCGAGGGCATAAATATGTATAAATTTTTGGACCTTATTTCAATGGAATATGGTGCAAAAATGTATACATGCGGGTGCCCTTGACTGTACCTTGGCGCATTAATGGCGTGTTTAAACTGCCTTACTAAATTCCCAAAGTGAAAGCGAGAAAGTACCAAACAACTTATAAGTTTGACTGTATAATGGTTCATGTGTTTGATTTATCTCAATACGATTTATATATCAGATTGTACACAAATGTAGTTTCCAGCGAAACGTCGTCTTGTTCATATTAGGAGCCCAAGTGGGGTCATTCTCACCTTATAGAAGGCAGCTATTATTATATCAGATTTCACGTAACTGCAGTTTCCAGCGAAACGTCTTCTTGTTCATATTAGGAGCACAAGTTACACTTACCTTATAGAAGACAGCTTCCCTAATAACACCACTATTTGGAGACACGATGGAAAAAATAAACATTTATTGCTTCGAGCAGAACTCGATTCTGCGACCTTCTGGCCTACAGTTGTCTTTAGATGTGAACACAAAAAACTCAAGATCAATAAAGGGCAGGCACGCGCTTGTGAATCCCTTAGAAGTAAGCATAAGCTCTGATAACCTAACTCACCTACAGCAACACAAAACGAACACAACACATAAGCGTAACACATACATTTCGTTAGCAGAGTTACTGCTTAACTTAATACATAACTAAATTATGAGCGCTTTAGTTAAAAAAAAAGTTAATATTTACTTTTTTCTCTATTTGTGGAAATAAAAAAAATCTCCGATTTCATTTTTTCCTTAAAATGGGTTTCTTAGCGGTAACAAAACTGATATCAAAATTTACCATGTAATTTTGGGGACACTTTTTTTCTATAATCGGTGTCGTTATAGATTTTGAATCGAATGAGCCCAAAGCCCATTCCCGTTAAATTCCAGTTATAACTCAAGCAAACATAATTTTCATTGATGTGCACATTTGCATAACCCTATAACGATCATCATCGACCAGAAATGTACAATGTCGTATTATAATTCCGACCGTAGCTGTAATGCGGAACGACTAATTAGTGGCCGCGTGTGTTAACAACGATGAATAATTTATGAAATATAATCCATGCCTTACCTGTAGCTTACTAGTACAGTTACGTAAGCTTGCCTTGAAGTTGAGGCATGCTTAGCTAAGTTTTTAAAACAACATTGCAGTTTACCTCAACAGAGGCTTTGGTTCTCATTTTATGGGTTTCTTAGGTTTACCCCAGTTTCTGAAGGAGTGCAGTTTTTTTTTATCAAATATGGATATAGGTTGGAGATATTTGTGCAAAAAGATGCCTAAAACACTTATTGCATATTGTGTGTGTAAGAGTATGATTCGTATCATCATCTATACATTCCATTGCTGGGCAGTAGTCGCTACACGGGCCCGGTGCAGGTAGGGGACTTCGCATACACCATGAAATTTAACCTACTTTAAACGTTTGTTTATACCGGTCTAAGTAACACGATATTTATTTGTATAATTTTATTACCGACGATTCGACGCGTGTTACTTACTGAGACGTCAGTTCTGCCGCAAACATTGGCCGGTGTAACCCGTGTCGAAACGTCGGTAATAAAGGTAAATTAATAAATATCGCGTTAAACCGTAAGATTTAGATTAATTGATATAAATTATTAATTAAATTATGTCGGTAATTATTATGAATAATATAAAATAAATATCCACCACCACCACCACATCAGCCGTAGGACGTCCACTGCTGGACATAGGTCTCCCCCAATTTCATGGGGGGTAAATGAAATAAAGTAAATATGGGGATCGAGAAATAAAGAGTAATGTGATTGAAACTTATAACTTTAAAAGTGAGGGTATAAAAACAATGGCATTGTGGATGATGGGGCAGTCAATCGGGAGAATTGGTAGTGTTGACATGATTATGTGAAAGCAAGTAAGGGTGTCTGAGATTGTGAAGTGGAGACTATTTGGAGCAATAAATATAATACTATCACGTGAGAAGGAGTTTTTATTACCATACATAATAATATATATTGTTTTCACATGGTGTTTTTTTCACTGATAAATTAACGGTAAATATGAAATGATATACCTATACGTCTGTGTCCGTATACACCTAAGTTTGGAAATCTCATAGCCTGGATTCAAAATCCATGCCACCATTTCACAGCCGCATATTTGAAAACTTTACTAATTGATAGTTCAGTACTTTTATTCACAAACCACCTCCCACTCACCACTCACCTGTCACCTCACACCTCACCGGTTTTTATATGCAAACTATCAAAATTTGACCAATGACATTTGACAGTCTCCATATAAAAAACCCGGTGGGGTAATTTTACATGGCGCGATTGGCGTAGACGTGCAGTGTTTTCTCGCTGAGGTCGGTTTGAGTAGTAAATTTTGGGGGCTTGGGCGGCCATTTTTGTGCCTCGCGAGCAGCCGTTACTTAGTGGGATGTGAGGTGTCAGGTGACGGGTGAGGACGAGTCGGTTTGCAGTACTTTTAGACCTTACACGGAGACTGTCTGTACAGTCCTACGCAATTATTGGTTACCCATTATCATAAGATATATTATATCCCATCAAAAACATAAATGTGAAAATGGGAGCCAAGTTCAATATTAAGAATATCTGATGCTTGGTTGTCATCTTCACCGACAAAAGAATTGAGATCTAAATGGGTGCCAAGTTCCGTAGATTCTCTGAAATGGTGATGATTTTTTGATTTCTCTTATTTTCTTAAATATCCAACAGCTTTTATGGTATTATAACATACTGCAGAGAAAACTGCCAAGTTAAGGCTTAAAATTCATTAAGCCGTAGTGCCGGACTTGGCACCATTTCCGAGAATCTACGGAACTTGGCACCCATTTAGATCTCAATTCTTTTGTGCCAAGCATCGCATATTCTTAATATTGAACTTGGCTCCCATTTTCACATTATGTTTTTGATGGGATATCATTACTTTTAGTAAATTTTCGCCAAATGGTGCGTTTAAGAGCGAATGAACGAGTTACTTTACAAAATACTCAAATCACTATAGGTGCACCTTAAATATTTGAAGAGTTCCCTCGATTTCTCCAGGACCCTATGAACAGATTCTTACCTGGTATCTATGGTACTACCCCTCAAGTATACCGTTTCAAACAAAAAAAGAATTTTCCAAATCGGTTAATAAATGACGGACTTCTGAGGTAACTGGCATAAATAATAATAATTATAAAACTAATAAAAAATTCACTGTTTTCTGTTTTTTTTCTGGTGTACACACACAATTTATTTATTTATTTATTTTATTTATTTATAAACCCATTAAATATGTACACCAAACATTTCACTATTTCTAATTACAGCTAAATTACAATTTGAACAAGGGTTTAAAGACACAGTGTGCAGTAACTGCCCAAAAAGACCGGGGCCTGTGCTAGGGCTAGTTACAAATATGTGACACAATTATAGAGAGCGATCGGATTGTGGAAAAACAATTTTCTTATAATGTACTAATAGACTTTATCAATGGAAAAAGCTTAATTTAACATGCACAGGTAATATTTTGGTTTCTTTTTCCTTTTCTTTTTTTATTTGATTTTACAATTTTGTATACCAGTTTAATTTGATTAAAATTATAGCAGTAGTAGTGTATAAGTACCTATTAACTATGAAACACACATGCATGATATGTACCACTATATTAAGATACATACATATGTAGTTAGCCTAACCTTTACACATATACTTATATAATAATATAATAAAAAAATTGATTTAAAAAATAATAATATAATGCGGGGGGAAATATGATGCGGGGTATGTATCTGTCTATTTATTGGGGAAATATTTTTGTATAGAAATCTTTAAATTCTGTAAAGGAGAAGCTCAGGAGAAATGCTTTAGTTTTTTTATTTAGGCAGTTGATGTAATTTTGTTTATTTTGAGTTTTTGGCTTGTTCTCACTTAAATATCTCGATTGCAATAAGTCCTGTAGGTCACCTGGTAATTTGTCAAAAAGCCTGGGCCCAATGTATGAACAGTGCTTCCTCGCTGCAGCACTGTTCCTAATCGGTATCTTATATTTGCTTCTAGTGTTTCGTAGGTTTGCTGGACTCATATTTAATGCCATATCGTCTATATGTCTACCAATGTATATTATTACTTGCCAGGTATATAGTTGCCTTGGTGCTAATACTTTACTTAAGCTATAAATTGCTTCAGTAGAGAAACGTCTTGGTTACCAAGCTACATGCAAAATGACCCCTGGGTGGTGCCAAAACTGCAACACACTGGCAACTGTACTGTCTTCTCGCAGATCGGTTTGAAATGTTTGCCATATGATGAATTTTGTAAGCATTTATCCCGGAAACATTTTTTAAGTGGGTGAAAAGGGGGTTCGAAATTAGTATGAGCAAGCGATAACTGAGCCTGCGTCTAAGATAATGAAATAGCAATTATTTCTCTAAGGCAATAACGAGCTCTACGCGGCCGATATCACGGACAAAAGCTAAATAGTAAAAATACATTAAAAAGAGGGAACACAAAACTACAAGTTACTCAATAACCACATTGTACCCACTTTACTATTCATACAAACATTTAGAAAAGCAACCGTCAAAGGAATTCCGCACGAAAGCGGTCATAGTTATGTTTCACTCCACGAGAGGCATTTTGAAATGCTCTAAAGTTAATGAGTTTGAAAAGCACAACAGCTCTTGGCTCTCCCTGGCACGTTGGGGCTAGACTCGTATTCAAAATGCTCGCGTCATCTTCGTTTGAGGAAACCAGTATAAGACACTGACTGACCTCTGCGAGTGTGTGTAGTAATTTTTACAAAAACAAATAATAATATTTCATTTTGTATAATAACTGTTTTCATAATTTCAACATGTATATAAATAATATGATTAAGTTATTATGCAAATAACAATCTGTATGATATCAATTAAGTGGCAATAATTAGTGGACTAAATTTTAAGTTTCATTTTATTTAAGTTATGACAATCATTTTGTGTGGAATTATGGAGTTCGTATTTTAAACAGTTAATAATACGTTCTACGTACGAAGTAGCTCAGCGCGCTATGGAGAGAGCTATGCTTGGAGTCTCTCTCAGGGATCAAATACGAAACGAAGTAATCCGTCAGAGAACCAAAGTAACCGACATAGCTTTTAAAATTAGCAAACTGAAGTGGCAGTGGGCTGGCCACATCTGTCGTAGAACTGACAACCTGGTGTAAGCGTGTCTTGGAGTGGAGACCGCGCCTCGGCAAGCGTAGTGTGGGTCGCCCGCCGCCGCCGGCCAGGTGGCAGGACGACGTATGTCAGAGGGCGGGAAGCGACTGGATGCGTAAAGCAGAGCACCGCACTTTGTGGCGCACCTTGGGAGAGGCCTATGTTCAGAAGTTGACTGCAGTGGGCTGATGATGATGAATAATACGTTATAGCATGTTGTAAAAAAATTGTTTTATGTTATGTGAGAATTATGCACGGTAAAATAAAATTATGATAACAGTTATTTCCTATTTATTCATCTTAATTCTCTAACCTAGATTTTTACAGTAGATTTATAAAAAATAATATATAAAAATACACTTAAAAACGACAAAAAACATTACAAACCTAACTTAGAGTGCCGCTAGCAGCTAGGCGGGGCCTAAGAACAGGAGTACCTCGAAGCCCAGCAGACCGTATAAAAGAGTAAGTTGCTGGTGAAAAATCCTGGCTACCAAGTTAGTAAGTGCATGTGCAAGTACTCGCCGTTAACAGTTATTAGCCCTAGGACGTCCACTGCTGGACATAGGCCTCCTCCAATTTCATGGGGTCGCAGTATCTCCACCGCACTCTAGGAATGCTGCTACCCATTCCCCGGTGGTCTTGGTGGTAGTTTTAGGACATACCCGGGTCTATGTACGTATGGTGCATGAAATTATGTAAAAAAATATGGCAATGGAAATGGACCGCTGTGCGAGTTGTGACGAATCTCAGAGACAAGTAAGTGGTAAGAGTGGTGAGGTGAGTGGAGGTAGTCGCGAATAGCATAGCATATGTACAAACTCGTGAATGCATCGTTATGCGTCGAGAGACTTCAAACGTTTTGTTCATTTGCGCGCTTCTCGGGTGCTCCATTTTTGAAATAGGAGTAAAACTGGCGCTTTGTACGCAAAAGGGGCGCATTAGTTTTAAGTGTTCTTTTGTTTTTAGAGACAGTTAATTAAGGCGAATTATCATGATGGATTAGCAAACCGTTTGTATGTTAGTAGTAGTTAATACCTAAGAGACACTGTACTGACCATATTAAAAAAACAATTAATACTGATTTTCAGATATATGATTCTTTAATAAATGATTGTTTCCCTGATTATATCCGAAACATGATCGCTTAACCTTTTGAACGCTACTCTTCTCGAACGGCAGTAACACTTACACGCTAACTAATTTTCCACAGGAAATAAAATATAGACCTTATTGTAAAGAACGAAAGTGACTTTGACAACGTATATATTAGGTGCGTCATAACACCTGTAGTCGTTATTGGCCCCGTACGCATGACAACATGCAACACCATTAGGTGTTCATAGCGTTCAAAGAGTTAACATTATCTTAATAGAAAAAAAAACAAAGGATGGGTTCTTATTTTAGTTTTTAGGGTTCCGTATCCAAAGGGTCCAAATGGAGCCCTATTGCCGTCACTCGCGTGTCCGTCTGTCGTCTGTCATACATCTAGTTCCGAATGAATTTTTAACTTCCCGTTTCCTATGAATTTGAAATTTGATGATAATGTTTATTATTACGTATGTTTTATGGACAAATACCAATATATTGATAAATCACATGTGTTTTTTTTAGTAGTGCGACTCGCGCTTGGCTAGTTTTTTTTTATATCGCCTACTCTAACAGAACATTTTTAAATGACACAATTAAATTAAAACGTTGCTATTTTACTTTATATGAACAAAATATGTATTCACTCAATACTTCAGTCCATTTTCTATGATAAACAATTTCGCCCTTGTAAATGAAGGCACTGGGTCACCGTAAAATTATGCAATGAGCCACAAAATGAATAAAAAATGTAAAACAAATACGGTTGTAAAATGTGGCATATTTTTATACATGTAAATTTATGACACTTCATCTTAATGTGTAGTTGCATAGAGTGTTAAATTGCTTGCCACTTCATTTCGTAGGCCGCAAAATTAAAATTGTGGGGAGTTTTTGGTATAATTTATTCAGAATATTGTCATACGCGTATGGCGTAGGTATGACACGCGCTTCGCGTACAACATTTTTCCTTGTTTGCTCGTTGGTGAGCTCGTAAAAGGCTAGAACGACACAGTTTTAGTAGACGTTTACGAATTTTGCTTCCTGGGTCGATTCGGAACGTACGTAATGCAATTCTATTTGATTTTGTCGTGTTGCGCAAGTTCAATTCGACAGGATAAGTTAGGTTAGGAAGGGTGGGAGGCAATCATGCAAAACTCATCCCTTAAGGGTTCCCAATGATGCCCTGTGTTGTAACTGAGGGACCTACATTCGTCTCTAACTATACAACGAGTACTCAAATCAAAACAGGGTCGGCCGCACTTGTAAATGCAAAACAAGCGTCCTTAGGGTACGGTAACAGTTTATCATCAGGCAAGCAGTACGCTTGTTTGCCATAGTAGTAGTGTAGAAAACTGTAATAGTATAATATTTAGTCAAAAGACTATCTAGTTATCACTAGTGTCCGCCTCTCTCTCTCTTCCATGCAACCTTCCATGTTTTACCGTGCGATTATTATTACTTGGTTACGTCTACTAAATGAACTAAATAATAATAATAATTGTTATAGTTAAGGCATGAAATGCTAAATTATTACTAATTAGAATTAAATTATTTACTTATTGTATTATTACAGTGCCCTCACAACCCTGTGTGTGAACAAACCCTGCAACATACCAATTTATACTAAGATCTTTTCTACACACAAAGCCCTGAAATAAATGAATGAAATCTGAATGCTACGATTATACGAAGCTCTAAAATATGTGTCTTTAATGGAATGGGATCTAAAGGGATTTTTGAGACAACTGGTTTCAAGAGATTCGTAATTTGAATGTTTCCGTTGAACGATTTCGATGAAAGTTTGTAGGAAGATGTATCAGAGTTTTTAGCAAAGATTCAACTGGGGATTTATCCAGGGATCGGATATCGGTATTCTTTTCAAACCGGTTTTGACCATTGGCCCTCAACCATAATGAATTGCGTTTTTGGTTTTGGTAACCGGAATTAAAAGGGTGATACCATATTTATCGGCAAGTTTAAATTTTTAGTTCTTACCAATCTACAACCGATTTTTTTTTATTTCACTAAACGTTACTGTGATAAACCGGTATATGATAGAACAGGATTATAACGGTAAAAAATGGATTTTCGAAACCCGCTCCGAACCCTGCTTTTATCTAAACCGAGAACCGGACAAGTTAATTTTTGATAAGAACCTAAATGATTTTTTTTTACATATTTGACCCAAATAACAACAAAAGTTATATATTTATATTTATCAACTTATACCATTGCTATAAGCAGTAAATGTTTTCGACTGTACCTGTGAAAAAAGAAAATTAAAGGTGTCACATGATGCCTCCTAAGAATTTCACATTTTCATTTTAATCAGAGACTGTTAAGGCGAAGTAGCACATTATCTTAATGTTAGGAACAGTGGATATTCGCGATGTAATAGGCTGTACCGTGGAACTGAATTAATGATATTTTAGGACACGGTTGCAGCGCACAGGTGGAGCGAGCGCGGAAACTGTTATTTTTAAGATGTTATTTAGTCGTTGCCGGCTGCCGACTTGTTAGGTTCCCAAATAAAATGTTTGATTCGAATACTGCACTCTTTTTTGAGACTTAATTTGCACTTAACGGTGTCGATACCTAAAGGTATATTTATGCCTCTATAACATTTAAAAAAAAACTGCTAACCCACGGCAAAAAAATATTACCTGCGTATGCGTATATATTCATGCACACTGTCTCGGCAGTTCAAGCCTCATGCGAATTGCGATTCAATTGCACAAGTTTTGGTTCCCGTTCCAACGCGGCGCCCGGCGTAAGAGGGAAGTCTTAAAATACAAATGTTGTTCGTTTAATAGCATAGGATATGATAGGAATACCTACTTAAAAGTAAGGATCGAATTTTTGGACCATAGTTAAGGCTTTTAGTTCGTCTACAATTTAATTGAATCCATTGTAACACGAAATTTACCAAATGGATGGTGCAAAAATTTGGCCCGTACCCATATTATGTTTATATGTAAATGCAACATTTAATTTTTCCGGATGCTGTCTACGACAGCAGTCGTTAAGCCAAGTTAGCGGCTTTCGGGCGGCTCGAGAACTTCTAATAGTCAAGTTGCCCACTCACTTGACAAGAGGGGTCCAAGTTGCTCCACGTCCGTAGGGAGTACCCACCGTTACCCTACACGTGACCCCTGGGTGGTGCCAAAAGTGCAACAAACTGGCAACCGTACTGTCTTCTCGAAGATCTCACGGTTTGAAAATAAATCCCATACGATTTTTTTTTTCATTTTCATTTTTGCCGCTTCCATGTCCGCGTCCGCCCCCGCTACCGCCCCCTCCGAGCACGTACCCCGCCCGGTGGCCGTGGCTGATCGACCACAATCATCCATGTCGTTCTGTTTGCATAATGCCGTCCAAATTAAATTACCTACATTTCCTATATTTTGTATGTAATAAGGGCAATGTTTCGCCCCTTACGCGCTTGTTATGAATTATTTATATGATGTTTAGTAATGTTTTGTGTGATTCAGGAAACAAAGAGAGCTATTAAGCAGAAAATGTATGGTAGGTATTAATTTTTTACGCGGAAATACAGGCGTTTTATACTTTAATTCAAAATTGCTGGCCTATTAACATAAGGACAGTCAGCATCAAAAGTAGCTACACATATAGAGAGATCAAAAGCTCTTAATCCCTTATAAGGAAATTATTAACAAAGACTTTTGAACTTTTTAAATGCATACCTACTTTTGATGCTG
This sequence comes from Notocelia uddmanniana, assembly GCA_905163555.1. Taxonomy (NCBI): domain Eukaryota; kingdom Metazoa; phylum Arthropoda; class Insecta; order Lepidoptera; family Tortricidae; genus Notocelia; species Notocelia uddmanniana. The sequence continues at coordinate 8,856,172 of LR991061.1, read as the reverse complement.
ACTGTACGTCAGGATAGTCTGTGTTTTCTGCCATTAGTAAACCCAAGCTCATTATTAATAAGGAAACCTACAAAGCTATAGATAACCTAGCAGCCAACAGTATTTGAGCAAGAAAAACAAAATCTTCCAGATACTAAGAAAAGTAAAAGGTGTTGTCAAAACGCTTTTAACCTTTAACATAAAAATACTTATCATTCAGCCTATTTCAGTTCACAAAGCGTCATTTCTAAAAAGGAAAAAGTTGAGCCGTTACTTAACTAATTCGGTAATTATTGGCCGTTTTGTTATCGTCTTTGTTAAGCCATTGTGACGTCATCGGAGTCAGGGCGCACCCCTATGACCTTAGAGGTCAGCGGGTACAAGTATAAGGCGACAGCGTATTATCGCCGGTCGTATCCAAATCCCTTTCGTCCCACTATGTAACTAAGTTTTGTAACTAGCTACAAAATGGGATTTTTTTTATCGCTTTAGTACCTAGTTACGCATGGACATTTTACTATTTCAAAAAAAGGTGCTTCGAGCAGGGTCCAAACCTGTGACATCCTGGCATACGCGGCCAATCGCTCTAGCCAACTGAGTTATCGGAACAATCAAGCTCAGGCACAAAATCCTTCACTAGTTTCAAACCCTTTTATTTGAAATTTGAAACTAGTGAAGGATTTTTACTAAGTATATAGTGAAAAACAAAAAAAAGGTTTTTAATCAATCAATCAATCAATCAATCAAATAATTTATTTGCTAGAATACAGTTTAGCTTAGGTGGTAAAATACATTTTTGTTATACCGTGTATTCAGCCTACAATACAGGCGTGCAAATTTTCAAAATGTTATTGTAATATAGTAATAAATAATTAATTAATAGCATTTTAGAATTAATGTAGTCAATATTTAATAAAATAGTCAAAATTCAATAATAAAACAATAAAAATAGATAAAAACATAATGTCATTAAATCCTATTGCTCTCGAGAAATTCATTAACACTATAATAGCACTTGTCCAGTAACCAGTTGGTCAATTTACGTTTAAGGATGTGGCCCCGCAGTAATCTCATCTCATCGGGTATGCGATTATATATTTGAATACACATGTTATAGACATTTTTTTTGTAAATATATTTCTTACATAGTGGTTTAGATAATTTGTTCATCACCCTTACTCTTGTTTCTCGTTGCATTATTTTAGCACGATTTTTAAAATATTCTGTATTGGAGTTCACAAATATACACACTTCTCTTAAGTATAGGCAAGGTAAGGGCAAAACATGTAATTTTCTAAAAAGTGGTATACAACTGTCATCGATCAACGCGTTACAGATAACCCTGACACACTTTTTCTGTATTACAAATACTCTATGAGCATCTACTGCGTTACCCCATAAAATTAGTCCGTAGAGAAGGACGGACGATACATATCCATGATATGCTGTAAGCGCAGCTTCGGCCGATATTGTATCTCGTAATCTTTTTAGAGCGAATACAAATCTGTTTAGGTTTTTACAAACTTGCTCAATGTGCTCCCTCCAATTCAGATGCCTGTCAATCGTTATCCCCAGAAATTTAAAGGTGTCGACTTTTTCAACTATCTCATTATTATTTATTAAACTAATAGGAATGTCACTTGAATTATATGAGGAAAATTGCATAAATTTAGTTTTATTTATATTTACTTGTAGGTCATTTGCTAACATCCAATTAATAATATCCATTAATGAATTATTTATGTCTCTTTCAAAATTAATTTTATTATTGCATTTTATTGTCAAAGTAGTGTCGTCAGCGAACATTATAGTTTTGTACGGAGTAGCATTTGGTAAATCGTTAATGTAAAGAACAAATAGCAAAGGTCCAAGAATGCTACCCTGTGGGACGCCTTTATTGACAACTTTGAACTGTGATCTATATGATTGTTTAAGGACAACATGCCCTGTTTCTTTTATTTGACTGATTTCCGTACACTGCTTTCTATTTTCCAAATAACTTTTTATCCAGTCTTTAGTCTAATTTGAAATGTAGAATAATTATTAGCAGACGCTGCTGCTTAATACAAAATTAGTTTGACTATTAGGCCCACCAGTTAACTCTGGCGGTGCCTGCGCGGCGCGCGGCCTTATCGCCAGTAGTGTAGTAGGACGACACCAGAGTGTAGTAGGATATTCTGCCAATGTTAAACATTATACGTGTGGACTTTTATATCAACTTAACCAATTTCGTCCTCTTATTTATAGGAGTCCATTTAACCCATTAACGGCGGTTTTTTTTTTCATGTGTCCGATTTTGATGATTTTTAGATATATTATTATATTGGACTCTAGAAATAGAAATCTGAAAACAAAATTAAAATCCGATCAGTAGTTTAAAAAAAGAATGACTGATGCCTGACGGCATCGCTAGCTTTCTACCGTGTCTTTTCAAATAAAAGCCATTTTGATACTATTTAGCATTTATTAAGGGAACATTTTAGGAAAACATAAACATTTTACAATGCAGTAATTACGAATGAAATTTATAATTACATTAGGCACCAATTCCTATGTCACGCTTGCAACTTTGCAATCTGGATTGGATTGCGTTTACACTGTTCTGAAGCGCAGCTACGACGTATACCTTCGGGACATGATACCATACCAAATAATGAGCAACACCGGCGATACGAATATCATCGGCAACTCGTTGATCCACGTTCGTCCGACATTTTGTCTTTTGCCTTGCGGTCGGTTTTCATCAGTTTCGTCATCCGAAGAAGATTAATCTGAAGAAAACTCGACTGGCTGGCGCGGTCGTCTTACTTCCTGTATTTTTACTGCAGAGACTGCTTTGAGTTCCATTATTACTTCCCCTGCATAGTTGTCCACGTGAACACGTACGTTAAATAGTCCGTTTGGGGCCATGAACCACATTCAATGACGAAGGTGCAGTTTCCAGTGGTGATGTACTACACCTGGATTGTAGCTGCCGAGCTCTCCGTAAGGTACTTACTGATGAAGATGACAATATTACTTCACATCTTGCGTTGAGCTGGCGAACGCTAAGATTATTTACTAAGGCTGCACCTCTTCATCATCAGAACGAATATTCGGTTCAGAGGACTCCATAAATATGGTGAAGGCTTCATAATCAGTGAGAGAGAATTCCAAAATTGCTAATGATTCATGTAAAGTGCAGTTTCTAATAAAAAAAGCAAACCATTATTAAATACATAAACAGATAAATACTTCAATTTCTATCAAAAAACGCATAAAAACATAAAAAATACAAAAATAATAGGTAACTTGAAAAGACGCGGTATCAGGCTACAGGTGCCATATGGCATCAGCTATAAAGATTCCCTTGTAGAATAAACGAAAAGAGTATCTACCTAATACTTTCTTTTAATATTAGTCCTGTAACATTTTGTGGCTCTGTTAAACACAATAACAATATCATTCACACGCAAAAACACAAAATTATAAAGCACATATTTGAAAGCGATGTCCATTTTTGAGCATTTTTTTGCACGCTGATGTTTAAGACAATTCATCTCGCTAACCATGCATTTTAATTGGCTATTTACCCTGCTCATCGAAAGACAGGTCCCTCCTAGACCGATTTGACCTATAACTTTTCAATCAACCACGATGGACGAAAAATTTTGCGCTGAAGTTTAAATGTCTGAAAGGTGATGCCATATGGCACCACTAGCCGTTAATGGGTTAAAAGTAGTATTATAAAGTTGTCTCATATTTAAACTATTTTAATTACATAGGTACCTTTACGATCTCATCCGATCTCATTCATTATTTTAATTCAATTCAGCAATGTAAACTGTCGTTTGACCAAAAAAAGTTCAAAATTGGTATACAAATTTCTTGTATAGTCGACGTCAAAGATATGTTTCCTCTTTTGATATTCCACTGTATAAGGCGAAAAATGTTTGAATATTTTAGGGTCGACTGTACTATAAATACGTAATTGCGTATTACATTAACAAAAAACTTAAGCATCGAAATCTTGTACCTTACACCAAACGTCAATTAATTTACCTTTTTAATATCCAATGCGTAACCGAAAACTCACTTTTAGCTATCTTCAGTAGAGATAGCCGCGGCGATTCCATTTATTTCAAAGTAATATAGCTCGTTAGAGTTACAAGGTCAACTAACGAATAAGTTTTAAACATTGTAAAGGAAAACAGAAATTTGATGAAAATGTACGTAGAATTACTGTTCAAAACGGTTTACGAGTATTTACCATGTATGTTATTGACCGAGCGAGCGAAGCGTCTCTGTTTCAGGTTTCGACAAAAAATCTTTCGTATGTTTGTCTGTGTGTCCGGATGTCCTCCTCTACAGGTCGCATTTCTCAACTGATTCTCGTGAAATTTTGTGAGCAGGTTCGATAATTATATAGAATTTTTTGTCGAATCAGTTTTTGGAAATTTTAAAATTTGAAAAAAAAAAGAAATTGCCAGGTCTACAGCTCACGGAGCCACTAGATATTTTTGAGTTTCCGATATTTCGGCGCTGTTGTAAGCACCATTTTCAAGGATTAACTGACGTGCTGCGAGTTTTATTCGTGGTCTACCCATACTCCATAGCGATCTACCCTCTTCTTGATTTGCTTTTTCCGCACAGTGTCACAGCTACTACTACCGTTCGCACTCTCGCTCAAAACTCGAACACGATTTATTTATTTAATCGTATGGCATTTATTTACGAACCGTGAGATCTTCGAGAAGACAAGTACGGTTGCCAGTTTTTTTTGCCGGTTTACTCGAACGCGATCACGACACACAACACTTACAGTATCAACAAAAAAAACTTATATTGATGAAAATGATTGAAAATGGGAGAGGAAAACTGTTAGGACATCTCATACACCATGACGACTGGTTTAGAGGAAGAACAGAGGGAAAGATAGAAGGAAAAAGAAAAAGGGGAAGACCTAGAATAACTATATATATGAAGCAAATAAAATAAAAAGTAAATGCTTCATCATCTTTATCTTTTTTTTCTTCTTTAGAAGCGAAGGACAAAGCTGGATGCTGAATAAGCTGGAAATTACTCCACCAACTCTTGTCGCTCTTGGCTCTTGCCCTCATAAATTTTCAATTTTACGGATTCATGCATTTGGCTCTATTGGTATAGTCAGCATCAAAAGTTGCTACGCATATGAAGGGACCAAAAACTATTATACCATTATAATAAAGACTTTAGGACTTTTAAAATGCGTAGCTACTTTTGATGCTGACTGTACAACATATACTACATAATGTGGAGTTTGATTTAAGTACAGTATGTACCGGCCAATAATAAATCACCTTCACATCCCAATAGTCATGAAATGACTCTGAAATTACCAATACACACGACCATATCTTCATTCAGATTTTTAAAATGAGTCTAAATCACACAAACTAAAATTACATAAAGAAAACTACAGTATGGGGTTCTTCAAGAAAGGAGTGTATACATTTTTAAAGGGTCGGCAACGTGCATGTGATACCCCTGGAGTTGCAGGCGTCCATAGGCTGCTGTGACCGCTTACCATCAGGCCGTACGCTTGTTTGCCACTGACGTGGTAAAAAAAATCTGGGCGGTGTATCCTTCGGGCATCTGAAGCTACCTAACGAACCTAACCTACCTTCTCATTGACTTAGTGTTAGATTGGTCACAGTAAAAAAAATAGGTAGGTTAGGTTCGTTAAGTAGCTTCAGATGACCGAAGGGCAAACCACCCAGGAATAGGAACCGCGTAGCGGGGCTCCTTCGACTCTAAGAAGGGAATCTTTTCGGATTGGCAGTGTATGTCAAAGTCAAAGTCAAAGTCAAAATATTCTTTATTCAAATAGGCCTAGCAACAAGCACTTTCGAATCGTCAGTTATAACATGTATTAACATATATATTAATTAATTATTTAGAGCAATTTATTGATGCTATTATTATTCTTCAAAATAAATATTGTTGTTGTAGACATGTCAAAGTAAGAAATTATTTTGTAGTAAAATTCACAATAGGATCGTCAAAAAATAAATAATAATAATAATAGAAAAATATATAAAAAATAGAAATCTAGACAGTTTCTAGAATAAAATCAAAATGACTATTTTTATAATAAAAGCAGTTGGTCGGCTAGTAATAAAAAGTCCATATTAGTAACCAACAAAATAGGGTGGTTGTTGGTTATGAAAACCACCGGGGGATGGGCAGCAGCATCCTTGGAGTGCGGTGGAGATACTGCGGTCGCCAACCCGCATGCCAAGCGTGGCGATTATGGCATATACCCCCCCGTGAATTTGGGGGAGGCCCATGTCCAGCAGTGGACGTCCTTTGGCTGATATGGTGGTGGTTATGAAAAAAGAAACTAACCGTCCAACCAGGTGGACAGTGTTATATTTTTTTATATATTCTGTTTAGAACTATTGGCGTTTTAGTTTCATATCCAGTCCTCAACATTATATACATCTTTTTAAAAGAACGCGTAGATAAATACGCCAATTATGTCCACAGGGGCAGAATTGAGGGCAACTGGCTAGTGACAAAATAAGCCATTACTGCACAAAGCTTCCCAAATTCCATTTTACCAAGATCTCCACACTCAATTGTGTTAAAGCTACCAGTACAAAGCTCGGACGAGCTAAGACCAGGGTAATACAAACACAATCTTAGTAACTCCATTCTCGCTACATTCTCGTCGCACCCTAATCAAATACTTGTCCAGGTCAATGTGACACCTCACGATTTATATTACAGTTTGATATCAGGGCATTTTTTCTGCAAGGTATGCAAGGTGTACGTACGCACGACTCGTACGTACGAGGTACGAGTACATTAGACATAAGAGTTGAGGAATTATTGCTATTTATCAGTCGGAGTGATGAGCAGTATTGTTTGTGTTCAAGAAATGAAGGTGATGCGCCCATTATATTAAAGCCCATATTATAAATACCAAAATTATACCATACTATCATACTTACATAATTAATAAAAAAAAATAAGGCATAGCGCGCTATGACGACGTCGTAAGGCGTTTTTTTTTGGGTGTGAAACAAGTACGAGTACTGGCCACGGAACCGCCGGAATGCGACACCATTTAGCTAGAAATTCTTCTTCGTGAAGGTCGACAGCTTAATGAAAAGTACATAAAATTGGAATGCGAAATGTAAATGTTAGATTGACCCAGAGGGCAGTCTCAGAACACTGGAATAATATCTGGGTTACAGAGTAAAATAGTGTCGACTATTGAAGTGGAAAATTTACAAATGGGACTGCCACGCTGCTGCAGTATAACTTTTAAATTGAAATTTATTTTCTGTTCATTTGCGGGTAAAGAGTAATTATTGAAATGTTAATTCGTGTGCCAGTGTCACATTATTAATTATATAGTATTTATTTATTTAAACTTACAGAGGGTTGCACCCAACTGTCTGTAATCGTCAACAGTGTTCGGTAAAGATTGAATTACTGATTATTTAAAATTACTCGTACCTGTAATCGTAGGTAAGTTGCACAGATGAAAAAGTGAACTAAGAACTTCACGTTTACCATTACCAGCACACACAACACTAAGTCAATACACACACACCACTATACCAATCACCACCCCCACCACCACCACCACCACACCACCACCCCCCCACTATACTAAGTCAATTAATGACTATGATTATACAGTTTTAGGTGGAAGCGTTAAAATTATTAATAATGCAAAGTGGTTTCGTGTATGTTACATTTGTAAGAAGGTAATAGTTGTGTATAGTCTAAAAGCCGAGCCACACCGAATGTGTTCTGAACACCAAGCTCCTGGCGTATCTTTAGGTAACGATCTCCTTAGTGACCGGGTACGGGTTCCGCCGAAACCGGTCCACTGGGGACCTTCTGATACATGCTACTCATCTTTGGGGCGAGGCCATCGGGAAGCATGGTGAAGCCTTAGCCGTCTCTCGATGTCTCCAAGGCCTTCGATAGGGTTTGGCATGACAACCTTGTAAGCAAGCTTTCTGCGTATGGGATCCCATCTGGTCTGCGCTCTTGGATTTCTGATTTCCTGAGAAACCGATCTATTTTCATCATCGATCATTGACGGGTGCTCGTCTGATCTTTTGGCAATTACTGCCGGGGTGCCTCAGGGTTCAGTTCTCTCCGCGACTCTCTTTTTGCTGCACATTAATGATCTGCTTAAGCCCCGTATCTTTAGGTACGCCGACGACAGCACAGTCACGGAGAGATATTTCGCGGGCTGGTAGTGGTGAGATTCAATCCCTCAGGGAAAATATGGTGGAGCGGACGAATGCGACCTTGAGAGCCGTATCCACCATATCAACCAAAGAACGTCCACTGCTGGACATAGGCCTCCCCCATATTCACGGGGGGTATATGCCATAATCGCCACGCTTGGCATGCGGGTTGGCAATCGCAATATCTCCACCGCACTCCAGGGATGCTGCTGTCCATGCCCCGGTGGTCTTGGTCGTAGTTTTAGGACATACCCGGGTCCGGGGAGAGCCGTATCCGATTGGGGTGAAACTAATTTGGTCGCGTTCAACACCACCAAAACTCAGGCGTGCCTTTTCACTGCGAAACGGAGTCCTTTCACCTTGACTCCTACTTTCCAGAATGTATCTCTACCACTGACTGATCACCTTGAGCTCCTTGGTTTGAGTCTCAGCTCCAACTTGAACTTTGGGTCCACTATCGAATCCAAGGCTAAAACTGCAGCTAAAAAACTTGGTGTCCTGTATAAGGTAAGGCGGTATTTCACACAGAAACAGCTTTTTTCCTTGTACCAAGCACAGGTTCGGTCGTGCATGGAGTACTGCTGCCACCTTTGGGACGGTTCCGTCAAGTATCAGTTAGCGGCCTTGGATTCGATAGAACGCCGTGCTCGTAGGCTTTTCGAGGATAATCCAGCGGTCGAATCTAAGTTACTGAGCTTGGAACACCGTCGTCGAGTCGCTTGTTTGTCTGTGTTATTTCGGATACATTTTGGAGAGTGTGCACAGGAATTACATGACTTATTTCCGCCCTCCCCATTCCGTCACCGGACATCCAGACGCGGTGAGCGGTTGCATCCTTAGGTTGTCAGCCTACCATTTATTCGCACGAAGCGATTTGCTTCTTTCTTAATGCGAACAGCTAAGGACTGGAATTTACTGCCGCCGTCTGTATTTCCTGATACATACAATCTGGGTCTCTTCAAGACAAGAGTGAATAGGCTATTACTGAATCAGTGAGCAACATCTTAGGCCTTGTCATCGCTTTCCATCAGGTGAGACTAAGGCCAATCGCTGGTCAGTCTATCATTAAAAAAAAGTTGTAACAAATATTTCAACGTTAACGTTACAAAAAGTCCGTCTGCAGCTACAATTTGGTCTCTCACTCATAAAAAGTCGGATTATTTAATCCTTTAGACGGTGTGATATAATCTTGCTTTCGACATTTAAATCTGTTGCTTTTGTAACTAGGACTGTCGACATCAAATAGTATCTAAATATATTTTTGACGTCAGCTGTGCCCTGTGCCACAAGCTTAGCTTATCCAAGTCCTAACCTTTCGATGCCGACGTTGTAATCCACGAGTGTGCTTTCCGAAGTGAATGTCAATGACATCTCCGTTTATTGGCGTAGGTACAGTCAGCCGAGAACGTTGTGTACCACTTATCGTGTCTATCATTTATTTGTTAAGGTCCAAAAGTGACTGACTACTTTCCAGGGCCTCAATTTTTTTCATTTTAATTGACAGTAGAAGACAGCCCTTATGATATAGCTTTTATTTCATATCTATGTCAGGCACAGATATCAGAGTAAAGCAGATCTATTCTGACAGGTCTTCACTTGTCAGTGTCTCCGTTTTCATAACTGCAAATTGTACTGAACTGACGTCTGTGACGTTTTAGTATATATGGGATTTGAAATTTTGGTGTGCTTTTAAATGGAGACAATTCGTTCTATCTGCCCCGTTCTAACTTATCTTGGTTAACCATAAGGATTCAAAGAGACAACTACGTATATGAAAAATCATCTTGCTGGAAGAATCATCTTATGGAGCTGTTGGTATTATTAATCTTAGATGTCAGGTTACCCTTTGTTTGTAAAGACAGAGAACTAAGAAATGGGGGTGTCATTAGACATGTTACATTGGAAATACAATACATGATGTGGACATGGAGTATCATATTTTTTAAATCTCAAATTGTGCTCTAGTTTTACAATTATTAGTTGGATTTCTTTGAAGATGAAACCAAAATATTTAAAAAAATCTGCTTCTTTTGATGTAGAGGTACAATTAAGAACCCGGAAAAATAAAACGATTATCATAGTCATAAACCGCTTAATGTTGTTTTATACGGATTTTGACTTCATTTATCAATAAAAAAAATTATACATATTTAAATTAGGATTGCTTTCAATCTTAAAACGTAAGAAGCTCTCGCTAATTTTCCCTTGGACTCTACATTGAGGAGCATTACTAAGTTTCGATCGGATCGTATGTTCTCTTTCTAAAACCCACCCTTACAATCATTAGTAACGCAGGGTAATGTCTGACTCATCAGATCCGAACTACAAACTGATTCACCGCAAACTCTGACCCACTGGCCAGGTTCCTAGATCTCAAACAAGAAAGGGCTTAACTACCAAGTATTTACCAGAACAATAGGACGTTTTGAGTTAGGGACGGTTAACATCGTAACTACGCCGGCAACTTTATTACCAGTTTAGGTAAGTTCGGTTCCTATACATATAATCTAGCTCCGTCACTATACGGAGCATTAAATTGGATTTCAAATGTTCAATGTGTGCTTTGTTGCTTACATTGAATAATGTACGAGTGTTGAGTATAATAACACATTGAGGGCATATTGAGGGACCGTATCAACGGCAACCTCTTGACGATTATGCTTTTAAGCGCACTTGCGGGCCAGATTTTGGAACCAACTGTGAGTTTCGTGTGCCACAAATGTAAACACTAATGTCGTTCCGGGATGGACTTAACATACATTATATATATTATATGTATAGATTATACATATACGTATACGAGAGGCGCTGTGCCTTACGTACAGACAGACGCTGTTTAAAGCATCTGTCAAGATGAATGAGGCCTATGATGCTTAAAACATTGAGTGTTGTCTGTATGTTCAGTTTTATTTATATTCCCACTACGGTGAAAAATGCATACCTACAGCCTGCCTTAAGGTAAGTAGATATCATTGGATATAAACGTTTGTCGGCCCTTTATTGAATTGTGGATTCTTTGTGTCAACAGCTTTAAAAAGAATACCTACCCCCGAGGCGTCCGCTAGTGAGAACTGGAGAAGTGTCAGTACTAATGAACTGGGGAAGTGGGGACAATTTTCTACAAAATGCATTATACGTTTACACATCGTAATGACATGCAAAATGTTGAACCAAATGGATCTCCAGTAAATAACTTCGTTCGCTGAACCGAATTCCGCTCCCTTCCGTTTGCGTGCGACCAGTATTTTCCTGACACAAAACAAATTTCGTGAAACAATTTGTGTTTTTTTCCAATGCGCAATGCTTTGCTTTTTTACCGTGTGAAAAATACGCCGAAGAGTTGTTTGTAACTGAGAGTTCAGATTATCATATACATTAATACCTAACATTATAAAATTTAAACGATCGTGAGTTATATTAACACAGTAAAAGTACGGTAGAATCCCATGTAATCTTTTTTTTTAGGGTTAGCTGGAAAATATCTTTTCTGGAGAAAGTTCGCCTTTGTACTTCGATCTTGTGTGACATGTATATGCTTTAACCTGTTATTATGTACAATCGCGGAATGAAAAGGTTCGTCACGTTTCAACTCTATTTTAATGCGGTTAAGGTCGAAAATTGACGTACCTACTCATTCCGTGACTATACAATAAAGTGCTTATTGTAATAAGTGCTTATTGATACTTATGAATTGGCAAAATGCTTTGAACACATTGCAAGTCCTTCATCAAAAGGACAAGGTACAATAGCTACATGTTGTGCTGAGTTGATGGTGAAAGACCTGAATTTGGCTCTAGCCGCCAACACTCGTCAAATCAAAGAAGGGGTAACGTTCTGACGATTCTGGAGTCGCAAGCATCCACAGGCTACGGAGTTTCCTTGTGCTTACCATTAGGCAGGCCGTATGTTTGTTTGCCACCGTCGTGGTATGAAAAATATGTGGCGTGTACTGCTGCTGCTATTTTTTTTCCACAAGCAGTCGTTACAAAGAGTTACATTTTGTGAATAACATTACATAGAATGTTGACAAAAGAGTGCCAAAAAGTTAATAGATTATGTTACTAATGTTACTATTAATTGTCGAAACGGAACCGAGGTGTGAAAAATAAAAGTAACTCATTTCGGCGGAACCCTAAAACATGGCATCATGGGCGTAATATCTAGCACATATATTACATATACACTCGTATCACTGCTATAGTAGAATTATGCATTACCTCAAATCTAAATGATACATCACAACAGTCGTAAATCCGAGTCATTAGGGCTGAGCGCAGATTCCGCTATCTCACATGGACTCGAGCGGATAATCAAATTCGTTTATTTACCTATGTTAGGTAAAGGAATTGAGTTGACTGTGGGATTTTATTTGATTAGTCGGTTAATGGGTTAATTAAGACTCGGTTTTAAAGATCCATTAGACGTTATGAATAAATAAATAACAGATATTGGGAGTCAATCTTACACAAATCGACCTAGTCCTAAACTAATCAAAGCTAAGGTATGTTCTGTACGCTATGTATGATATAGTGGTACATACTTACATAGATAAATAAATAACTTAATTCATAGAAAACATCGAAGACTCAGGAACAAATAATATTCTTGCCCATCACACATAAATGCCCTGACCGGGATTCGAATCAGGGACCTCCGGCTTCATAGACAGGGTCACGACCAACTAAGCCAAATTGGTTGTCATGTCAGATCACCAGGTCATGCAAGGCCACTACCAACTAAACCAAAGTAGTTATGTTGGTAAGGTATGTGAATAATGGACCGAGCTACCAAAATTCAATCTGACATTCGGGATTAGATGTTTATAAAAACCGGCCCTCCATCGCTCCAAAAAGCCTAGTTTTTGTTGATTTAAATAGCCTGATAATACTGATTGATTTAAAAACGGACTCCAATTAGGATTCGATTATGCATGCCCCTAATTTCTTCCATGTATCCTTGAACTCGCCGCGTCTATAGAGGCACGTTTAAGTTCGTACATAAAGCTATTAATTGACAACTACCTATTTACTTATAGTTACTACAGCGCACAAGTTTAATTTAACTGAGTGACTAATCGATATAGGTGTAGTGTAGATGTACCTATCTTCATGCGCTGAACGATGCTGCAATTAGAATCGCACCTTAATTGCTCTTTCTGCCTTCTATTTGAATAGTTACGAGTATATACAATTACTTTAACAATCGTAATATAAATTTATAGATATTTACAAATCTGTGTGTAATTTTGCAGGAATGTATTTTCCTACGAAAGAGAGAACCTTCGAAAAATACATCGAAATCAAGTAGCTAGTTAATTGTAATGAATTAGGGACTTTATATTTGTTAAGATTACATTACTATTTTTGAGGAAAACAACCCTTCAATTATTGAGAAATATTTAGCCCCCTGTCTACCCAGGGTTCAACTTTGTGGGCGATGGGCTACCAACTTATCACTGCAATATCACATTTTCTCCATCTTAGAACGTACAATTGCGAAATGTGACACTGAAATTAAAAAAAAATCATATGCTCTGCCTACCCCTTTCGGGAAATCAGGTGTGAGCTTATGTATGTATGAATTTAGACAATTTCAAAGGCCTGCATAATTGCATATACTAGCCTTCGTTTGTCTCTAGGTTTCAACACAAGAAATCCTCACGTCTTGTTATTCTTTTAACCTTTAACTGACACGGTATATACATCTCACAGACGTCATGCCTATATTTTGAACTTTGTCACCGTGACATAAAGTGTTACTTTGACAGTTCTCTAAACACATCGTCAGTTGAAGGTTAACTAGAGTCGCCAGTAGGTACTTGACGGTATAGGTACGAGGGGCGTTCAATAAATTCTCGGTATTGACATCTTTTAAACCTCTTTGGTAAACTTTTTAATACTGGCCGGTAAAAGTCATTCATTATTATTAAAAAAAAGTAAAATTAAAACGGCGATGTTCTTTTGTTTTTTTGTAAGTACCGAACAAACGTGATCACTATGAGCGTTATTTCAATGTTGGTTAAATTAAAGCACCGAGCGGTAATAAAATTCTTGACCAAACACGTAAAAAATCAATAAGCTATAAAAAAGAAATGAATTATGTTTACTGTGAGTCTGCTCCTTCTTTATCAACAATTCAGAAGTGGTCAAGTCAATTTAAGCATGGGGTAGAGAGTATCGAAGACGACCATAGAGCTGGTCGGCCCGTGGTGAAAAGTGGAGAAAATTATATCTGAAGATGGTTGAGTAAAGGTGAAAGCAATAGCTCAAAGAACTAATCATTCTAGTGGTACTAGACACGATATAATTCATGACCATCTTAATATGTCAAAAGTCAGTGCGATATGGGTACCGCGAATCCTGACACCGCTTCAGAAGAATACGCGTGTTGCTCGTTGTTCCGAATTTCTTGAGGTGTGCGGTGAAATTCCTGATAAGATACTGCAAAATTTTGTTAGTAGAGATGAAACGTGGGTTCATCATTATGACCCTGAGAGCAAACAAGAGTCCATGCAGTGGCACATTAAAGGAACTCCTCACCCCAAGAAGTTCAAGGTCGAGCCTTCAGCTAGCAAGGTCATGGTCACAATATTCTGGGATTGTGATGGAATGTTGCTGTCGATTATAAAGAAAAGGGTGTAAGTATTAAAGGAGAGCACTACGCTAATATTATATGCCAAATAAGGGAAGCAATCAAACATAACAGACGGGGAAAATCAGCCAAAGGTGTTCTGCTTCTACACGACAACGCCCCTGTGCATAGTGCTCATATTGCCAAGGCTGCTGCTCTTGAATCTGGACTCGAAACTATTACATACCCACCGTATAGTCGAGACTTGACCCCGAGTGACTTATATTTGTTTCCCAATGTCAAAAAGAATCTACGTGGAAATTAATTTTCTAACGATGAAGCATTGAAGAAAGTAGTGTAGGAGCATTTTGACACCAACAACAAAAAATATTTTTATGAGGGGTTAAAAATACTATTTGACCGGTCTTATAAGTGCATAAACATAGGAGAGGAGTATATTGAAAAATAAAAATAAAACACCTATAATATTCTTTTGTTTTCATTCTAATACCGAGAATTTATTGAACGCCCTTCGTATACTATCATCAGGCTGGCCGTATGCTTGTTTGCTATACTCATACAAAAAAGCTTCCATGTCAAGGGAAACTTTTCAAACAATCGCATTTTAACGGACGCAACTTACACTAACCAACGGTTTGAAACAACAAAATAATTACATAATAAAATATTGCAAAATGTATTTAATATCTGTGTACCTAATTTCAAACGAAATAAAGTCTATTCCTTATTCTATTTGTTTTAGTTTTTTTTTAGTATTCTGTCATTTTATGTTTTAAGTTATGTTATTGTTATATAAATTTAAAAAATATGTATTCCAGTTAACTGTATCTTCATTTACACCGTATTTTTATAATGAAATATATAACTGCAGCCGCCAATTACGGGCGCGGTGAAGCGGATCATTCCCACTTGTATTTTGCTTAATTTTCCTTTCGCATGTTTTTCCCATTTTTTTCATTTAAGGGTAGTTTTTTAGCTAAACAGCTGGGGCCTATTCCATAATAACTTGTATCTTATTTTATGGGCTAGTCTCTTTTCAACCTATTTCATTAGAAAGGGACCTCCGCTCACATTATGGAATTGACGCCATTGTTTAGCTACACAACTACCCTCAATTGAAAAAAAAAAACAAAGGAAAGTTGGTCACAGTTTCAAGCAATTTTACCAATAAGGATGCGGTTTCAGAAAAAATATTTGGGAAATCAAACTTAGTTCTGAATCATTCGCGAAAAAATGACATGTCACACGTGAATAAATCATGATATCTTGTACTGTCGTGTTAATAGGTCTGTGGAGCACAGTTGAACGATCACAGAGTATTGCCTATAGAAGGTAACTGTGAACGACTAGTGTTTAATCTGTTCATTGAGAGAGAGAGAGAGAGACAGCTACATCTAGAGGTATTGGCAGGACAGAATCTCTGTGCAGTAGTTTAATTACACCGAGAGCTTACATGATGTCTCCCAAATCTCAACTAGCCACATCAACATCATACAATCAGAGGAGACAAATAAGTGTGACCCAAAGAGTCTAGATATTTCTAGAATTTCGCGCGTAGCCAGTGGCTTAGGTTTTTTCGCTTCGTAGCGATATCTCGCGAAAAGCATAGAACCCGATTTAATAATATGTTCCTGGCAGCAAATTGAATAACATCAATAATTATCACGATATTCTTACGTTATTACGACGCTGAATTTGTGTCAATAAAGAAGACGGCAACGCGCTAATATCGTATTTCACAATACTATATATATATTTTCTTACGTTACCAATAAATAAATCAAATCATACGAAAATTCGAGGAAAAAAAGTATAAAAAATTCATACGTACTGAAACATAAAAAAAGGACGCAGGTTGACCATAAACAATTTTGACGTCATTAGGCATATTTCCCTACAAACTTCATAGTAACCGAGCGTCTTTGACGTTTCTTAAAAAGATGCTGATTTGACTATCAGTGAAATACCGTATTCTTTTTGAGTCGCAAGCATCCATAGGCTGTGGCCCGTGAATTTGTTCGCCAACGTCGTAGTATTCAAAAAGTTCACACAAATAAACTGTTGGTAGTGCCTTTCGTCTGCTTATCGCACCTAATATAAAGTTACTTAATTACCTACTAGAGGTTTCGAATAAATAAAATTGCATACTGCATTCAGCACTCCCCTTACTATGCTAATTAATTGGCTTCATTAATCGCGAATGTAATTTTACGTCCATTGGAAGTGACGTACTACACCTTATCGTTGATTTTCTCGAAAAGGTTTCATCAAACATTCACCGTCATTGCAATTTGAATCTTGTGTGACAGTCATATAGTTTATATTCCTACTGAATGTTGGTACCAGTCACGACCTTTGTATTCTCGGTCATGTTATTCAAAGGTGTTGTTACAGTCATGAGCGGAAGCGTTGTACCTCATTCATAAAACTTAACAAGTCAAGGAATGTTTTGTTCCATTCTCACAAATAGAAATGTGAAAGTGACACAATAGTATATTACGATACAAGGGTTGTAAAAGAAAGAAAGGCTGATATCGCAGATGTTTGAGGCCCGAGCCGCAGGCGAGGGTCATAAATATGCGAGAGAGGGCTTTCTGTTTTACGACCCGTGTTTTGTACACAATTTTACGTCACCACTTGGCCCAAAAGGTGTGGTGTAAATGAATTTTACCGGCATTTTAGCTTAACCTGCAGCGAAAGTAGATAGGTTTGATACAAATTCATGAATCATGAATAAAGGTAAATATTAATAGTTGATAGATTTACAAGAAATACAGTTCGAATTTTATCCAAAGAAGCCAGAAAGAGTCATAAATAAATTAATTATTTTATTTGTCAGATAGAACGTGTTAATGTTCATTCATAATCCCGGGTATTATATCCATTTGTTTCTGTAGTGAGCAGAGACATTTTGTTCCTGAGACTTGGATTTTTCCTATGTGTTTAATTATATATCTATTAAATATATCGTCGTCTAGTACCTATAACACAAGCATTATTTGAGCTTACTATGGGACTAGTTCGATTTGTGTAAAAAATTGTCCCGTAATATTTATTTATTTATTTATAATATTTATTAGCCGAAAGATTTTCACTGCTGGACAAAGGCCTCCCCCGAGGAATGTTTATTACCTTCATTCAAAATGTAGCACCAAATTTATCATACCACTGTTATCCTTACAGACAACAGCCGGTGTGATGCACCTACGTAACAAAACTATTGTATTATAACATAACAGATATGAATGGCGTGATTAAATCACTGGAAGACGCTCTTATGCTTGCAATTTATCAACTATATTATTACGCGCTGCATAATCCCCGCTTGTCCGGAGAAATGGTTTCTATGGGTGAATATCCGCCAGAGATGTGCACAGATTTGTTTTCATATATTTGACACCTCGGAAAATTGACAGTATCGGTTGAGGAATGCGTCCTGTAGAGGAGAACAGCCGGACAGACGTACGCAAGCTTTATTCTTCGGAGCCAGTTGTGTTGTTCTACTTATATTTTACCTAGCACGTTATTTAATAATTTTAAGTGTTAGTTATTGAAAAATAATACATAGGTGTGTCTTGCTGACAAAATAATTGTAATTGAATCCTTATAAAATACGCAAATGTGTATCCTCTGTTTATTAACTACATAGTATTTAGTGCCGGTCAGCTCTGCGTCATTTGACATAGTGGGCGGTGTTGGATTTTAAGTTTTAGTTTTTGGTGTAACAAAGCAACTGGAATTATATACTTATTATAATTGAACAAATTCGGTTTGCTTCTAAATCATTGAATGAATGAATGAATGATCGTTTATTTGGAAAAACAAGCGTAATATAAAGGTGGTAGAAAATACATATAGACCGCATCTTGTTTTGCCATTACTGGCGTACAAATGTTATGTGTATACACAGAATAATATTTAACTACATTATTAATACATTACATTATTAACTTTAACATATTTATATTAGCATACTAATTATAATCTACATTCATTTATGAATTCATTAATCGAATAATAACAATTATGAATTAAATTACTGAATAGTTTTTTCTTAAATATAATAAAAGGCATTTCTTTAAAATCGTCGGTCAGGATGTTAAATATTCTAATAGCCATACAGTAAACATTTTTCCGAGATAGAGCTAACCTGGTTTTAGGTAAGTGTAATTTATTTCTATACAACCCTCTTTTAGAGTTAGTTGTTCTTACTTCAAACAGAGATAAGTTTTTTTTTACAAAGATACACATTTCAAAAATATAGAGAGATGGTAGTGGTAATATGCTTTTTGCTTGAAACAGTGGTCTACAGTGGGCTAAAAAGTCGGTTCCACACAAGGTTCTCAAACATTTTTTTTGTATTTTAAAAATGGTCTCCGCTTCAGCCGAGTTCCCCCAGAGTATAATTCCGTATCGTAAGATAGATGCCACATATCCGTGGTATGCAGAAAGTGCAGCTTCTTCCGACACCACATTTCGCACACGATATAAAACGTAAACAAAACGATCAATTCGATTGTGCAAACTATCAATGGGATTCTTCCAATTACAAAACCTATCTAGTGTTATACCTAAAAATGTTGTGGATTCAACTTCTTCAATTTTTTTATTATTATATTGTATATTTAAATTAATATGTTTACTTTTACATGTCTGGAATTGTATCATTTTTGTTTTGTTTAAATTAATGCTTAAGTTGTTTTTGTCCAACCAATTTACTATGTCTATCAATGTGTTATTAATTTCTGTTTCAAAGGTCATAACATCATTACATTTTATGAGTATAGTAGTATCATCGGCAAATAGGATACATTCGTGATTTGTAGCATCTGGTAGGTCATTGATGTATATGAGAAAGAGCAATGGACCCAATATACTACCTTGTGGCACTCCTGTGGAATTGAGTCTGTATTTCGACCTATATGTTAATTTATTACGACCAATAATTTTTGTAATTTCAACACACTGTTGTCTGTCACTGAGATAGCTATTGATCCAGTCATAGGTAAGACCTCTTATGCCATGTTTGTAGAGTTTATTGAGTAGTATTTCATGGTTTACAAAATCGAAAGCTTTACTCATGTCTAACAGAATTGCAACTATCAGTACGCTGTTGTTGAGACTTTCAGTGACACATTTTACTAAGTGAAAACATGCTTTAGAAGTTGAACAATTTTTACGAAAACCGAATTGCTGATTTTTTAATGTTTGAGATTGGTCAATAAAACTAGATATTTTAATATGCATTGTTTTCTCAAAAATTTTTGAGAGGACTGGTATTAAGGTTATAGGTCTGTAATGACTAGGCTCTGATTTGATTCCTTTTTTATACAATGGTTTTACCAGTGAGTATTTAAGACGTTTCGGAAAAATACCTTGAGTGAATGAAAGGTTGAGGATATGACTTAATGGTTTTGATAAAGCATTAGCACATAGTTTAACGACCCTGGTGCAAATATTGTCGTAGCCTGTAGCGTTTGTATTACGCAAATCTTTAATAATTTTAATCACGTCAGACGCAACAACGGGAGTTAGAAAGATACTTTTGTTATTTTGGGGTATATTTAGATTTTGTCTTGCTTGTTGAGATCTCTGAGTCGTTAAATTTATAAAGTAATCATTCATTGTTTCTGCTATATGTTGAGGATTATTAATAGTATTTGAACCCATTACGATCTCTGCAATTTCTTCAGTGTTTTGTTTTGCATTACAGTTGTTTTTTATTATTTGCCATGAGGCCCTGCATACACTTTTAGATTTATTTATAAATCGAGTATTAGAAATCTGCCGTGCTTTCTGCAGGCACTTTTTTAGTATCCATGAGTAGTTTTTATACTGTTTTAAATAGTCTTTATTTCGAGAAGCTTTTTTGTATAATATCCGTTTATTCAAACAGCACTTCTTTACTCCTTTCGTAAGCCATTTATTCCTTATAGATTTAACAACTTTTTTAATTTTAAGGAGTGGAAAACAGAGGTCATAAAATAGCAAAAAAAGGTCATGGAATTGATTAAATGATGTATTAGTGTCTGTCTCTCTCAAAGCTTCATCGAAAGATAATGCAGAAATGCAATCTTGAAATTTTAGTAGATTCTCTTGACTATAATCTCTTATTACCTCATGCCAAAAACGTGGTTTGCTTTTCACTGATTTTTCTAATTTTATATTGAAAGACAAGCTTTGACCAGTTTCATGATCGGAAAGAGCTAAGGTATGGATTACAGTTTTGGTATCTGTAATATTACTTGCTATTAAATCTATGCAAGTTTTTTTTCTTGTGGGTTGGAAAATATGATTATTGATATTGTAGTTAGACAAGATTGATGTTAATTTTTTTTTTAATTTTATTCTCTTTTAAGACATTAATATTCCAATCACCACAAAGTACTACACGTTTTCTATTATTCTTAGTTATTATTCCCAATAGTTGATTTAACAAAGAAAAAAATGTTTTTACGTTCGATGATGGTGTTCTGTAAATGCAGACCACTATCAGATTAAATTGAGGTATTTCAACACCACAGCTTTCGAACTCATATGGTTCTGATAGATTTTTAACTGACTCGAGAACTTTGTATTCTAAACCTGTCTTAATAAGGATACATGTTCCGCCTCTTTTTTCATTTTTCCTGCAAAATGAGGTAGCAACATTATAGTTATTGATAGTAAGGTTCGACATAGAGCCTGATTTTATGAAAGTTTTACATAAACATATAACTTCTAAATTACCCAAGGATACATAAAGGTCATCAATTGCAGACTCAAAAATATCTCTTTTACCTAATATTCCTGCAATATTTTGGTGAAAAATATTTATTGTTTTTAATTTATGTACGAAAGGATTGAGTCGGATCGGTTACAGTATTCTCTATTTTATTTACACTCAGGTTGGTAAAGTAATAAGGGATTGTCCCTTTTTTTAATTGTAATTTCTTACACTGGGGTGTAGAGCATACGAATGATGTGTCGTCTGGTTTAATATGATTATAGTAGGCGTCCTTATAGTCCATTTGATCTACAATTGTGTTAATTTTCTTGCATATGTTATTCAAATAATTCGTTCTGCCCTTATACCTATAGATAGTGACATCAACGAATTTGCAATTTCCGTGCTTCATACAGAATTGGTGTAACATTTTTATTCGAGTAATTTTGATCGACAAAAAAAAGCACTTACATAGACGTTCATCTGTTATTCTTTACTTTCATCTACATACTCGTAGTTTTACACAAGTTTCCGACGCAGAAGCTCCAACCTCTAACTTCGAGTATCGCCACTAAGTTCTGGCAATCCTTCTGCAAACTGCGAATGACTCGATATACAATTCAGTTTCACGTTACACAGACTATCTGTCGTGCAAGTTTCTGATATCTTGTAGATCAAAGGGTTTTGGTGCTATGAACATTTCGGTTTCGGCTTGTTTATACGAAACTAGAATTGGAACTATTACAAGACTGATTGGAGTTGGGATTTTGAAATCGTTGATGCGAATTCATAACATTTATTGAGTTTTGCTCAAGTTTTGCTACCCCAAAAGGGTAGGATAATTTAATTTAATTAAGTTCAATTTGACTATCGTACCACAGTGTGATAATTGATTCGATTGTAAATAGGACTCAACACTAGTAACGCGTCCCGTAAGTAGACCTAATGATAATAAAGGTTTTTAGTCATAAGGGGAACGCAGCCTCATAAACTGATTTTCTGCTACTTGGGTGTAGTATAGTGTTTACATAAATCGAAAAAAATATTACTATAACTAAACGAACACGTATCAATAGTTGTGGCAGCTCACTTTACAACGTGTAATTTTTCTGAAATACATAAGTATACAATGTAAGTAACTAGGCTCCAACCGGTAGGTTTGGGTTCCTATTTCGTGAGCTCGTAGCCGGTTACACTCACTAGGTTTGATCTTTTAGAATAGTTTATGTGACTGTACTATACAAATAAAAATATAGGTTTCTAAATGTAGTGTGTGTGTAGTGTTGTAATTTTGTAGTACTGTGACACTGTAATTTTATAGCAATCTTGCTATAAAAACAAAATTTTTTTTCGTAAATAATTATATACGATGTATATTCTTCTGCAAAATGATACTTTGCAGATATTTAGCGCCGGTTCTTCTCGTGGCAAAGGTTTATTTTTCCAAACCGGTTGTAATTCAGTGAGATTCATAGGTGCATATAACATGCTTAAATCGAATAATAAACAACTTTTTTTTTTTTTTGTTACTTATAAAACATAATAAGTCAGAGGCACTAAGTAATGAATTGATGGATTGTTTGTTTGGAAGTAACAAATCTGATGCGTAGATATTAGGTTGATTCAATATTATTGATAAACAGTGGCCCGCATATTCTAAGTATTTTACATTTATTATCACAAACATAGTGCTTATTATTCTTTGACCTACGTTTTAACCTTCTTTTTATGAAATGATTATCAAGTATTAAATAAATAATAATAAATAATAAATAAATATTAGGGCACCTTTTTTACACAAATCGAACTAGTCCCACAGTAAGCTCAATAAGGCTTGTGTTATGGGTACTAGACGACGATATATTTAATAGATATATACTTAAATACATAGAAAACGTCCAAGTCTCAGGAACAAATGTCTCTGTTCACCACAGAAACAAATGCCCTTACCGGGAATCGAACCCGGGACCTCTAGCTTCGGAGGCAATGACACTACCAACTAGGCTAAACAGGCCGACAAAGTATTCATTTTCTATATTGGCAGAAACACCGTAACATGCAGTAATATATAAAATTAGATTTCAATAACATAGTATTGACCATCACGCAAACGGTCGTTGGCTGCAAAAACTGTTTTATATTGCTATAATCATGGATGGTTCGCTATAACAGTGCTAAGTATTGAGTAGTTGACTATGTTCGGATCCGCTTCTCGCTCTGCTCTAATCTTAAATGGATAGACCTCATGTTGTACGGTAATTGGCAGTTATAAATGGGTTGAAACAAAGGGGTTTACCGCTTCGCTTCTCGCCTCGCTATCCGCTCTGCACTACTATAATAACAAACATAAGTTCACATAAGGGGACATAACCTTATGTGACCTTATGTTTGTTGTGTATACACAGGTCGTGTAGGCTTTAATATTGGCAATCGCTTGCAATGATAAAATATATTTGTCTGCCTCCCACCAATTCTCGCAAACCAGCAATTATTTGTAAGTGTCCCAGTTTAAAAAAAAAGAGTATTTCTTAAGTTGTTTTTCCTTCAAAGATAGCTTAGGTGTATTTTATTTATCTTCTGGAGTGATATTAATAACTATTTATTTTTATAGTCAGTATTTCAGTCATAACTTCAGATAAAATTTCTCAGAATTGAAAAAAAAAATTTGGGACACAGAGAGTTACTGCAAATGCTCTTAGGAAGAGTCCTTTTAAATATTTGCTTCTCTTACAGGGCCCACCGTGTATATAGATTTGTCACTTACGAGTAAAACGCATTATACTCGTAAGTTTTTGAGCCTATAATGGGAGACATCTAGTAAATATTCAGTAAACTGAGACGGTGTACATGTAGAACGCAAAGGTCGATAGTAAAATAAACAAACGATCGGTAGCAATGGGTGGCATAGCCACGCTTCTTGCTCCGCTACCCGCCCCGCTTTACTCCTGTAGCAGCGGCTTTACGCAGCAGTGTTGCCAACCTTACAGTATGAGTACGAGTAATGGTAATAAGTCAACGTTGGCAGGTTGGTTCGTTAAGGAGCGTTTAAATATATGTTTCCCTATTCTACAAAATGTTGTACAAGTATGAAATTTCGGATGTATTTGTTCAGTTTCCACTTCTGGGTCCTTCATTATATCAATCTGATGGCGCCAAATAATTGTATATCTATATATATATATAAAAGAAGAAATACTGACTGACTCATCAACGCACAGCCGAAACTATTAAAGCTAGAGAACTGATTTTTGGACAGTCGGTTACATTTATAGCGTAGGCTAGGGATAAGCAAGGATTTTTCGAAATTCATCCCCTAAGTGGGTAAAACAAGGGATGAAAGTTTGTATGGGAAAAGTAAAATTTTTGGACTTTGAAACTTGAAATTTCGTGTATAGGCTCTCTATTTAAATATATCAATAGCGTATCTCATCGTTTATCGAAATTCTTTTTCAAAAGGGGTGAAAAAGGGCTTTCAAATTTTGAATGACGAGCTAATATTTTTTGAAGTGAGAGATTGGAAACTTCGTATATAGACTCTCTGTTTGAATACCACAGATACGTATTTAAGCGTTTTCCTAATTCCCCCCTATAAAGAGGTGAAATGGGGGTTCAAAGTTTGTACAGTTAGAGATTTGAAACTTCGTATATAGACTCTCCGTTTAAATACAACAAATACGGTACGTCTGATGTGATAGATAACCAAAATATAAATTGTTTACGGTATCATTAAGTCATTAATTAACATAAGAATAAAGTTTCTATGTTTTAAGAATTTAATAGTAAAGTAAGAGGTCAACAGGTGGCATTGGTAGTATTAATTTAATTATATTTCAAGTCATTCTCTTAATTACTTCACGTTTTAATATAATTTGGTGTACATATAAGAAATGAATGACCAATGGCATTTGATGATAATGATTTTTGTTAATAAGGTATCTTAGACCGCCTAAATTATGTAATGGAACTAGATTACAAATAAAAGCTCTTCATAAAAACGTTATCGTAGCTACAGTAATCACAGGTAGTGCTCGAGGCGAAATAGTGTATATTCCTAAAATACCGATAATACCATCAGACTACCCGTTCGAGTTCAGAAGAACACAATTCCTTCTAAGTTCGCAATGACTATTAATAAATCCCAAGGACAGTCACTGCAAATGGCAGGGATTGATTTAAGAGAAGACTGTTTCTCTCACGGTCAATTTTACGTGGCATGTTCTAGGGTGAGTTCTGCCAGCAGTCTGGTCATCTTAGCCTCCAAAGGAAATGCCGCTAATGTTATTTATAAAAAGGTGTTACGCTAAGGTGACCAGCTTATTATTTTCCTGTTTTCTGCGCCGTGACTACGTCCACGTGAATTTTTCTCTTTTGTCAAACAGATTTGCATTCCCTGTTTCGCCCTACGGTTGACTGGTAACAATATTTTCTTAGGGTTTTTTTTATGTCACATAATAATTATGTGTGCCAAACTTTCTATAATAATTTAATCTTTCATCGCTCTCATATTAGCCTGTAGCCTGTTTTGGCTGGTCCGCAATTCGGCACATTTTAGGTTGTGTTTTTTTTTGCTTTTGAAATGCTGAGGTACTGTCTAGAAAATTTCATTTTGGCCGGTGTCGGGAACTATATCTGTTTCTTCTTCTAATAGTAGTAAAACTGGCAGAAAGAAGTTGACCTAATTTATAAAATTTGTTGTTACCTAAAATCTTCACGGACCAAGTCGTGGGCGACCGCTAGTATTATAATATTATGTTATCTAGTACCTGGGTTATCGAGCTTTACTCTGCATTTTCTTTACCCCTTACTGACATGCCCTGACTGTACTATCATGTGCTGTGCGGGGGGACGCATACTTCCAACAGTGTGATTAAATGGTAGGAATGTGTATGCACTGTTTCAATTAATTTTTTCAATTAATTTATTCTATGTGTTTCCTGTTATTAGGTCGATTTGTGTAAGATTGTCCCCCAATATTTATTTATTTATTATTTATACATATCAATCATGCCGACAAAACGGTAAGATAAAATTAAAAAAAATTAAGTGGGGAAGTACACGGCTTACAGCTTTCTAGGACAGGTAGACAGACGGACGGACGAAAGGACAAGGCGAAACTATACAGATTCCTTATTTAAAACGGAATCCTAATTTTTTTTTCTTTACTTCGCCTGGAGATGAGAATTGGTTTTCTTGCAAAACTCATCTTCTGGGGTATCCTTGGATAGCCCGATTAAAAGTAATGTGGGCTTTGTGTAACCATTTTGTGATTCAGGAGTTCGTTTGCGTAATATTAAAATTTTTAAATGTAGTTTTTTGTTGGAGTCAAGTCATAGTTACACGAAATAAATGGTATACATTTTTTTATTGTAAAAACCTAGCTTAATCGAGAAAAGAAATAAAGAGATAATAAAAAGAGATAGTGTTGTTAGTAGTGTTAAACATGTAGTATATATATGTTTGTCATTTTTTGGGTGCCTTTCCATTAGCTGTACTATGCAGCTATGCTGGATGTGTAAGCTACGCTACGAAAACTCGTTTCCACAAGTTCTATGCTATGTGAATCAATGAATTCACATTTCTAGTGAAAAGGCACTTTAAGTCCTCATAATGTAACGTGTGAGCAACTACGGAACCCGCATTTGCGCGTGGCGCAACACGCACTTGGCCGGGTTTTTAAAATGAATGTACCATGTGTTAGTTTCGGTGTATTCTGCCTTTGTTTACGTCAGATGTGTTTGGAAAGATTGGAGAGGCTTTCAGTTTAAGAAGAATTTACTGCAAAGCTTAAAATTGCTACTGAGTATATTCTAAACTCTAACATATTTTACTGACAGTTTCATTGGTTTATAAAGATTAGCTTTCACGTAGAGGAGTATCTAATTTAATTAATTTGTATGGGAAACATGATATTCACAAGATTTACCGGATTACCTATTCATACAGGGTGATTATGCATACGTGATCAGGCATGATAACACGTGATGGAGAATTTGACTATACGCTTAACTTGATATACGTAATTAAAGATTCTAGCTTCGATTTTTTTAAATAAAGGCGGAAAAAGACAGTTACACAATTGTGTTACTACACCGGTTAATGTTGTGTCGTAATAATAGACCATGATGTGAGTTCTGTGTTAAAAACTAACAAACCGGCCAAGTGCGCGTCGGACTCGCGCATCCGTACACCTAAAAAACAAATGTGATTTATCAATTTATTGGTATTTTTTTTTGGTAAAATATACGTAATAAAAAACATTATCAACAACTTTCAAGTTCATAGGTCAATGGGAAGTTAAAAAATTCTTCGGAACAAATTGTGTGACAGACGACAGACGTCCGACGCGAGTGACAGCAATTTAAAAGAACGTTTTTAAAATTGCCGGTTTTTAGGGTTCCGCAATTTTAAAAACCGGAAATGTTAAAAATACCCAATGTTTGCATTGAAAGACAATCTAAAAAATAATAATGAAAAAGTTATTCTTGATACATCTCCTATATCACCAGTATTATTAACTGTCAAAATAACGATTTACGCAGATTATGTCCACTATAGTTGATGGTGTGGTTACTGGGTCAATCGCCAAGGTGCGGGGTCAACGTACTGTGGTTGACAAATTACTTTGCGGCGACTCGAGTGAGTTATCGATTAGCTTCTAAGAGAGTTTATGAGGTCTTGGCGCCGCCCTCGGAAAGTGCAAGTAGTGTTGCCCTGCGCCCTCGTCCGCGCCCAATCGTCGTGCGCTTCACACGCCGCTCTTGCCGTGATCAGCTTTTGCGGGCGGCGAGGGTTCGCCGTGGTCTATCCACTGATGGTATGGCTTTAACGTCCCCTGCGCAATCCTTCTATGTGAATGAAAGACTGTCACGATATAATCGACAACTATTCTACAGAGCGCGTGAAGCTGCACATTCAGTTAAATGGAAGTACATATGGACACGCGACGGCAAAATTTACGCGCGGCATGCTCAAGGAGAGCCTAGTTGTCGTCTGCGCACAAATGCTGATCTGGATAGAGTTTTTCGGTTATAAAAATGTTAGTTCTAACAGTTACTTTATGGATTGCATGCCTTTGGTTCCTACATGTCACTTTGTCTCAAATATGTTTATTGGTGTATAATTTCGTAATCGTATATTATATAGTATATTACTCAACTAATTGCCAGGCCTTCGGACGCCCTAAAATTTGTATCGTTTATTGTGATGGTTGGAGTACATGGAGTGTAAACAATGAATTATATCGCTGTACATTTGTATTGCTGGCTTTTGTTTGTGATGAAAAAATCAGACTTTCAATTGTTTATATGGCTGGAATAGCTGAGCATTTTTTCTTGATATGCTTAATGTATATAAATGGCTAGAATAAAGAAACTCAAAGTTGGATTACTGAACGCTGGCTCGCTGAATACCAAACACAATGAGTTTATAGTGGCAGTCGAGAATCACTCTCCTGATATACTCGCTATAAATGAAACCTGGCTGAGGCAAGGCGAGGAAGCTAAGGCTCCTTCGTTACCTGATTACCGATTTCTACACGTTCCGCGGGTACTGGGTACTCGGCAAGCAGGCGGTGGCGTTGCTTTTTACCTCAAGCGAGGATTACGTTATCGGAATTGTTCCTTCCCACAGATCCCTAACATAGAACAAATGTGGATACAGCTCACTCTGAACACAGTTAAATTAGTCATAGGTACGGCGTATAGACCTCCGTGGCTTAACCTAGATATTTTTCTTGATGGTTTAACTGACACGATAACCTCTTTTACACAATATGATAAACTAATCCTAACGGGCGATTTTAATGTGAATTTCCTAGACATAGATGACCCAAAAAGGCAGCGTCTCTGTCTTTTTCTAAACTCATTGAACTTGAAGAACTATGTTACCACGCCAACCCATTTTACAGCCCACAGTGAGACTCTTATTGACATAATATGCTCAGATGATACTCTCGCCAATGTTATTTCACACCACATTCCGGAACTCAATAGCCATGCTCTTGTATTGGCCGATATTAATGTAAAAAAACCAAAATATTTACCTAAAGTGTTTGTAAATAGACCGCTCAAAAGTATCAATTTAGCGGAGTTTAATGAGTCGTTAATGCAACTAGACTGGAATTTAATATATACTATGAGTTCTGTGGATGAAATGGTACAGTATTTTCATAGTAATGTGTTGCTTTTGTTTGATTTCTATGCCCCTTTGCGTAAATATACTTTTAAGGCAAAATCTAAGCCGTGGCTCACTTCTAACCTGCGATTTATGACGAATCTTCGCAATGTCGCTCATTCTAAATACCGTACAACAAAACATGCGTGCGACAAGGAACACTACAAGACTTTAAAATCTTTAGTGAACTCATGTATGTTCCAAGAGCAAAAAGCATTTTTTGATATGAATATTAACATGAATATTAAAAGTCCAAAAACGCTATGGCATCAGTTAAAACAGAATGTGCTTTCAGAACTAAAGCCATCTAATGAGATACCTACTCATATGAATGACCCAAACGAAATAAACATGCATTTTTTAAAAGTCCCCGGATCTAACAACGTAGATAAATCGCTCGTTAACTATTATGAAACAACCCGTTACGGTTTATCGGAATTTAAAATAGTCCCCGTTAATGTTCAAAATATTTCTAAAATAATGATGGGTACTAAGTCTAATGCACAAGGCTGTGATGGAATAACTGCGGACATGATTCTTTTGACTCTTCCTTTTACGCTGGACTACATAGTACATATAATTAATACATCTATCGAAACTTCTACCTTTCCTCAGTTATGGAAAACTGCTATTATAAGACCTATTGCGAAAAATAATAACCCACAAGATTTTAAAGATTTACGGCCTATTAGCTTGTTGCCATATCTATCTAAAATCCTAGAAAGAGTGGTATATGACCAACTCATGTCTTATTTGGAACTCCACAATATTCTTCCTTCAATGCAGTCCGGTTTCAGGAAGGGTCGAAGCACCAACACAGCACTACATGATGTTATTGACGAGATTCTTACAGCCCGGGATAATGGCATGGGTACTGCTTTGACTTTGCTTGATTTTTCTAGAGCTTTTGATACGCTAAATGTTACCGTACTACTATCTAAATTGAAGTTTTATGGCTTTACAGCTTCGGCCTTGGATTGGTTCCGAAGTTACCTGACAAATAGGTGGCAACAAATAAAATTAGAAAGTACGGATGGGTCATTCCTTTTTTCGGAGCTTGAACAAGTAAATAGAGGAGTTCCTCAGGGGTCCATTTTGGGACCCTTATTGTTCATAATTTACTCTTCCGATATTTGCAAAATGATAAAATATTGTAGGTATCATTTATATGCACTTGCAGGTTTATATATCTTTTAAACCATCTGAAACCGATGAGGCGATTAATCGTCTTAACGAAGATCTAGATAGAATTGCTAACTGGTCATCTAGAAACTCTCTTGTTTTAAATCCTAACAAATCAAAGAGTCTAATTTTAGGGTCAAAAAAGCAATTGGGGGAAAATAAAAAGTTTAATTCAAAAATAGCAGTAATGGGTAAAGAGGTGGAGATTGTGCAAGAAGCTCGAAGCCTCGGTGTTCTTATGGATTCGGGTTTGCAATTCCAAAATCACGTTGCAGAACTTGTGCGTAATTGCTTCTACAGGCTGAAAGTCCTATACAAGGTTCGTCAATATTTGGATGTTGAGCTTCGGGTTCGTCTTTGTGAGGCCCTAATTCTCTCCAAGCTAAACTACTGTTTCTCATCATTTGGATATTGTTTACTAGCTAGAACTCACAAGTTAATACAGCGGGTACAAAATGCCTGTACAAGATACTGCTTTCCTATACCTCCGCGTTCTCATATTACACCCCATTTAAATAAAGCAAATATGTTGAATATGTCATATCGCAGGGAGTATTTATTTGCTGGTATGTTATTTGATATAATTAAGACAGGTAGCCCAGATTATCTGTACACGAAACTAAATTGGTCGTCCATGGCAATAAAACACCGATCATCTAGGGCATGTGTTTTGGTTCCATACAAGTATAAGACAGCATCATTCCGGGGAAGTTTTAGGTATTTGGCTTCGAGGTGCTGGAACAATATTCCTCCGCCAATTCGCGAAATACGTTCGAAACCTTCGTTTAAATCTAAATACAAACAGTACTTACTCCTTCTTCAAAAACGGTCAAGTACCTAAAACTTTCGTGGATAGTTAACTTGTTACTTGTGTCTATTGTAAATCTAAGCTAAGTTATTTGTAAACAATTATGTATTTTTTGCCATTGGTCAAATATCACATCACTATGTAGCACGAAAATGTAACGCTCAAGCTGAAAACCCCGTTCGCACACTCTGCCTGGTTCCGGCAGAATACCAGCGCTGCGACAGCAATGTCACAGCACATGCTGAGTTACATTAGCATAGTTTTAGTTTGTAAGATTTATCTATTTTAAAGCACTCTTTTTTGATTGCAAGTATTGTCAAGTCATATACGCAAATAAAGTTTTTATCTATCTATCTATCTATCTATGACCTTTCAAAAACGCGAAATTTCAAATAAGAGCATGTTTACACATTGATTAGTGATTAGTGCGAGTCCATTCCATACATAAGCTACTCGCAAAAAATAGAACTCTCTCCTATTCTATAAATAATGGCGTATACCTATATATCTCATGGTCAACTTGATTAACCGGGCTGTATGAACACTGACCGGTCATTATGAATAATGACTAAAAGGGCCGGTCAAAGCGATAAATTTATTCCTTTGGTCGGTCCATATTAATAATGCCCGACGGCCCGTGGTTCATATAATAAATTAAGGTTTGAGATAGCTAGAATTTATTACTTGTACCGGACAGTATAAATAATGCCCTACTTTTAGCCGGGCAATGTGATAATGTAATGTCATAGGTGGGTTAGGTTAGGGTTAACTTGCGTCCCCCAGAGCGGAAACTGTCGATAGGCTGTCAATTTTCACCAATTTGACGGATTCATATACTGCCCAAAATTGGTCATTGTTCACACTGACCGAGCAAAGTGATGCGAGTGAAGTTTGATGCCAGCATTATGTATACTGACTGGTCATTATTAATAATGACCACACTTATCAAGTTGCAAACATATTATACACTTTGATTAATGTTTAGTGCGAGTTCATAGAATAGGAGCTTGTTCTATGGACTCGCACTAACAGGGTAAAAGGTATGGATAAATTCCATACAGTTTACAAATTACATACGAGTACGGTTGACAAATAAAAAAGACGATGAATGGCTTTACCAACCGCGAAAACCTAGTGGCAATGTTATGGCTAAGGCATAAAAACTTTGAGAAGGAAAAAGTATCCTCCTCTCGTCCTCTCGTTATCAATGCACTATTGAAAATATAAATATTTTGCCGGCTTGCCCACCATCACTTTTTTATCAGGGTTGCAATTCAACCGTCTGCAACAAACCGTCTGTAATCGTAAGCTGTGTTCGATAAAATTTGAATGTATGGAAAGTTTGACACGTTTCTATGGGATGACAGCTGCCGGCGCCATATTTAACGTTGATCAGTCTGTGATCGTAAGTCGGTGCAACCCAGCCTAAGTCTTATAAATGTGGGTCAGCTGTTTATTTGTGGATTTCACATACTGATAGTAAATTCTCAATTGTTTTGATTTTTTTCCCGAAAGAGCATTCAATATATCACAAATAGTTTATTGGAAGCAGGAGCGGAATGTAAATTTATAGAAAACAAACTCAATTTTATTTTCGTTTCACAAAATAATTATTATCCTGTACCACAATTCTTGACATATTTTCTCCGAATTTTTGGTCGCTTACTAACAACTCTTACAAGGCCTTCAAAAAATATAACTTCTTATTTAACTCAAGATCATGTTTTCAAAAAAAATAGTTATCCGACCCAACGACTGTACCAAATCAGTGACGTCCTCTCGATTAGAAAATTATATATCTTACAAAGTATCTTAAAAATACACAAGACCTTACCTTATAACATTAACTATAAAAATAAAAGAAAAATAGGTAACGTGGCTAAAACTATAAAAACCGGAACAGCGTTTGCCAGGGCACAGTTCTTCAGTAAAGGATGATTCACAATAGGCCGTTCCGTGTCCGGGCCGGCCCGTTTTCTTTTAGAGAAATACGCCGGCCGCACACACACACACACACACACACACACACACACACACATGCACACTCACGCGCACATAATCTCCTACAAACTATTACAGTTTTAAAAAAAACTTAGTTCCTTTATTTTTAAGTACCTGTTATTATCTATGGAAGAGCGGGGCCTCCCAATACAGGCATTGTTTGCTTACCGGGCGGCTCCATCCCTTATATCATAAATGGATATGTGATTTATGAAAATAAAGAATTTTGTATTTTGTATTAGTTTCTCGTCTTATTACTCAGAAATAATGTTCAGACGTGTGTACACATTTTGACTAAACATAAAAAATCTTGAAACCATTCAACTTGTAACTCTCAATTGTACTCAAGACGACAGTACCGTCGCACGAGAGCTTTTGAACAAACTTAGGAACATACTTAGCTGCAAGTTTTACGGAATGATTCGTAACTTCTTATTTAAATTCAATGCATCGTTGCAATTTAAACCTAGTTTCCGTACATCTAATTCGATTTTGCTATGACAATATTGAGTTAGAATGGAGCTCCTGAAAATTACAGGTTATTAAAATCGTGTTGTAGGCAGAAGCGCTCAAGTGTTGACCTTAGTTCCCGATGGGTGGCGTTAGTGGTCTCGGTAGCGACGATTGTCAACCCCTGGTAATGAAGGTAATTTGCTTTGACTTAATTTTTTATGTCTGTGTATTACATAACTGTCCATGTAACAGATATATTTAAGTACTAACAGGCAAGTTATTTAAAAGAAAAAATACTTATTAATTAAGTTTCTTAAAAGTCATAAACTTGAGCGTTTTTCACAAATATTTTATTAGTTGAAAACAATGTTGTTATTTTCACAACTACTTATTTATTTAACATCTATATATATATTACGCGAAGCCGATCTTTATAATGCCCATCAGATCTACAGTTATGGACCGATATATATATTACGCGAAGCCGATCTTTATAATGCCCATCAGATCTACAGTTATGGACCGATTTTGATAAATTATATACCATAGGATTCGTCCCATCCTGCAGATGTGCAATAAGGTCTTAGTTTTTTTTATTTTTGTCCTGGTAAATTAATAAAATGATATTTACGAAAAATCCTGGATGCCCCGACAAATATAAGCCTCAAAATAGTGTTCGATGACGCCGCATACAAGCGAGGGGTCAGCTTACCTTGGTAGAATTGTACGAGGTGTCAAAATTTAGTTTGGTTAACACGTGACCTCCACGTGACTTGGGAACTGGCTATGGTATGATTCCGGATGACATAAAATTAAATATGAACTAAAATGTTTCTGTAAGAAATATCTGGTACAGCATTACAACATAAAACTTTTGAGTCGAGAAATACTCAATATTATTAACTATAAACGAAAGTAAAATTACTAATTTGTTTACAAGACAATACATAATATTCGGTCTAAGTATTTACAGTTTACATAAATGACAGACGTATTGTGTCAACTTTTTTTTATTGTGCTCTAATTATGTCAATATTAAATTGTCATGGTTTATACTTCAAAGAAGTTGATATACAAACCAATGACGTTTCAAATATACGTTCCGTATATCTTGACTGATATTGATATCTGCCAAAATAATGACAAACCAAATTAAACTTCTGAGTTAATCATAGATAAGCTGCAAAACATTTTGAAAGAGAAGAGGCTAGCTTTGTCTAAGTGTGTCTCTCTTCCACCTATTGCCATACCAGTAGGGTGATCATAAGCAAAGAAGTTCAATCAGTAGACGTTACTTATTGGTGGATTCAGATCAAACCGACGAGAAAACAATGTTGCACTAATTAACCTTTACGACGCCAATAACGTATTCGACGTATATGCGTACCATTGATTCGACAAAACGACGAATATATCCGTCATGGTGACGGCGTCCAATGCGATATCAACCTAGATGCATTTCTATTGATAGTGCGCTTAAAAGGTTAAATACTTTAACAAAAATAAGACGTCAGAAAAATAATAAAACCCTTTAATTGTCGACAACATGGGAGTTATGACGGACGTTGTCAAAATCACCTTCGTTCTTTAGTTGACGTGTAAGTGTCACTGCCGTTCATAAAGTATGGCGTTCAAAGGGTTAATTTGCTATTCATCAATGTTTGTCTGAGGATGTCAAACGCAAAGTTGAACTCTATAGAAATGCATGTAGGTTGATATCTCATTAGAGGCCATGACGGATATATACGTCGTTGGCTTCGGACCGTTGGTGCGCAATATAGGTACGTTGTTAGCGTCGAAAAGGTTAATAATACTCGAAAACTTAGAGGACATGTATATTTCTCTTTGTTACGTTTCAGTAAACATGTCCAAAATAAAGGGGATAATGGTCACGTTAAACTGCCACGTTCTAAAAGGGCGTAGGTACATCGAAAGGATGAATAAGATTACCACTATTGGTAACATGTTCAATTAAAAGTTAAAATTATACTGTATCAGTGTCACCTGCAACAGTGACAGTGCCGGTTTTCAGGGCGTCTACCCGAAACACCCGAAGATCGAAGTTCATTATATTTCTTTCTCTATCACACCAATAAGCAAGTGTTATAGAGATAGATATAACGAAAGATTTTAACCCAGTTACTTCACTTGACAAAATAGACCTCACAACTGTCATGCCAAAACCACACGATGGGCCATGATGGGCCACGTACAAGACGCAGTGACGCGGTGGAACGAGATGCAAATATGTTTTTTTATGATTGACTGACTGGCGATTGGCCTTAGTCTCACCTGATGGAAAGCGATGGCCTTTCATCCTTGAATGCATATCTGCGACCTATAACGTTGGCCCATAATGGTCCATTGTGTGGTTCTGGCATCAAATGTTAATACCAATATTGCCAATGTCGCATGCATTGTTTTTTTTTCTAGATTAGATAGAATAGGTTACGAGGATACTTAGAGTATTTCTAAAGAGATCCTATACGAGTACGAGTTCCACCAAGGGAGACGGAAAAGCTCTTACCCACCTAAATTGAGAATTTGTCTTAAACGGATGGCGCCTTATCATAAACAACCTCTTTAATTTGGGCGGGTATGACGTGGACATGATAATGAGGCAAATAAAAAAGTGGAACTATGACAAAGACTACAAATGATGTATCTCTCTCTGTTGTTCTTATTCCATTTAGTACATGACCTCGGTAGTGGTATTATTATTTGAAAATTTCTCAGGGGTACTCTAAGGGAGGGTAGGATAGGAGTCATATCACAGAACATTCTTAATTGCGGATATCCCTCACAGTCGCTCTTATTCAATTTAGTAAGTATATGATATGATCTATCGCTCGCTAACGGTATTATTATTAGACGTCTTCTCTGGGGTACTCTGAGTTTGCGTACCTTATTAGAGCCTTATTTAGACAAGAGACGCCATCACTGCACGTTACCGAACAAAATATTTTGTAATTTGGGGGAAGCAACACACACATAAAAAACCACACATACAAAATATTTTCCTATTACTACGCACCATTACACTGAAACAATCAACGCACACACATTCAAAACACTAAAATTATCTGATTATTATGCCCAAATTGACTGAAGTTGCTAAGATGCATATTTATCATAGAAATTCTCATAGATAGTAGTTAGATCTTATTTCTTGAAATAAGGCTGACATTTACTGTAAATTTGACGACTAGCCGTGATGATCATGATCAAGCACGAATGTTTTTAAATCGACTTTGTAATCGACCTTCCTAATACGCATATCCTATCCCGTGGCTTCGCTTGCATTCTTCGTAGTACGTCGACGCGGCGAAGCCGCGCGGGTAACTAGTTATTACTATTTTTCTAAATACCTACTTAGAGAAATAAACTTTCTTTTTTCATACATGTTCCAGGTTTCAACTACAATATGTTTTGTCAACATTGTAACATATTGTATGACACAAGATTAGCAATGTCACCATGAGTTTCTAAATCAGTCATCAAAACGGGCATAGTTATGTCCCTTTCTGTCAAATTCACCGAAGATATCGCCACATTTCGAAAAAGTAGTCATATGTCACTAGCTGTTTAAATCAGGCCGAATCACGCCCCAGTTCCAGCGTTAAGTAAAAAATCAAACCGCTGACCTATTAATGCCCTTCGCTTAAATGTACCTTAAAATTTCACGTTGTTCACAGCCCCCACATCGATAGCTTAACAGGGTTCGTAAACAATCATAAATCATGTAACGGGGTGTGGTCACAGTGTCAGCGTGGATACTATAAATAAAATGACGCCTGTTTTCTCAAAATATCTCCCATACACGCAGAATGCATAAAAATATAAAGAGACAATTACATAAAATCGTTCACATGCGGTAACCGCAACGGTGTAAAGAACATTGTAGTCAACTACATCCGGTGAACAACAAATGCAGTCACCGTGCAGCAGGCACCTATTGTGAAGACGACGTTCGTTATCCGAAGTACGGCGAACAACGTACGGTGACCGCATTAGCCGAACGAAGTGTGTAATTGCCCCTTAAAATTTAGTTCAACTTCTGGCAATTTTAGATTTGATGATGAATAAAATCAAACGCATGCTACCTGCCAGCTACAATTAAAGTACAACAAGGGCTAAAAACGAAATTCAAAATCAGTCATTGCCACTGAAAACGGTCGATACTAATTGTCAGCGAAATGTGAGAGGGTTTAGGGTTATGATTGTGTTAGAGCCATTTAGTAACCTTTGTACGTATGGGAAAACAAGTTAGTTTAAACTTAAGAAAGTTATTGGCACCATTTACTTTGTACTTTCGGTCATTATATTTTTTTTTCCGAAAGTTTAAGGCAGGGGCCGTATACCGGTATTTTTTCGAACCAGTTTTGGTCATTGAGCTCAAACTGAAATGATTAGCGTTTTTGGGTTCGTTTACGAGTATTTATACCGGTTTATTAGAAAAACCGTTTATACCGAATTTCGTTCCTGAACGAAATTAACTGTTTTTTTTAGTTCGACAAAGATTTAAAAACTCATTCTTTCTTAGTTACACACAAAATTGACTTCTTGTATGGAAATGGAATTAGTTTATTAATAAAAGTAAAAGTAGTTTATTCTTCAAATTAGGCATATTACATGCACCTATGAACGTCAATAAACTACTACCGGTTTGGAAAAATAAACCTCTGCCACGAGAAGAACCGGCGTAAGAAACTCGGCGAGGTGTCATTTTTTTCAAAACAATATACATTGTATAGTTAAATATAAAATTACAGTCTCAGTAACTACAAAAATAACAAGCTACAGTAGAAAACCTATTTTCGCGATAGATTAGCCGTGCAGGACACTATCACTGCCAAACATCCCTGTCCATGATGTAATCGTTTACCTTATAATATGCTTTTGAAATAAGTGTTTGTTTTACTACAGATTTGAATTTAGAATTGCTAAGTTCAGTAATGTGTTTTGTGTTTAATGGAATAGATGGCACAGGCAGGGCGATACCATTTTCCTCGGTTAACGGTTCAGTAAGGTTTACCGGTACGTTTTAATTTCGTTCTTTTTGTATACCGATAACAGAAATGATTTCGATCTTTCATGAAACGTCATTGTTCGTTAAACCGGTATATGGATTAACGGAATTATAACGGTTTACGAGCAAAAGTAAAGCTGTTTTTCTATACTGGTTTCGTGCCCTTGTTTAAAGTCTCATACTATCAGCATCACAGTTAACTGACCATTCTTAAACCTTATTGCAACGAGATAAGGTCACTGGTAATAAGGTTCAGGTAACTGTTTTTTTTTATTACAAATGGGATTGCTCTTGGCCAGCATCTAGCCGGGGCTAACTGTTATGCTGATGGTACCTTTTCATGTTTTTTTGTGAACATTGGATGGTTTAATATAAGAATACATATATGGCAACATTACGTTATAATGGTAACATGAGGTAACTATCAAATTCTGTAAATAAATAAGTAATAACCTATTTACAAACTGTAACTAGCGCCTAACCTTCACCCAAGCCCAAGCTGTGGTTATCCTATTAAATCGTTTCCCGCCCCCACTATGACCGCACCCATGTCAGGGGTGTCAACACATTGTCCACATCCATCGACGGCCCTCAATTATGTACGCGATACAATCGTTCGATTATAAGCCTTACCATCGGATCATTTTCGAATGAATATTACAGAAATGGGTCGTATATCGTGTCTATTCTTGGATGAGCTTTAACTGTCACGAAGATAGTTTGAATACGATTTCCGTGTATTAGGACACCCAATATTGATCAGTGGAGGTGATCTGTGATTGATAATTAGACAACCCTATTTGCTCTGCAAGTGGTTTTGTGTTCCTGGTGGGTCTCCAAATCTCCCGAGGATGCGCTGTGTTGAATGTGAAAGACCTATATTTATCTCTAGCTGTTAACACAACGTATCCTCCAGTCAATAAAGATAGTGTATTTAATTACATGATATTGATTTTCCCCAATAGCATTAGCGGATTATCATTTCATCATCAAATTTAAGAGACAAGCTCTTCTCGGTAGGGTGATTGCTATTCTTCTCTATCTTACGTAAATCTCTTCACCTTCCGATACGACGCGTCAC
Source organism: Notocelia uddmanniana (assembly GCA_905163555.1). Taxonomy (NCBI): domain Eukaryota; kingdom Metazoa; phylum Arthropoda; class Insecta; order Lepidoptera; family Tortricidae; genus Notocelia; species Notocelia uddmanniana. The sequence continues at coordinate 8,815,936 of LR991061.1, read as the reverse complement.
CAATTTTCACCTTTACTTGGTTTAAATAATTTAATATAGGTCTTCGGTCTTCCTCAGCCCTTTTTTCCTTCAATTTTGCCTTCTAAGATGTTAACAAAGAAAATATCGTGCCGTGTAAGGTGTCCAATCATGTTCCCTCTCCTGTTCTGTATCGTTTTCAGTAATGATCTCTTTTCCTTGACTGTTGTCATAACTTCTTCATTTGTCTTTCTTTCCGTCCAGCTAATTCTTTCCATTCTTCTCCGACACCACATGCCTCCAGCCGTACGCTATCCCCCTGCGTCATTATCGACTATCGTTTACTTTTTTTTTTAATAATCGTTAGTTTTTGTAGTAGTTATTATGACCCAGTCATTGTTTTTTCCAAAGTGTAATGTTTTCACGATACTAGCTTTCGTCAAAATCTGAATGTACGGAAAGCTTAATAAGTTTCTAGGGATGAGAGCTGCTAGCTGATACTCATACTCATACTCATTTTATTGATGAAATATAAAATTTTACTTGTCAAAATTATTAAATAATGTTTAATGTTGTTATATTTAATGTTGGTCTGTCTGTAGTTGACCGAGCGAGCGAAGCATCTCCGTTTCAGCTTTCGACAAAAATTCTCTCGTATGTCTGTCTGTCTGTCTGTCCGGATGTTCTCCTCTACAGGTCGCATTTCTCAACCGATTCGAGTGAAATTTTGTGAGCAGGTTCGATAATTATGTAGTATGTTTTTAGAAATTTTGAATTTTGTTTTTTTTTTGGAGGAACGGAGACGCTTTGCTCGCCTCGCTCGCTCGGTCAATAATACGGTTGACACTTCTTTGGTTCTACTCGTATTCACTAATCTCTACTCCCTTCACTCCTCAAAGTTAGGAATTTGCTTTATGTTAGTGAGACTTTATTCAAGGCTTTATTAAGTACAAAATCTGTAATGCACACAAAATTAACTCACATTTTGTGGGATAAGCCTCGTAATTAGCTTCTTCCATTGAAAAGGCTCTTAAAGGCCGCCATATAAAATTTCATTAATACGGGATTGAAGCTCTTGAAAATATCGGAGAATAAATTGGTGCTTTAGTTTAATAGGATTATGGAAAGTCGGCGGGTTTTCTGATGTGATGAACGAGGTTACTCCTTGTGTATTGTGTAAATCAATTGTACTGTCAGAGTCAAAAATACTCGTACATATGTACAGTCGGGGTAATAAAAGGTTTGTCATGCGTTTTTCGCTTCATATGGCGTATTTGACGGCCACTTTGGTTTAGTTGGTAGTGACCCTGCCTACGAAGCCAGAGGTCCCGGGTTCAAATCCCGGTCAGGGCTTTATTTGTGCGTTTATCACGAATATTGTTCCTGAGTCTTAGATGTTTCCTATGTACTTAAGTATGTATTTATCTATATAAGTATTTATATCGTCGTCTAGCACCCATAGTACAAGCTTTGCTTAGTTTGGTACTAGGTTGATTTGTGTACGATTGTCCAAAAAGAAACTACTATTGACTACGTCGCAGCACTAAAAGCGTAACTTTGGTAAAAAATCTAACTAATTTATTTATAAAATGCAGGTCCTTGTTCAAAAGGCGAACTTAATGCAATAAAGTCGTATTATTTTACCAGCTAACCTTTGCTATTTCATCATAGCAAATAAAACCACCTAATTATAACTTTCAAGAGGTTTACATTTAAACGGAATCCAACTAACAGCAATTCCCTCATTCCGCAAGGGCGTATGTGCCTTATTATTCCTACTATTATAAGTCATTTTGTACAAAGAAAGTACAAAACTGTTCCGATTTCACGGTCACTTAGCTTCCTGGCTGCAATCCAGAGCCAATACGGGTTCGTAATTAACTGGCATTTTTCATCGGAAAAGGCTCGGTTATCAGAATTCACCTGATATAGGGTACAATATCGGATGAAGCACTAGAACCAATTTGAAAGATTTAAACTGATTATTTTACGTACGCCCGCAATTTTGCTCAAGTAGAACATTATAAGGTTTCACCCATCCTTTTTTAGGGGATAAATTTCTCTATAACAAGTGCTGATTCTTGATTATACATAATGAATCATCACCATCATCATTCTCATCACCATGCGCACCATTATCATCAACATCATCGTCATCATAATCATCATCATCCGATATGCGTCTCACTGCTGGGCCTCTTCTCATAGATGAGGGGGATCGGGCAGTAGTTTCTACGCTGCTCCAGTGCAGGTTGAGAACTTCACATGCACCTTCGATTCGCAGATGTACATAATTATGTAGGTTTTCTACATCAAAAACTCATTGGTACGAGGCGGGTTCCGAACCCATGATTGCCGCTTGACAGCCACCTGCTTAAACCACTAGGCCACTGTAGCACATTTGATGCATAGAAAAGTAATTTATTACAGGAATACAAAGGAATTACAAAATGGACAATAGTCGTCTCTGCGAACGGTCTAATAGCGAAGAGTCTCTACCAACAGCTCAAGAGACTCGCCGCAGAATAAATAATAGTACTTCTCTTGCTACTGGCTGAGTCGAGGGTACCCTACTGGTAGCTTACACGTAGGCTCCATCCGTATTTCTTTATTTTGTTTTTGTATTTTACTTTTTATACGGAAACATTATTGAGCTTACGTGACTAGTTCGATTATTAGTGTAAAACATTGTCCACCTAATATTTATATTTTATTGTGTTTATACAAAAATTGTAGAAAACCTAATAGGAATGTTAGTAAATAGTGTCTTAAACTATTCATCCCAAATATTTACATTTATGATCTATTAGTTTTCCTTTTACTTTTAGTAATGTAAGTTAGGTATTATTGTCATCTTTTGTTATTTTTTTGTATTAATAACTGTTAAAAACGAGGTATTTAGGTCACAAAAGTTTTTATAGGTTTAGCAATATTAAAGTAAACCAGTTAATTATGTTCATATTGTTTATTATATTATAAGGTTCATTAGCGAAAGTTTGACCGAGCGGCAAACTTAGGGAGCTGTCGAATAACTTCCAAAGTGTGTACCATTATACGTCAGCTCAAGCCGCTGAATTTAATGAATTACTTAAATACTAAAGACCTTCACTGATAAATTATTCGAAAAAGTAATAATACTATGAGTAAGTTAAAAGTCTTAAGGTTTTCCACCCCAATACACAATAGATGATACCTATTGTTCACCTTTTTCTTTCTTATCATCATCATCATCATGTCAGCTGAAAGACGTCCACTGCTAGACATAGGCCTCCCCCAAGAGTTCCACAATAACCGATCTTGCGCCCCCCTCATCCAGCGGACACCCGCGACCCTTACCGGGTCATCAGTCCATTGTACGTGGTCGCAATTCGAGAACCTTTCCGTCCCAACGGCCATCGGTTCTACGTGCTATGTGCCCCGCCCACTGCCACTTAGGTCTAGCGATTGGGAGGGCTATATCAGTTACTTTGGTTCTGCTGGGGGTGGCTTCATTCCTGGTGCGATCATGCAGAGAAACTCCTAGCATAGGACTATCCATTGGGTGACTTTAAGTCTTTTTATGAGGCCCATAGTAAGCGACCACGTATCAGTGCCGTAACATTTTCTTTCTAATAATTATATTAAAAGGAACAATTCTTGAATGTAAATTTATTTATTACAGAGATCTCGGAAACAGCTCTAACGATTTCAAAATTTACAATACAGGGTTTAGGGAGGCGAATATCGATCTAGATAGGTGTCAGCTAACTTCAGGAATATTCGTATTCTCCGGAAAACCACAAAAGATACCCAGTAATAAGATGATTCTTCAAACTTACAACTGTACTGTGTCTCACTTTATGCACTTACAGGAGTTACCGGGTTCATACCCGATGATACAATCACGATTGATAATAAAAATGCATCAGAATTATACAACTACAACTTAATACTTCGATTGAACCTCCACTCAATGCTAGCGCTCGTTAACGAATGACCTCACTGCGTCCCGCCATCGGGTTTTGATCGTGTACCCCCACCCAAAAAGGTAGGGAATCAATATCAATACTTTCGATCTGGTATCACAATATTATCGCTTACCCTCAATTTGAACAAATTATACAAAAATTACCCTATTTTTTACGAAATCATAACATTCGGCCATCCGACAAAGTGCTGCCTCTGGCGCACGTATCCTAATACTTAATTTAAGTAGTACGTATTTGGCTTATTATAATTTCAAATATTGAACCAGGCGCGTTTCACTTTCTGTAGCAATTACAATAATACAAAGACAGTTAATTTAATACGTACCACCTACTCAAACTTGGATGAATTAAGTCCATAAACAATTTCAGAATCGACAACGATCAACAACATGCCTACCTAACAATGAGGCACTTGGGTACCTACTTTAATAGGTCGATCAACAATAGTAGCAATATGCGACTTAATAAATAATTGACAATTCAAAGTACAAGCCGAATACAATATTGATCTGAATAATGTTAATACTTCGCATAAAAATATTCTCAAAATAAAGGGCTAACCAAATATTTCATATTGATGAATTCGTGAACGAATATATGGTGAATCATTCGAAAGCATGGAAACAATTGAAATATAATACTTACACTAATGTTTACACTTGACTCTAACAATAACTAACAATAAATGTTCTACGTAATCACTGTAAACAATGAGATATCGTGAATATTGAAATTGGAAAAGCAATGATTTACTAGCATTATTCATTATGTACCATAGATCGTATGTATGTGGCTGACCTATATTAAACTATCTAACTACAACATTCTTGCCAATCTGATCATTACGAGGAGTAGCAGTAGTAGCACGCTTATTCTGACATCTGAATATCTGTTGGTATTGATGCACGCTTGCTAAGGTACTCAGCAAGTCCGCAAAGTTTCTAGCAGTGTCACCAGCACGCTCACTCCCACAGCTGCACTAATAGTCATCGGCAGCACGCTCGCTCCGACACCTGGTCATTGACGTGGTTGTAACTGAAAACTCACACATACAATTAATAAAATCATAACATTCGGCATCTTTGAATCAATGAAGATCCGAGAAGACCCGTCCGTTTTAGATCCGTAATATAATGAAAAATATAAATTATTTGCAAACATTGTACAAAAAAAATAATTTTTTGAGGTATCGGGTTTACTAATAAGGTGCCATATTCGTTCACTCGCACTATTCACTAATCTGACTGAATAAAGAAATTGAATTGTCTATTTTAATACCATTATTCTATAATTCTGACTTAATTATCATACCCCAATTTCAAACTGATGACTTAAAAACATTGGGTAATCGAACTTAAATTTCTCATCTGATAGTATGTAAGTATTGTAGGCCTTGCAATGAACACGTGTTGTGCAAACCATTTATTGAGTATTACTTTCTGTAACGATGAACGTGAAGCGATGCAATTTGCACTAGCCCTAAATAAGGTAAATAACTTGGCAAACGCATTGTTGTATCTAATGTGTAATGTTAAATATAAGATTTCGCATTAATTAGTGTACGGCTGACTATAGCGCGAATAAACCATCTCTTCACTGTCGCGTCGCGGTCTTATACACCTCGACACTAGTCCTCAAATTAACCAAACAATGGATCCTTATACATTTGTAGTTTAAGAGTCTCAATTATGCCACCGTAGAACCCATATTTATTAATCCTTTATAAGACATTAATTGTATAACCATCGTCACTGCTTGCATGACCAGAAATGAATACCTAATCACAGATGTGCGACGTCGAAATATTTTTATTTAGTATTTTGTCTGACATCTTTTAATATAACCTCTACCTTCACCCCATTTCTGTAAAGTTAACAATTTACCACGAACAATCCAATTTTACTTTACTGGTCACCCGGTGGATGAACGCAGCCCTCTCCCAATATGTATTTAAATTGTACGAATTTATCATTTTATAATGATAAATTCATCATTCATTGATTAATCTCTTTTTTTATATGACCAAGTTAAATACTTAAGCTACGCACATTAATAACGCCTTAGCTCAAGGACTTAAATTCCACAGCATATATTTATACTGGATTTGGAATAATCCGAAACTGAATATTGTAGCAGAAAACAATACCAATACACTTCCTTCTTTTCTGTAGTAGCATGGAAAATAGGATCCATATTGCTACATAATTATGTGAAGGGAATGTATAACTATTATTATTTGATGTCAGGTATCTAAAATTAAGAACCCTTTTGGAGGCCGGAATGCAGACAGAAAACAGCATCGCATTAATTGGCTGATCTGAGACGATCTTATAAACTTGGTGGCAAACCAACAATTTGGGCAAGAGTGAATGATCTGACACAAAAGAAATATAATCCATTCTAAATCACCGCATCTATCAATTAGACCCAGTAGCGTGAATGTCATTCATATTCATTTATTCGTATTAGTCATACAGCAACAATCAAGATGCTTAATTTATGAATATGCAGAAGTAAATAAATATATAAATGAATCCTGCGTTATATACTATGTTATATATTAAATACACTACCAGTACCAGCTATCAGTGCCAGTTAAAATTCATCATAATATAAATTTAGTAGAGTGCCACTTTTCCATTCATATTAAAACAGCATTCTAAGATGCCTAACTCAAGAATCCCTCAAATCCGGAACTAAAAATACTAATAGGGTATAACTGTACTCTGGCTGAATTCTCAAATCTTAAGTTTTCGTTATTAATGATTTTGTTTGTATGTATTTTATTAAGTTGTTAATATTTTCTATTCTATCATCACCTTTTGGAATTATCTGTAAGTGATATGTAGAATTTGTAAATAAAGTAAATATGGCCAGAGTAAATGGGCTACGGACGCAAGTATTTACCGAATTCCAGATAACTTAAAGCAGTTAGGTACAGCTAATTTTAACAGCTTCTCACGAGAGCACTGGATATTTTCACGAAACTATCAAGCATCAATTTAACTGTCCTGTTGGTGCATATACTTGGGTATTATATATTCATATTTATTAATATCTATTTTATTTATGTCACTTATTTATGGATTTATTTACAACAATTATAAGCAATATACAAATAAAAATAAACACAAAGAGACACTAATAACTAACTAAAACTATGTATAAAGGGCTTACCCAAATTTATTAATTATATTAATATTGCATGTCAAAATATTAAATGTCAATATTCTATTACTGTCATATTTAAATGTATCGGCATATATTTTATACCCTCACCGTGTAACTTTTAGACGTACTTTATGTTGGTATCAAGCAAAACTTAAATGGAATAGAAATTGTTTTAGTTGTAAATATACAAATATGTCTCTCTATTAAGCAATTAAGCATCATGTATCTACGTTTTCCCAAAACTAATCGACTACGGTAAGTAATAAAATATATAGAAACAACATTTATAATTTATCAACCAAATTGAACAACACGTTATTTTGCTTATCAAATGTTCAAATAATGCATTTGAATATGTAATATCCAATACCTTCTACTTCTACCTCTTTTAACAATTCTTATTGTTTGTTTATTTTGTCTCAGAATACAACACTCAATAAGTAAAAACTCATCTACTAACAGTACAGTGGAGCAATAATTCTACACCCAGCCGTCGTATGGTCACACTTTTTAATTTGGACCCATTTCGCAAACGTTTTCTTTGAATTTCTACACTTCATATCACTCGAAACCTTCAGGGTTCCCGAATCAAAGTCCTTGACTATGCTAAAACTTCACTAAATTTGTCTAGATATACAGACATAATTATAGCCGCGCAAGTACTAAAACATGAAGCTGCCAAGATTGAAAAATATTGCACTCTGGGGATAAAAGTTACTCGTACATAAGGAATAGGTATTAAATTACTATAGTTTATAATAAAGTTTACTTTCCAATCCTTCTTTACTATCAAAATCTTATAGTAGATTCAAAATTCACATGTTTTGGTGGTTCAGTAAATTTTCCTGTTCGATAGTTAGGTAATTATATTAATTGGCAACAGTAAATAACTGGCATACAAAGGGCATACATCACTTTACTATTCAGACTGTATTCTCAATCAATCAGGTATTTATGTAAGCATTTTGGGTATAGAGCCTCAAAAATTACTTGAAATAGAAATTAGTCTATAGCCTTGTTTGGCTTGCTGTAAGGGCCAAGATTGCTGTCAACCAGTACACTGGGACACTAAAGAGATAATGTGCTGTCTGATTAAAGTCTTCTATAACTTTCAGCTTGAAATAAAGATTCATACATAGATTCATAACTTCTAATACTCATCAACTCACTATTACCAGAGTATCATCAGCAGTATAACTTTGCCACAAAGTAGGCAACACAACCTTGCGACATCACTCGAAGAAGTCGATTGGTATTTACACCATCAGTGGCAAGTTATTCAATAAATGAATTAAATCAATGTGTTACGTAACACCTATTCGTATTGTTTTTCTTGACTTGATTTACAGTACTTAAGTGAATCTTGGTTTAATAACCTTTCAAATAAATCATTATATAGGAATCGGATATAATTAATGTTCATGATGCGTTATATTTTGTCTTCACCCTAGTCACAGCACTCACAGCACACTGGGCTGCATCATACTGGTACGTTTAATCAAAATGCCTGCATCACAGGACTGCCTACACTGGGCACACTTGGCCTACATAGTACACATGACTGCAAATGGTAGGCGCACTTGGCCTACACAGCACACATATGTAACTGCAAATACTGGGCACATTTGGCCTACACAGCATACATAGCTGCAAATACTGGGCATACTTGGCCTACACAGCATACATAGCTGCGAATACTGGGCACACTTGGCCTACACAGCATACATAGCTGCAAATACTGGGCACACTTGGCCTACACAGCATACATAGCTGCAAATACTGGGGACACCTGGCCTACACAGCATATATAGCTGCGAATACTGGGCATACTTAGCCTAACAGCATACATAGCTGCTAATCCTGGGCATACTTAGTCTAACAGCATACATAGCTGCTAATCCCGGGCATACTTAGCCTAACAGCATACATAGCTGCTAATTCCGGGCATACTTATCCTAACAGCATACATAGCTGCTAATCCCGGGCATACTTAGCCTAACAGCATACAAAGCTGCTAATCCCGGGCATACTTATAATAATAATAATAATAATATATCACACTCAGCGTAAGAAATTGGAGTCTATTTCAATGACGCGTGACTAAATCAGGTACACTAAGCCTGTTCAGTACACACGGGTGTGAGAACAAGTCAGGTGTACCCTGACCTTGTTTTACAGTTAAAATAATCAAGGAAAAATATCAGGAAGCACCCTGAGCAACCTTTAACTCGAGTTCCCTGTATTTCCCAATTTTATTGTCCTTCTTGCTCGCTCGCCAGTGGTATTTTGTGCTCTTTTCCCGTGCACGGACCAACTTGCGATTTTTAAATAGAAATTCACTTTGTCAAGACTATCTTCGACTTATTTTAAAATATCAAATAGGTATCAGGTCAGACTTTAAGAAAAATTAAAAAAAAAACATTATTAATTCACGGCTCATTATAAAAACCTTAGCGTTTTTCAAAAATAAGATCATCTGGCGTTAACTATTCCTCTTAATTCATTGTAACTGAAACACCATTGAATATCAGACATTGCTTTCACTTCATTACAGTCATACCATGGTGTCGCCGAATATACTTCATCGAGTCTCAATTTAACTTCATACGGTTCGTGACATAAAAATCAACCAAATTAGTCTTGGCATACTTAGCCATAGTGGGTTAAAACTGACGTGGTTTCATAAAAAGATATTGATTAGATACGATCTTATGTCCACATTTACTAGCGCGATTAATTAACGTCGTCGAGTCTGTTTCAACATTTAAAAACACTGTACTTGAATCTTTCAGCTATTTCATGTACTAGGTAAATTATAAATTTAACAAATCATTTCAAAATATTATACAAAACATTAAAAAAAAACGTAGAAGTATAAACACAAATCTGTATTATACGTAATTCATCATTATTTATTTCTTGACCCGACTTCGAGCTTTCAAACGTTACTTCAATGAAAAATGTATGTCTCACATCATAATCATTGCATAACCATAAATTCTACATCCTGGCTTAAAGTATAAGTTAAAATATTTCAACCACTAAAAATCAGTCTTTGCGAGAATAATCACGTAAGAGAACATGTATCTCGCTCACCTATTCGCAAAGCATTCTAGCTCAGTCTCGACCTTGATTGCCAAAGCACAGATCAAAGAATACTAGTGCCAAAGTAAGTTTCCCTGTAAGCTTCCACATCAAATCTAGGATCTAAAATGTAATTCAAACCGATAATTATTCTCGTCATTCTCGCCATACGCTCCATTACGTATAACGCGATAAAATAGGGTAGCCATGGTTGCATACTTATTTTTCACTTAGTAAATTGTTAACTAATATACTTTATACTAGTCTTTATATATTTTTTTGTGATCGTTACTCTATTTATGCTTCAATTATATTAGTGCAACCAATGCGGTCGAATAAAATCTAATAAAAAAAATCATCTTTCGAATAAAAATGTGTCGCGAACGTATGACACAATGGTATTTCATTTAAGGCTCATTTAAGTATTTTCAATAAACATCTATCACACTTGGATACAGGTGTACGTGCTTAAATGGATAATCGCGATATTCAATACGCCTGTTCTTAAAATCTACCGTCAATTGACAGCTTATATTGCCTTCGAGTAGTTCCAATATAAAACTATTGACCAAGTCCATATTCCTCTAGTAATCAATAGAATTCTAGATATTCAGTAAATTCGAATGATTTTAAAAAGTAACACGTAATAATCGTATTAGTAAAACATCATAATGTGCCGAAAATACACATAACAGTCTGGATGGCTTAAGGATATAATTTGTACTTACATGACTGCTGTGGGCATTCGTGGATAATGCTCACTTCTGAAATAAGATGATTCTTCAAACTTACAACTGTACTGTGTCTCACTTTATGCACTTACAGGAGTTACCGGGTTCATACCCGATGATACAATCACGATTGATAATAAAAATGCATCAGAATTATACAACTACAACTTAATACTTCGATTGAACCTCCACTCAATGCTAGCGCTCGTTAACGAATGACCTCACTGCGTCCCGCCATCGGGTTTTGATCGTGTACCCCCACCCAAAAAGGTAGGGAATCAATATCAATACTTTCGATCTGGTATCACAATATTATCGCTTACCCTCAATTTGAACAAATTATACAAAAATTACCCTATTTTTTACGAAATCATAACAGTACTTATTATCCTATGTGCTTTCCTGGAATTCAAACTACCTCTATACCAAATTTCATCTAAATCGGTTCAGTGGTTTAAGCGTGAAGAGGTAACAGGCAGACAAGCAGAAAGACAGACACACTTTCGCATTTATAATATAAGTTTTGCAGAAATTGCGAAGCGTCTGGTTGACGTAACTGGTGACCGAAGAGCTGGCGGTTTCCTCGCTCAACGTATCAGCATTGCGATACAGCGAGGAAATGCCGCCAGCATCCTCGGTACAATGCCTCAAGGGCCCGTTTTAGATTTAAGTTAGTTTTAATTTTCTTTATATTATTTTGGTTAAGTATTCTTGTATATATTTTCGTTGTACATAAATAAATGATTATATATAAGTATGGATGGTAATATTGGATTCCAAGCTTACTGACTTCTAAAATGACCCATTGTTCCCGTTTGACCTTAGAAGATTCTATCAAGTTAGGTGCTGTATTGCACCTAGACTAGTGGATGCAGACAAACGGCGCCGTGCGATTAAATATTTAGAACTAATCACACACGGGCCGGGCGGGAGAATAATGTACAAACATAAGTTTTAATTATATCGATGCTTGGGGGCCTAGGGTCAAACACAGATTCTGGAGCCTTTGCATTCATGTAGTTTACATGTCGGGGGCATAAAGATGTATACATTTTTGGACCTTATTATAGGCCTCGGAAAGCCAGATGCGTCGTAGACGTGCACGTGGAAGTGCGCGTTCCGCTGCGTTGTAAAGCACAAGGATTCATAAGACGTGTCACACCACTTTTGTGACGAGTGCACGGCGCACAGCACGCAAGCGGTGTGACCATGTCTCGAAAAACGTCTGAAAGCAGACTATAAATGTCCTCCAACTAATCCAATTTCTCCATATAATAAGACCATTGCTCTGTAGGTTTGTGGTGTCGTGTTCCCGGTGGTGAGTAACGTCGTGAGAGCTCCTGAGGATGCGCTCGAGAGTGTCAACATAACGAATCCTGATATCAATAAAGGGTCGGCAACGTGCTTGTAATTGACAACATAAAAAAAATTCAAGCGAGCTTTTTCCCATGAAATCCAACAGAGGATGAAAAATTGAGTATCATTACATTTTCAAATTCTCAAAAATACCCCAATTTCATATTGAAAAATCTATTTCAAAAAATACTTATTCAAGTGAGGTGACAAGTAAGGTGTCCCAGTATAAAAAAATCATACATTCATTCTTGTGACGTCATTACGACGATGGTAGGCTTCACTTCACATTTTCATGAATATCTTGTAAACGAATGGCAATAAAATATTTTTGAGTTCTTTGTTAAAAACTTAACGAAATGAGTTTTTTTAAGATCTTATACTATTTCTAAATTTGAAATGCCAATTCTTTTGGAGTCGTGAGAGTGTATAAAATACCATCAGACTGTATGCTATTGTTTGCTACTATCGTAGTATAAAGAATAATATAATATTCTTGTCTTTAGAAAGCAGTTTGAAAAATTACAAACAATATTTGCTCAAACGTTCCGTCTACATGTACGAATATGTACTCGTAATTGAGTTGTATTATTAAAATAGTCATGCTGTTTACCGGAGCTTTCGCATTTCCTTTTCAAACTCTTGGTGCATTAAACACGAGTACCAACCACAGATTTGGAATGTATAGACGCTACAAGTTAATGGTGACAACATGTACATATATTTTAAAAGTAATGTAGAAGTAGTTCTACGCCATATGTGCATTACCAGTAAACGCATTCATGCATGCTAATTCGCATAACGCTTTATTGTTTTTGGAAACTATATATGAGTGCAATTATGTAGTTATGTAATTGGAATATTGACGATAATAACAATACATTAGTCTTATATTACTAATAAACAAAACGCACTAAAATACTCGCTACCACGCTATAACGCTATGCGCCATTTCTTGTTATTTTGCCATATTTAAACACATGTTTGATACATGGGCTCCATTTGACCACAGAAAACCGTGACGTCACTTGTTCCTATTTCGAACAACAAATTTTATACTACAGAGTGTTTGTGGTCAGTTGACATCCGTAATCCCTATTGCCTATCCGCATTTTTCTCTACGTAGCGGCAAACTACTAACTACGGTATAACACACATAATGCACACAGCCAGCCAATAATATAAATATTTGCAGTCTAAAATCACATTATATCAGTTCATATTTCATGTATTCCCTATTGCCTATCCGCATTTTTCTCTACGTAGCGGCAAACTACTAACTACGGTATAACACACATAATGCACACAGCCAGCCAATAATATAAATATTTGCAGTCTAAAATCACATTATATCAGTTCATATTTCATGTATGTATGTATATAAATTCTTTATTGTACATGAGTGAAACATAACAATAAAACAGTAATTACAAGAACAGTTGACATATGTACAAAGGCGAGCTTTTCCCTATAAGGGATTTCTTCCAGCTAACCTTTGAGCAATTGAGTGGAGATAGGATTTATAGGCAAACCGAGAATTAAACATGTACAACACGGATATAAGTTTATCTTAATAACATCATAATATTATACAGATAAGTGACACAAAATTATATGAATAATTATATGAATAAAAACCAAAATATAAATATAATTACAATAAAAACAAAAAATAAAAATACGTAATACAAATAGATATATATATATATAAATATATAATAAATAAATACCGAAATAAAATATTCAGTCAAGTAGTACTCGACAACCACAATTCATCTAATGGAATTTTGACTGTTTGAGATTGGCCAGAAGATTCTGTGACATAAAACTAACTAATAGAATAGCTCTATGAGCTGAAAACATCGCGATATTATTTCAAATAAGAATATTTCCAAAAACTAACTCAACATAAAAACTATATAATTATCAAACCTGCTCACAAAATTTCACGAAAATCGGTTGAGAAATGCGACCTGTAGAGAAGAACCACCGGAAATCTGGAAATCCGGACACACGAATACGTTTCACTCGGACAAAAATTCGGAGATATTTCATGAGAATGAAGTAGGTATATCGAGTTGAACACTAACGTGTTAAATCGTGTTCAATCTCCAATGCCATATGGCACATATATGTATAGGTACATATAATATATGAATTCGCAACACATGTCATATTAAATTAGCCTCATTGCATCGAAACAATGGAACTACAGCCGCTATCCCGTCACGGCAAATTTAACTTACCTGCTAACTAATATGGTTCAAATTGATTTATCTCACTTCTGGTCCCAGAGAGCTTTCCGAGAGTTGGTGGCACTGTAAACTGTAAACTAGACAGCGGATTGACTTGTGCAGCAGTTAACTGGTTTAGTGTCGAGTGGGACAAACAGCCCCTATTGGACATTATGTAACTGGTCTTGGATAGAGATTTACAAATTTATTTAAGTGAACTTGTATGCTGAATGGTAACCATACCGGTGCGCTTTATAAACACGTGTTTTGAAATACATAATTTTAGCTCAGAACGATTTCATGTTTTATTATATATACAGAATGATTACAGGGTGATACAGGGTGATTTGGTAGACAGGATCAACCCTACATACATAGTACATGTTAATGGATCGTTCACCATCGTATTGAAGTGAAACATCCTTTTCCTTTTCCTTTTCTTTCACTTTTTGATGAGTAAAAGTTTAATTCTCTATAATCATAGTTACCTCACTACAACTAGTTATTTATTAACTAAACACACACACGTTCTGACAGCACTTTAATTATGAAGAAAGTAAATTGTCACATTGAGTGAGATACGATATTTCAAAAGTAACACTCAATTTGACACGGTCGTATCACAAAGCGAAGAGTATTGGTATTTTAGTTGTAGAGTGACCATGCATCATCATAATCATAATCATTATATCAGCCGAAGGACGTCCACTGCTGTACATAGGCCTCCCCCAAAGACCACCATGCATGTCGTACATGATTTATAACTTGTTGTTTTTAACAGTAAAAAAAAATCTCACTGATAGCGGTACGAAATAGTAGCTTACAATCAATTTATTGAATCCGTAGGATTGATCGTACTCACGTCTCAAATCAGAAATGAAATGAAATTTTCTTGAGACATGGTTAACAATAAGGTGAAACAACTTTGTTAGAATTAGCACATCTTGCCAACATTTGGACATGCAAAACTTAACATAATTATGACTAATAATATGACTTATTTAATTACAATTTCTTATCATTTTAATAAATATTAATTTATTCTATTATCGTACACAAGAAAATCCTGTATTGAGTAATATCAACTGTATATTTAGTCAATTTACAGTTTATATTACTCAATACAGGATTCAAATCGGCACGCTCAAATTAGTACTTAGTGGAAATTAATTAGGGACAACTACAAAGTCTACGAATCAAACATAATAAATGCAATTTGCTTTAAATGTGGCTCTGAACCACTTTAACAGCAAAAATAAGAAAAAACAATAAGTAAAGCGCAACATTTTAAAACCATTTTTGCGATTTAATCCCTGTTAGTTTTAAAATTGAATCATTTTCCATATTTGATGCATAAATGCAAATGCTAAATGTTTCGGAGAGATAAAGTATTTTACAGTACATATGGTACATATGGTACGGTACATATTACCGCACGAGTGCGTTAATCACCGGATTACGTGCATATGTCGAAACTTTAAAGAGCCATATGTACTGTAAAACGTTGTACGATACATGTGCGAACAGGTAATTTGCAACTCGTGTCGATTTAAAACACTCCCTTCGGTCGTGTTTCAATTTATCACCACTCGTTGCGAATTTCCTGTTCTCTGCACTTGTATCGTAATGTACTATTACACCACACCTTGCAAAAAAACACGTTTTTCCGCGCGCTGCGCGTCCGGAAAAGCCTACTTTTTGGCCAAGTGGTGGCATAAAATTGTGTACAAAACACGGGTCGTAAAACAGAAAGCCCTCTCTCGCATATTTATGACCCTCGCCTGCGGCTCGGGCCTCAAACATCTGCGATATCGGCCTTTTTTTGTTTTACAACCCTTGTATCGTAAATAGCTATTACACTACATATGATGCTACTTTACCGCGCGAGTGCGGTAATCAGCAGATTACGTGCATATTATTATGTCGAAACTTTAAAGAGCCATATGTACTGTAAAACGTTGTACGATACACGTGAGACTCCCTTCGGTCGTGTTTTTATTTATCACCACTCGTTGCAAATTTACTATTCTCTGCACTTGTATCGTAATGTAAATTCTGCATACAATTTTTTTTTTTAACTTTGCACTACAACTTGCATTTTTACAACTACACGCACACAAGCGCGTTCCTTACCTTTTATTGGTTTAAGGATTCGTTTTGTTGACAGCTAGACACATATGCAGGTCCCTCACTCTCAACACAGCGCATCCTCGGGAGCTCAGCAACCTCTTGCTCACCACCAGAAACACAACACCACATACAAATAGCAAGTAGTACTTGGAGTCGAACTCAAACATAATGCATTCGAATTTAATTTCATTATGTTAGTTAACCTGTTAGAATATAATAGTAATAGCTAAAAATTACAGATTTCCGCTATCTACTGTATAATCTACTAACTTCTATTTAAAAATGCAATACAAAAAAATACTACCTGTGTCACTGGTACGCGTACACTGCTATGGAAAGGGTTAAAACAACGCTCAACGGTACATCCGTACTGACTGTACAAAGGCCTCCAGAGTAACACAATGCACTTCAATTTAGACAACAAAAAGCATTGAGTACCGAAGCGCCGCAGTTCCATTTTGGCTGTGCTTTGTTAGAAACAGTTTTGTCAGTTTCGCTCGCTTGTTGAGCTTTCAGTATAAGCGGTATTTATGGAATAAACGTCTTACCACCTGTATGCGGATGACATACAGATTTGTGCAGCGGCTAGTATTAATGATGTTTCCTCCTTATTAAGCCAATATAAACCTAGAAGTCATAAGCTGCTAGGCGTGTAAGTTTGGTTTACAAATCAACGCGAAGAAATCGCAGGCGATTTTTATTAGCAGGCCTTACTATATAACTAAGCTGTCAGATATGGTGGTACCCGACATTCCATTTGATAGAATTTCTATTCCTTCTTCCTCTATTTTCACGAATTTGTACATCACCATAGACCAGACGCTTTCTTGGTCACCCCGTATAGCTGAAGTGAGCCTCACTTACAAGTTGAAGTGAGCCTCACTTCAGCTATACGGGGTGACCAAGAAAACGTCTCGTCCATGGTGATGTACAAATTCCTGACAATAGTGAGCCAAAAAATTTTTTAAGTCTCTCCACTAACTAAGGCGTTTGCAGAATTTCCTCCCCCTACATATATACCAAGCTAACTCTGGCTCAATCTCTTTTACTTCCTTTCCTCGACTATGGTGACATCGCATTTATTGATTTCGAGTAGGACCTGCTTGATTAAGCTGGAGCATCTACAAAATGTATGCATTAGATACATATTTGGTCTCCGCAAAATGATCACATCTTCACAATTCCGTTCCCATCTTCAGTGGTTACCAATCTGCCGGTACCTATGCTGTTTGTCATGATCAACCTACCTCACTTGCATCATAGCAGCTATTTCAATAAAGATGATTGGCAATTATTGCTTCGCTAGTGAATGAAACGTCAGAAACACTCTGTATATACACACATTCCGGTAAAATTGCACAATCTCACCGGTTAAGGTGCTGCACCTATGTATGCCTGAAAATGTCATCTTGGTCGTTCTTGCTGACTTCAGCCCGCTGTGCTCATCCCCTGGACATGGTAATATGCAAGACTAGTGATGAATTCTAAAAAAGTAAGCAATGAAGTTTGAAAAAAAAAATGTTCTCTTGGTTCTTTTGAGTTACTTAAAATAAGTATATAGTGGACATTTGGATAGACATGAGGATATGGAAGCCTTAGGTTAATTCATTTAAATTTATTTCCGCTGGTACTGGATTAAATAGCAATTATAGTTTTAAAGCGGTGTAGCGAATTTATAGTTGAATACAATATTATTCATAAATTGTTGATTTTTAAACAATAAAACTAATAATTATATATATACCAACCAATGGTTAGTACATATTTAATAAAAACTGTGGTTAGTTAATTTTCTGAGTCTTAAACCCTAAAAATAACTTTTTTACCAAACCACATGGATACGATTTAAAGGTTAATATCCTGGTAAAACCCGCCAGCAATTCGTATCTAATATTTTTACCAAGCCGGCGCCGAAAGTGTTAACCACTGAGTCCCAGCAACGGGGTGTAGTACACGATCGCCTGGAGCAATGCCAACTTGGCTTAAGTAGCTCGTTTGGTAATGTACCAGCCCTGATAGCTTTGTAATTTCCTTCGACATGAGCTTGGATTTTGAGCTCGGGCTTAGTTGCTAGTGGTGAATAACAGGCAATAGACATGCAATAAAATAAAGCAATGTTACATGGCATAGCCTACATGGTTGGCAAATACCTTTTTGTCGCTTTTATGCTACAAAATCACATGTCACTCGTCTGTGAAGTCACTGCTAGTGGTTGTGGGGACATCTTCATTTTGACTACCATTCGGGTACAATTTATAATTTCAAAACGTTAAAATTGAGGTAAATCGTATTGGAGCTTTCACTGTACACAAGCAATCTTGCGTGTAAAAAGATGTGAATCATCAGAACGTACACAATTTTTTTTTATGAAATATGAAAACGCAAGGTGCGTCTCGAATCGATGAAGACGATTGAATATCGAAAATAAGCTTAAAAGCTAAGATAGATAAGATGTAACTATCGTAGTCCCCAACAGATAAAATTCAATCCTTAGAACTATCATGTCAATGGAGCTTTATTTGTCGGCCTGTTTAGCCTAGTTGGTAGTGACACTACCTCCGAAGCTAGAGGTTCTGGGTTTCGAATCCCGGTAAGGGCATTTGTTTCTGTGGTGAGCAGAAACATTTGTTCCTGAGACTTGGGTGTTTTCTATGTATTTAAGTTTATATACATATATGCCTGTTTAATACCATATATACTTAACAACATACCTAAACATGTGCTTAATGACTTATTGGGTGTGATTGACAACCCGGGGAAATATAAATCGTTGCTAAAAAAATATTACCTGGAATGTGAATCACAATCTAAATAAAATTGTAAGCTACTTTGTTCATTGTTGTAAACTTAAGTAAAATAATATTATAAGTAAACATATCAGTATTAATACGCTAAACTATTATTAATGCGGCTCGATCCGTGCGATTCCGCCAGCTATTACATAAACCTACCAAGGTTTCCGATAGTGGCTAAAAAATTATATTTCTTTGTAATTAAAACATGTTCAATTTAATAAATGAAAAATAAAAACTTTTAAATATATCATCGTCTAGTACCCATAACACAAGCTTTATTGAGCATTCTATGGGACTAGTTCGATTTGTGTAAAAAATGTCCCCTAATATTTATTTATTTTTATACCGACTTACATACCTACAAAACTTAAAAGAAAACCTTTGTTAGTCAAAATGTGTATTGGCCCTTTCTTACAAGGACAAATGTTAGAGTGACTAATAGATACAAACTTTTAACGAAATTTTGGTTAAAATAGGTTTGGACCATCTAGTGTCTCAATTTTACAAAATTCTTTTCACATTTAATCACTATTAGCATTAATAGCAATTGTCAAAAAGCGGTATTTAATACAGGAATTCCTTGATTTGTTACATGGGAAGCCCCGAACGCATTTTTCACTGGTTTTATCCACTTCAAAAAAAAACATTCAATTGCAAATATCCACTCTTGTTTACTGTGCTTGATTTTATCAATTTGCAACTCTATAAAGCAATATACATTTTTGCTCCAATATTTGCATAGCACATAAAATATGCCGTGAAACTCATAAATGGTATACGAGTAATATGAAAACTATGCAATAAAGCTTTTTACCCCGTGGAAACCACGCTTTATTTATTCAACTCTGGGTTGAAGAAGGATTAACACTTTTTAATAAATAGGCGGATGTTTCCTTTTACACTGCAACTAATTTGCAAGTACAAACTTTGCACTTAAAAAATGCATGAATTAAGTGTTTAAGAATTTAAACTGTGTCGTTAAAAAAATATATTTCCGTTTACCAACCACTTGGATCCTAGTTGTAGGATATGGAAGGAACTTAAAAAGACCGATTTATGTTAGTAAAGATTCACCAGCAAACTTAAAAGCCAAACTAGAGTTCTGAAATAGATGTCGTTCATCCCGTACTTAATAAAATATTCATCGTAATATCGGTAATAATTGGGTTTATTTTTGTCGACGGTCTGTCTAGTTTGCGATTATCGCGTAATAAATATATGACAAAATTATCATCATTTAGGTACAGTCAGCATCAAAAGTAGCTAAGCATGTGAAGTTGTTAAAAGCTCTCACTCCCTTATAATAAAGACTTTTGACTTTTCAAATGCATAGCTACGTACTAACTCTATTTGAAAGCAAGTTTCACATAAATTCCCCAAACAGTTACTACCACAGCTGAATAATAAGAAAGCCAAAAGTTTTAGAAACGCTATAATATTACATTTGTTTAAAAATTGTGGCACCTCCAATTTATGACGGCGCACAGACCTTTTCTTCTTAATGAACGGTCACTGTAACAATCATCTGTCAAGATGTTGTGGCCATTGATGATATCAGTAAATGGTTCACAATCGCTTAAACTTTATAAATCTTGTTAAAGAGAAGTATGGCACAATGGAAAATTATAAGTCATCAATAGGTACCCCCCACCTCAAAGAAGACATCCGAAGTCAATATAGGGTCGGCAACGCTTGTGATTCTTCTGGAGTCGCAAGTGTCCATGGGCTACTGTATTTTCTTACCATCAGGCAGGCCGTAAGCTACTTTACCAGCGTCATTGTATAAAAAAGCCACATTAAATCAATGCAAGTTACACAAGACAGTATATTATTTGCGGAAATGCCTTTTAAACGCACTGTTATATTGCCAAACGGCGCCGTGGAAGCCGTTAGCACCAGCGAGACCATTTGGCGTCAGGCCTCGGTCTTTCAACGATCCAACTTTGGCCCCAAACTGCACTCTTTTAACTGAATGTGGGATTTAAAATACCTGAAACTTGGCTGTGAAACTCGCTTTGGATACAATCATATGCTATATTATTGTTCCTGTTTATGCTTATTTTTGCTTGTTACGGAAAACTTTAATAGGGGATGTAATAATGTTTGTTTTATGTTGTGGTAATACAAGAAAGTTTGTGGCGATTTTTATGAGACTACGGTAATGTAGCTTATACATCAGATTAGGACATAGGTTAACGGTTTATAAGAATGGTTCATAGCAGGCAGCAATTTTAACAGAAAACAACCGAGATAAATAATTGCCGTAGCCGGGATTTGAACCCCTGGACAGACAAATTCTTAGGCTGTCATCAACTACTGGGCTTAACCGGTCGGAACAACATTCAGAAGTCGTAGGGAAAAACAAGTAAGATACTTTCGAGACGTTTTTGCATTTGTAGTTGTGACCTCTGGAGCCTGCCTCACACACACACGCATACGTGTGTCTGTGTACGTCAACGTGTACGTGTGTCCCTGTAAATAAAAAACGCAAAAATGCAAAAACGTAGAATAGAATAGAATAACGTTTATTATTGAACTGTGTACAATATAAAATCTTAAGTGTATGACATACGGTTACAAATTATTTAATGTGCGTTTGTATAAAACTCATTCATGCAATAAAGGGTCTTATTGATGAGCCAGCGTTTCAGGGTCCTTTTGAACTCTTTACCTTCTATTGCCTTAATTTCAATAGGTAAGTTGTTAAATACTCGCATGGCAGCAATAAAAGCACTTTTGTACATAATTTTGATCCTTGGGAATACGGTAATTATATTTATACTGAGTGCGCAGATTGTGACCTAGTGATGACATTTTAGTGAAATACTCTCCATTACGTTTTAGAAAGAGAAACGTCTCGAAAGTAATTTACCTGTATAGTGTTGTCTGCTACGCTGTGCCGTAGCAAGTATATCTTGTGTGTTGAAGAACATTATCATTCTGTTTTCATAATGTGCGCCTTGCATTACTGGGACTCAATTTGGCATAACTCTCCATGATGATGACTCTCTTGGGAAAAACGTGATAGTGGTTTTCCGTTGCCTTCTGACCCAGTGCTTTTTGAAGCTATTTGATATTATATCCTACTTCTATTTCAATATATTCTACACTAGCTTTTGCCCGCGACTCCGTCCGCGTTCAACTCGTAGAATAGAAATAATTGCTATTAAATTGTTGTAGGCGCAGGCTTAAATATCGCTCATCCAGACAAACTTCTGCCCCCCTTTTCACCTCCTAAGGAATGATTTCCGGAATAAAAACTATCATATCCTTTCCCGGGACTCAAACTATCTCTATACCAAATTTCATCTAAATCGGTTTAGCGGTTTAAGCGTGAAGAGGTAACAGACAGACAGACAGACTTTCGCATTTATAATATTAGTATGGATATTTACATTTTATTTCTATTTCAATGTGTTGCGCATGTTTTAGTTACAAAGTATTGTTATTTTTTTTTCGAGCCGTATCATAAGTTTCTTTAACAATATTATTTTGCAATTCTACTAAACAAAGCAGAATAGACCAATAATGTTGCCCAAGCAACTAATGGTGTGGTATGGTGGCAATGTGTTCTACTCGTAAATGTGTAAATCTAAAATGATGTTAATACGAGTTAAAACAAACAATGTACCGTGCGGCGCGTTTAACATAATTACAATTCAACACTTCCTTTATGCTGAAAGAAAATGCCAGCCACTTAAGTAGGTATTCATGCTCTCGGATGGTATTTAAAATGATTTCATGCAAGGACAACTTTTTAACTGTTTTACTTGTAAGAAAAATTTGGCTTTAAAATTTAGATTAAGCCTATTCAGCTTGAGTGTGTGCTTAGAGCACCTACTAACAAATGAATGCTGAATGAATGTGAACAAATACAAAATACTACTACTATAACGAAAATTAGCAGCACAGACAAAAATACCCAAGCACAGAGCCTGATCTCCTCAAATATGTATAAAGTAGTCTTGCTAAACAAGTTTACATTGTTTTCAGTTACCAGATCTTTCCCTACTAGCTACTTGCTTGTAAAATTACATTCGAGACCTTGGGACTATCTCGGATATTTATAGACTGTTAGATCTTGAGACAAACGCCAGACGAAGCCCATTCATCGTTTTAATATCAAAATATAGACACAACTTCAAAGTAATGTTTATTCAAGAGAAGTGATCACTTCCGACAGCTAAAATAGCTCTGTCTCACGATTCAATTCTCGGAATCGCCAACTCATCATGATTCCGTTAGCAAAAATACACCGGGTAGCTACGCGTCCAATCGAATTAACAATGCCTATTGCCAATCATTGCCAAAACTTTACGCATGTTATAGGTATAGTTATGCCGGCAGACTGATACGAAAAACACCAAGGTCAAACCTAAAGGCCTATCTCCTTCGGAAATCGAAAATTGCGTGTCCAGGCCCCCTTCAACATTCCTCCTATCTGCCTTCACCGAAAGCATAAAGCAACTGAAATTATTAGAACAAATGAACGTGCAAAATCAGTGGCGGTTCAGCGTGGCGTGCAGTTCGATCGTGGCGAAGCAAGGCGCGGAGGAAACGTCAGAAAAATCGAATTTCCATGACGGCAGTCGAGGCACAGGCGGCGTGGCGGCAACACCGCCGAGACAGCGCCCGCGCGCGCTACAGCACGCCTCGCCACGCCGACAGGCGCCGCATACCTTCCCAAAGTGCTCAAAGTGTTATCCCAATCCCAAATGGTACATGGTGGGCTAATTAAGGAATTATGGGCTTGACCCAAACACGGGTCACTTTACCAAGGCACATAAATTAGTGCTCGTTTGTTTCTTTATTAAAAGGTGACGTCATTATCGCGGTTTTGTGTGTGATTACGATTACAAATTTATTCGATAAGCCAAAGTGCCCCACGGTTGCATTGTCTCTTAGCATACATAAGTTGGTAAAGCATAAGTGTATTCGGCAAATTACGGCCTTAATTTTTTTATTGATTAATAAACTATTGCATTGTTATCGATGCCTATTATCGTGGTATTGCAGAATGCCCTTTCAACATGGATTCAACCTTGTTGGCGGTTTTCAATGTAAAGTTGTGCTGAAGTTAAACGGAAAGTGAATAGGCAAGGAAACCTGTGCAAGTTGTGCATTTCTGTTTGTAATTATGGTGTTGGTTGTAAGCTTCATTTCAAGTTTGGACTATAAGTGCCTACCGAGTTCAGCCTTATTTTACTCCTGTTCGTAAGTAAGTATAACTTAGTAAAATAAAGCAGATTTGACCAAACAAGAACCTGATGTTAAAAATCAAGATTGGATAGACTAATCTTGAAATAGACTCTGTTTTTGTTTGGCCGAATTGTTACTTCATCCCATAACTCTAATACTTTATTAGTTGCTGTCCTCAAAATCTTCATAGTTACATACCTGATTTTGTTGATGCATTTTATACTGGTTTACGTAATTTTATTAATCGCATTATTGTAGTCGTTAATTATAATCATCGGTATTTCAAAAACTAAATCATATTCATGCAGGTAATGTATGTTACAAGTAGATCCTATTAAAAATTAACCAACTACGAAAATTAATTTGAAAATAGAGGAAGCTTTTTGTATGAGTTCTTTAACTACGTGTCTTCAAGCAATTTGAGGCCGAACTTTTTCCGTTATGGAAAAATACAACTTTTATTTCAATCAACTGAATGGCATCGACTGAACTTGTAATTCGTCGTTAAAATCAGTGCAGTCATATACTTAAGTAGCTGTGAGGAGAACGCTGAATAAAACCCTCACGTTCAATATAAATAAACTTGTATCAGATATGTAGAGCGGCTTTTTGACAGTTACTTTTCCAGTTGACTGTATCATGTGATCTGTTATCTATTAAAGTTAAACAAGTCTTCTTCTCATTCCCAAAGCGGTTGAAGAATCAGATTTAACGTTTCCAAAAATATTGTATATTTATTTTTCCCATAAACAATAAACTCCCGAACGTGTAACGCTCAATAATACAATTACTACCACCGACAATTGTATGAGACGTATATATCTTTGGAAGATAAAACTATCCGACATTTATATTAACGGATAAGATATATCTTCCGCTTCTCCGATGTCACGACTTTTACTTTTCCCGCCTTAAGTCTGATTAACATTACAAAGAATATCCTAGTCGGGGCTGTTATATGCTCTCCCAACTTTGTTTCTAAGTCACATATCTTAGAAGCTGTTAAAATTAAATAGTTTTAAAATTGTGTTTGTTACATGACATTTCTTTGACTAAAACACATTGTTTGACCCGACAACGTAAATTATATCCAACGTGAAAATAAAATATGTAACCAAAAACAAAAATAATAACAACTACTAAAACAAGTTTTCTCTGCATATTTTTCAACATTTTCTTTAATTAACACGTTCCCTGTCCCCATACAAAATTATCTTTTAATGTCACAAGTCCAAGTGACAGTTGTAGTTCGTAGCCGTGACACGGACTCCTGAAAAAAAGCTTCATGTCCCCACATTGGGGGCCTTCGGACAGGGAACGTGTTAATATTCTTATTCTCAAGTAAGAAAACCAATGTTAGATATCTTTATTCCTAGTTGGCACAATTGGCACCCTGTTGTTCCTGTTTGTCCTTCTCGTATGTACATATGTTCTAAGATCATGTTTTAACGCATATTAAGTGTATACTGGATGGGACTTTATGATAATGAACATTAGAATTCATTCTCAAATACAGTGGCAATGTCAGTTATAGTAGTCGGCGGTTGAGAAGTCAATCCTGACACCTGACATTTCCATACATTTTATAACCTCAAAGTGACTTTTAGGTTATAAACTGTATGGAAATGACAGGTATCAGGATTGACTTCTTAACCGCTGACCACTATAAATATTTCCTTTTAAAGGATGGTTAAGAATGGCAATAAACAGACCGTCAATGCCAAATCCATGCGTTTCTTAACAAAATGCACTATGGGAACTGTCAAAATTTCACAAATGACATTTGACAGTTTCCATATAAAAACGGGTGCGGTGTGAGGTGACAGGTGAGGATGAGTTGGTTTGAGAATAAGAGAGCAAGTCATAAGTTTGATGTTAAGTACTAATCAACGGCAACTTTAGTATTTTTATATTAACATTCATACATATTTTTATCATACTTTTGAGTTAATTTTGCTGAATGTAGAAGTGAAATTATGATATAACGTATGAAAGTTAAAATCTGGGTCAGTGAACGCACGCGATAGTTACCTTCCACCGTGCTTATATCTATCATTAATTTACATATAACTAATGTAATTATTAAGGGACTTAGGCATACACTACTCGTATTTCAAAATATGTTACATTTACATATGTATATGTACAGTCCGTAAGTAACATATTAAAAACAGAAATTTGTAAACTTGATCAAAATTATTTAAAAAACTTCAATTATTCTTTTTGTATTGTTGTTGTTGTCTTTATTTTTGTTTTGTTTTTGTGTTGTAAGGTTAAATTTATAATTTGTATTTCCGAGTTCATATAACTTTGACCTTTTTAAGGTATGAGTGAATAGGCATCTTCTGGGTAAGCTCGCTTCATCGTCGGCCTCATCTTTGCCCCCTGGCTAGATGCTGGCCAAGAGCAATTCCATTAAAAAAAAACTTATTGTCTCGTCTCATTTTTTTGTATCAATATTACTATTATCAAGTATTTATCTGCGCGGCCGAGCTTTGCTCAGCATTATTCATATGTCTCGGAGAATATTATACGTGGTTTCCCTAATGGACGATTTACATCAAACG
Organism: Notocelia uddmanniana; assembly: GCA_905163555.1. Taxonomy (NCBI): domain Eukaryota; kingdom Metazoa; phylum Arthropoda; class Insecta; order Lepidoptera; family Tortricidae; genus Notocelia; species Notocelia uddmanniana. Next base: position 8,788,746 of record LR991061.1, on the reverse strand, counting down.
GTCGCAGTCGCACCCCACTAGAGTCAAAGGAATTCGAACCCACCACATAGAAGCTAGAATTCGTATCCAAACGGCAGCGGCAGAGCCGACCGCCTCCGACCGGCTGCCCAGAACCCATTCAAATATGAAATTTAACTTCCGTATGGAGGGTTCGAATTCCTTTGACTCTGGTGGCATGCGCGCCGACTCCGGCCGTTTGGTTTGAATATAGGTAGTCCATAAGATGAGACCTAACCACATCGATTTTTTCGCCCCCCTGAATTGAAATTTAATCGAAATCGTTATAACTGTTTCCAAAATTCCCGAAATAAATAAATAAATATACGAGACTAGCTCGTTTAAAAATATTATATTAGATATTGGGAGTAAAGGAAATACCGTCATGTATCTATGTAAAGTAATTTGCGTATCTAAAGCCAGTCCCGGGATTGCAAGCCCTAATCATACTCCTACAAATTGCTTACTCAGTAATTTATTTAGGCCATTTTACGCAAGTTTTAAGTTCCTATATGAATATTAAAAGTTTATGAAAGTAATTAACACATATTTTGTCTAATTTTTGTATTTTCAATAAGTCTACTAGGTCGTTTAATTAAAGACGATACGTTCACTGTAGATATTATTTAACATATGAAAATAAAACAATATGCATGCATATTCTATTCTAATCTATTCTATTATATTCTATTCTATTGCATTCTATTCTATTCATTCTATACTTTTGTTCTATGGCAACTGAGTCATAGAAAATACAATCAAACCTATAGGCGGTGAGCCCATTAATTTATTAAACATTGTTGTTATGACCGGTCAGTGAATGCACAATGTGCGTACCATTTTGCATCACTGACTCTGCTCCCTGCCTATTCAATTTGCGGGTAGGAATCCATTACACGCCACTACACATATACGAAGCATTTCGTAGTCGAACCAAATCGTACTCACTCCAACAATCGATCATAAAACATTAGGTGTCGCAGTGTTGATGGGTGCAATGTGCTTATTAAAATCACATTACCACAGATTCCATTTCGGAACATGTTTTACGAGTATGTATCCGAATTATATGGTCTTGCTTCATTTGCTCCCTTTTACGTAAGTGGCGAACGTAGCATGTGTGAACGAGACACAATGATTTTGGATAAAATTGAATTTTTTTGTTGGAAAATGGAGTCTTAGGTGACAATCTAGTATTATGGCGGCGAAGTAATGGCTAGGGTTGAACGTTCCGAAACCTTGTTTCATTCCAAACGTGCATGTTCGGAGGAATAAATGGCTGTTACAACTATAATTACACTGATTGTACTTTAGGCAAAGGATTAATTCCAATATATTGGACGAATACTTTAATATTGGTCGTTGAGAGCAAAGTATTTTAGAACTATTCCGAATATCAGCTTGCTATGGGAACTGATGACCTGGTAAAGGTTGCAGAAGTCCACTGGATGAGGGTGACGCAGGATCGGTCATGGTGTCACTCTTTGGGTTAGGCTTATGACCAGCAGTGGACGTCCTTTGGCTAATATGATGATAATGATGCAAATTGGCACAATAGGTAACCTAGGAGGGTGGCGTAATAAGGAATCGATCTATACTCAGCAGTGGCTAGATATATAGATACTCTAAAAATATAGGTACATTAAATAATGAAAATGAATAATGCTTGAGGTTTAAACATACTGAGAGTTCCTAAAAGGTAACAAGTTTTGCTAAGTTTTGTTATGGAACATTTAGTAACCAACATTTTTTTTTATTCGTGTGGGTACCTTCATAAATTGGTCCATGCGTACTCGTTACTAATACGTTTTTGATGCCAACTTGAATTTTCTACCAGTCAGTCAGAGAACAAATCCATACAGAGACCGGCTTTTCCGAGGAAAATTCTGTCCTAAAATAATCTAGTTAAATATACCTCAATACCAATTACAGCATTGGAAAAGAGATTTTAAACCACAATGTGGCTTTACACCGCTCGCAACGAGTTCTTTGAAATCCGGTTGTAATACTCCCGTACAGAACCAAACGGTCTTACCTCACTACGAAACCCATGTATGTTACGTCGGTTTGGTACAAGTTCGTTGAATCGTATAGCGTCCCACGCTCGCTTATTGCACCCTTCACATGCAAATAGGTTTCGTAAAACTAGTCGGGGCTGCGTCAAAGGTCCTGACAGTTTATATTAGTTTTTGCAAACGGTGCTTTGAGTTTGTTCTGATACGGGAAACATACATCTATCAAAGCGTTTCGGAAAACGTGTTTGATGTATCTGCGTGATTTTAAACTTGTCTCGGTTCAGATGCTCTCTCTTGTGTAAACGAACAGCTAAGTAATCTAAGAATATTCGAGCACTCATAATGAAACAAAAATAGGTTCTATATGAAAATGAATTTTCAGCTGCAAACGACGCTATACAGGGCGTCTCACGGCTATGCCACATGGAGGGAAAGTACCTTGAATATTGTAGATGGAACATTTTACTGAAAGAAGACATTATTTTAATTTAAAAAACAATTTAAATGGCATTCATAGATTTTTAAATAATTACATGGTTGAACCGGGAATCGAACCCGCTACACGAGAAAAAAAAAACCCTGTAGCTTTATCATGCCGATCGAAAGGCCTCGTCATAAGGATTATTTATAACATCGATGTGGCATAGCCGTGGGACGCCCTGTATAATATTTTACTTGGTTCGAGCAAACTCTTTTACCAAGTCATAAATATTTCAACTACCTACAATGAAAATGAAGATAATAAAATAATATGAAGATAAAATTATTCAGTATTCATTCAACCAATCCATTCAGGTAACAAAATCCCACGACAAACATTACTGAAAGTTTGATGCGCCAATATAGGTACGATTGAAAGGCTGTATTTCAAATATGCATTTTGTAGGAATAAAATACGAGTCGGTCTTACCTTAGTCAATATTTGACTTGCCCTTGGGCCTAGTGACGTGCATTTGAGCGATTTTGATTGCGGGATCGGCAAATGTTTGCTAAATTTCAAATGTTAGTAATGTCAGTAAACATGCCACAATCCCTGACATCTATGAGAGGAGGACTGTGCCCAGCAGTTGGACGTATATAGGCTGGTGATGATGATGATGCCGAAAATGGAATCTAATTAGGTAAAAAATAGCTATTTACGATACAAGGGTTGTGAAACAAAGAAAGGCCGATATCGCAGATCACCCGTTTTTATATGGAAACTGTCAAATGTCATTCGTAAAATTTTGACAGTTTCCATATATAAACGGGTGAGGTGAGAGGTAAGGACGAGTCGGTTTGTGAGTAACACCCTAGCGAGGTGTGAAAAGGGAGTGTTTGTGTGACATTAGAGCTCAATCTGTATATGCTTTTATTCAATACCCATTGAAATATTAGTGAAAAATTTTATGTAACGAAGAAAATTTTAATGATACGTTTCTTTAAGCGTACCTACAAGCCACTATACCGAGATTATCGGAAATGAAGATTTATAAGGTCATCCTTTACCTTATTTTCGGTAATATGGCTAATAGGTAGATTATTTAGCTTAATATAAACCGTATCTAACTTATGTGTTGTAAGAGGTAAGGCACAGCGAAACGTCATCTCGCTCAAATTTGGAGCAGCCCAACTGGGGTAGTAACACCTTACAGAAGACCGCAGCCATAATAGGATCACTACTTGCTGGTGTGGTCTTCCTGGTGGTGAGTAAGGTCGCCAGAGCTCCCGAGGATGCGCTGTGTTGGGAGTGAGATGCCTGCATATGTCTCTAGCTTGACAGCTGGATACATCTGTCATCAAAGTCAATAAAGGGTCGGCAACGCACTTGTGATTTCTCTGGGGTCGCAAGTGTCCATAGGCTACGCTGTCTGCTTACCATCAGGCAGGATGTAAGCTTATTTGCCACCGTCGTAGTATAAAAAAAATGTTTTTGAAAGTCATATCATAAGGGCGGTACGAGTTCTGCGAGGTTGAAATTTTATTCATATTGATTGACCTTTGTTTCAATAATAACAAGGCCGATTATGTTAAAGCATTGATCTAATATCACGAAGACATTGTATACGTCGTGTTGAGTGGACCGAATCACCAGCCCTAAAAACTATACCCAAGGGAGAAAAGAAACATTTTTACTTCCATTTTTCTCAGTAGAATGTTTCGTTGACAATAGACAGAGACCATAAAATCATCGTTAAACGCTAGGCATTTTTAACCTCACGATACAATCAATCAGCGCTTTGTGGGACATAAACCATTCTTCTTGGGCTTCGATACTTGTCAGCCGAATCTAAACCACGTTGACTATGCTTAGGAACCATTTTTCAAGTTGACTTTTATTTTGTATTTTTAAGTAATTGTATTTACTTGTACATCTAAAGAATGTTTCTTATTTCTTGCCCCTCTCTTTAGGGTTCTGTACTTAAAACAGAACCCTTATAGTTTCGTCATGTCACAGCCGATTTACTCGGTGACTATAAGCACTACAGTTATGAAATTTGGTAGGTAGGAAGGTGTATTCTATAAACTGCTACATAAAATTTATTTGAAATTACGAAAGAAACCAGTGGGGTATCTATGGATAGGCCCTTAAAAATTATATCAAGGTTTCAATAAACCTGCATATAAGTTAACCGTTGGTCAGATATTAGCTGTCAAAGTCGTAAAAAGTGTGTACTCTAATAAATTTCCAAACTACTTATGAAGTTTTTACAACTAAGAGTTATTTGAAAAAGATACGCCGTACAGTTTTTAAGTTATAGCTGAAAAACTGCCTCGTCTAAGTAAAACGACGTAAGTGCCGGAAGTTTCCTATGGAGATACGAGCTTTTTAATTCACAGTATAGGATAGTCGTTTTAAATTAGTATTGTAGTAGTAGGTACGGAACCCCACATTGCGTATGGCCCGACACGCACTTGGCCGCTTTTTATGTATCCATTGTATTCGTATATTTACGCATAATATTATATACATCAAAGTTAATGTGCGTATAAAGGTTGATTCACAGTAGGCCGTTCCGTGTCCGGGCCGGTCTGTTTTCTTGTTAAGAAATACGCCGGCCGTCGCGTTTGCTGTCGTAGAAAACGGGCCGGCCCGGACACGGAACGGTCTACTGTCAATCATCCTTAATGCCTATTGACGGCAGCATCAGTACCTAGAAGTTCGAAGGGATCAAATTGTCCTACAAATAGTGTGTAGAGGTATAGTCCACAGCAAAAGTAGGTGATCATTTTTAGTACCTTCTCACTTTCAATACTTTGACGCATACCAACTGCCACAGTACTGTTACGTTAGTGCGATAAAGTACTTAAATGATCATCTATATTTTCTGTTGACTGTACTAGTGGCTCTGTGAGCTGTAAACCTCGGAAAAAACAATAATGCATAATTTCCAAAAAGTGACTCTACAAAAATTCTAGAAAATAATCAAACATGCTCACAATTTTTTTTTTGAGAAATGAGTCCTGTATTGGAGAACAGCAGGAAATCAAAAGCATTTTTGCCGAAGCTAAAACGGAGACCTTCGTTACACTCGGTCAGTTATAGGCCGTAAGAGTTTGTGTGGGTCAGTTATAAAGTCATACGTCCTTCTCGCACTTACATACTTACTAGTAAGGGACGTATGCTATAGGTATGTTCGACTTAAACGCGCACTTTTAACAGTTATTAATTTTTTCAATGCTATGTTTAACTGCATTATTTTTATATAATAAAACTATTTCTGTGTAGTTTGTAACTGTTTCACAGAATTTATTTTGAGAATGGTAAAAACTGGTTGTATGGACTTTCGCGTTTCGAGTTTGTAAAAGCATTTTTTTATCATTTATTTACTTTATTTCAAACAGAACATATATAGCACTAGCTGTTGCCCGTGATTGCGTCTGCGCAGGATTAGTATTTAGACGATTCACACAATATCTTAATAAATTGTAGACGATGTGTTATTCTGATGTATAAGTTATATTATTGTAAAGTTTCATTAAAATCCATTCAGTAGTTTTTACGTGAAAGAGTAACAAACATCCATCCATAATTACAAACTTTCGCGTTTATAATATTAGTAGGATTAAAGTCAAATCCAAGGTACTGTACAATTCAGGTTATAAAACACATAACACAAGGAGTAGGAAATACAGATAACAATCAACTCTCGTCCATCACCTCACAGTACCTCAGACACGTTCAATAATCGATCATTGTCTGTGGAAGTATCGGAAGTCTCAATAGTAGACAATCTATTGGATCTACATATTATTGCAGGGAATATTAACTTCAGTTGTTTAGATTTTTACCCAACTGCGCCAGAAGGAGGGTTATGTTTTTCGAGAGTATGTATGTATGTAAGTATAATTGTTTGGCACGCTTTACGGCCTAAACGGATTTTAGCTTGAGAGGTGTCATTAGATTTGTATTTACTGTGAGAGTGACACTGGGTATATCAACATAAAAAACAACATTTTTGGCACCAAACTCAAAAGTTTAGTACGCTCTACAGCCCGAACGACTCGATGTTCTTTTTTTAGCCTTAATGGTGTCGTTATTCATTTCTAAATAACACAGAAACGCAGTCGGGTTTTTTTAGTTTTTTAAAACATTCACCTTTTTTGCCTTTTGTTTTATGTCTTTTTTCCTCGTAAATGTGATGAAAAACGTCGTGTATACGTTATCACGGGCAGTAAGGGGATTCCAAGCTCAAGTCATTATTTTTTAAAACATTCTAATATTCCTTCGTTAGTTATCCCCTTCTTACTACCCTTAATGTACAATGTACTATAGTTTATTAGTGCTTTGCGCTGTCACATATTTGGTGCCGCGTAGCATGAGTGTGAGTGGAGCGATAATTGACCGCCTACGAAGAAAATTCTTACACTTCGGCTGCGTAGACGTGCTACGCCGTAGCAGTGCTACGACTTGCATGATGTAGCCGATTAAAATCTACTAACTGGGGACTGAATAACTAATGGCCTTATTCATTAACGTTCATCGTTCGTTTTTATCTGTCACATTGACATTTGTGTTTGTGAGAGAGAGTCAAATAACATTTTAGGTAACAGCGATTTGTTATGTTTTAAGCTGGAAACGCACAGAGCGCGGTGCAGCGGTTTTGCGGTAAATCTAACGCGGTCCGGGGTACGTCTCACCGAAAACCGCGCGGTGTTCGGTAGCGCGATAGAGCGGAAACGGCGTGTGTGACATATGTAGCAGTAATCGATAGTCCACAGTTTCGGAAAGACGAAAAATGCAAAACCGCCTCCGCTCCGCACCGCGCCGCGCCCGCTACGTGCGTTTCGAACTCTAGGGGTAAAATGGTAATTTAGCACTTCAAACTACTTTTGATTAGTATTAAAATTATAGGTATTAATTACTCCAAATTCCTTAACACTTACAGTGCCGGGAACACCGCTCGGCGGGCGTTCGTCTCGTAGGCACTTTCCTCTACGTACGGGTTTACGCATCGGCTACGAACGTAGCGCTACGAAATTATTGCCAGTTTTGTGAATTTTTAATTTATCTTACTTCTCCTGTTCTCCTACTAATAAGTACGGAAACGTTTCAATATTATGGCCTACAACGACATGTGTCAAATCCTGAAGCAAATACAACCCACTAGAGCCACGCAACTCGTTCAGTAACAATAAAAATCCTAACCCAATAACGAATATCACTTGAACTGTATCGGCATGTACACTAATCAATGAGGATTATTTTTGTGTCCCCTTCTTGAAGTTGTGTGGTCGTGTTAATGTGTCAAATATTTGCCACTATTTTTTATACATCTTAAATGTTTGAAATAACTATTTTAATTACTGATGTCAATATCAATAATAATAATATGTTTTATAAATACATACTAAATAAAAAAGAATTGGGGGACAATCTAACACAAATCAACTAGTCCCAAACTAAGCAAAGCTTGTACAAATTACGCAAAGATATACAAATTACTAGCCCCAAACTAAGCAAAGCTTGTCAAAAAGGTACGAGACGTAGGCGACGCTGAAAACATCCAAGGCTCAGGAACAAATATTTGTGCTCATCAGACAAATAGATTCGAACCCGGGACCTGCCGATTGCGTAGTGTAGGCAGGGTCACAACCAACTTAACGAAACCGGTGACATTTCGCCTTTGTACTTTAACGCTTTGTGACCTCTTTATGTTTCAACCTGTAATTGTGTACAATAAAGTGCTTACATAGACATAGACATTATTTATTGGTAATAACACATTACAGGTCAAAAGTTATGATATATCAAATATTAACACATTATAAATAATATTACATTTGTATACCTACATACATACATACATACATACATACATAAATACATTTGTTAATCAATAATGGCATCAGTTAAAATCCAACCATCAATAGATAGTTAGTATGGGTCCAATATTAGAAAGTTGAATCGAGCTATTGTGCCAACAAAATATTATGACATAAGTATTGATAATTCAAATAAACGGATTAAAAGAAAAAAAATAAATAGACGCAAATCGGGAATTTAATGTTACCTGTTATTAGGGGACGATTTACACATATCGAACTAGTCCCATATTAAGCTCAATAATGCTTGTATAAGCTTAGTAAGGGGACCACGACATATTTAATAGATATATACTTAAAAATATATAGAATATCCAAGTCTCAGGAACAAATGTTTCTGCTCACCACATAAATAAATGCCCTTACCGATATTCGAACCGGGGACCTCTAGCTTTGGAGGCAACACTTACCGGATAGCAGTGAGCTTTTATCGGAGTATTTTACGCGCTTGATCTGATACGTTAGCACGTGTCAAATTTCTAAATGATTTCTTTTTGTTTGCTGCCAAGCCCAACTACCCCATTGACTGGTCTACCGAGTCGGAATTTGTTTTTACTGCCCCGGCTTAAGTTCAAAGAACGTTTAGATCGGCCGATAGCCAGGCACGCGAGTGTAGTGTTACGTGGATTTCGTAACGTGGACGAAGCGGTCAAGAAACAAATGGCGACGCTAAAGACTGGGTACAGTTGTGAAAAACTATGATAATATGGCCCGCCTCTCCAAAATTATAAATATATAAATATAAATAAATATTGGGGTGCAATCTTACACAAATCGACCTAGTCCCAAACTAAGCAAAGCTTGTACTATGGGTACTAGACGACGATATACATACTTATATAGATAAATACATACTTAAATACATAGAGAACATCCAAGACCCAAGAACAAAATCCGTACTAAATGCACAAATAATATCCTGGCCGGGATTCGAACCCGGGACCTCTAGCTTCGGAGGCAGTGTCACTACCAACTATGCTAAACAGGCCATCATTGTTATATATCTGGCGATTTCTAACCTGAGCGCCTACTCCGAGCTTCGAAAATCGAACTTCGTATCGTGCCGTCCTTTTCCGTCATATAGTGTATAACACAAGAGTGAACGGGACGGCACGACACAAAGTTCGATTTTCGAAGTTCGGAGTAGGCCCTCTGAACGGTTTCAGTATAAAGCATTGAAGCGAATGTATTCACATGGGCTGCATTGTTTGACTAAAGCTTGCTAACATGGCTCGGCTTACTTTGGCTGTGGCTTATTTTCGTAGGATACTTATTGGCAGTTGTGATATTCTGTGCCTTGGCCGTTCGGCTCAGCTTGATTCTAGGCATTGTATACTCTACTTCCTTCCTAAAGTACTCGGCCCGTAATAATGTAACTGCATATTTGAGTGTGTATGTGCTTAGCACATTACCTATAAACCGCCCCCGCATCGACAAGTCAGGAAGGCGCCTATCTGTTCATAGGCGCCTTCCTGACTAGTCGATGCGGGGGCGGTACGATATGAGAAAACTGTCAGCTGTCAGTGTCAACAAATACTAATGCAGTACTGTCCCACTTCTGCGCATGGTATTTATTACTACTGGGCAAACGTATTACTGACAGTATTTCCTCAAGTGAGGAAATCTCACATCGGTAAATTCACGTCAAAGAGCAAAATACCTATGACATATCGCTCCCGCCTCGCCAAATCAGGAAGTCGCCTTATCCAACAGGTGCGAAGATGTTTTCACATACTTATTATAATAGATAGATAGCTGTAGTATTGTGTGGTCGGAGGGGCTAAGATATACATATAATAAGATCCCATTAGAAATAAAGACGCTGGTCAGTGACATGGTTTTCACAAAAAAAAAAACATTGAACAGCAAGCATGCTACAGTCCCTCCGGCCGTTTTGGCAACCAAGATCAGAGGTATTCGGATACATTTACAGGCATTTAGATGACGTTTAAATTAAAGTATATCACCGGTTAACAACTAAAACTCACTGAATAACAGTCTCATCTACTTAAAGCTCGTATCTTTGCATCGTTGTAGTACTGAGATTAGAGGTTTCTAAGAGTAATGACAGATTTTATGGTGACTTTTAAATATGATTAATTTAATAAGCCTGAGAAAGTCTAATCCTAAGATACACGAGTAACTGATATTGTTAGGCCATGCCTTATGATATGAACTTGATGAAAAATGTCTATGTCCCAAAGCGAAAAAAGAGGCGGACTACAGCAGTAAATCATAAGGTATTGGAAACAAATTATGATTTCAAAAAAGAACGAATAACTATTCAACGGTACCTTATTTAATGTTGTTATTTTTTAAAAGATCTTCATACAAAATGACTTTATTGTTTTCCTGAAAAGCATACGACACCACGTCTTTACACACATCCTCTTGATCCTCGTGACCACTCGTGACTAAACGACACCAAATTAACCTAAAAAGCGAGCAAATGCGATCTAAAACACAAAGGGAATTAAATATAAGGACACAGGAATTTGTCTTCCTAACGACCTATTTGCATGCAGTGAAAAGTGCCGTGGCTACGGCACTAGTGGCACTACTCGGCGAGCGGGTTTTATCCTGAAACGGTACTATATTAAAATACCTATGTACCCCGTTTTTTCTTACTTTATAGTCTTTGAAAACCATCTGACTCGACGTATCGCAAACCAAATGTAATATTATTGTGTGTTGCGCAGTTGTTGTGACACGTTGGGTCGGCGCGCCTGGAAGTGAATAAGAGAAGCACAATGATATGAAATTTTAATGCGGAACGTATGTTTCTGATTGACGCCCTTATCAAAGCAAAACAATGGAAATTTACTTTTACTAACTGATGAATGAATCTAAATTAAACTTTCTTAAAATAGATGGTTCAAGGTAGTCTAGGTTGATTTTAACATGTTCCTTCTGCGATAGTCTATAATAGAGAATATGGGATCGTTGCTTTGCGAAGACATATTATTCGGTATTTAATCACATGACACACACACCCACACACACACACACACACACACACACACACACACACACACTCAAACGCGCGCGCGCGCGCGCATGCACTCAACACATTATGCATACTCATATTTTTAAAACCATGCTTGATTAAGTTATCTCTACCGACAATAGCGCCAATCGGCGAAAAAATATTTTAAGAGAGATAAAATAATGACAGTGATCTCACTATTTATATATAACAGTTTATTGGAAATACACACAACAAAACACAATCTAAAACAACGAAAAGACATTCATCATTATAATACCCGAAATAAAGAAAAACTGTGTATGCCAAAGTCAAGAACAAAAACATTTTTTAAACAATGTATACCAATTAAAATCGAATTGTACAACTTACTTCCAAATGAATTAACTTGTTTACCATTGAAAGACTTTAAACACAAAATTAAATGTATTCTAGAAAAGAATCCTCTGTACTCTTTAAAATAATTTTATAATTTAATGGCAAATAAATGTAAAACAGAATTTTAAGGACTTGAAATAAGTATTCAATATTAAATATATGTTGTTATTGTATGACGTGCTAAATGTAATGTATGTTACATGGTCAATGAAGATATTATTATTATTACAATATTCTTGGTTTACTTGTTTTTTTTTTTCAAATTTATACGGGGAGGAGCACTTTTTATCCTAAAACACATGCTATCCTATTTAGGAAACAGCGTTTCTAGTTTAAAGGAATCATTTGTGAAACTTGAAATTAAATAAACTATTATTATATTTAAAAAAATAATTAATAATGCTTAAGTTAACTAATTCAAAATCATTAAAATTAAGTAAGCATTTCATAAATTACTTCGTAACGCGATTAGATCTTTTTTATAACAATGAGGATATGATTATTATATATGATTGATATCGATTACGTAAATTACCGACAAAACTATCGAAGCTAATATAATCAACGGTTCACAGTTCACCGCTTAACCTTTGGTCTTTGACCGTTAACCTTACATAACCGTAAAAAAACACACGATACCAACCAATTCGTAATATATTATGCAAATTAGTTCACAGTGAACTTAGCTGTGCACCAACTTTAATGGAATATACAATAAAAGTTTCGTCTGGGGGCTTACCCTCGATTTAAATTAATGACAGTTTAGCTAGTTGGAACGCGTGTAAGTTTGAGAATGTTAGATGGGGGTAGTGATAGCGGAGTAAGTGATAACTGTGGGGAATGCCTGAAAATTTTAAAAGTCCTTGATTATTTTTCTAATGGTAGGAATAACCGTCGCCATTAACAGAAAAAAGTTTCAGATTTTTCGGTTTCGCCATATATTTTGTAAAAATACAAACATTTTATATCAGGTCGCGTCTGCCCCGTATCGGACTACTAAGACATTTTTAACCCCGTCAAGTATTTAAAAAAAAAACCTGCTTGAATCTGTAGTATGCAATGACATTGACAGTTCATCATAGGTTGGTCGCACAGACATCAGAGAAAAGCAGACTCGCAGTATTAAGCCAGACGATTTTCCATATAGTTGTCTCTTTAATCCTTATGGTGCACCAAAATGAGTTAGAATGCGACAGATAATACAATCATTTTCGGCTGTTAACAAGTTGTCTCGATTTGTGAGCACACCAGGATGTTAAATCCCATATAAACTTAACACACCATAACGTCAGTTCAGTACAATTTTCTGTCTGTCTCTCTCAAACTTTCTGATTTGTACATTAGTGAGAATTGATCAGACGTACAAAAATCGTTCAACTTAAATGAGCGGATCTGCTTTACTCTGATATCTGTGGTTGGTCGTATGACTTCAACTGTCAGTGTCATTGCGTACCACAGATTCTAGCAGGTGTTTTTTTTTAAATATATTTGACGGACTTAGAAACGTCTTAGTAGTCCGATACGGGGCAGACACGAGGTGATATAAAATGTTTGTATTTTTATAAAATATATGGCGCAATCGAAAAATCTGAAACTTTTTTCTTTTTATGGCGACGGTTATTCCTACCATTAGAAAAATAATCAAGGACTTTTAAAAATTTCAGACATTCCCCATTATAAGTTGTGACGTTGTGAGCGTCATAATTAAACAAATATTTTGTTTATTGATTTACCAAAGATTGATTTAGACATATTTCTAAAACCACATGCAATTTGATAATTGATGGCAATAAATTCAGTGCCCCTTCTAACAGTTTTAGGTTTAAGGATGGAGATGTGATATAATAAGATACTTTTTGTATTTGGAATTTGGATGTTGTAATATTTACTCAAATGTCATTAATTTGATTTTATTTTCTGAAGTATTAAAGGTTGATTTGACATTTCACTGTCAGAAATACACCAATGTCGGTGTAGCTTATGCAAAATGTATACCAATAGAGTTTCACTTTGTTACTACACTTCTATCATCGGAATCACCGCTGTATGTGTAATTTTTTACCCAGTGCAATGTCAACTACCCTCTTGTGTATTTTTTCTGCTGATAAAATAATTTACTAAATATGTTGTATAATTTAATTTACTTATTGTACAATAGGTGGACGTTAGATGCGGACGGCGGAGCCGGGGCGGCGCGCTGTAAGGCACAGGCGATGCCCGCTAGCTGAGCGGTGCTCGGCGGCGGTGCATGTACGCGGCGGCGGGCGGCGCGTCGCTCGCGGGCCGTAAGGTAAAAAAAAACTTTGTCCACGTCGGCGGCAAATGCGGTCGGCGCTGTAAGGCACAGGCGATGCCCGCTAGCGGTGCATTTACTCGGCGGCGGGCGCGCATCGCTCGCGGGCCGTAGGTAACCAAATACAAACTTTGTCCACGTCGGCGTTAGACGCGGATGGCGCTGTAACGCACACGGCACAGATAAATGCCCGCTAGCTGAGCGGTGCTCGGCGGCGGTGTAAGTACGCGGTGGCAGACATCGCGTCGCTCGCGGGCCGTAAAAGACAAACTTTTTCAACGTCGGCGTTAGATGCGGACGGCGCTATAATGCATATGTTATGCTCGCTAAGTAAGCTGTAAACGATATTTTTTGTCTGAATCGGCAGTTACATACAGGTGTGCTATATACTCGTATTATGTATTTAGTTAAATCTGTAGCAAAAAATAGCTAACTTTCATTAATGAACAGGAGCTTATTTAATCTTCAGCGCTCTGATACTCTTAAAAAAATGGGATTGCTCTTGGCCAGCATCTAGCCAGTGGGCAAAGATGAGGCTGACGACGAAGCGAGCTCACCCGGAAGACCTACATATAAGCACTTAGACTCGAGCCTTAAAAAAAGTTCAAGCTGGCTAAAGGGCGGCATAGCCACCCTGAGCCCCACGTAGCCTTAATATACCTAATAGGGTAGGCTCCTGTAAATGGATCGTCTAGGTTTATGTAGTCAACTGAAACGTGAAACCATATTATTATAAGGAATGAGTTGTAAAATAAACGCTTGTAAAAGCAAGTGTTCTTGCGGTTGCAAATAACATGAAACTTGACCTATAATTAGCACGAACGAAATAGAAAATTGTTTTCCATTTAGCACTGGAAAATTGGTATTAGTTAGAACTTGGTTGATCATATGCAGTTGAGGAAATTAACATTATTTTGTGGTAACTTTCTATTTAATTTATATTGCTCAACTATGAAATGGAACCTTTACTCTTAGGCGAATACTCGTATAATATACGAGAAGGTGATATAGGCCTTAGATGCGTGAAATAAATGATATGTGGAGTTTACTAATTTAACTTTTAAGCTTAAAAAAGTAAAAACCGTACTTGTCATAAATGCCATACGATTATTATTACTTTTAAACAAACATATTCTGATTTTTATGCAAGTAAAAACAAATATTTTTAGAAGTCTCTGGTTATATATACCCAAAAACAATTCACTTCCCTTGCATGCTTCTATTATAAGACCACAATATACAGCAAAGCTGTCACCCCTGATCCCATTCTGAACGTGGCTAGCAATACTACAATTGATCTTTCAAATGACGCTATTGAAGTAAAAATAAAGAACCGTTCTTATCATGTCTCCTACAATATCATAATTTTTTCCCTTTTCCAGGCGCGCCAGCACGGCCGCCACCCCGCCCCGCTTTCGCCCGGGCACAGCCCGCCGCACCCCGCGCCGACCGGCGTCCGCGCATACTCCTGCCAACACTGGGAGTCCCGCCTCGCGCCGCCCCCGCGCCCGCTCTCCGCCGTCGCCAGCGAGCACTCGGCGTGCGATGTCGTCGAGGTATAGCCTGTATGCTCCATGTGTGTTTATGTAATAGTGTTAAGCATGGTATATATAAATGCTCCAAATATTTTCAAGAATCGAAAACACCGACATTTGAGCCGCATTTATGGACATGCGATGCGGGACACGCGTCAATAGTCGTTCAATCCCAAGTTGCTTAGAAGTGTTATGTTGTAAAGGCATGACCATTTTTACAGTTACCTTACCGCGCCAGTGCATACATCGCCTGTAAAGTTTCGATGCCGTAGTGACAGGTATAATATCATTATTAACAAATGCACTGTCCACTTATGGATTCATTTGGATGTAAAATATCCCTATTTTGATATCCAAAGGGTTATCCATATAACATATTCCCTGTCTATACAACGAAGGTGTTCTTACTTATAAAATTGTTATGTAGGTAAAGTACCTATGTACCGTAACCGCATGAGATTCTTGACAAAATTTGGAAAGCAACATGAAAAGATTAATCCAATGATTTGAAATATTCAATAAAAGTAGTGCTTAATGGAAAACCTTTTCATGATTACTATATATAAATTGATTTTCGATTAAATTGGCGTGTATGATTTGAAACAAAGCTATTCATAATTGTTAGTTTTCAATCTGTTGTAATTGACGGCACGGAAGCATTGTACTACATAGTACACTAGGTCAGTTGGCAAGCGGAGTTTCGTAAAAAATGATTACTTTTCGAGTTTACCTCGGGCAGTAAAGAGCTACATATATAACTAACCGCTGCATTTTCCTTGCGCAATAACAACTATAGACTAAACAAATAATTAAAAAGATTTCACGCGCCCATGATTAATCGAGAATCAATAAAATTAGATGTGTATTTAAGGTCCGTTTGAGACAAACAGTGCCTGTCAGTGTTCAGTGTTAGGTAACGTAAGTTTATGGTATTTTGTAGCTAAAATTACTGTTAGCATGTTTAGGTGTCGTTTTATGTGAGACAATGCAACCGTTTAGATCGATGGAGTAGGTACGCGCATTAACCCTTAATACCCGCCATGTTACTTAGTGTTTAAATAGTGTGTATTTTGGAAAAGTTCAGTATGTTCTACGGGGAAGTGTTGATGTGTAAAGTGACAAAAGTCGGCCGGCCATGAAACAGCGACATCTCGCGCTAAGAAGCGGCCGATGGAAGGTGGCAAAGTACCAGAGACTGCGACTAGACGTGCGGAACGAAACATGAGTGGCAGTGAATAAACCAAAGACAGTTGACTGTTCAAACACTAAACGCCAAATCGCGCTTGCTTCCATTAATTTTTCTCACTTTAAACATATCGGTATTTTAAGATAACGACCACTATCGTAACTATCGTTCAATTAGCTATAAAAATAATATAGTTTCGCCTTTCTCGTGCCTGTCTTTATCCAATTCTTAAGCGTTATAAGTGAAAATCGGAATTAATCATTCTGTGATGGAACTATAAGAGTGATATCGACGTTCGAAGTGTAAATAAGTAGATATTTCTTAATCTATTTATAATTAAAAATTTAATTAAACTAGAAGAAAGTAGCATAGACGCGCTAGTTGTAGTTCAATTCAATTTGCTCGAGCAACCCAAAACTGAACAAATCAAATAACCAAGTGAACATTTTCAAACCAAGCAAAACCAAGAAGTGAAGTGAAACGCCCGTGCGACCAAAAGCCGTTGGCTAAATTTTCTATTCCCGCGCACCGTAGGCCACAAAACTGGCAAGTATGCAGGCAGCTCTTATGCTAAGAAGTAAATCACGGGAGAGAAGAAAACAACGTCTCAAGAGAGGGATCAAGCATGACCTGCCGAGTAACATTGCCACCAAGTCCATCGCTCCTTTCCCGAGATATCCACCAGCGTCTTGGGTATGTACAGACTTTTAATACTGGTATCATAAAGGCGCATTCCGGAAACTAGAGGGCAGCGGGGCGACAAGTGAGCGTTTGTTGATTAACCTCCCGCTTGTCGCCTCGCTATCCATTGACATCCAGAGCGTGGCCAAAATGGCACGACAAGCATAAAGACCCATTTACACACAATATTAATGATATGCAAGATGCAAGTACTTTGCGGGATTTAAAAGAGCGATTGAACTAATTACAAGATGGTAACCTGCAATGTAGTTAAACTTGTGTGACGTGTGTTAATGGCGCATAAGTCAGCGAATGTTCTTGGCGCTATTCAAGTGCTAGTCGTGCAAATAGGGTATGTGGGGCATAGTTCACTTCTAGTTGGATAGCACAGTCAGCATCAAAAGTACCTACGCATACGAAGACGTTAAAAGCTCTTATTTCCTTGAATGAAATACTTTTTGACTTCCACTTATATGTAGCAACTTTTGATCCTGACCGTACAACTTGTTGCCAAATCACGTTACGTGCGACACATCGATTCTTGTCTCTCTCGGACTGTACAAATTAGAAAGAGGAGGTTTTTTCTCTCGCTTCACATCGCAGCGGCAGTTGTACTAGACCCTCTGGAAGAGAAACAGTGTCCCTTTTACCCCATCTATCCATGTAAAAAATGTTGGGTTACTTGTGTAAGAGTCGATAAATATGCTACACACACACGCTGACACATGCTGAGTGGACTCCTTTTTGAAACTACCCTCTATTGAGGGTACATTATTATGTATTAATTTTTTTCTCTACTTTTAGGTTGTAATGTTGTCGTGCTGTGTGCGTGTTTCAAATAAATCATAATTCATTCTAAGATTTAATTCTGAGACAGCTGTATTCTTACACAACTTACCCTACAAACTTATTTGTATTGTGTGTTTAGGTTTGTAATCTGCGTAATTTGTTGTATTAGGTGTTTAGAGGTTAGTTGTTGTTCAGGTATTTTAATTAACCTTCTATGTTTTCTTACATAGCAGGTACCTATTTACACACCGTGTTTGTGTCCATACAATAACACTACTATTAGATATCCGTACCGTACGTCCGATATCTTATAAAATACTAACGACGACAACTATGATTATTTCATAATTAATTAATAGGTATTCGAAAGATAAACCTTGCTACAATTATATTATTGATTTTACTTGTGAGTAAAAAACTGAATATTATTCATTTAAGATATCATAATAAACTTACTTATTTCAACAGAACTTCGCTAGATTCAGAGTTGCACTTCTTAGTTCGTTAAACTCGATTTAAATATTGAATTTAAGATCTTAAAATGACTACTGAATTTGTAGTCTGTAGGCGCGTAATTCATGAACCTACCTCTTTATTTCTTTGTGTATAATTATGAAATAGTTATTGGGTGCAGTATATTAATGACCACAGAATACTTAAATATATGTATATTATATAAGTAGTAAAAATACTCAACACTACGACTGCCACACTAAATGCATGCCATACCAATAAAGCAGGTGGCTAGGGTGGCAATTAAATACAAATATGTTTTTATAACTAGCTGGTGCCCGCGACTTCGTCTGCACAGGACTAGTATTTGGACTTTTCACACAATATCTTTATAAATTGTAGCCTATATGTTATTCTGATGTATAAGCTGTATTATTGTAAAGTTTCATCAAAATCCATTCAGTAGTTTTTAGGTGAAAGAGTAACAAACATCCATCCATAATTACAAACTTTCGCGTTTATAATATTAGTAGGATTCCAATGATATGTCAATTGCACAACACAACACATACCTTATAGTACGACCGCAACGTACACATATAAGCCAGCTTGCTACAAATATATATTATATAGTTCCTTCATATTGTAATGTAAGTATCCAATTTTCGTCGATCCCACTCCCAATATTGCATTTTCCATGACGAGAGTTCGTCTCTGCCGCTAGGGACTCCGGCCTTTCGTCAAATATTTATTCGATGGCACTGAATTTGGTACAAAGCCTATTATCTCCGCGATCTTGCTACTTTCATTATAATTAAAGTGTGTACAATGCAAGATAAGAATATTACATCATCGTATTCATCATGATCATCGTCTTATCAGCCGAAGAACCCCAAATATTGCTACAATGTTCAGTCTCGCACCACCTGTATCCAGCGGAATCCTGCGACCTTTACCTGCGTACGTGGCTGCCAGTTGCTCCACGAGATAGAGTCGCCCCAATGGCTATCGGATCTACTTGCAATGTGCCCCGTCCACTGCCACTTAAGTTTAGTGATTCGGAAGGCTATATCTGTGACTTTGGTTCTGCTGCAGATGTCCACAGTTCCGTGTCAATTACCCATTGAAAGTCATAACTTGGAGCCATCTTCATTACTGTCTCTCTGTTTTCTAGAGGAGTAGGCAGAGATAATGGATTTCCACTTGCTACGATCATGTCAAACATGGGTATTTTTGTACCTAAATAACTTTAAATGAGTTATTAATTTTGTAAACATTATCGTAACCTCAATAATATCACATTAAAAAAAAAAAAAACATTAATTATTATTGATAAAAGTATTGTTATATTCGGGTATAATAATAACGTACGTTATAATTATAAGTGTTATGGCAAAATTATTTATATAGCTCTCGAACCTTTAAGAATGTCTCAAATCCACAAACCATTATATCAATATAGCCCAATTATAAATAAACTTTCATCAATTATAATTATGATTGATTAAAAAATATAGGCGTGAGTTTATTTATGAAAAAAAGTGTAATATTCTTGAGGTTCCGATAATGTTACAAAATTAACAACTGTGTCAAAGTTATATTAAAATATAATGAAACAGGTCACTCACGTATTTAAGGTCGAATATCGCTCGATATGTTTCAGACCGGTCCGCGGTTCTTAATCATGAGTACCTATCGCGATTAAGAACCGCAAACCGGTCTGATCCAAAACATAGATATGAGTGACTCGTTTCATTATAATTGATTATCAAACTCACGGAAGTTTTCTATGATTTTAATTAAGGTACAAAAATACCCTTTCATGTACACATTAGTAATATAAAAAAATAGGCTTTATATCAAGATTATTAACTAACCTAACACTACAATGATCTGATGGGATAGCCAATATTTAAATAGCATTTATGACGAAGAAATGAAGTGCCTCATTCGATTTTCTTGTTCCTTCAATAGTAACTCAACATCCAGTAATCAAAATGCTAGGTATTACCAGGGCAATCTACAAACGATTTCTTGAAAAATAATACTTTTATTAACTCCGATCTCTAGGAAAAGCAGCTTTATAAAAAAAAATCATATCGTTTTATATAAATGGCAGGCAAAGCAATATTCTTCAGGTCATAGTACTCTACAGTAAATACTTAGAAAAGAGGGCGAGTTTTAATTCATCAAGAACATTGTGGAGTCTATTCAGCTCTATTGTTTTGTTGTTGCGTAATCGTTGCTACATTCTAGAGGGAAATGTAAGCTGTATCTTTGTATGTGGGAGCTCAAGCGAGTATAAGCATCAACATGCTAAATATCAGTACATCTTATCTAAAGGTAGTTGCAATAAGGTTTACAAATTAGCGGGCCTATGATGATTGCCATTTTATCACTTATCGTCGTGGATAAGACATTCGTCACGTTCTGACAAGTTTGCGAGTGCGAGAGTGACGGGCGTCTTATCCACGACGATAAGTGATAAAATGGCAACCATCATACGCCCGCTGTTAGCTATGTCATCGAAGGTACATGTATTGTACAAGTACATCTACACGTGAAAACAGTATGGACACTGTGGATTAATAACTGACAACTTAAAAAAGGTTGAAAAACTCCTGAAATTTTCATTTCGTAGTTGAATATCTCAAAAAATCTTAAAACCGTCGCCAAATAACCTCCTTTCAAATACAAAAAAACCCCATACAAATCGATTTACCCGTTTAAGAGCTACGATGCTACAGACATATACACGGACACACATACACAGATACACGGATACATTTAAAACACCATTCTTTTGCGTTGCGGCGTTTGGAAATGTTACGGATGTTATGAAGGCTTTTTGTTGTTAAGTAGGTATGGTTTTTATTAATTAATACTGAGTCACAAAGTCCTCTGTTAAAGTTTTCACTTCACTTAAAATGACCGTAAAAAAGACAAGGAAACAAAGAAGCATGCCATCCAAATCCATCCATTAGAAATTTTCTTATAAACCAGATTCAGGAGTGCAAATCTTACATAGTACTATACATTTGGCACACCCCCGTCTCGCCTCGCTCACGCCCCGCCCGTCGCCGCTATGTTGTGTGCCAATGGTTTTATACATGTCGCCGATTGCAGATGGGTAAACCTCAGTAATATACGGATTTCGCTTTTACGATGCCATATACCCGGAGATGCAAGTAAAGTAACAATAAAAATACACGTAAAAAAGGTCAAAACTGAATGGTATCGATGTCTCAACAAAGAATCAGATTTCCGCTACCGGCGTTTGCGAATGTTGTAGGTTTTTGCGTTTTTTTTTGCTGCTAAGGTTTTACACATAGCATTTTTTCCGCGCAATAGTTCGGAATCACATAAATGGATATGTATCAAAATATTAGTCGATGTTCAATGATCTCTGTAAATATGTACGGTTTTTTTTTATTAACAATGGAATGATAATCTTGTAATAGCTAAAAGTGGCACTGAAATTAGTTTTCGTGTGATTGCCTACCTCTTTGGGAATACAGGCGTGCGTTTATGTATGTATGTAGATAATCTTGTTTTTACGGCTCATAATTTCAGCAATCTATTTTCGTTTTGGCGATTGACAAGAAGTTACCTATTTTGTACTTTATAGGAAGAATAGGTTTTTAATAAAATATATTTTTAAATAGATACAAGCCTCGTACAAAAGCTACATGACATATTTTATTGCCAATCTGGAATTCGAGGTTATATTAGTGTAAATTTATTTACACTAACCCTACCATCATCATCATCAAATAAACTTAATGGCTACAAATGATTGTGTTATCATCTACTCGTATGTTACACAACATCATCATCAGCCTGAATACGGACCACTGCTGGGCAAGTGGGCTCGTACTTGCAATATTTTGATAAGACTAATGAAAGAACGTTCTAGAATTTAATTTACATATAGGCGCATAGAATTAGCAAAACCTGGACATAATTCGATAACTGTAATTTTATTTTTCTACGGCTTAAAGTATTGTTAGTTATAGTTAAAATAAAAACAAAATAAACATTTTAAGGCTCCGCGTCTATGTTAAAATAACAATAAACTTTCTAACACATTTTGATTTCGTAAGTACGCCATAATAAATAACTTTGTAAAAGTACCTGTATTATGATATGACGCTTGCATTCTCGTTCTCAAAGAAATCAAAATTAAAGTAATTAATCAATGGGGACTATCATTAATAAAGAAGGTTCAGTAAATTGCACGTTCGTTAGCTTATCTTACCAGACATTACAGATAACTGTAATTTGAAATTTTATTCTGAATATACTTATAGGCGCATAAAATTAGCAAAACCTGGACATAATTCGATAACTCATTGTTTTTATTATTTTATCGCATATTAATATTAAGTATCAAATATTAATTAGATATTTTTAGTAAAAATTCCGGGGTCGTAACCGTATCTTATAAAAATCATAAGATATTGTACAATATCTAACTTTTTCCTGAAAGCAAATCACAATGTTATTTATTAAGGCGTACTTACGAAATCAAAATTGGTTAAAAAGTTAGTTTATTGTTTTTTTTTTACATTGACGCGGAGCCTTAAAATGTGTTATTATTTTTATTTTAACTATAACTAACAAGACTTTAAACCATAGAAAAAGAAAATTACAGTTATCGAATTATGTCCAAGTTATGCTAATTTTATGCGCCTAATACAACTTCCCTCGCTACCTGTCAAGATTTCCAAAGTTTAGTCTCATATTTTGCTCATTATAAGATATTTATTTTTGTACAGTACCTAAGGTATTAGGTATTTTCTTTAACGAGCAATCTTGTATATCTATTTAATTGTTACTTATTTTGGGCATCTCGGCAAGGCCTTTAACAATTTTGATGAAAACAACACAAGAATTTTGGCGTTTAAAGATCGATCTTAGTCTAATCGATCGAGTTTAGTCTAATCTTCGAGGAAACTCGTATACACCGGGAAATCACGAGCAAAACTCGGTCGTCCAGGTACTAACGTTATTAACACAGCAATATAGTAACGGTATATTATAATATATATAATGAATTTAAAACTAATGTTTTTTTAAATGTTTGAGCTCCAAACAGGATTTGAACAATCGCTCTAGCTAATTTAGCTAAATGAATAATCAAGAAAGCACGAAATCCTTCTCTGGTTCCCTCTAACAACGTCTTTGGGAGACATTCGAATCCTGCTCGGAGCACTTTTTTTTTCAATACGTCCCGTGTAATTTAAATTAGTTTTGTGTTTATTATTGCAAATTAACAAATGATTCAATAGTTATGAAATTACTGAAGTACAGAATTAATTAAAAAACCATCAAGCCATCAACAGACTGAGAATCGCAAAACAATCTAATGACTTCTAATGTTATTTCAGTTATTTGAATTGCATAGTACATCAATTTACATCACCTCATAACACATATATATTCCTACCTACTATGCAAAACGGTTCATTGCCTTAACTAGAAGATCAATTTAGCTCGTTACATCGTCTCGCAATGTGATTTCAATGTTTTATGTGGACTCTTCTAACATTTTAGGTCGCGCGTATATAGCGAATGCGTTCAACACATTGAAGTCATATTACGGTGCAAAATAGCGAACCGAATTGACCTCTAGATGCAAGCCCTGAATATTGCATCATGCGTAATAGGCAGGATTAATCAATTAGCTGAGCTAATACTGCTTATGATAATGATGTGCTTGAATAGAGATGGGAACCTATTTAGCTCTATTCGAATATTCTAATTAATTAATTAATATGTATTGGATTCTTGCTTACACGTGTCAGAAAAAGTGAGCACGAAAAATATATTTTTTTATCCATTCAAATATTTGGTAAATCGACGATTTCGAAGCGGACAGAGCAGAATTTCTTATTGCACTTTCTATGCAATAATACTAACCATAAAATACCCTGGATCAAAATTATAAGTATATCTACTCTCGTACATATCTAAGGCGACGGCTTGAGTTTCTAAGCTTTTACTAACCATTTAATACCCTGGATCAAAATAATAAGCATATCTACTCTCGTACATAGTATCTAAGGCGACGTTTTTAAGCGGCAGCCCTATTATACATAGATTATAATACTAATACTAAAATTATAAATGTGAAAGTAACTCTACAATACAATACAATACAATACAATTATTCTTTATTGTTCACCAAAAACAAAAACAGTTAAACAGTAATTAAATAATTAAATAACGGTAGACAATTGGCGGTCTTATTGCTAAAGAGCAATCTCTTCCAGACAACCTTTGGGAAGTGGAATTGATGCAATAAATATTGAGTAGGCAAACAAATAATAATAATCATCATAATATGTTATAAGTCTTTAGGTATGAATAAAGATAAAAGAGTCATACACATACATATATACACAGATATGTAAACATACATAAACAACTCTACCTGTCTTTAACCTCTTCATGCTTAAACCGCTAAACCGATTTAATTGGAATTTGGTATTGAGATAGTTTGAGTCCCCGGAAAGGACAATAGGATAGTTTTTTATTCCGTAAATCATTCCCTAGGGAGTGAAGGGGGAGGGTAGATGTTTTTATGGGCGAAAGATATTCAAGACTGCGCCTTCAAATTAATAGCAATTATTTCTATAATATAACGAGTTGCATGTGGACGGAGTCGTGGGCAAAAGCTAGAACTAAATATGTACTCTCTAGAATCGATCGCATTTTGGAATTATGATTTACTGTAGGTAATGGGATAAATGGGCGTGCCAAGCGTGGCGATTATGGCAATTACCCCCTAATGATTGACACAAACAAGCCACGACCGGTCATTGTGGAAGTCTTTGGGGGAGGCCTATGTCCAGCAGTGGACGTCTTTTGGCTGACATGATGATGATGATGATGATGAATGGGATAAATTAACCGGCACAATACATCATGGTAGCTAATAGCTCTTCCACAATTGCCGCTATAAAGCTATTATCACAACAAAATTGCCATAAACCTAAAAGGTTGTCAAAGCCCTGTCAAAACACGTAAAAGCACGACGCCAAAGACATAATTCTGACCTCATTCTTATCAATATCGCAGACGTTTTAAAAGATCACTCGATTTGCCTGAAGCGTTTAAACGCGAGCGTCTGTCGTCGCCCATTCAGCTATCATGCGGAAGCTATTACCCCCCTTTACCACCTCCCACCGCCCTAACGCACCTTCGTTACCACTTCAACACAACAAAGTTTCATTTACCACCAATATACAACCTATTTAACTCAATGAACCTTAAGGCGTTTGCGTATAGCTTAAATTTGCATGATGATATGGAATCGTGGGCAAATGATGCGACAGAAGTTTCACTTTCGGTCTCGATAACTTTTTGCGGAAAGGAACGTCACTTGAACGATGTTTCGTATATTGCTGTTATTAGAATGAAGATTTCACATTTCAAATCAATTTAGTATGTTCAGTTGGAAATAAAGTTTCAAATAATATAATTATTATACGATTGAATATTACATGAAAAAATGCCAGTACCTACTGCCAAAACAATATTACTTACTTACTCTATTATCGATTCTGGCAAATCGAATATGCAATTGTTTCTTTCTTCGTATTCATCGGACGTTTTATTTTTATTATGAAGTGCCGTTTCATTTTTAGGTATATTATAATTATAACGTTTATGGGAAAATTTTGGATTGTGTGACATATGTAAAACATTCATTGGAGGCGGATTAATAACTTAAAGCATTCTTTGCCAGTCAGCCTTCGGGCAATGTAGATCAAGTCCTGTTGTAAAATTGTTGTATGGTACTAGTTTAATAAAAATGTGATCCATTTGAATTCCTATTTTTATCAACAATCAAATACCAACCGTGTATAGATAATAAAATAATACATATTATAAACATCAGAGATGTAGAAACAAAGAAGTAGATATCCAGGCTCGTCACATGAACATGCCCTTAACGGGACGCTTCGCTGGCAAGCCAATGTTCCTATACCCGTTGTACAAAGTAATTGTAATACATACGTTATATGAATACTCTTAAGGTAAGTATCCAATGAATTAAAAAAGAACAATCAATCGTCACCTATTATACAAGTAATTTACCTACAAATATATTCTAAGAAAGCGCGTTCAAATCCACTTATCGACAAGTCATCGCTACGTCACTATTTAGTCATGCATCGTATCGATCGCACTCATCGATATCTGCATAGCGTCACCTTGACACGGTGGCCTCGGCACAACACTATCGTGTCAAAACGGGGACAGTTTTACAATAGGCTTAATAATTATACTTAATTTAGTATTGGCACGCACAATTGACATATATTGTGTCAATGTCCTGCCGCGGCTATGTGAAACCTTGTGTAGGTAATCATTGTAATCAAACTAGTTAATTGTTTAGTATGGTAAGTATTAGAAAGGGGGATTTATTCAATTCCATGTTTTTTTAAAGAGTGCTTAGATATTATTTAATGAACATATTTACAAAATCATGATGGATTTTAATTTGTCTTAAAGTCAGCTACGATTACAAAAAACAAAAATAAAAAAGTGTTTTTTATAATAAAAAGTGTTTTTTATAATAAAAAAGTGTTTTTTATATTAAGTACTTATCAACTTGGTGTTCAATTCGTGCAAGGGCTTGATTTTAGTTCCAAGAATTTGTATTCAAAAAATAAGATTCAGAGCACGAAGAGGGATTCAAAGGCACAAGACGTAGGTATAATCAGTTTAATACATTTTCATAACATATCTTTCATTAAAAGACCTAATATAAAAGGCGAAACGAGACTCTTCTTCAAAGATAGATTATTTTATGAAGGGTTAAGAGCTTGTAACCAACGCGAGTAAATATAAAAGCAATGTCTCGCCAAGTGGAAGATGATGGGCCGTATAAAGATTATCTTGGAGTCTCGTAAAATATAAACGGACGGCCGGCGATTCTTGTACGTGTGGCGAATATTAAATGTATCACAAATATTTTAAACCTTGGCATTGATACATACTTAAATGAAATACTCTTATTATGTTTATTACGTTGATATTGCGTTCATGGTTTTAATATTAAACCTTCCGTTTTTTCTTCAAGTTTGTGTAGAGAAATAAAATGGATTGCAAATCGAATAAAACCAGAACTTTACATTTTCTTCTAGTAGTTTAACTGTCCAGACTTCCATTTTATACAAGGTGGGTTTATACAGAAGCAAATATTTAAAAGGACGCTTCCTTAGAGCATCCGCAATAACTCCCTATGCCCCATTTTTTTTTTATTTGGAGAAATTTTGATCTAAAGTTTGACCTTCAAGTAATGTATCTTGATACCACGAGATTATAGCGCGCCTATCATTGCAGTTTTTAATGTAGTATCAAGTTATGAGTAATAAAAGTTTTTGATTTTTTTATAAGATATTCGGTATATTTTTTTCTATTTTTATGTATTTTTTTCAATTTTTTCCGCTCGGGTTGTAAGGTCAGATGGCAGTCGCTTCCGTAAAAACTAGTGCCTACGCCAATTCTTGGGATTAGGTAGCGGACCCCAGGCATCCTTCAGAATGCAACTGTACTGGATATAAAACTAGGAGGATGATGATGTATTTTTTTCAAATAAATAGTTATTAATATAAATCTAGAAGAGTAAAAAATACACCAAGCTGTCTTCGAAAGAAAAAAAAAAACTTAAGAAAACCATTTAGAAATAATTACTTGCTTGCTCAATAGTGGACCGTTTAATCTTTTGCTCCTGTTACAGGGCCCATCCTGTAAATATATATCATGCTTTGACGATCTTATTGTGAACTTAACTAAATAATCGCCGGTGTTCAAAATACTTGACGGTACGAAATCGCAGTGAACGAGAGGGTGAAACTTATGCATGAAGCACGTCACTGCGTTTACGGTGCGTCAGTGCGTTCGGAGCAGCGGTGTGGCCAGATCTTTATATAATACAGAGATATCTACATTTACTTTAAATAAAATAATTATCAGCCACCCCTATTCCCAGTTTCAAACAAAAATTATACCGATTACATTTTGTAAGGTTTAATTACTAAGCATTATAAATTGAGTATCCAATTAAAATGTTTTAAAACATCGTATTCATGGGCGTAACAGTTAGGTAAATAAGTTAGTTCCCTCGGGAAAAACGGTGTGCTAGTGACAAGCGATGTCGGCGACGCTGGGTAAATATTTAATGGAATGTAACGGAAGTGGCCAAAATTACAGCATAGTTAGGTATTTAAATTGATTACTTACACGGTTTGATTGTAACCTGTGCTGTACCCATGTTATCATAGAGTTAAAGTAATAACATACAACAATCACCACTAGCGACGAGACTTGGCCCCCGGGTGGAAATCGTTATAGCGGAAACTCGGCTCCCCCGGCGGACTTTGCCCTTCGTATATAGTATTGCAATTTGTAACCAGTTGCGATCGAGTATTTTTTTCTGCGTCGTATGAAACCAGTTTAACATTAAGTGGGTTAACACTAGGTAGGTTACATTTGTTAGGTGGGTTCAGATTCGAGTGCAAACCGAGATGTAAACAAGTGTAGATATACGAGCCCCGCGCACGCGGGGCTCCGTCATAACGGTTGGACTATGAAAAATTAAACCGGTCAAGTGCGAGTCCAACTCCCGTACCGAGAGTTCCGTACAACGATCGTGTAGCCCTCCCGACCCCATTAGTTCAGAAGAAATTGAACGCAACGTACGAAAGGTAAATCTAACCGTCATTTCTAACCGACTTCACAAAAAGGAGGAGGTTCTCAATTCGTTGCAATATTTTTTATTTTTTCTATGTATGTTCACTCGGAGACTAGTAAACCGATTTCAAAAATTCTTTTTTTGTTTTAAAGAGTGTGTTTCCTAGTTAGTCCCATTGTCACCAAGTCTGAATCTGATGACGGGATCTTGGAAAAATCGAAGGAACTCCTCAAATTATATACCAAGAGGATGGGGTAAGGCAAAAAATAATGTACTCCTCAAATTACATACCAAGAGGATGGGGTCTGGCAAAGTTTGTAGTCGGTGTCTTTTTGTTAAAAAAATACTTTTTACTACTCATTGTACGTTTAGAATTCTACCTGTAATTTTATTCCATTAAATAAATAAATGGACCCGGGTATGTCCTATAACTACGACCAAGACCACCGAGGAATGGGCAGCAGCATTCCTAGAGTGCGGTGGAGATACTGCGATCGCCAACCCGCATGCCAAGCGTGGCGATTATGGCATTTACCCCCCCATGAAATTGGGGGAGGCCTATGTCCAGCAGTGGACGTCCTAGGGCTGATATGGTGGTGGTGGTGGAAATAAATAAATAGACCTTAGTTGATTTACCTAAATAAAACTAAACGAAACTTTGAAATTAAAAAGTGGTAGGCTAGTAAACTTTGCTTGCCTTCAAGCCGTGGGAAATGCCGTTTATAAATAGTTCTAGGAATAAATACTTGACCGCCAAGGCTATCATTGAGTTGTGTAGGTGCTTCGCCTTTGATTGTGATTACTAATAGCTAGACTAATCTAAACCATTTGTGCGCACCATGTGGTTTCAATGTCAAAAACGCGTTTCGCATCGGGTTGCCTATTGAATATAACCACTCACCACCACTATTCATTGTGTATAACTTTTGTTTTATGCAATGTCAAAAACGCATTTCGCATCGGGTTGCCTATTGAATATAACCACTCACCACCACTATTCATTGTGTATAACTTTTGCTTACTAGGGTAGGTAAAACCAATCGTGAGATCACATCTTCTGCCTTGTGACTGCATTTTCAAAACAGGTTTCAGTTAAGATTTGTGAGCCACATCAGAGCATTCCATATTCCCAAATAAAGACAATTGCTGGAATCGCTGTCAGTTTAGCCAAGATTTTGTCCTGCTCGCTCGCAAAGGTTAGCCAAATATGCTGTCTTCCTCGCCCGCGTGCGATACCGCGATTGTGAAAATTGGGTCGAAACAAGTTTTCTGTCAAAAAAGTGAGAACTTTATTTTGGAATGTAGATTTCATATTCTTCTGATAAAAAATGCAATTTTAAAATGGTTATAACTGTTATAAGATAACTGCAAAAAAAAGGTGACTGGAAGGTGTGCATGAAAACTTTAAATTTCGATATTTCCGCACAGCGTCTGGCCATCCAGGGGTATTATTCGCAAACCGACTCGTCTTCACGTGTCACCTCACACCTCACCCGTTTCTATATGAAAACAGTTTAAATTCGACAAATGACAGTTGACAGACATGCGAGGACGGGTACCCACCACCACCATGTCTGTCAACTGTCATGTTGTGAATAAGAGGGCTGGGCAACGCTCGGTATCAATTGCCGAGTAGCTAATCCTTTCAAAACGATAGTTCCAGCAAATAATATATACCATACAAACAGGTACAGAGCCTATACAGGAACTATTAGTTAGGGTTAGGACTCGTGGGAACTGCCGAATGGGAAGGTACTGTAACTATAATAATATAAACCTTACTCACTACAGCAAAACAGCCTCGGCTATAAACTTACTATGGCGGGCGATGCGTCTACAACCACGCAACCAGGAAGAATCACAGCTAATCTCAAATTTTGTTTGTAGGCACCGTGAGGGTCATCGATGACCTCAGGTTTTTGTTTATGAATAAGTATAACAATATGAAAAAGTATGTAGGTATATACATATAAAATACAAACTATATAAAAAAA
The DNA here is from genome assembly GCA_905163555.1 of Notocelia uddmanniana. Lineage (NCBI taxonomy): Eukaryota > Metazoa > Arthropoda > Insecta > Lepidoptera > Tortricidae > Notocelia > Notocelia uddmanniana. The sequence goes on along the minus strand of LR991061.1, from coordinate 8,757,425 downwards.
ATGTAGCCTGGCGTTTAACGTATTAATTGTATGACTCAAATCAACCCACTGGTTACTGGCGGCAACCATAATGATATTAATGATATTTCATACTGTTTCGCCAAGCTTCGTGCCACCAATAACAACTGCCTAATTGCTTCCTTTTCCCGTAATTTGTGAACTAAATCATAATGATGGTCTTATAATGTTCGACAGCAAAGTTATTTCAGGTCCAAACAGTGACTAAAAACGACATCCAATTAAAGTGGCAGCCCTATCGTAATTGAATCGAACATTAACACGAGTCGCCGCGAAATTATAAAGAAACCAAATTAGCTTTTCAACCGCAATATGACAACTCGGTTATTTTATGAAGAATATATGCATGCAGCGTTTTTTTTCTATACAAATTAAAGGTATTTTATAGTAGCTTTTCGGTAAAGTAAATCTTTAAACTACTCTAATCCCAACCAAATTAAGTTGGGATTAAATTAGACTAGATGAAAGCCCGGCTTCGCTCGGGTGAAATAAATAAGAAAGAAATAAAGTAAACATTGATTCGTGACAGTTATGCAAACGACGAAAGAAGTAGTGTACAAAAATGTATAAAATAAAATCATTACAACAACGGATTATCATGAAACTTCGTATAGAAATATAGTCTGTAGTCTGGATTAACATATGGAATAGGGAGTAAAAGATTACGCTGACGACGTTACGGGCAAAGGCTAGTATTTTTGCAAGTTAATCCTCAGCATTTTTATAAGGGTAGTATTTAAAGGCACATAAAAAATATTGACACCGTAATCAGTACTGATTTGTATAGCTAAAATACTAATCGTTCATTAAAATTCAGTTCAGGTGTGCAATTGTTAAATATTGATGTGCCAGTCAGTATTTTTGGTGCGAAGTCAGAGCTGCTAACACGAACGAAATCAAATGAAGTTCGTGTATCTTCCTCTCTGTCGAACTTGCAAAATCGAGCGACACAGAGAGAAATACACGATGTTCGTTCGTTTTCGTTTCGCGGTAGCAGCTCTTTATTCTCCGCCAAATTCTATTAAGTGAGGCCCTTTACACTCAATATTATGTGTCAATAATATTGCGATTTTTAAAATTGTATGGGGTCTGTTAAACGCTTAATATTATCACAATACTGGTGTGTCAATATTATCGTGGTTTTCAAAATCGTATTGATTTTTCTTCAATATTCATTGCACGTGATACGGTTCGTTATATGAGTTTATCGCGTGATAATAATAACCATGTAACAGGCCCCTATGGATGTTGCTTCAATATTCAGTGTTTCGCGTGATAATAATAACAGTTGGTAATATTTTCTCCAATTAATGGAAGCTATTTAACAACTTGTTCCGTTTTGCCAAAGGTATTTCACATTCCGATACGCGCACCATCCAGGAATAGGAGCCGTCAGACCAGAGGGCCTACCGCGATCTGAAAACGAAGTATTTCCCTCTCCGCGCTCGAATATGCAAGTGCGACAGAGAGGCATATATATTTAGTTTTCGGTTGGTAGCACTTTAGTCCGAGCGCGGCGGACGGTCGAAGAAAGTCAAAGAACATTCCGTGTATTGTCTGTCACACATATTTATTTATTTATTTATTTATTTATTACAAATTTCAAATTTCAAAACATTTATTTGTCCAACATAGGTCTAATCTAAGGTGTTACATTTTGATTCTGTATCACTATGTGGTGCCATGGGGCATACAAATATTTTTGTGACATGCATTTGCATGCAGCATGCTATATAAACTCATGATGTCTTCTATCTAACATATAGTCTTCGATTCTTACATATCTAAGTATACTGTACTGGAAAATTGAAGTCAATAATTGTATCCTAATATTCATTCAGTCGATCCGTTAAAAATTCTTGTATCGAATAATAAGCTTTACCTATCAGAAACACTTTTAAGAGATTAAGATCAAGTTCATTTTCTGTTTTTCCAACAATATTCTGTGGTAGTTTGTTGTAGATTTTGTGGGCCATTCCAAGTATGCTTTTTTGTAATAAAGCTGTATTACTTGACATCGCCTTTAATTTGTTCTGGAGGCGTGCACATTTATATTTTTTGCCAAATAAGCTACGGTTATGGGTCACAAAATTTACTACTTCGTAAATATTTCGTAAATTACAAATGTTTACATGGCCTTACTTACAGTTAACCCAATGCGCCATGAAACTAAGCTTATCTTATAAAATATCTATTTAGGCGACGAAACGGCGTGGCCCCGTTGCATCGTCGTCTCCGGTGTAGGATTCGGTAGGTTGCCCCGGAAGCCCGGAACCTCCGAAACACGACACCCTTCGGCCAGAAGTCAGCACACGCGATGGTCTCCTGCAGCGGCCGCGGCACGCGAACCACAAATGAGCTGAAGTGCACGTAGTGACGTGAACGCAGCTGGAACACCCTCAGCGGGAAGTCGGTCTTCTGGCGAACGTACTCCACCACATCATCAGCCGTGGCGGTGTAGTGCAGGCGCGATACATAGAGCGCCATGCTCGGTGTGGCAACACGCAAACCCGAAACAAACGGTTCTGCAGTACCACACTGACTCTTGCGCGACTTGCGCTTCTTCGATACCGTTGTAAAACCCTCCTTATCCACATCGATGCGAGAGGGCTTCTCCTTCGGAGGAACCCGAACTTCACGCGCTCTTGAGGGCGCGTCCTTCCGGTTGGCTGCGACAGACCGACCAGCTACGGCATCAGCATAGCGATGACGCGATTTAGAGGATGCGACGGGGGGAGGCCCGGCGCGGAGGGGGCACGCGGGCAGTGGAACGGCATGCGCAGTGTCAGCAACATGCAAACTGACCGAGACATTTGACACCTGACCACCTGAGATCTTGCACCACTGACGAATGTTTCCATCAGTATGTTAGGGATTATTCCAAATTGTTTAAAACAGTGTGCACGAAAGCAAAAGCAATGCACTTGAATAATAAAATTAAGTCCTGAGATAATAAAGCCAAGACAGTCTGGAAAATAATAACCACAGAGACTGGGAAGAGAAATAATAAAGAGTCCACAATTTCTTTGAAAGTAAAGGATAATTTAATAACTGATGCAGTAAAAGTAGCTGATGAATTTAATATTTTTTTTTCTAAAATTCCTATAGTCACTACTCAAAGTTTAGCATCGTCTACCACAAAAGCTGAATCCCTTCTGAATGACAATTAGAATCACTAACTAATTTCAAATTTCATCATGTTTCTCCTCTAGATGTACTGAAGTCCTTTGAAATGTTAAAAATAAAGAGCACTGAGGACTTATGGGACGTGTCAGTCAAGGTACTGGAATCTATTCTGGAGGTCGTTGCACCAACTCTAGCTCTCATTTTTAATAACTGTATAGACTATGGCATTTTTCCAGACTTAATGAAATGTAGTAAAGTAGTTCCAATTTTCAAATCAGGTCATAGAGATAATCCTTCTGATTATCGTCCAGTTTCTATCCTACCTGCGTTTAGCAAAATATTCGAAAAAATAATGCTTACGCAATTGGTTTCTCACTTTAGTTCTCACAATATTTTGCACGCACAGCAGTTCGGCTTCACGAAGGGTAGGTCAACTACTGATGCAGGTGCAAGTTTATTAAAATTTATTTTGCAGTCTTGGGAAGAGTCGCACGACGCCATCGGAGTGTTCTGTGACCTTTCCAAGGCTTTTGATTGTGTAGATCATGGTACTTTATTTTTTAAACTTAAGTTTTATGGCATCAGAGGGCATGCATTAGATCTCATGAAGTCATATTTAACACAGAGAAATCAAAAGGTAGCGATAAATAAAGCCATTTCGTCAGAGACAGTGGTAGAGATGGGAGTACCTCAGGGGTCTATTCTAGGTCCGTTCCTGTTCCTTGTTTATGTAAATGATCTGCCATAAGTATATGGTAAGCCGACGATCAGGCATTGTAATGTTCGCAGACCACACCTCATTACTGTTCAAGGTAAATAGGAGAGATATTGAACTCATTGAACCAAATAATACCCTCTCCATGATATCTGACTGGTTTGCTGCCAATAACTTAGTATTGAACCCGAAAAAAACGAAATGTATGAAATTCTCTCTAGCGAACTCATCAAACAGAAACTTAGATACAAATATTAAACTTAATGGTCAAACATTAGAATTTGTTACTTCTACTGTATTCTTAGGTATTACATTGGACTCAAAATTGCAGTGGGGTTCCCATATAACAGCGATAGGAAGTAGGTTGAGCTCTGCTGCATTTGCAGTCAGGAGAATAAGGCAGCTTACCAATGTGGCAACGGCACGGTTAGTTTACTTTGCTTATTTTAATAGTATAATTACTTATGGTCTTATCTTATGGGGATCAGCTGCAGATATTGAAACTGTTTTTATTTTGCAAAAAAGGGCTATCCGAGCAATTTATAACTTGGGGTCGCGTGATTCTATAAGAGAATTTTTCAAAGAAATAGATATTCTAACCCTGCCGTCCCTATACATATTTGAAATAATAATGTATGTTAGGAAGAATTTGGGCAATTTTCCAATGAACGCTGATAAACCAATAGCCACGAGAAATACTGGGAAACTGAAAATAACCTTCTATAGACTAGTAAAGGCGAAAAAGTCGTTCTTGGGAAATTGTATCAAATTCTACAATAAAATTCCTAAACACATTACTGAACTTAGCAATTCTAAATTCAAATCTGTAGTAAAACAAACACTTATTTCAAGAGCATATTATAAGATAAACGATTACATCATGGATAGGGATGTGTGGCAGTGATAGCGTCCTGCACGGGTAATCTATCGCGAAAATATTTTTTCTACTGTAGGATTGTTATTTAAGTTATTTTGTAGTAATGTAATTTTATATTTAACTATAAGTATAATGTATATTGTTTTGAAAAAATGACACCTCGCCGAGTTTCTTACGCCGGTTCTTCTCGTGGCAGAGGTATATTTTTCCGAACCGGTGGTAGTTTATTGACGTTCATAGGTGCATGTAATATGCCTAATTTGAAGAATAAACTACTTTTACTTTTACTTTTTACTTTACACCCGGTCATTACTCTTGAAATTTGGCGCCGCGTTTTATAATTTTTTAACTTCCCATCGACCTATGAACTTGAAATTAGGTGATAATGTTTATTATGAAGTATCCACCACCACCACCACCATATCAGCCAAACAACGTCCACTGCTGTACATAGGCCTCCCCCATATTCACGGGGGGTATATGCCATAATCGCCACGCTTGGCATGCGGGTTGGCGATCGCAGTATCTCCACCGCACTCCAGGGATGCTGCTGCCCATCCCACACCCATTATGAAGTATATTTTACCAAAAATATCAATATATTGATAAATCACATTTGTTTTTTAGTTGTACGGAACCCTCAGTGTGCGACTCCGACGCATTTGGCTGGTTTTTATTACATTTTGAATTTTATTTCTCTTATAGTAAAATACCCTATTCGTTTTAAAGTTGACGCCTGAGGGCCTACCGCGAACCAAAAACGAACTATCTTCCTCTCTGTCGTTCGAATATACATGTGCGAGAGAGAGGCAGATACTTCGTTTTCGGTTCGCGGTAGCGCCTCTAACGTCCGAGCGCGGTGAACGGCATGAGCTGGGGACTGGGGACTCCGAAATTCAAAATCCTAACTTCGTATGGTGCCGCCCCTTTCACTCTCCTGTCATAGACAATACGAAGTTCGGATTTCGAATTTCGGACTAGACCCCCAGTACCACTAAGTTATAAGATAGAGCGAGATAGGGATAGAATTTTGCTAGACGTTTAAAAGCCATAAGTCACCTGGTAGTTTGTCACAACAAAATAGAGACGCAGCTTTAAGATGGCGGACAGACTCAGCAAACATTCAAGTGGTGTCCTTTACACGATTAATATTATCACAATACTGGGGTGTCAATATTATCGCAGTTTTCAAATTTGTATGGATTCTGCTTCAATATTCACGTAATACTTATCGTGATATGAATGTATCACGTGATAATAATAACCATGTAACAGGCCCCATACATTCGCTTTGAAGGCGGTTGTTGTGACAATCAGCCTAGCTAGCACGATAGATTATACCGTTACGTTTTATGTGACGTTTAAATACATTTCGTCCATATAACGTGACGGTATAAGTTATCGTGCTAGCTAGGCTGATAGGTGTATAGAACACTTGAAAACTACAAAAACAAAACGCTGCAGACGCGGCTAGCCGAATCCACACAATGGGCGATGATGGCCCATCACCCAGAACGCAGCCCAGCAACCTGGCCAACACACCGGACGCAAACATAGTTTACAATTTCCGAACGTACCCAACCCGACGCTGTCAACCAACGAATTTAATATGGCCGACCTTTTGTCATAAAATTAACACTTTTAAATGCAAAATACGCGACAATCCGAATTTTGCGGATACATATGTTCAACTCGAAATCGTTATGTTTATCGGTCTCGTTCGGGTCTACCGTACCCCTGCACGAAATTATTAATATAGATAATTACTTGTGGCACTAATTTATTTTCTTCGCAATTACGAAATATTTATTGTGCGTCGCTTAGCGCACAACAAGTTTTTTGTCAAAACGGTATAATTTAATTTTTTTTGTCAAAACTAGTGCGTACGCCAATTATTGGGATTAGGTAGCGGACCCCAGGCATCCTTCAGGATGCAACTGTACTGGGAATAACGCTAAGAGGATGACCTTCGTCAAAATATTCCTTCGCCACCTTCGTCAGTTTTTTACCTACTTATTTCTAGTCAGAACTTTGAAATGAAGATTATAAAAATTCATATCTTGCTGATATAACAATACAGTAGTAAAATGGTTAAGCAAAGTAAGTTTTTGAGCTGATGATAAGTGTGGCTTGGTGAATTAATGTTTTATTATTTATTTATATTAATATTGGTTTTGAGGAATATGCATTTTTCTTTATGTCTTGCAGGTATTATTTACTGGTATTAAAATCGTAATAGTTAATGCATAAAATGCTTACAAAAATACTTAATTTTACGATTACCTAGAATGAGTCTTTTAAGTGGCCAGTTATTACCAATTTACCCTACATGTTATGATGTTATGCTGAATGTACTAGTGTAATGTTTTATAAAAATAATTCCGACTGTCTGTGATAAAACCATAACCCTCACAGCTCAAACTGTAGGTAAGTTCTGAAACTCGTACACGATCATTAATCATCAATTACGACTAAGGGCGAGTGCACACGCGACGGTCTTGCATTGCCTTTTTATTTTTGCTTCATAAATAAAGTTGTCGAATGAATTATTGGCCGTACGACAATCCTTAGAAGGGATTTAGATATTTATTAATTTATTGCAACTTAAGGTTTTGTAACACTCTGTAAAGTTTTATATTAACAAATTTGAACGCACGCCCGATAACTTCACACCTTCACACGGTGCCACATCTAAAGGCGTGAGCTGCTACCGCGAAACGAAAACGAACAGAGTTGGTCTATCTCCCTTTCTTTCACACTTGCATATTTGAGCGACAGAGAGGGAGATATTCGAACTTCGTTCGTTTGTGTGTAACGGTAGCAGCTCTAATTACGTATATATAGATTTGTGCGAAATCATTTGTTGAAAATGCGAGTAGGTGTATATGTACTCTATTATACTCGAAGGTGTAGACTTGACCATTAACCTCGAGAAAGTGACGTAGTGGTGAAGTAACAAGGTGCGAGGAGGACTCCAGTGCGTTTATTATGAGGTCCTGGAGTCTTCTTCATGAGAGCGCACATGGCGGTCACTGTGGAGTTTGATGCTGGGTACCAGGTTTGCAGGTATTCTCCACGTAAAAGAACAACATGTACACAATAATAGCCAACGTATAAAATAAAGCTAAGCCCAACAAAATTTAAGAATTTATTATTGGTAAGAACTACAAGACCTCGATCGATTTATAAATAAGTTGAGCAGTAGCGTATTCTTTGATCTGTGGCAGTACATAGAATTGTGGATGCGAGCAGCTCATGACTGATCGTTTTGACATTCTCTGTGGGAGGTCTAACTCCAACAGTAGATGTTTTTCAGCTGATGATGATGATGATGACATAATATCGAATTCCTGGGCTTGCATGGGCATTGAAGATGTGCATTCCATATCCCGCGTTTTGTGTAAAACTTAAATAATAAAATAAAACTACCGCGCCTGTTCCTGGCAGAATGCAATTTCCATCAGACATTTTTTTTCCTCCCGCACAATCATCAATCTTCCGAGCACGGATGCTTCACGGCAGCCAACTGAATTGAGAATTAGCTTTAAAAGACAAATTGAATGCTTTCATCGCAGGTGAAATGAGGAATCAATTGTAGAGCAGTTAGACTATAAATTGAATTTGGATCTTACGAAGTTTTAAAACGGTAGTTTAAATTAATAACGTCTTCTCAAAGATGGGCGGAGATTTGTCTGTTCCTCAACTGCATGATGGTAGCCCGGGATAAAAATAAGTGGAAATAAAGAAGGCCCATGTCCGATGACGGACGAAATAAAATTTACAAAAGACTGTTGATGATGATGTGACGTTCTCGAAAATACAACCTTTGGTTACTGCGATTCATTCCGTCAATATGTTTCTGTACAAGCTTAAATACCGCGGAGACGAGATACACAAGCACAAATTAGACATCACGTCAACACGCATACATAAATAGTCTAGAAACACGTTGCACAGCATGCATTATTCTGAACCGTTGGAACCCATTACAAGTTCATTATCAACATCCCGAGCTCTTTATCTTTCTTTGATGAAGCTTACCTACGTCACGCATATTCATGAAATCGCACGCGGGCAACCCAATTATGAAGCCCACTGATGTACTGAAATCATATTTGAATGCTCTGGAATAGGAGTTCTCTTTTGCGTACGCGTATTATAGCTAGTAACTGTGTAGCACTGATATTGAGATAAGGTTGATATTAACTTTAATTTGGATTTTAAGTCTTAAACTGAAAGCCAACGCCTTAACTGGAAATGAGAAGTTCATTACCTAAGCATCGCGCACAACTAACGCGATATAGGGTTAGGCGTTACTGATTGATTGAAAATGAAAAAAATAAATATATTTATTTACGAAATGAGTAATTTGAAACATAGTGTCTATGGTCCCACACTAGGCTGGGCCTGTCCAGATTAACAGTTACGCGGCTTAAAAAAAGTGCAAGACAAGTACAGTTATACTGGTAATCAGCTGTTATTTCTACAGGTAATAGTAAGTCAGTGGTCAACGACCTGTCTACTCAAATATTTGTACAATTAAGTTCAAAAGTGGTAAACCACTTTCTTGGCGAAATTTACTAATTTTTATAGGACTCAGGGTGTTGGCCAAGCGCCTTGACTGTCCACTTATTAGGTATTGGGTGGAAGTGGCTATTGGCAGGGCCTAGTAGGGCGTATTGTTTGCCTCGCTTGCCCTTGTCATTGGCTATCCAAGCTCATATTATAGTAAAATAATTGTTCTCTTAACTAAACATGTCAATTCTTTAGCGCTAAAAATCGTATAACGGGCAATCAAACGCAAAGTGCCATCCTGCGAGACAGGCATTGCCTAGTGCAGGTGACACGGGCAATCTATTTATTATGTTACATTATAGCAGTGTTACATTGTAGTGAACCAATTAATTACAGAAAAGAAGATTTTTGTATCATTGTATCATTGTATCACTGTAGGTATAAATAAACTAATTTGTTTTTTTTTTAAATATTATTTTTAATGTGATTTTTCTATTTGCTTAATTCTCTACAATCATGGTCACCCTACAACAACTAGGTTATAAAGATAAAACCTCTAACTGTTACTGACTGCACTTTGATTATAAAGAAAGTAAATTGTCACATTGAGTGAAATACGATCTTTCAAAAGTAATCAGACTCGGATGATATTCAATATGACACGTAAAGTTTTTTGACTGAAGTATTCTGACTGTAGAGTGACTATGCATTTCGTAAATAATTTAAAACTTTTTGTTTTAACACGAAAGATAAATTAACGTTAATTTAACTGATAGTGGTACGAAGCAGTAGCTTATGATCAACTGAATCCGTAGTGTTGATCCTGCTCACATCTGCCCAATCACACTGTATAAACATACGCATAAATTATAATCCTGTCACTAACAACCGTTGAATCAATTTGGTACGAAAATAAACGATTTATTACGTCATTATAGCAAAAAAATCGCTAGTGGTCTCATCCACCATCATCGCCACCATTTATCGTTATGTGGTCACACGCGGTGGTTACAGGATGGTTCGTTGATCATAGACATAGACCGTAGACATTTCTTGTCTCTCTTTTATCGCCCTGCTTACGTTCATAGTAATTGCTTAGCATAGGCGTCGATTGTTTAACAGCCTTTGGAAATACGCAATTGCGAAAATCCATTAACTTGTCTCAGACAGAAGTGCATTGGAACTTGTGATTACTTTTCACTTGTTTTGGTTCAAATACAGTTTAGAATTGGATGTGGTCATTCTGAGAGTTACATTTTGGATCATACACATATTTACATTTGTTGTTCCTATTTCTTGTGTGGACTCGCTCTCTGATGTCTCTTGTTAGTATGTGTGTGATAGTACTGATAGTGAATAATAATATGATGCCCAGAAGCAGGCCAGTGTCATCAATGACAAAATATTTGCTTTTTAATTTAATTTTACCTTTAATCAATGGTTCAATGAAAACTTCTATCGATAGAAATATAGATAAGTTCTCAAATATACACGCTAATAAGCCGTAATTTATCAATCAGGCAATTATCGCCGCCGTTCGCCGCCCATCTAATGCGGTATCGATGCGGCAATTATACTCGTATCACTAACCTGAAAACTAGGGCTGTGGACTAAGGGCGACACGAAGGCGAGGTAGCTCCGTCGTCCTACTAGACTTTCAAAATGCTCTGGACTGTAACAATTCATTTTTTTTCAAACCTGCAACACTCTGCTTCCCTCGTGGCTACTGGCGATGCTCTTGACGTGGACTAGGACTTGCTCTTTAGGTATGTGGTATTGTGTTCCTGGTATTGAGCAAGGTCACTAGAGCTCCCGAAGATGCCCTTTGTTGAAAAATAGTGAAGGCTTGCATATGCCTTTAGCTGCTAACACAATGAAACCTCAGGAAACGTATGATGGTTGCCATTTTATCATGGCTCCTCTACATGGTGGCCCATCCTGCTGGCCCACTAGGATGGGTAAGCGTGAAGAGAGGGTAGTGGTGTCAGATGGCTTATGGCGCGGCAGGATGGCGATCGGATGGCCGCAGTGTCGGTATTTCGGCCGCACGTCAAAGAGAGTGGGCCAGCTATGGCGGTACTCATCTACACGTGGCCCATTCAGCAGTGCGCGGTCGACCGCGGTTGAGTGTGGACTTTCGTGCTACGTACTTTTTTTAATCGAAAATGATGTGTACGTGGCCTTAACACGAAACAATAAAGTTTTTGGAATTATATCAGGGAGAAAGCGTAATATGGAACCCCAAACATAAAAAATTAATGTCGTCATCGTGTAGTGGCGTTCAACCATCGTATGGTCATAGCGCTGGTCCATAGGATGGGCCATCATGTAGAGGAGCATTATCGTCGTGGATAAGACGCCCGTCACTCTCATACTCGTATACTAGTCAGAACGTGACGACCGTCTTATCCACGATACGCCTGCAGGTCAATAAAGGGTCGGCAATTCGCTTGTGATTCTTCCGGAGTCCCAAGCGTTCATATGTTACGGTGTCTGCTAATTACGAGGTTGTAAGATTTTTTGCCACCGTCGTATAAAAAACCACGCTGACTGGGCAGCAACTGAATCCATTGATGCCATTCAACAATGATCATAGAAGCCCTAATCTAAGCTTTTGACTTACCAAGTCAACGCAACGTAGACATATTTTTTGAAAAATAAATACTTTTAAAAATAAACATTACACAAACTTTGACATATTAACCAATATAGTGTCCCCTATTAGAGTGTCCCGTCCCTACAGGATACTGACTTCATCATTCATGTGTTGTAAGTGGAGACCACTCCCATAATAAGCCCCTGGAAGCTGTAATATAGGTATCAATCAAGCAATTATCGACGCCGTTCACTGCATATCTGGTGCAGTATCGACGCGGCAATAATACCACTGACCTGAAGAAGGGCCGTGATGAACCCTTTGCTTACATTACATGCCAGCTGGCCAGGGTTGCCACTACTTACATAATATTATATTACAAATTAATTATCCGACAACCATTTGGGTTACTAAAATCTTGGTTGCAAAGCTTAAATACTACCTACTGGCTTGTTGACTTTTCCTTTTTTTGCTGTCAAATATTTCTCCCCATAAAAGTACAGTCGCAGAATGAAAAGATTCGTCACTTTTAACTCTATTTTAATGCCGTTAAGGTCGAAAAATACCGAACGTTTTCATTCTGCGACTATACTATTAGATACGTACCTTTGGAATTTCGTAACAGAGATCGAGAAGATATTTCAAATTAGATAGTCAATATAGTTATACCACATGACTAAAATATTCCTATTATTTATGCGATTTAACTGAAAGTTTATATTTGCACTTTCAAACATGTGCAGAATTGATTAATAATTTCAAGTAGACTATGATCGTGTCAAAATCAAAACACTCCGCTGCCTTGTTCTGCTACACTTGTAGGTACATATGGAAGCATTTTATTTTTAAACTAGCTTTTGCCCGCGACTTCGTCCGCGTATAATTCGTTCTCGCCTTAGAATGATTTGTTTTCCCATACAATCTTTCTCAAGCTCAGGTGGACACCAGGAACTTAGGGGTGACATGTTGGAGAAGGAAAGTCACGAATAGATCGGACTGGAGATATTTGCTTGACCAGGCTAGCCTAGGGCCCACCCGCGGCTATAACGCCTCAGATGATGATGATGATACAATCTTTCACCCTTCTTTACACCCCGTAAAACCGTCAAAACGAATGATTAAGTGCTTATTTCGGAATATCAAATGTACCGATTCTAGATGAATGAATCTCACCAAAAACATTACATGTACATTGTACAATGGTAAAAGTCTCGCTACACAGTTCTGCCGTATCCCAACAGAGCGAGTTCTTCATGTAAGTATGATGACTGAAGGCCGGAAGCAGAGCGGCAAGGCATGCGAGAAGAATCACACAGAGCGGGCTTCTCATGTAAGGATGAGGGCCGAAGGCATGAAGCGGAGAGGAGAGACGCGCGAGGCTGAAGGCCGAGCCTCCCAACAGAGTAGATTCTTCATGTAAGGTTGATGTCTGAAAAGCCGAAGGAGAGTGGCAAGGCATGCGAGGCCGAAGGCCGAGCTATGTCGTCGCCGAAGATCCAGTTGCCATATTAGTGAGGGTAAATTGTACTCCATTCGTTCTTTTTCACGTGATGCCTAGACATATAAACAGACAGACAGACAGATACAAATTCTTAAAACTGTTGAAACGATTTCTGTTATCGATTCTAAGTATCCGCAGCCAATTTTTTTTCGAATATCTTCCATGTACAGACTTTCGACCCTCTTCTAAGTGTACATCTAAGATGCTCCAACTGTCTATGCTGACGATTGGGCTGCCCAGCTCAAGTGATCTCTTATATCAAACAGTTTTTATTGTGTGAAGGGTCAACAATTACGTAAAAAATAACGCACGATAAAACGAAATGGTACACCGACGATACAAAGTGTGCATTGAAACAGCTGTTTTGTATTTAAGCATATGAAGAAAAACAATGCCAAAGTATCGAAAATGCATTTTGATGTACACGCAAAGTAGAACTTATTGCGAAAAGGTTGTGCTCAAAAATAGCGTCAATAATCAGAAGGAATTATGATACTTCGGTTTTGACATAATGAATCGTCAACTTGTTTACAATTCTGCTATGCTTTAAGTTTAATTTCTTGACACGCTGTTATACTCCCAATTGGCTGAAACTTAAATCGTAGACTGGCGTATGAGAATAAACCACCCCGTTTCATAGACCTTACTTGCATCCCCGATCCCACTCGAGAGCCTTTCCTCCCGAACGGCCAATGGTTCTACGTGCAATATGCCCCGCCCACTGCCACTTAAGTTTAGCGGTTTGGAGGGCTATGTCGGTTACTTTGGTTCTACTGCGAATGGCCTCATTTCTGATACGATCACGCAAAGATACTCCCAGCATAGCCATCTCCATTGCTCTTTGGGTGACTTTGAGCCTTCTTATGAGGCCCATAGTAAGCGACCACGTTTCAGTGCCATATGTCATCACTGGCAACACACACTGGTCAAAGACCCTCGGCTTGAGACACCGCGGATTATTGGACGAAAAGATGTGCCGTAGCTTCCCGAACGCAGCCCAGCCGAGTTGGATTCGACGATTAACCCCTTTCTCGAAGTTGGGCCTACCTAACTGGACAGTCTGTCCTAGGTATAATATATAATCATCTACAACTTCAACTAAAAGTGTCCGATTGTAACGGGAGTTGGTGCTACGTGCTCGTGCTTTGAAAAAGAATGATTAAGCTTATTTCAGAATATCAAATGTACCGATTCTAAACGAATAAAGCCCGTCAAATATTACATGTACAATGATAAAAGTCTCGCTACGCAGTTCTTCCGTAAAACGTCCTAACAGAGCGGGTTCTTCATGTAAGTATGAGGGCCGAAAGGAGGAAGCAGAGTGGCAAAACATGCAAGGCGGAAGGCCGAGAATTCAGACAGAGCGGGCTTCTTATGTAAGGTTGAGGGCCGAAGACTTGAAACAGGGAGGCGAGACACGCGAGGCCGAAGGCCGAGCTTCCCAACAGAGTAGATTCTTCATGTAAAGTTGATGACTAACGGGCCGAAATGGAGTGGCAAGGCATGCGAGGCCGAAGGCCGAGCATTCAAATAGAGCGGGATCCTTATATAAGGCTGAAGGCCCGGAGCCGTGTGACACGCATGCGAGGCCCAAGGCCGAGCGTCCCAACAGAGCGGGTTCCTTATGTAGGGCCGAAGGCCTGAAGCAGAGTGGCAATGCAAGCGAGGCCTAAGGCCGAGAGTCCCAACAGAGCGGGCTCCTTATGTAGGGCCGAAGGCCTGATGCAGAGGGGCAAGGCATGCGAGTCTAAAGGCAGATCATTCACACAGAGTGGGCTCCTCATGCCGATCATTCACACATAGTGGCAAGATAGCCAACAGAGCGGGCCCCTCATGTAAGGCTGAGGACCGAAGGCCCGAAGCGGCAATGCAGGTGAGGCTGAAGGCCGAGAGTCACACTGCCTATACATATAAACCGATAGACAAACAGACACGAATTCTTAAAACTGTTGTATTGTGTTCTGTTTCGATGCCAAGGGCCCTCCAATCGCTCCATTGATTTATTCAATATCTTCAATGTACAGATTTTCGACCCTCTACAGCTGTAGGTATTATATGTATACGGATCAGCATAGATCCAGGGGCCTTTCAACTCGAAGTACGAATTTTTCTATGGAAATGTTATTTTAACTTGTTTGTACCAGATGTCAATTGGTGCTATCTCTATCGCACTTGCATATTGAAGTGACAGGGATGCAGCGGTCCTGCGGTTAGTTCTTACTAAATACACAACGGCGCTACGATCTATGTGGAGTATTTCACTGGTATCTCTATCTCAGTATATTATATTGTACTTTGTGCATAGATCTAAGGTGCTTCAACCGTCAATGTTGACGATTGGGCTGCCCAGCCCAAGTGATCTCTTATTTCAAACAGTTATTATAGTGTGAAGGGTCACCAATTACGTAAACAATAATACACGACAAAATTAAATTGTACACCAACGATACAAAGACTGCATTGAAGCAGCTGTTTTTGTATTTAAGCATATGAAAACAAACAATTCCAAAGTATCGCAAATATATTTTGATTTACACGCAATAATAGACCTAATTGCTAAAAGGTTATGCTCAAAAATAGCGTCATCAATCAGAAGGAATTATGATATTTCGGATTTGACATATCGAAACGTCAGCTTGTTTACAATACGTCAAATTCTGCTATGGCTTAAGTTAAATTTATTGACACGCCGTTATACTACCAATGGGCTGAAATTTAAAGCTTAGAATGGCGTATGAGGATTTAAATCACCAGTTTCGTAGACCATATTTGCACCCCCGATTTCATCCCTTTGAGGGTGATTATCGGGACAAAAAGTATACTATAACTGAATCCAGATTATATACAGTAGTTTAGTATACAAAAAATCACCTTGATCTGTGCAGCCGTTTTTGCGTGATTGAGTAACAAACATCCAAACATCTAAACTTTCGCATTTATAATATTAGTGGGATTACAAAGTTGTATATGTAGTTTTTGGATCTAGAAAACGGTACTGAAATTGGGGTTTAGAGTCACAGTAAATTAATGGAATAAATCATAATAGTGTTCAGAATTTGAAAGACCATGGTAGCTGGCGCGCACACTGGGCAGCGCCACGGCGCAGCACTTGCGTATACTTTTTTTTTCAGTTTCTATCTTAAGATTTCACAAATTTTGAATGAGGATGTTTTTCCTTTGTCGTCAAGTATATGCTTACCAATTTTCATTCCTGTAACTCATGGTTTATAGGAGTTCCCATACAAAATTCAACCCCTCTTTTTACCCCCTTTAAACCCAAATTTGCACATTTTTTATAGCCTAAAACCTGACCGGGGTTTACTCGACAGTTAAGTAAAGTTTTCATCAAAATCCGTTTAGCCGTTTTCACGTAATGCGTGTTCATATAAACAGACAAACAGATAAACAGATAAACAGACAAACAGACAAAAATTCTAAAAACTGTTGGAACGTGTTCTGTTATCAATTCTAAGTATCCCCAGCCAACTTTTTTTCGAATATCTTCCATGTACAAACTTTCGACCCTCTTCAGCTTTATTATATGTATAGATAATAATATTATTCACAACCACTAAATACAACATAGCAAGTAGTAACTTAGGGCGGGTAGCGCCATTTTACGATTAGGACCGATATGGTCATTTTCAGAAATTAGTGTACTCAATTAGCGTGAGTTGTTAAAAAAAAGAGCTTTTCTGTTCCCCTTGGTGAAACTCGTATAGGATCTCTATAGAAATCCTTACTCTGGGGAAAATGCCAATCAACGTATGGCGCCGTCAGCTGTCATCCCATAGAAACTTGTCAAACTTTCCATACAATCTGATTTTATTGAACACCGCTAACGATTTAGTGCAACCCACTATTAATTCAAACTTAGTGCAGCTACATCCCTACCTCCTACCGCAACACATTCCCCTCCCATATTAATTTTCCATCCACGGTGCAGCGTCGAGCTTCCTTCACTAATTTCATTCACAAACAGATCGAATCCAATTTCGTATCTGTTTCATTTACCCTATTCACCGCTTGCGTAGACTTAGCGTGTAACACAAATAGAATTTACAGAGAAGCAAATGAGATAAACTTTGTCATTTAGTTATGGTTATGTCCTAGCATTTTAATTAACTAGTAATATGGTGACCAATCGAACGACCTTCGATCTCTCGTTTTCTCGATTTTTTTTTTATGAACAACGAGATTTAATGAAATAGTATCCCATAAGTACTTCAAAACTCACTGTCTTCGAGATATTATGGTATCAAACTTTGGCAATTACGTAACTTTCGTGAAAATTAGTTAATAATGATAATCGCTATCCTTGTTAGAGACGTCAATATATAACAATTATATGTAGTTTATAAACAACATGCTGATATCGAAAATAGATCTTTTTTGGACCATGATTGAAGTAATCATGTAAAAATTAGTATTAATTCGGCACTTGCAAATTTCGATAAAGGGTTGAAATAACGATAACCGTTTGTGCCATAAATATTATATCGATAGTTTTGAGAAAGGAATATCAATGATAGCGCGTGGAGCGAAAACACCACTTTCTTGACTCATTATTAGTGGTAGACTACATTCTTGGCATATTATTATTGGTAAACGGGACCTATTGCGATTAAGTCCCGTTTACTAATAATAATGTGTAAAAATCGTGCAAGTTTAAATCAATACATTCTTGGCTGATTGTACAGGCTCGAGGGTTTTCATATTCGCCTGACAGCACGCGTCACGCACCACCACATGCCCTGCTTGTCCCCAAACACGGCCTAAGCTATTGTACAGGTAGACACTTTATTATTATTACTGACTATATCACCAAGATATCTTTTGTTTTTAAGCTCATGAGTCTCATGACCGCCCCACTACGAATGAAGTGACGTGCTGCGTACGCCACGGAACTGACAATCTAGTACATTGTTGTTATGTACATATTGATGACCGTGGCGCGTGAGGCATTCCATTCGCTGTTGAGACTAGGGTGGAGAGACTGGCCAATGATGAAGAGACCTAAAAGCTCACAGCGGGCGTATGATGGTTGCCATTTTATCACTTATCGTCGTGGATAAGACGCCCGTCACTCTCGCACTCGCATAGGTACTTGTCAAATGTCTTCAACCATCATAGGTCCGCTGGTTTATTGATACCAAGTCTAATCAATCTTGTTTTGAAGACGCCTAGATCAGGAGGCGTATGATGGTTGACTAACGGATAAGATATGATATACATCACGTTCTGAAAAGAAGGCAAGTGCGAGAGTGACAGGTGTCTTATCCACGACAGTAAGTGATAAAATGGCAACCATAATACGCCCACAGAGAGTACCATCGTCATCGAGATCACGACACGGACAAGAGTGAGACGACTAGAAAGAAGAGCAGAGAATACAGACGACAGACACCAGTGACGCGAGCTACAAATTATTAAAATGCTTTCAAATAATTCTATCAAACTGTTTCATTATTTTTTCTCAGCTGCAATTCTTTACTTCATGCTACGTTTTGCAGAAACACAGTTAAAACGCGATTGTTTGTATGAAAACAACAAAAGAGTCAGGTAGCGTGTGCAGTCGTTCCAAATAAATCAACCCTGGCATTCACAATGCCTCGCCTACCAAAAACACGCCAGCTGCAAACCAATGTAAATCCCTCCGAATAAAAAACTTTGTAAGTGACGCAATATTCAAAAAGAAACTTAAACAAGTTCTTTATTTTGGTTTAGTATTTTTGTTATGTAACTATAATTTATAAAAAATAAAACTAGTTCTAATTAAAATTGCTTGCTACGGCATAGACGAGTTCCTATCATTTGATCCACTCATATCACAACAGTAAAATTAATAATAACAATAAAATCTAAATATTGTTTCTATAATTAGACACTAACAAATAGACATTATAAGAAATTGCTATTCAATTATGTTCTTGACCTGTAAAATGAGAAATTTTATTAATAAAGTTCTGATTCTGATGCCGAATAACCATATAATAGTTGTAACGAATTTTGGAACTAAGTAATAGCAATGCAGGAGTGGTGAGCTGAGTTTAGATTGATTGTGAATCGCATACAGTTTCGTCGTCTACTCGCTCATTTCGATCATTCACTCTATCTAGTTTGTTTTTATTATACCTTTAGCGGTCCTGTTTATGCAATAGATTGCCGGTAAATGTAGTTGACAAAATGTTATTAAGATATAAACTATAAGATTTCAACAACGATAATGATCTCACTCTTTTCCGGCACGCTATCAATCTAGAAACAGCTGTAGTACCAAGTCGATGCTTCTTGACTTACCGTATTTTCTGCGATGGAGCCTTTTACACAGTACCCCATCGTCAGTATCGTTATCATCAGCGTTATAAAGGCGTGATTCAATACTAGAGACCGTAAGAAAACGCTATTATGAAATGGCAATTTTAAGCTGCATGTGAAACCTCTATTTCAGCTACCTAACATTGGCTGTGACGGTTTTTTCCTGCCCCGCTTTCGCCTACTTCCTTCCGACTTACAAAATACTGCGGCAGCAAGCAAAAACGAACACAGCTACTGGCCAAACTAGATTATGAAACGGGCTGTTTCGGTGCTACGCTTATTAAATAGACTAGCTAGAATTTTTAAAAGCCTTAATTAGCTTAACCATTTACGTTGCTGTTGGTGGTGAAATGAAATAGGATGAACAAAATATTTATGCACATACTTTTACCAATTTTTTTAAGGGACTATAGAATATCGTATTTCGCAGCAGAATTTCATGTATTAAATCCTACAAGTTTAAGCTGTTCATAATTTTCTATTAAATTAAATATCTAACTAACTACGTCGCAATAATCGTTTAGCACAAAATTACCTTTCAAATTTCTGGTTGTTCGAATATTTTTATTCTAAAAGTTGATATTACAAGAAAGTATTGTTAGTAAATGAAATATATTTATTTTATTCTGCAACTTTATTCTGCAAGTAGACCGCAATGGCACTTTTTCAAGTCAAAATCTACTAGCGTTTCTGAAAAAGAGGACCATTGCCTAGAAGAAAAGCCGAAACAAACTCGACAGTCAGATTATTTTCTCCCAAAAATATGCTTATTACAATGATAATACTCGTACTTACCCTACTAACAAAAAACATTTCCCAGTTATTATAAGGTAGAGGTCCCGGGTTCGAATCACGGCCAATGCATTATTTGTACATTTAGCACGGATATTTGTTCCTGGGTCTTGGATGTTTTCTGTGTACTTACTTAAGTATGTATTTATCTATATAAGTATGTATATCGTCGCCTAGTTCCCATAGTACAAGCTTTGCTTAGTTTGGGACTAGGTGGATCTGTGTAAAGATTGTCCCCCAGTATTTATTAATTTTATTTATTTATAATGTATGAATTTTGTTGTGTAGTTTTAACAATAAAGCAATAGCATTAAATAAATTAATTCTTTAACTTCATGCAAAATTAAATCTATGAAGGTACTGAAAATAAAGCAAAACTCCATAATATTCAAAAGGAATAATATCAAAGCTATTTCTCATTTCAACTTCTGAACTCGCTTTATAAGTTAGTCATGCAATAAAGTTAGCGTTCCCAAACGAAATTTAAATATTCTGACTAGCTAGGTATGTAGTCCGACATTGCTTGTATTCAATAGGGTAGTTAAATACAATAAAATCAGAATTATAATTAAATACGAGACTTGAAATTTTCTATAAAATATGTGATTTTTTTATCATCTAAAAGTTAAATAAAGGCTACCAAAAGAATTAACATGGTTCAATAAAAAATAAATTGTATGACAACTATGTATTTAAACGCAGTATTTCACGAATAAAATACCAATTTTTATATTTTTCCATACGACGTTAGTTCGTGCTCGTGCACTGTGACGTCACAATAATCTGTCAATTAGTATGGAGCGGTTTTGGTCTCCGGGAACAATATCCACCTTTAAACTCATTTGCGGTTTTTGTTGTGCTTTAATCGTAGTTGGTCCGATACAAAAAATTATCCTCTTTAGAAACTGGTTCGATTGGCATCGTAAATATTTTTTTTGGAAACTAGCCTATTTTAATACCTGAACGACCGAGCTTTGCTCGGCATCTTTCGTAATTTTTTCCCGGAGAGTATGATTTTGTCCCTAAGATGAGACCTATAGAGGTAGCTTGATTGAGTTTTCGCCCCCATTCATGAATTCATGGATATCATTAGAGCCGTTTCCGAGATCCCCGAAATAAATAAATATAGGTACAAGAATTATTACTACGAATACATTTATGTTTTTGCATAGATACATAACTTGCTCGTCCGTGGTATTCGGATACTATAGGAGATTTAGGCTGGGTTGCACCAAACCGTCTGTAATCGTAAGCTGTATTCGTTATAATTTCAATGTATGGAAAGTTTGACAAGTTTCTATGGGATGACAGCTAGCGCCGCCATATTTAACGTTGATCAGCCTGTGATCGTAAGTCGGTGCAACCCAGCCTTAGGGTGAGTTGCACCAACATACGATTACTGACCGATCAACGTCAAATATGGCGCCGGCAGTTGTCATCCCATAGAAATTTGTCAAACTTTCCATACATTCAGATTTTAACGAACACAGCTTACGATTACAGACGGATTGGTGCAACCCAGCCTTAGGGTGAGTTGCACCAACTTACGATTACTGACCGATCAACGTCAAATATGGCGCTGGCAGCTGTCATCCCGTAGAAACTTGTCAAAGTTTCCATACAATCAGATTTTAACAAACACCGCTAACGATTACCACGGTTGTTTGGTGCAACCCAGCCTGCTTGTATAACCTTGTCATACCCGGGATGTCCTGTGGAGTGGTAGGTTAGACGAGCACCCTTTGAGCAGGGGGCCAATTCGATCGGCTCGATCGAGATGATCTCTATTCGAGATTCCATACAAGTGACTCTACCATTCTATACAATGTCACGATAGACATGCACCTCGATCGGACCGAGAATTGGCCCCCAGTCCTGCAATTTGCCACTCCTCCAGCCACGTAACTGTAACATAAAATGGACACATTAACTTACAAGGAAAGGAGGAAGACACGGTTTTATCATACCTCTGTAAAATCTCAATGTACCAAACTACGATCCTATCATACCTTATTTGTGCAAATTATAACATACTTAGTTTATCACTTATCACCCGTCACTCTTGCACGCGCATTCTTGTCAGAAGGTGACGAATATCTTATCCGTGACGATAAGTGATAAAACGGGAACCATCATACGCCTCTCGGAGGGCGTTCAGTTTAACAATGGTTTTCTCTAGGTAAATAACTATGGGACTACGACTAAGAGTAATAACGAATTACTAAAGAAGAAAGAGTACGAAACTATGTACATTAAAAAAAAAATGTGACCCCCTGCTGAATGTATGGGTGCCTCCCGAGTTTAATATTTTTTTCGTAATTTCACATCGTATTTCTATAGCGGTTTATAACATACAACTTGACACCAAATTTCATAATTGTAGCGGTCATAGTCTCCGAGTAAATCGGCTGTGATATACGGACGGACGGACGGACAGACATGACGAATCTATAAGGGTTCCATTTCTGCCATTTTGGCTACGGAACCCTAAAAACGGGGTATTTACCAGGTATATTCGTTTTTCAAGTTTTCGATAATTCAACATTTATGCAAGCACCATTTTCAAGGATTAACTACCGATCAGACACCGTATAGCGCGCTGCCGACCCTTTTTTGGTTCGAGGATTCGTTATATTGACCGCTAGAGATAAATGTAGATCCTTCACTCAAAGCGCAATCTCAGTAGTGCTGGCGACCTTACTCACCACCAGAAACAACACCACATACCTGCAGAACAAGTAGTTAGTAGTGTTGATCTACGTTTAGTTGTCTCTGCGACAAATAAAAAACCATTTACTTAGTGTAATATACCCGGAAATGAAATGCACAGCACAGGCATTATTTTCCCCCTGAAATTACTGAAATAGGGACGCATTCTAGCACTAAGCTTTAATTTAGTCAGCAACATGCCTTCACCACGCAGCAATATGGCAACGGCCATAACTGCTCTCGTGACCCAAATTGCCAAGAAATACAAATTTTATTTAACCTTTATATTACTACTAGAGTCTGCACAGTTTTGAAGGATATTTCATAATTCCGTAACAAACACCCTAGTTCATTGAAAAGTGGACTTTGTTACTAAAGAATATGGTTTTTATTTGAACTACAGTATTTTGTAAGTTATGAGGATGTGTCAGTAACATCGATTTTTATTATAACTGGATATTGTTAGGGCACCAATTACAAGCAGTTAGTGGACGAAATTTACATGTAAAGTTTCCTTGTTATGGGTGTAGTTATTACTGAACGCAATCGATTCTCAGTGTAACAGTGTAGTTTCTGAAGGAACTATATAAAATAACTAATTGTAACTATATAGGTAGTAGTAAATAAAAAAAATGTGTAAGCGTGTACCTATCGGACGATATGACGTATTAGTTAAGGAATATTTTAGTCTCAAACGCTGTTCTCATGTAAGTGACTTGTATGTCTTTTTGAGAATAAATCTTTAAACTTTAGGACATATTATGTACACAGTATTTTGAGGGTATATCCCAATTCTTACCATTTCGAAGATATTCAAGAATTCATTTTCGTTAATTAACACCCCAGTATAAAAGAGCTAATTAAACAATGTTGAAGTGCGTGTCATTCGAATTCTGAATATTGTCATACTTGACATTAATTCTTGCTTAACTCCACGTTAACTCTTAAGGCCGTTTTCCATTCACCCTTGGTAATATAATCAAATATTTTATATAAAACTGAAAAAAAAAAACTTGAATTTTGAAAAACTACATACATATGCTCATCGTTTCTATAGCTATAGGTACACGGTTATATGCTTGAAAGAACGGAATTCAATAAAAACACCCTGTATACTGGTACCTTTGGCAAAAAAAATAGGGTAACTTCTCTTTTAAGCTACGTTGATGTAAAATAATTTTTAAGAAAAAAAAAACCGACTTCAATGGGGGAGGCCGGTAAAAGATTATTACACTTAGATGGTGCACTCTTAGATAGATATACAATAAAATAAAAATGGCTATAATGTATGTTTATAATGGTAGAAGACTAAGTACCCTCAATTCCTCATGGAATCATGAAAAAACCTTGCTTGCTTGACAAACAAAACGAAGAGAACAAATCGCCAAACGTGAACTACGCGTCGTTGAAGAGTTCCGTTCTGATCATCATCAGCAGTTCCACTTCATCAAATGTCACTTTTATGAATGAAAATGCTTGATTAGTTCATGAAAATACTAAAATCACTATTTGTGTGCCTTTCACATTTGAGGAGTTCCCTCGATTCCTAATGGATCCCATCATCAGAACTCGAGCATGACAAAAATCAATCGTGAAAATATAACTTGCTTAACAAACACAGCTAGGAGGACAAATCGCCAAACGTGAACTTTTTGTCGTTGAAGAGTTCTGTTCTGATCATCATCAGCAGTTCCACTTCATCCAATGTTACATTTTAGGATGAAAATGCTTGACTTGTTGATAAAAACACAAAAATTACTATATGTTTGCCTTGAAGATTTGAGGAGTTCCCTCAATTTCTCATGGATCCCATCATCAGAACTGCGTTTTGACAAAAACGGGACCAACTTGGATATATATACTTACAATCAAAAACAGAATTTTCCAAATCGGTTAAGAAATGACGGTGTTATGGACTAACAAACATAAAAAAAAAAAAAAACAAAAAAAAACATACAACCGAATTGATAACCTCCTCTTTTGAAATTTTGAAGTCGGTTAAAAAAGGTTTCTGAATAATAAGAGAAATTAGGTATGTGGTGTTGTGTTCCTGGTGGCGAGTAAGGTCGCCAGAGCCCCCTGGATTAGCTGTGTTGAGAGTTAGGGACCTGCATATGTATATTGCTGTCAATACACTGAATCCTCAAGTTAATAACGGGTCGGCACAAACGCGGACGCGCATGGCTCGAACACTAAACGGCAGCACGGTCTGAGAATACCCCGTACTCGGCTAGCCAAAGCCAAGAAGTGCCTGAATCGAACTGGTCCCAAAGTTTATAATATAATCCTTCTAGCTATTAAGCAAGCTCCTAGTTACGTGTCGTTCATTCAAAAACTGAAAGTGAAGCTGTGTGAAGACGCGTTGTACTCGATTGATGAGTTCTTTTAGAGTTCGCATTCAACAGCGTGACATAAAGCCCGTACCGAAAAGTTTTTTTACAGAGTCTGCATACTAGTAAAATACTAGCTAATAAACGATTTTTTTTTCTTATTATATGCCTCAGTTTGTGTCATCTTGTTGTATTGATTGGCATAATTAATTCAGGTTAGGTAATGTTTTTATTTAAAATGCAGGACGATAAAATAATTCGGAGAGAAACTTTTTGCGGATGTACCTTGAAAATCCTAATTCAACTTTTGCAGCGAATGGAAAGATGGTGAATATAAGTCGTGCGACGGTGCGAAGTATTGTTAATCGGTACTTAAAAGAATATAGAATTCAAGACAAAGCTCGAAGTGGACGCCCGACGGGTCCTTCAAATAAAAAAATAGAAAAGAAAATAGTGTCTACTTACAAGAATAATTGTAGTTTATCAGTGCGGGATGTGGCCAAAAAATGTAAAACTAGTACATCTATTGTTCAGAGAGCAAAAGTGCGTCAAAATTTTAAGACCTATAAAAAAGTAAAAGCCCCAAAACAGTCGGTAAAGCAATACAATAGTTCTGTTTCAAGGTCACGAAAACTACAAGCTTCTCTGCAATTTGGACGGAACATGCGTTCTCATGGACGATGAGACGTATGTGAAAAAAGATTTTACAACTTTACCAGGTGACCTATTTTTTACAACCGAAAATAAGGCGAATATAAGCGATCAAAATAAATATATTTTTATGGAATAGTTTGGGGAAAAATATTTAATCTGGCAAGCAATATGTTCCTGTGGAAAACGCACTGGGTCATTTATCACAAAAGGTACCATAAATGCAAATATTTATGTCCTGAAATGTATAAAAGGTTTGATTTTACCATTTATAAGCCGGCATGAAGGGAATGTGTTGTTTTGGCCCGATCTGGCTACTGCACATTATGCCCGAGCCACACAAGAGTGTCTGGCTTCAAACAACGTTCAATGTGTGCCCAAAGATATGAACCCTCCAAATTGTCCTCAGCTACGACCCATCGAGCGGTATTGGGCATTAGTTAAAGCAGAGTTGCGTAAAAACTGTGCTCCAGCAACATCAGAGACAGATTTTAAAAAGAAGTGGAAAAAGCACGCCAGCAAAGACACCGAAACCACTGTGCAAAACTTAATGGCAGGCTTGAAGAAAAAAATCCGCTTATTCAGCCGCAAAACCCTCAAACCATAAAATGTGTATATTTATTGTAAACAGACACTCACATCATATAACTAAAATAAAATATCCTTGCTGTTCATTGTAGTTTAATTGATATCATAAATATACTCTGTAAAAAAACTTTTCGGTACGGGCCTTAATTAATAATAATAATTTGTATTACATAGGTAACGTTAATGACGTGTAAAAAAACTTTATGAATAAATTATTGTACCTATTGTATTGTATTGGTCGGTAACGCACTTGTGATTCTTCTGGAGTCGCAATCGGCATACGTATAACCTCACTCCTTTTTAAGTTAGGTATAGAAGTGTATTCAAAAACATTGAAATATCTGTTTGATTTTGCTAAGGGTTCAAAAATCTTCGCAAATTAGCCTATTCTACTGAAAAGTTTGAAACACACTCAAGAGCAAAGAAATGGGTTTGCGTAGCGTGGAATCCCATCATTGAATCATTTACTCCTGAATCATCCTGAAGAACTCCCGAAACTTTCAAAACATGTCGTCTGTAGCGGCAATTAAGGCCGTGCAATGAAAAATATAGTTCTAACCAGATTAGAAAACAAAAAGACTGACTTCCAGATATATGATTATTTCATAACTATATGATTGTAGTGTGCGTAGTGTCCAATTAGAGCCGAGACCACAGGTGACCAGAGGGCTGGCCAATATTTCGCACAAAGAATAAGCATTGCCATCCAGCGTGGCAATGCGGCCAGCCTTCTGGGCACTCTACCCGCTGATGGCGACTTGGGACAATTTTTTTATCTTTAAGTTTGCTTGTTTTATTTTTATAGGTTATTTTATTATGTCTGATTATATTGAATAAAAGTTTAGTTTTATTAATCACATTAGAGACGAAACATGATTCCCTAAAATTATGTTGATAGAAAAAAAAACGAGATTAGTCTATACTTTTCTTTTTGTGGGGGGCCTTCTCAATGAATATATTACTAAATGATACAACCAAGTCAAATGTTATTTTAGCTCATCTAGAACCTCATAAGAGGAAATATGAATAAAACTTCACAAAGCTAAAGTCGAATGTTTATCGCAATTTCTCCATAAAAGCCATTACAGAAGAGAGTAGCATCACGTATTCTCTTGCGCGAAAAACATAGCGTGTCTCTTAGACGGGGAGCCTGGTTTGCGGTATCGAAGCATCCCCTTAATACGCGAGATCCTGTGTGTAGATAACACAAATCAAACATATTATATACACTTAGGTAACATGTGGTTCATACAGATGTTTATGAATCAGCGGCGTAAAATATAAACGTCTTTGTTGCATGTTTCAAAGTTCCGTGATTTCTCGTGACAAGCGTGGGCGAAACATAAAATATAGAAACACGTTAACTTAGCGTTTTATTATTATGGTTCGAAGATGCCGCGGATGTATGCTGAATAGACGATGCATGTATGGAGTAATCGAAGAAATTATCATCCTAGAGCTTTTTCTGGTTGTCTTTTAATAAAGGAAACCGGGTTCACTTTGACTCCTAATTCCATTTCCAAATCTTTTAACCCAGAGGACAAACTGGTATAATCCTGTTGGGATTATTCTAAAGATGTTTTTCTTAACCGAAAAAACACTGTTAAAAATATATTAATTTATACTCCCTAGAGTTCTGTAATAAACAAGGAACCCTTAAAGTTTCGTCATGTCCGTCCGTCCGTCTCGTCTGTCCGCAGCTTAGCTCAGTAACCGTTACTACTAGAAATGTGTAATATGGCATAAGTATATATACGATTATATAGCCTAGTCGGTAGAGACACTGCCTACGAAGTTGGAGGTCCCGGGTTCGAATGTAAGGGGTATTTGTTACTGTGGTGAGCAAGAACATTTGTTCCTGAGACTTGAATTTTTTCTTTGTATTTAAGTATACATATGTTACGTATCTATTAAATTTATCGTCGTCTAGTACCCATAACACAAGCCTTATTGAGCTATTTGAGCTTACTATGGGACCAGTTCGATTTGTGTATAAAATGTTCCCTTATATTTATATTATATTAGTCACGCTGACAAAACACTGTAATTTTTTTAAAGTGCCTGCCCTACACATAAAGTGAAGATGAGTTTTTTTCTTACAAAAACCCATCTTGTGGGTTATTGTTAGATAACTTGTTTAAAAAGAATGTGAGTTTTATTTAGTTTTTTATTAAGCTATCCGTTTGCGTGATATTAATTTTGGAAGTTCTAATTCTTTTTGGAGAAACGTGTGAAGTCTTCTTCCTCTGCCAGCTAAATTTTAGCTACTGTGCATGGGAAAAAAATCATGGCTGTGATATATATAATGAATTTTAAAGGAAAACTATCATAGCTAAGTAGACATTACCTACTTGTTAAAAAGTATTAGCCGAACTTAAGAAATGTACTTCAAAAAGCAAACTGTCGTACGATTTCCATTGACAACTTTATTTCATTTCATTCATTTCATTTATTTATTCAATAACAATGTCAATTGTATTTGAAATACAAATAAAACTTAACCTAACATCATAAAGTAAATATACAATTAATATATGAATTAATAATACAAAAATGTCAAATATATAGTTAATATAAATTTTCGAATGTTTAAATCCGTATACGGGTAGGCAGCTAAGGAACCCTACATTGCGCGTGGCCCAACCGCTGTTTTTGTTTTATTTTAGATATTTTCTACATCAAAATAATATATTACCAAGTGTACAACAGTGGTTGTATGTCAATTGCTATCACCATTGCAATTATCGTACCTACAGAACACATGACATTTGTATATTTCGTATACAATAGACATGAACGTGACTGAAGCATTTTGCAAAGTGGAAATTGATGAAAATGTATTTATGGAATGCTGCTCATAATTTCAACTACTCAGCATGTAGGCAGCGTGGCCGAGTGGTCTAAGGCGCTGGTTTTAGGCACCAGTCCGAAAGGGCGTGGGTTCGAATCCCACCGCTGTCAAACTATTTTTGTGTTTTTTATTTGTTTATTTTTACTAAATTTTTAGGGTAAGGTATAAAGGAAAGAAAATTAGGTTAGGTACCTCGCCTACACATAAAATGATGTATCGTTAGATACCTCATTAAAATTCATGTGAGCTTACTTTAACAATTTCTTGAGTAAGCTATTTGTTTGTGTCATATTATTTTTTACATACGTACATCAACTCACGTCTATATTCCCAACAGGGGTAGGCAGAGCACACGAAAATTTAATTATTATTTATAGTTCGAAATTTATTTCTATTCACTGTATGTCTGCGGTTTAGGTTTTAGTATACTTAAGAAGGTGGATATATCAAACATGCACGCAAATGTCTATGTTAGTATTGTTAGTCCGACTCGACAAGCAACTATTTTAAAGCCTATTAATTTGGTGAACTTTGGTGGAGTTATTTGAGAGTACCTACTGCTGCATCATTGGGTGCGTTCTTTGGGAGATACTATCTTCTTGTTTTCTCTGATGATTTGGATGCTATAAGATTAGTAGCACTAAACTAGGGTACCATACCTGGTTTCAAATCTTAACTTTGTTCGTGAGCAACAGAGCCTACCACCAGCCAAGCATGATCCGGTGATGTCCGGCATGATCGCAATTTATGCCGGACATACACTATTTGTTCCTTGCTACTTAGTATGTAAGAACGAGGGGGGATAAACGCGATCATGCTACTGCACTAGGCCTATTAGGGTGGTACTACAGGCTAGATTCAGTAAGTACTCTTGTTACTTAGAAAGTATTCAGTCATCGTCGACGCATTGACCGATATTATTCTAAGAACTTCGACCGCATTAGTCCAAGTCACTTAAGTTTCTGACAAAATAAAAGTAAAGGTCAATGCCTGCCATTTATATTGCGTGGTAATTTGGGCAGGCGAACTTGGTCTAAAAATAGCACAATAAGCCTGTTTTTATTATGAATAACTTGTGCTTGTTTACCACGTCGGTGGTATATAAGCGTACGGCCCGCCTTATGGTAAGCGGTCACTGCAGCCTATGTACGCCTGCAACCCCAGAGGGGTCACATACAAATTGCCGAGCCTTTAAAAATGTATGCACTTCTTTCTGGAAGCGGCAGGGAGATCATTGGATTGTACGAATAAATAACAAGATGGTCCCACCGCCGGCGACGAGCGAGAAACGAGTAGAATTTAATACTAGAAACGAGTGGGCGAGCGGCGAGAAGTGAGCTTATCGCTTAAGTACTCGCCGGCGGTGGGACCAAGGTGGGTGGTGCCTCAAGGACTTAAAAATCTTAAAATATCGCATTGGATATGTCGAATGTCGATACTAGGGCATGCTGCCGGGAATATCCGGTAATTTCAGGAACTATCAATAGACCGAGTTCCGAATCTGGAAGGAAACCAATCCCGGTCCTTCAGTACTCCTCGTCTTCACTTTTCGTTATGTACTACGTACTGTACGGGTAGTTTCTGCCACTCATTAGATCCGTTGAACCTTTGGTAGGTTCTAGTTTTCGTAAATATAGGTACCAAATCATACTGACGATAATGATTCGAGTCCTAACCCAAACTTAGACTTATCGCAACATCCTAACTCCATCAGCTACGTATATCGTACTAAGTTTGCATAGCTTAATGTCGAGCGAGTCGTAACTTAGTTGTATAAGTTGTAACTACCTTTAACGAGATGTACGGTGAGCAGGGCCCCAATTAGACAGATCTCCAGTTACATAGTGCACTTGTGTAGGTCTCTGTTTATTTCCTCTTGTGTTATATTTGGTGCACTATCTTGTCTGCAGGTGGCATGTATTAAGCGCTTCGAGATTTATGGCGCTTGATAGGTAAGGGCTTAGCGAAAATGACGTTCTTAGGCGACAGATGTATTTCCTTTGATTTCGTACTCCTCCTAGACGTTCAAACCGATCACGCTCAAATTTTGCATGTCGATAGGTGACATCATGACGATGGTTTAGATAAAATAAAATGGACATACCACGGAGGAACAATCATCGAAAAACTGAATTTCCGTATATTTAAATGCTAAACGAGTACGAGTAACTGTCAGGGAGTTTGAGACGGGGTAGATGCGCTCAGCTCAAAATTTGCAACCAGCAAACTGTATTGCATACCTAGTATTTCGCTCAGTTTTTCAAAAGCAAGGAAATTTCGGGTCGAACTTTTCAAAAGCAAGAAAAATTCCTTCAAAAGTTCTCGTAACTAATTGTAACTACCTCGAACTGGAAGCACGGCGAGCAGGGGCCCAATTAGACAGATCTCCAGTTACCTTGTGTGGGGGTCTGTTTATTTGCTCTATTGTACTATATTTGGTGCACTAGTTTGTCTGCAGGTGGTATTCGTATGTCCTTCGAAGTTTATGAGCGCTTGAAAGTTAAAGTTAAGATACTACTTTGCGACCTGATGTCAACAATGGTGCATGTTCCTAAAAAGAAGAAAAGTTACATATTACATACTGTTCGTACCCGCTGAACCTCAGTAGGGAATCTAGAGGTCAACTCGTGCGACATTCAAACAGGAGCATTTCGGTGAACAAAAAACATCACGAGGTAACCGGTCTAATCCCAACTATCAGGTCTAGTTTTCCCTTTTAGTTGGTAGGCCCATGGCAGGTGCTTTCTTGAAACTAGTGCCTATGCTAAATCTCGAGATTATTTATCAAGCCGGACCCCGGGCTGTTTTATATTTACAACGTGGAAAACGGTGGGACGATGATGATACTATTCGTATAGCCAATTTTTGCTGAATGTGGGAAAAACTATTAGTTGTCGGCTACACGCGTTTTACGAGAAGGCTGACAGTGACCGTGTTAAATAAATCCATCATCAGCAGTCGCAAGACGTCCACTGCTAGACGCACTGTAAGACGAGACGCCCGTCACTCTCGCATTCGCATACTTGTCACAACGTGACGAAAGTCTTATCCACGATGATAAGTGATAAAATGGCAACCATCATACGCCCGCTAGACATAGGCCTCCCCCAGAGAATGCCACATGATCGGTCATGGGCTGCCCGCATTCCCGGACTCCCGCGACCTTAACCAGATTATCAGCCCATTTCGTGGAGCCAACGCTGCGTTGTCCGGTATGTAGTCGCCACTCGAGAACTCAATGAGCGAAATTCTCCAATTGAATGCAAATTGTACTTAACAATAAAAGTTTAAATCCATTGCCTCCGGTAACATGGCGTGCGACGCGCCCACCGTGTAATGTGTTTTTTACCAACATAAATCAGCCGGCGTAATTGCGCAAAGGATCACATTAACATAACACAGTGAGTGTTGGCGTCGGAACATATTTCCTAATAGATTTAATACACGTGACTTGCATTCATGCATTTTATTAGTGACTTTTACTGCAGTTTTCGCGTGAAAACCACTGACCACTGTGTCTAATGAATATGAATTTAATTTAACTAGCTTTGGCCCTTGACTTTGCCCACGTAGAACTAGTTTTCGCTTTAGGAAAATAATTTCTATTAAGCTATTTTAGGCACAGGCGCTCTCTCATACGAATTTCTATCTCCCTTAACACCCCTTTAAGGAAAGATTTCCGGAATAAAAACTATCCT
Organism: Notocelia uddmanniana; assembly: GCA_905163555.1. Classification (NCBI taxonomy): domain Eukaryota; kingdom Metazoa; phylum Arthropoda; class Insecta; order Lepidoptera; family Tortricidae; genus Notocelia; species Notocelia uddmanniana. The sequence goes on along the minus strand of LR991061.1, from coordinate 8,724,140 downwards.
ATGACCTTGAAAGGACCACAAACAAACTAGCTCCATGACAAATTTAAACAGGATCCGTTAAATGGTTTAAGAGTGAAAAGATAAGAGACAGACAGTTACTACACTATTATATACCGCATTCCCAAGAAAGGTATACTTTTTAATGAATTTAAAGGTCTATTTTATTGAACGTATTAAAATAAACTGCATGTTAGTTTTGGGCACTTTATTCCACGGGCGTAAATTTAAGGCTCTACTGTCGCGAATCTTTTGTCTTGCTCGCTCGCTAGTGTTAGCTCGATATGCTGTGTTCGTCGCCCACGTGCAAAAGTGTGTGAAAATCAAAATAAATTGAAAACGAAAAGAAATACGATTATTAAAAAAAAAAGTAAAGTAAACCAAGTTAATAGTTAGTGTGAAACGGGGATTACAAAAATTCTTGTTTTTCCTGATGCAAATTTTGCAATTGTGTCTGAAATAAATTCCTTGCATCAAACATTTCTAACCATATCATAGCAAATTTATGGTTACCGGTGGAAAAATAAGGGGGACTCGGTACTATAGGTACTATAATTTTCTTTTTAAACTGTGGATTTTGAGGTAAACCATCGTTCCTCTTTATGTCCTGCAGATTATGATTAGTATTTAATTTTTCTGGTCTTAAAATTGTAATAGTTAATGCATAAAATGTTGACAAAAATTACTTATATTTTTAACCGACTTCAATAGAAGGAAGGAGGTACTTAGTTCGTCTGCATGTCTGCTTGTTTTTTTTTTTATTGTATGCATGTTCCCCGATAACTCTTGACCACGTTGGCCAATTTTGATAATTCTTTTTTTTGTTTCAAAGCAGGTACCCCGAAATTGGTCTCATATAAATTGGGTGAAGGTTTGATGGTGGGATCTAGGAGGAATCGAGGGAACTCCTCAAATTAGATAGGCACGTATATGCCGATTTAGGTATTTTCTGTAGGTAACCAAGCATTGGCTCTCGGAACCCACAAATTGTGGCATAGCAAGTACAAAATTGGAGACGGTTTTTTTTTGGTATAAATTATTTAGTAGAGTTTATGCCTTAATGGACAAATCTGAGTCTGAACGTGCAAAGTTTCTTGTGTCAGATGAGCGACAAATAATAAACCGATTCCATTACAATACTAAAGTCAAATAGATCCCGTTATATTCTAAGAGCGTGGGCGACAGAGGACATAGCTTTGATGCTAACACAAAATAACTCTGTGTGAAATCCTCCTCCTGTGAGGGACATAAAACAACAGTTGACCTTTAATCAAATAACAAAGAAATGACTTTAATTATAGTTAACTTTACCTGGTATTTTTAACTAACACAATCATTTTATCTGAGAGCTACAATGAAAACTAAAGGAAAAACTAAAACAAAAGGGTTGAGAGCGATTAAACTTCAGGTGTAAAAGTTTATTAAGGAGATCGGATCAGCTTCGTTGAAAAACTGAAACTTAATCTCGGTCGCTTTCTAACTAAATTGTTTTTAGAGTTCCGAAGTAAACAAAGAACCCTTATAGTTTGGCCACGTCCGTCCGTCCGTCCGTACATCCGTCTGTCCACGGCTTAGTTCAGTTTTTTTTTTTATCAAATGAGTCCGACGTCAAAGTGAGGCCGACGATGAAGCGAGCTCACCCAGTGCATGCCTATTCACTCGTGCTTTAAAAAGGACTAAGACTAAGGGTTATATGAACTCGGAAATACACACGCCGGCAGAGAATTCCAAACCTTAGAAGTGCGCATTATAAAAGATGACGGTATAAGCTCATGGAGCTCCTGAGCACACTCACCGAAGTACAAATTGTAGAAGACGCATAGACATGCTACTTTGCGTCTCAGTAACCATTACTACTAGAAAAGCTTTAATTTAATTTTGGTTTGGGTACATACATATCAACCACGCCGACGAAACGGTATAATAACATTAAAAAAAAAATATGGTACAGTCAACGTAGCAGCCAAAGAGGCCAAATAGTTCGGTACACCATACACAATATAAGGTGTACCGAACTATTTGACCATTTTGGCCATTTTTTTCCTTTAAAACCCATCGTGTTTGGTATCGTTAGATAGGTGCTTTCTTCAACCATTACTTGATTAAGCTATTCGTGATTCCTGTTACGGAATCAACTTTTCTTTAATTAGAGTTCGCCACCTGTCTGTCCTTTAAATCGTAGAGCATCGTGACGTTTGAAATTTAGTGATGAGCGGTGTTGGTCTGACCATCTGATTGTACTACGACCTCTAGAGCAAGGCAATTTAATCTTGATTGCCTCTAGCTAGTAGACAATTGTCTATAGGTGGCTGTCCTTTGGTTGCACCTTAGACCTCGCTTGACTATGTTAAAAGGTAATCTAAATTGTAAGAATATATTTTTTCACATGCTTAAAATGATCCCTCGTCATAAATGTTACAACTATATTTACACCACACCATGCCAAAAATGCGCGTCCGGAATAACCCACTTTTTGGCACAGTGGTGACGTAAAATTGTGTACGAAACACGGGTCGTAAAACAGAAAGCCCTCTCTCGCATATTTATGACCCTCGCCTGCGGCTCGGGCCTTAAACATCTGCGATATCGGCCTTTCTTTGTTTTACAACCCTTGTATCGTAATGTACTATTATTTAATCGTATGGCAAGGTTTACATGTCTCTTAGGTTTGAAACGCACAGAGCGCGGCGGTTTTGCAGTAAAGCGAACGTGGTCCGTGGGACCTCACACCAGAAAACCGCGCGGGATAGCGGAGCGGAGGCGGCGCGTGTGACATATGAAGCAGTAATCAACACTATCGCCAGTCGACAGTTTCGGCAAGATCAAAAATGCTAAACCGCCTCCGCCCCGCACCGCGCCGCGCCCGCTCTGTGCGTTTCGAGTTTTACTGATATAACATATGTAATTCGTTTAAATAAAGAAATATTTAAAAAAGGATTCTCATATTCTTTCACATAAGATACCCTACAATTGATTATGTCATTTGTATTTTGTGTAATATATGTTTTTATGCGGAACATACTTTTGCAAATTACTCGGTCCCTGTACGCTGCTGAACATTGGTGCCATACAATAAAATAATGCCCCAAGTAAGACCTTTCAAACAAGATATGTCTCAACTGTATACACCAATGGGACATTTTGCCCATTCTCCTACAGTTTAACTATCTTACTTCCAAACTGTTTCCCGCAATTCTTTCTGAAAAATAGTCCCGACAAAACAAAAGAAACAACATTAGGCCATAACGTTCAATATTGTGACACAATCTTATTAAAAACGCGTTTTGAAACCTTGTTCATACCAGTCACGATTTCAATATACAGGAAATGAAGACTTACGGGTTATAGCCAATAGCCAGTCGTCCCCCGTATTGGCGCGTTCTCGATATATCACTATAACACAATGGGTCCTGACTGCAATAAAAAGCTTGGTAAGGAACTCGTAAACAACCATGTTACGTTTAATGGATGACGTTCTTTTTAAACGGGGTTTGGAAAGACTGTTATTTAATTTGAACAGTTTGTTATATAATGATTTAAATTATAATGTTGGTGGCTTGTGGTATAACTACAAGTAAGTTCCTACCGATCAACAAATCATCAATGAAACAACATGACGTACGTATGTAGTATTTTCAAGGTGCATTAAATGTGGCTGCACTGTGGCTGTGAAGCAGTCAAATTAGGGCCGGTGATTTCAAATCGTCGGTAAAAGTTACGAGCAAATCTAATTTTTTGGGGAGATTGAGAGCTCTATGTGAGGTGACAGCTGCCGGCGCCATATTTACAATTTTACCGGTCAGTAAAGTGTGGTCTATGCAACTCGATATTAATGTTGATTCATGATATGATGGATAATATAGACCTTTCGCCGCAGTGCTTCCAGTTGATAACATGATATATTCTAAAAACTTCGCATTATCAACGTTATGCTTTAGGTAGGTATGGTTAGGTAGGTAATCGCAAGGGCTTAAGGGGATGCCTCTATTCGGTAAACCAGGCCCCCTGTGTGATACGCAAAGTCTTGCGCACACGAGAAAACAAGATCCACCACTCTTCGTGAATGGTTTTTTGTTTGACAAATTTCGAATAATATCTGACTTTGTGAAGTTTTATTCATATTATTGCTTGTAAAATTACGGTAAAATACCATTAGTTTAACTTCACTGTGTCGTTTAACAATGTACTTTTTGAGTCGGCTAAGGAAACAAATTGAGCTGACTCAATATTGTTTTCTTATCGAGAAAAAATTAAACAATCATTTTTGACCCTTGTCAAAATTAAACATTCATATAGTCAAGAATCATATATCCAAAACCCAGCCATTATGTCTTGCTAAGCTGGTCAGTACAGCGTTTGTGAGAACTCTAGATTTACCAAGGAACAGCCTTAACACCTTGTCCTTTTAAAGTAATGTATGTTTATATACAGTTTTGTCCTACTAAATTTCCAAAGTACCAAAATGGTAGCTACTTATGGGTTCGACACGTGGCCGTTATTCAATGTAATCTCTAATTCAATATTTCTTCCCTCAGATGTATACATTCAAGAATGAAGTCGCATTCAATTTCTAAGGACATAGACATTATATTCTTTCAATACAGCTACCATTTTTATAAAAGCATATTTTGTGATGAAATTCCTGTCTCTTACACCGTTCTGCGTGGATAGGCTCGTTGGAAGCCCCCAGAGTATCGAAGTACACTATTATTTCGTTTCGAAGCTCACGAGACAAAATTGAGAGAGATTTTGCTATTGGGGACGCGTTTGACGTTCTTATTCGTGACGTTAGTCTTATTTTTTTAAAAAGCCGATTGGTTTGGTGAGCCTTGGGCACAGACATCAGAGAAAAGCAGACTCGTAGTATTAAGGCAGATGATTTTTTATATAGTTGTCTCTTTCAAACCTTATTGTGCACCAAAATGAGTTAGAATGCGACAGACAGTACGATAATTTTCGGCTGTTAACGAATTGTCTCCATTTGAAAGCACACCAGGATGTTAAATCCTATATAAACTTAATACACCACAACGTCAGTTCAGTACAGTTGTCAGTTATGAAGACAGAGACACTGACAGATGAAGACTTATCAGATATCACTGGTCTGTCTCTCTCAAACTTACTGATTTGTGCATTAGTGAGAATAGATCAGATGTATAGAAATCGTTCAATTTAAATGAGCGGATCTGCTTAACTCTGATATCTGTGGCCTTGGGGTAAAAATAAAATTGTTGAATCCATGGATTATGTTAGGTGACTGTATTCAACTCCTGTTATTTTTGGATGTACTCGTAGACAGACACAACCACGCCTAATTATAATTAATATAACGTTATTGCTTGAAATGGCCGCCTTTGGTTTGGAGCTTATTAAACTTTTTGTTTAATACTAAAAATATATTTATACTATGATTAGCCCATCTTCTGTTCATTATCACATCACTGTCGTCATGTCAAAGTGTTATATAAGCTATATTATATTCATTGTTATTATTATATGTGTTGTAACCTTATAATCTTTCTTGAAGCTTACTTAGCTTTTAAATTTCATAATGATTTTGAAAATTGATGCTGATGGTAGAGTTGTCTCAATTCTATCCTTACTTTTTTCAATAAAACAAACATAGAAGTTGTTCAAATGACTGATTCTCGATTTATAATTTCTAAACCTGCTGTGCTGTGTTTCATCACTTTTCGGAGGAACCTTCCTTTTTCTCCCACAGAATCCTATTTACCTTTTCGGGAATTCTCTTTTCTTTCTCATACACTGAAAGTGTGTCATTGTTAATGTAAATAGCGTGCCGAGTGTGACAATTTTCTACTCTAGCCCTTTAACGGTCAAAATTACAATTAATCCATAATTCAAGTCACTGCCACTGTATAGATAAAAATTGCGAATCAGAAAAACATACAGAAACGTGTGTGGTGGTTATTTTTCCCTACAGATTTAGATCTTGCCCTACAAAGGGCTAGAGCAGAAAAGTATTTTAAAAAATGCTTTCGTATTTATATAATTTTTAACTTCCTCGCATTCGGAATGAAAAGCAGAGTGTTTAACTCGGGTGCAGTTGGCTTTTCACTTCGTTCGAGCGCCAAAATATCTCATCAGAGATAGACCCGGGCCGAGAGGGCCTTTCAGCTCTTGGCCTCTATTATTTTTTAACTTTCCGGACCGATACGACCTTCAAACCTTCAAGAAGAGGGCGTACTCCCATCTTATAGGCCGGCAACGCACTAACAACCCCTCGGGTGTTGCAGGTTTCCATGGGCGGTGCTAATCGCCTACCATCAGGCGATTCGTCTCCTCGTTTGCCTCCTATTTCATAAAAAAAACTATATTATTTCTAAACTTTTCCCTTTATTATTTCCAGTGCGCAGCCGGTCGCGCAGCATGGCAGGAGGCGGCGGCGCTGTCGGTGGGCGGCGGCGGCGCAGGCGCCGGCGGCGCGGCGCGGCGCTGTTCGGTGCTCGGCGACCACCCGGGCGCGCGTCGCAACCAGAGCGGCAAGTGGCACAGGAACAACCGGGTGAGGGAACATGTGCCGCTTACTGTACGGTATAATGGCAGAGAATTGTAGATGGTCCCCCGTGTGCCCATGACACAGGGTAGATGCATTATTTTCCACTTTTTTAATATTTGTACGCAACTATCGGTATTTGAATCGAATACTCTTGCAAGTAAAAAATAATTTCGAAAATCGGGTCACAATTGACGGAGAAATCGGTGAACATACATAAAAAATGCATACCGTGGAACATCCATTTTTAAAGTCGGTTTCAAAATAGATAAAAATGTGCCTTGGCTTGAAAATATTTTATCTATATTTATTGCTTATACCTAAAAACCCGCAGTCATGATTAGGCACGAAATACTCATTTTAAAACGTCGAATCATTGATGGCCGCGCCGCAGCCACTTGTTCTCGGTCAGGCCACTTTTAGCTTCATCATCAATCTCCGTCCGACGGGAGTCTGAGTGCTCTCCAAGTCTGACTGTGGAAATCAGTGCTCAAGTCAACGACAAAATTGTGTAAAAGTAAGTTTAAGGCCACGTCTGTCCATAGACGCGATGTTCAGCGTCTTGCGGCGGATGTAACCTAAACACAACCTTATGAGATGCGATGCTTATGAGAAAGTATGAAGAGCGTCTCCTAAGGCTGCATTTATGAACAAGCGTACGCTGGTCTCACTTGTAATTGGGACCCTTTCCACGATTGATATTATCAGTTATCACAATACCGGGATGTCGATTATCGCGGTTTTCAAAATTGTTTGGATTTTGCTTCTATATTCATCAAAATTCGTGTGATAAGTATCGTGATATGAGTGTATCGCGTGATAATAATCACCGTGTATAAGGCCCCATTGGATTTTCTTACATTTTGACAGGCACGAAACTTGCATGCAATTTTTGGACGTGTGTATAATGAGGCTTAACAGCACGCGTCTGGCGCCACCATATATGTCCCCTGCCCATAATCAAGGCCTAAGGATGACTCATGCAATCAGTTAATTATACGTTTACGTGAATTTTATGCACAAAAGCTGGCGTTGTTTTTGTCTGTGGGTGTTCTCCCTGTTATAAAGGCATCCCACAACATTGACACATGGAGAGAAATTACCTTAAATACATATTATAGATATTTTTTTAACTGAAAGAAGACTTCATTTTTATTAAACAAGACTAATTAATTAAAAAACTTAATAACTCGACTGCGTTTCTGTGTATTTGACGCCAAAAATCCGCCATTTTGTTTTTTATTAATTTGATATACCCAGTGTCACTCCTACACTCAATACGAATCTAACGACACCTCTCAAGCTAAAATCCATCGAGCCGTTGAGGCTGCAGAGCGTGCCAAACAATTATACATATGTACATACTCTCGAAAAACATAACCCTCCTTCTGGCGCAGTCGGGTAAAAAATAAAACGAACTGCACTCATAGAATTTGAAATAATCGCCTGTAAAATAAACGTTTATGTTATGAGAGCTTACATATATTTCAATCGATATAGTTTTTTTTTCTCATTTAGTCGGTTCGATTCCCAGTAGCAAAGTCGTGAAACGCCCTGTTGTTGTATATACACCTATATAATTACATTTTCAACACATTGTTTTCTGTAACTGATTCGATTTTTTTCACAGCGGCTCATGAATTCACATATTATATTCATTGATCTAGTCGCCTTATATCTTCAGAGTACTCAAAATGTCTGAACATGCACTCTATAGTCTTGACAAACAGTCGTGTTCAAATACTTGTGAGCACCTTGTTCGCTGGTGACGGTTTATAGGTACCGTGTTCGCGGCTTGGAGGTCTTGGGGAGACTCGAAATATAATCTTCTAACAATAGGTAACGCTTGCTCATTAGCCGGTAAACTACGAAAGTCAACTAGTTTATTACCTAGGTACAGTCAACAGCAAATGTAGATGATCATTTTAGTACTTTGTCGCACTAACGTAACAATACTGCGACGGTTGGGATGCTTCAAAGTAGTGAAAGTGACAAGGTACTAATATGGTCATCTACTTTTGCTGTTGACTATACATGTTGACTTTCTGATATTTTTGTGTCTTTCGGAATAATAAGCTTGCTCCGGCGTAGGTCTTTTCTTATCTTTCAATCGGGTTTAAATGTGTATGTGGCCATCAAATAAGGCAGCCAAAAGTGATTTACCTAAATTACTTTCGAGACGTAGTAGTCGTGACCTCTGTAGCCAGCCTTACAAACACGTCAACGTGTACGTGTGTCCCTGTAAATATACAAATACTACTACAGATGCAAAAAGTCTCGAAAGTAATTTACCTGTATATAGTTTATAATAGTTATTTCAAATGTTCAGCATAGATGGCGTACGATTAGTAAAGACATATGTTTATAAGGTAAGAAGATGACCGTGGATTCAAGGTTGGGCGAAGGCTGAATTTTACTTTTGCATAATTATACGTGTTTATCGTTCGATAGGTAATCATCCTCGATTCGATTTAGCTATGGATGTACCTAATATTCATTCTTCTGTTTTTATTTTCTATTTCACTACGAGTTAGGTACCTATAACTTCTTTGAAAGCCAAACACATATTTTTAATCCCTTACCTTTTTAATATATACATATATATTAAGCGGTTTAAAATAGATATTTAAACATTAGGTATTATGATACAGTTTTCTGGAAGGAACAGAGACTTGCTATACATTTTTTACCACCCATATTTTTATATGTTCCACACGTACATATACCGTAAAATTGTGAATATCCACAGTTTATAATCTGTTGCGTAAGATTATAAAATTAACCTAACCTTAACGACAGTTGCTCTGAATCTCAATGGAATAGTTCTGGACATGAAACCCATAACGTCGAATGTTATACTTATGAAACACCTCTATCTATAGAACAACTGACATTATGCTTTTCATGTCCAGAGTTAGATGAACGAACGGGTCATATTTTACGATGATATCGATTATACGAGAACATATATATGTTATAATTGTTATAAAGCTTTATTCTGGGTTTTCAGGTGCGAGACGCATCGTACGGCTCGTCATCAGACTCTGACGGGGAGGCCGAGGGGGCGAGCGGGGAGCCGTGGGGCGTCGCGCGGCTGCTGTACGCCGGCCTCGGGACGCTCGCCGTCGGCCTCGTCGTCTACTTCGTCGGCACTGGCGACAAGGTATAGAGTCCGCTAACGTATGTTGGCTTCGCACCGTCGAGGGGGCGAGCGGGGAGCCGTGGGGCATCACGCGGCTGCTGTACGTCGGCCTCAGGACGCTCGTCGTCGGTCTCATCGTCTACTTCGTCGGCACTGGCGACAAGGTACAGAGTCCGCTGATGTATGTCAACCTCGCACCGCCGAAAGGCGAGCTGCAGTACGCCGATCTCGTCGGCACTGGCGACCAAGTACGAGTAGCTAAAATGATTATTTATATCATATAATGTCGTCCTCACCTCGTAGCCTCGCCTGTATGGAATATCAACATAGTTAAGAAAGGACCAAGGTCCTTTTATATAAAATTAATCATAGTTTTTCTACGGTTCCAGGGTTTCAAAACGCCGGCTCTGCGGCTGGTGGGTCCGTCGCTCATCATCGCGGGGCTGGCGTGTTGCCTGCTGCGCATCGCCTTCTGTATATTCGCCAAGCCGTGCTGCCGACGGCGAACCAACTACAAGGAGAGCAGAAGGTACCGTAGACACTCGTAGCATCAGCTGTGCCTATCTTTGCGCATTAGGAGGCGGACCACGCGTCGAATTTCAATGAGAAGTGAAGAGGTAGGTCAGGCAGACCTCCCTACAGGCCTACAGCAATGAACATTATTACTTATTCTGGCAATTAATCTAATAACTAGGACAAATATTTTAATGGTGTTTCAATTTCACATGTCACTCGGATATTATTGTGAACCTTTATTGGGAACGTAATACAGATATTTATGAACTAAACTGTAAGTTAACATGGTTTAATTATGCATATGACCGTTATTACAGACTGTCCGGATGCGGAGAAGGCGAGGAGATGCCGTTGGCGGGCGGCGCGAGCACGCGGGCGGGCCCGGCGCAGTGCTCGCCCGCGCGGCGGTTGGACGCCTCGTCCTGCGACGTGTCCAGCCTGTCCAGCGGCGAGGAGGACGAGCGGCTACGGAGGTTAGTCCACTCATTCTATTACAGACTGTCCGGATGCTGGGGAGGCGAGGAGATGCCTGTGGCGCGAGTCTGTCCAGCGGCAAGGAGGCCAAGCAACTGCTACGGTTAGTACACTCATTCAATTACAGACTGTCCGGATGCGGGGAAGGCGAGCAGATGCCGCTGGCGGGTGGCACAAGCCTGTCCAGCGGTGAGGAGGCCAAGCGACTGCGGTGGTTAGTACACTCATTCTATTACAGACTGTCCGGATGCGGGGAAGGCGAGGAGATGGCGCTGGCGGGTGGCACGAGCCTGTCCAGCGGCGAGGAGGCCAAGCGACTGCGGCGGTTAGTGCACTCATTCTATTACAGACTGTCCGGGTGCGCGGAAGGCGAGGAGATGCCGCTAGCGGGTGGCACGAGCTCGTCCAGCGGCGAGGAGGCCAAGCGACTGCGGCGGTCAGAGCACTCATTCTATTACAGACTGTCCGGATGCGGGGAAGGCGAGGAGATGCCGCTGGCGAGTGGCACGAGCCTGCCCAGCGGCGAGGAGGCCAAGCGACTGCAGCCGTTAGTGCACTCATTCTATTACAGACTGTCCGGATGCGGGGATGGCCAGAAGATGCCGCTGACGGGTGGCGCGAGTCTGTCCAGCGGCGAGAGGAGGCGAAGTGACTGCGGCGGTTAGTGCACTCATTGTATTACAGCACACAATTAAGTTATATTTTTTCAATTTAGCCTTGTTGGCAGTGACACTTCCTACGAAGCTGGAGGTCCCGGGTGCGAATCCCGGTAAAGGCATTTATTTGTTTCTGGTGAGCAAAGCATTTGTTCCTGCGACTATGTTTTCTATGTATTTAAGTATCGTCGTACACATAACACAAGCCTTATTGAGCTTACTATGGGACTAGGTCGATTTAATGTCCCCTTAATATTAATTTATTATCTATATATTTTGTACGATAAAAGATAGAAGAGAGAGATAATTTTAAAAACAGAGCAGATTTTTTTCTGTGTAAAAAAATTGACATAATATTAATAATCGTAAAGACAATCTTGCAAAATTATCTATATTAAAAAGTCCTGAAAAGTCGGGAAAAATATTAAAATATAAATTGATCTTCCTTTTGGGCTAATGTATGCACGTATGTATGTAGGTATATATGTTTTGCTCTATCTATATAGAAATGTAGTAAAATCGTACGGCAAGAATGCTTCATTTCTATTTGTATATATTTATTTCCGTCTGGTTAATTAATGTTTAATACACTGTTGTTTACTGACTAGGTACCGCACCGCTACCGCGCCGCCGCCCGTACCGCACGTCCCTCCCGCGCCGCCCGCGACCAAGCCCAATGTAAGTATTAATTATGTAGTTCTAGGTATGTACAAGTAGATTGTTACTTTAAGTTTAATATATAGTATGGGCATGGGATACGGGGCATTTCAGGAGAATGTCGCTTACGTAAGGATTTATTTTACTAATTCGGACAAATCTAGGAAGCAGATTTTAACTCTGATCATATTTCAAGGCACTTAAAGATTAGCAATATATTCTCAAGCAATATTTGAATAACCTGATATATATAATTTTCACTTTTTTACGTATACTGTTTTTCACGTAAGAAGAGTCTGGTGACAGCTGTCAACCCAGTACAAATTATGTCATTTTTGACGTATAATGACATAATTTGTACTGGGTTGACAGCTGTCACCGGACTCTTCTTATATGAAAAACAGAATAAGCATACGTAAATGACATGCTCATGGAATGCCACTAAAACATTAGCAATAAGGTATGGTAGGGTTTCGTACCCAAAGGTCGCCAGCGGAACCCTTCCGCTTTTCCGCATTCTCATAAACCGTAATAGATAAGACCCATGATATTATTAAAGTTTTTGTGTAATAACTACTATAAATAAATAAAAGTTTAAAATAAATAGGGAGGTATCCTATACGAGCAAGTATATAAAAATCTTGACACACACTTGGCCAGTTGTTTTACAATTATTCTTTTCTTTCGGCCTCTTTATAAACTTACGTGTTTTTTATGTATTTAAGTATGTGTTTATCTATATAAGTATGTATATCGTCGTCTAGTACCCATAGTACAAGCTAAGTTTGGCTTGCTTAGTTTGGGACTAGGTCGATTTCTGTAAGATTAATATTTTTTTAGTCTTAATTTTTTTTATATAAGAACGCGTGCGAGTGACGTGACATTGCGGGTTACCATGGTATAATGAGTTCAATCGATCTGTCAAACCGCGCAATGTAGTGAAACTCGCGACGAGTCTCGTACGTGTGTAAACTAGTAGCTGTGTGAGCTGTAGACCTCGCAATATTTTTTTTCATATTTCAAAATTATTAAAAACTGACTCGACAAAAAGAATCTGTATAATTATCGAACCTGCTCACAAAATTTCACTAGAATCTGTAAAGAAATGCGACCTTAATTTTTGGATTTGGATTTAAAATGCGACCTGTAAAGGACAACATTCGGACAGACATACGAAAGATTTTTTGTCGAAAGCTGAAACGGAGACGCTTCGCTCGCTCGGCCAATAAGGCTTTTAGTACAGCAGTATTAAAACAATAAACTTTTCATACAAATGCAAGTCTATACCACAGACAAGTCATTATATCAAAATGGATTTCCATACAATATTACTCAATAGATTTTTATTTTTATTTTTAAAGAGGCACAGGTGCATACTGCCACCATATCGATTTTATGTTTAAATCTAATTATTTTGGTGTCGTATACAACACGTACAATGTCATATAATTAGGTCCTACAATTCTCAAGTATTTAATAACAAAGCGACTCGAATTTTAAGACCCCTTATTAACTGTTACATAATAGTACATTACGATACAAGCGTTGTAAAATAAAGAAAGGCCGATATCGCAGATCTTTGAGGCCCGACCCGCAGGCGAGGGTCATAAATATGCGAGAGAGGGCTTTCGGTTTTACGAACCGTGTTTTGTACACAATTTTAGGTCACCACTTGGCCAAAAAGTGGGTTTTTCCGGACGTGCAGCGTGCGGAAAAACGCGCTTTTTGGCAAGGTGTGGTATAAAATACTATTAAATCAAATTATTATGGTGTCGTAGAGAAATATTGTATGCAACGTTACGTAATTCGGTCTTAAAATTCGAGAGTCGCTGTAAAAAAACGAGCGTAGCGAGCTTAACCCTTATTATGTATCTGTTTAATAAAATACTATTATTCCATAGTCATCCGCCTCCGCGCCGCCCTCGCGCCGCCCGCCCCCGCGCAACGTCTCGTTCGCCGGCCCCGATGGCGAGCTTGTCCTCAGTCCCGCTCAGCTCCGCTCCTAGCCCAGCAATAAACCACCCGTTAGCGTTAACGGACGGTTACGTGACATGAAGTGAACTTTCTATTCCATTAAGCTACGAATTGTTGATTATTTGCACGTTTGAATATATTATTGCAAGCTGCTATCGATATTCTTAACTAATCGTAAGTATGTTTTGATAGTTTTCATTTGGTATAGCGATAGTGTTTTTTTATTAGCGATATAGCATGAAATGCTAGCCGAATAGGACTGTTAAATAGCTTTCGATAATAGACCGACTAGTATTGATATTCAAGTATTTCATGACATATCTCTAAGGAGCTGATGAGTTTCGCAGCAGGTCTGCTATTCATATTTTCAAGTGCAGTGTATGAGGAATTGCTAGACCAAATATAATATACGTGTTCTGTGTAGACAGCTATAACTGGGGTACAGTAATTTTCGAAATAGAAACTGTGTTAAAGAAATTTGGAAATACAGGTAGTTAGTATACGTTCAGATTTATTAAAATATATATAGATTTTTCTACGAAATGAAACGCGATCATGAAAGTAGGGGTTCCTGGCTCCCACAATTACCTTCGATCAGTAAATGTTCATTTTCTGGTGTTTTAATGGCTTATCGTTTTAACAACAACGAGATTTACCGAAATAATATACAATATTAACTTAAAAACTCTCTGTCTTTGAGACAACTGGCATCAAACTTTGGCAATATTAGGCAAAAAAAAACAGTTTTTCGACATAACTGTTGTTGAAATGAGTTAAAAATAAAAATCTCTCTTACTTTGTTAGAGACCTCAATAAGAAAAAGCTATACGTAGATTTCATATATTTAAGTGCATAAACAACATACTAATATCGAAAAGAGAGCTTCTTGGATAGCCCATGAAAAATTTAGATTTTTTTTTCTTTCAAAATTCGGCTTATGCTAATATAGATAAAGGCTTGAAGAACCGATAACTGTTTGTACCATAAATATATTTATAGCTTTGATGGAAGAATATCAACACAAAAATCGATAATTAGCGCGTGGAGATCTCAAATAGGTGTGGTACGCCGTAGCGCGTAGCAGCGTTTTTCTTCCTTGTAGCGGAATTCGTGCACCCGGCCACTTCGTACCTTGTCACAGTGAAAATCAATATGAAAGCGGCTAGAGATCTCATAGTATTGTCATTGTGACAAAGTACGAAGTGGCCTAGAAATCAAATTGGTAGACTGTACGCACCTGTAGGTATGCCTCGAATGGGTGAATACTGACTCAAATTTTTACTTATATTAGGTATAATTTTCAACACATCAGTTCGAAATCATCAAATTCAGAAATCATTCTTAACTACATCTTACCTATCTTATTTTAAATTCGACAGTTACTGTACCTTAGTCATTTGATATTTTAAATTTTTCTCTTGGAATGTACCTATTTCTAAGTATTTATTTGACTGCTTTAGCAAAAACTGTGGTCGATCCATCCATCTTGAAACAAACTATTGGAGAAATTGTGGTTTTAGCCGAAAGATCATACTTTCCAAAATAATATACCTTGCAGCATATCTACGATATTACCAGAGATCCAAAAGTAACGAAAAAAAAAAGTGTTTGCCGACGTTATTTTGAACAAGAGAAATGGGTAGAGGAAAGTTATGTTACAAACGAGAGCAAATGTGTTAGCACTTTTATTTATGAATGTCATTGTGATAAGGCAAGAAAACCGTTAACTTACTTCTGCTGTTGGCTATACCTATAACTTAAATATTTTAAACTACCTATGGTTCGATTATGACGTAAGCACGTATTATAGATTTTATGTTATTTATGGATTTTTCCAAAACCACAATTTATACAGTGTGAGAGCTAACTAGTACGTGTAACTAAACATAATTGTTTTAAAACTGCCTACTACTAGTCGCGAATTTATATTTAAATATAAATGTCATAAAAATAGATTTATAACTGACAATAATGATTGTTAACTGATGTGTAAAGTGTTACTGCGTATGAGCGTTATTTTCTTTTATTATGTCCTAATATTGCGCGTTGTTGTTTTCTAAACTTCAAGCTAGACAGTTGAAAAGTATGGGTAGTAATAAAAGCTCCGAACATAAACTAACCTAACCTACAAACTAACCAACCTACAAAAAAACTAAAACGTACTGGCTGAAATACTAACTGTGCGAATACTCATGAGCGAATAGTTTGGAGAGTTAGTATTTTAGTCGCACGTTCAGTTTTTCTATGAACTGGTTCATTACTTCTTTCTCTAAAAGTATGTTCCAAAGTATCACATTCTCAACTAATCACTTTTTGGCCCATACCCAACTCATAATACAACAGCCCAGTCCTCTTATTTACTAACCTCACTCACCCGTTTTACATGGAAACTGACAAATGTCATTTGTAAAATTTTTACAGTTTCCATATAAAAATGGGTGAGGTGAGAGGTGAGGACGAGTCGGTCGGTGCTAATGGGTCATATATACCGTCACGTTTTATGGACGATATGTAGGTGGATACTAACCCCCTTATTCATAAACATCCATCAAGCCTCTATTAGTTAACAAGCCGCTAAAGTTGGTTTGTCCTTATCTGTCACTTTGACATTTATGTTTGTGAGAAAGGGACAAAACAACTTTTAGTTAACAGAGGTTCGTTAAGTTTTATGAATAAGGGGGTAAAACTTCACATAAAACATGACGGTACTTATAACAGTTATAACTTATCGTGCTGTAGTTGGGCAGAAACCCGGAGATTACGTCTCTGGATTAACTCTGTTTTGGCTAATAATTATCTATACTAAATAAAATAAAATATTGAGAACGGTACCATTTTTCATTAAAAATCATTCTGATGTGTCGTAATTATCGTATTCGTACCTATCGGAGATGAAGAACTCATTTTTAAGGTTCCGTAGTAAACAAGGAACCCTTATAGTTTCGCCATGACCATCCGTCCGTCTGTCCGAGGCTTAGCTCAGTAACCGTTACTACTAGAAAGCTGTAATTTGGTATGGGTATACATATCAATCATCCCGACAATACACTATATTAAAATCCTTAAAAATATATTTTTAGGATAGGTACCTCTCCTAGGCGTCAAGTTGGGGATGCATTTTTGTTTATTAATAAGCCTATTGTGTGGCGTGTCGTTGGATAGTTCGTTTAAAAGTAACATGGGATTTTTTTACCAGTGCTTGATCCATGAATCCGTTTGGATACCTACTTAACTTTGAAGTGCTACTTTTTGTTGGAGTCAAGTTTTGTGTCCGTTTCCTCTGCCAGCTAACAGGTTGTTACTGCTGGGTACGTGAAAAAAATCATGGTAGTAATATACAGGCTGTTTGGCAGATGCATGGACATACGTATATAGCGGATAGATAAGGCTATCTGCTACGTGGTCAAGAACAAAAAAAGTTAGGCCCAAAGTTTTTTGTTTTAATTTATTTTTCGAATACTTTGTTTTCAAATAACTGAATTCATAAGATTCTGGAATTTGTCTAGGTGTAATTAAATTATAAATGTTGTCCGTATTATCATTTTTTTAAGTAAATGAAGTTTTAAATCTCGAAAACAGAGTATTTGAAAAATAAAATTAATAAATTCTTAAAAAGGTCTTTTTGCCCAAGTAAATTTGTTTGTGATGACCTCATCTATCCCCTATATACGTATGTACATCCATCTGCCAAACACCATGTATATCATAAATTTAAAATGTAAACTAACACAGCTAGTATGTAGACGTTACTAGTTAACGAGTAATAGCCGGACTTGTGAAATGTACTCGGAAAAGCAAACATTCCTACAATTTCCATTGATTACTTACATATGTTCTTAGTTGTGTCAAACATATAGTAAATATAGGTTTGTGATATTTTATGTCCGCATAATGTCACGGGTGGACAGCTACGGAACCCTACATTGCGCGTGGCCCGACACGCACATGGCCACTTTTCTCTCATATTTTTCCAGTATTAAAATTACCTGTCATTGTTTGATTTTAGAAAACAACAATAAAGTCAAATATCAAGAAAAGGCGAAAGGTAGTTCAAACGCCGAGTTAATGCTGTATTTATTGTTATTAATTATTGTTTTGGTACTCTATTATGTTTAAGTATATGAATAATAGATACCTATATATGGCGTAGATAAAAATTTGATGCCCTATTTATTTAGAGTATATTTATGACGCATATTTTTTTGAATGGACAAAGCGTTTAGGTAAGCTTAAGAACTACGTATTGACACCAAAGAAAGACAAACTTAGCTACTTAATTGACTAAAATTGGTGTAAAAATAGTGAGTGATACATACTGTAAGACAGTAATGTTTTTATGTGTAGATAAGTATGTGGGGTAATTCTAACAATACATTAATGTGTGTTACGTGCGTTGTATACTGCACAATATAGTACATACTGTTTATAATATTAAATATACTATATATTTTAGAAATATTTGCACCTTTAGTAGTGAATTATTACAATGTATATCTGCAGATTTTAGCTAGAATATATTTATGACGACACTGGTGTGTCTACTATTGCAGATTCGAGTTGAGTTTCTGTGAAACGAAACAACATTATATTATATATTATACTTATCGTGAAAGTTTTCGTTCTGTCAATTATATCTTCGTAATCAAATTAATGCGTAGTTACTTTGAATCATTTAAATGTAAGAATGGTCAATTACTTAACGATTGTTTTTTTAGGTAAGAGTTGTCCTTTGGCTTCGTTTGTTTGGCAATAATAAGACGCATATGTTTTATTTGAGGTATTTTACACATATATATTGTTGTCATATTACATATTACTGAAGACCAATAAAAAGTGAGGCTTTAAACATACGTTTAAAGCCTCACTTTTTTTTCAACTTAAGGACTTTAAACTTACGTTTAAACTGTCAAAATTTTCCTAGTACTTCGAAGTTGGGATTAGCCGTAAAACGTCGAAATTTTTACGGGAAATGTTTAAATAAATAAATTTGGCAACAATATAGAAAGTGAAAATTGTGAATATGTCTTTATTTTATTCTAATATAACTACAGATTGTTTGAAATATATTTGAGAAGATAAAGCCAAATAATATATGAGCACCTATGAGTATGTGAATTTCAAATATAAAATTACCTAAGTGCGTAACACATTATACCTATACTTATCAGGGCTTTACACGTCTAAACTTTAACTCGTTTTAACTTTTCTTTGTCCAAGGTCATGAATTCTGGTAGAGCTTCGATATATGATGTTATACACTAAAACAAATGAGCATAACTAGTCAAATGATAAAAATGAAAAAGTTGACAGTCAGCGGCAGAAGTATAGGTAAAAAAATTAAGAAAAGTACCTGTTGTATGTAGTTGTGACGTGTTTACTAGACATTTGTTTTGTTTGTATTACACATATGTATGTCTATTCGAACACGTAACAACTACATACAACAGGTCCTTTTCCTAAGTTTTTTACCTATAGCTAAGCACTTTAACACGTTCACAATTATCTACACAGAGCCTTATTCTCTTGACATTAGTTTATTTGTAGCTCATTTTGAGCACTAGGCCCGTGTAGCTAGTTCTGCTGCTGACTGTACTGCTGTAGTGAATAATGCATTCCCATCGGCTAAACTCGGAAGTACGACTAGACCCGAGGAAGTGTCAAGTGCCGAGTTTCTTACACCGGTTCTTCTTGTGGCAGAGGTTTATTTTTCCGAACCGGTGTCTCCATACATTTTCATAGTAGGAACGAAATAATTTAACCCGTTGTTTTCGAATTTCTTGTACTTCGAAGTAAGAACCTAATCACTTAGGATAATTTTGGAGTGATTAGGATTTTAATTTTTTTATTTGTTTTTCCGTTTCTATGAAAATTTATTCGCATCTGAATACCATGTGAATACAGGCAGTAAAAAGTCGTTAGTCCCAATCCAATTGATTTCAAAAACTTCCTTAGTTCCAACAGCTACTGAAAAATTACGATAAACCAGAAAAAAGGGAACATCGAAAAAATCTAAACGTTTTCCAAATACTACCATAGTATGGAAAACATACAATTTTCAAGATAAATGGTGCATATCTTGGAAACTGAGAGACTTTGTAATAAACAAGTTGTGTCTAAAATATCTAAAATGACCTCCTCTATCATCCCTGAAAGTCTTTGCATCCTGTTACTATATAGCATATGCGACGTAAACATAGCATGTGATTTGTTTTGCTCGACTATAACGAACATAATTAATAAACATAAAAGAACCGTCCGTACTTCGAACTCCAGAGTCCCGATCAAGGAATGGATAACAACAGGGCTGCTCAAATGTGTCCGTGAAAGAAGCAGACTGCATCTGCTGGCAACCAAAAACCCGAACGACATGGCAATCCAAGGTAAATATAAAAGGTACAGAAACACCTGCTCCGATCTTTTAAAAGCAGTCAAGATGAAACACCAGCAGGAGCAGCTTATCGCAGCACGATTCGACACAAGGAAAACGTGGAAAACGGTCAAGTCTATCTGTAGCATTACAACCGCACGTGACCAACCAACACAATTACTCGGCCTGGACGCGGATCCTGTAAAATCCCTTAACAAAGCCAACGCTTTCTTCACATCAGTTGGTAAAAATCTTGCAGAAATAGCCCTTGAAAAGACAGACGAGAGTGAAGAAAGTCTAGCTAGACTTGTTCAGGGGTCTGTGCCACCCCCATCCTCGTCGTTCTTTTTTCGACCCACAGACGAGTATGAAATTGCCTCCTTCATTAGGAAACTAAAGTCTGGTAGTGCGTCTGGCATAGATGGCATAACCACGGACTTAATAAAAATGTGCATGACCCATCTGACCGAGCCTATTACATATTTGTGTAACCTAAGCCTAACATCGGGCAATTTTCCCGATGTCCTAAAAGTAGCTTTAGTCACACCTATCTATAAAGCTGGTAACCGGAATGAAGTGACCAATTATAGGCCCATCTCTCTTCTCAGCGTAATCGGCAAACTTATTGAAAAGGTTGTTAACCTTCAAGTGCTAAATTTTCTCGAGCGCAATGCACTCCTGTCAACGAATCAGTTTGGATTCAGAGAAAACCATTCTACGGAACAGGCAGTCAACGTACTTGTTAACAGCATAGTAGACTGTGTCGACAGTGGAGACAAGTGTGTAGGGGTGTTTTTGGACCTCACCAAGGCCTTCGACACAGTCTCTATTCCCATTCTCATAGCCAAACTCGAGCGACTCGGATTGAGAGGTGTAGTACTTGACTGGTTCAAAACTTATCTCCAAGGTCGAAAACAGTGTGTTCGTGTGGGCGACCACTTTAGTGAGTTTTCCGATATTACTGTTGGAGTGCCTCAAGGCAGCGTACTAGGACCGACATTATTCTTGGTGTATATAAATGATCTCTGTAATTTCAATTTGCATAACACTTCCATTATATCTTTCGCGGATGATACAGCGATCTTGGTTAAGGGCAGGGACTGGTCAGAGGTACGAAAGCAGGCAGAGTGCAGTATGGAGGCAGTCACAAATTGGCTTGACGCAAATCTACTTACACTAAATGTTAGTAAAACAAAGTACATATGCTTTTCCATTAATGCCAGAGGCCAACCGAGCGATGATTTTTCCATAAGAGTTGATCCTCACCTCGGAGCAAGCAGTGGCAATACCTTTGAGCGTACAAATTTAATTAAATATCTAGGTATACTACTTGATGCGCACTTGAGTTGGCGTCAGCACATAGCATCCCTAAAGTGTCGCGTTCGCAAACTGATGTTCGTGTTTCGACTCCTTAGAAATGTCGCATATCCGGAGCTACTAAAAACGGTATACTATGCACTCGGGGAATCCATACTGGGATACTGTAACTCAGTCTGGGGTGGAGCAGCAAAGAGTATCTTGATCAGCTTGGAAAGGTCACAGCGATCATTGTTAAAAGTTGCATTCCGCAAACCATTCCGCTATAGCACTAAGGCTCTGTATATGGAAGCAAAGGTTCTAACGGTGCGACAACTGTTCCTTAGAAAGGTTATGCTGGCTTATTGCAAAGGATATGGTGAAAAATTTGGCGCTGATACAGGGCGACGAAAACGTTGGAAAACACCGAAATTGAAAACCAGATTTGCCCAGCGGTTCAGTGCATTTATCTCCCCTCTAGTTTTTAAATGTTTTTGTAAATCATACAAGGCCTTCCGCCCCCCAGATAAAAAGATTTTAACGAAGTGGCTTGGGCAACATGATTACCGTGACACAGAACTGCTCCTTTCCGTTCTACAATAGGCAACTGTCATTTATTATTTACTGTTTGTTTAAAATATATAATGTAAAACCTGGCACTAATTACATTACATCATATCATATTATCTATAATAATATTCAATTTATTTTAAGACCAAGTACTTTTATTCTATACGTAAACTACACTGCACACTTTACATACCTGAACAAAATTAGTTAAAGCTAAAATTTAAACACATTGTTCTTGAGAAATATTGTTTATTAGCTCTGTACGATTGCATGTCTCGATTTTAATGCTTGTTATTCTACTGGGTCCTGTAACACAGGGAATCCTAGCTCAGGACCCAAAGACTTGTTTCTTTGTTGTAAATGTTTTTTCAATAAATATTTCTATTTCTATTTCTATTTCTGTTACCAAACACCCTATATAATATGCCTAAATAAAAATTTAATATGATAATGGATAGCCACTTCGGGTTTATAAGTCGTATTTGAGTTTAGCCGATGGCAAAGCTTTAATCACTACATCTGTACAGTCACGAACTTTAATTTGGGACCCCCTTAAGTTTGACAGCCCTGTCAAACCGTATAGAAAGTTAAAGATTTTTTTAACGAAATGGATTACAAAATAACGAACGTGATTGTACCTAATTTATCAGTGGGATCACGCTTTCATTGTTGACGAAAAATCCGACAGCGTCTTGCGACGCCAAAATTTGCATGGATTGTAACATGAGGTATTAACGCTACCTATTGTCATAAAAGCTGAATTTTAACCCTTTGAACGCCAAGAACCTATAAAGTGGTCGTACACCGTCGTGCCCACCACGCCAACAACCACTAAAAAGGTTGGAGTGAAGGTGTACTTTGATCATGGAAAAAATCTATTATGAATTGTTTTTATTGGTTAAACGTTTTAAATGTTCGATACCTTGGCGTCTGAGTGATCACTTCATTCAAATATAATAGCGTTCAAAGGGTGAAGCACGTAAAAATCCTTCACAGCTTCCAATATAGGTATGCTACATCGACATGCAGCTGTTTTGGATGTTCGATTACACTTAATTAATCACGCCACGTAAACGCATGCAAAATAGCAATAATAATTACCGTAAACCGAGGCTACTTTGATTCAAGGGGTGACTTTGACCAACCCTTTTTAAAAAAAAATTTAATTTATGGCTTTTATTTTCGCGTGACCCGTGGTAGTAAATATACTTATAATTAAGTAAATCAGATCTTGTGTCTCCAATATGTTTACATACATTTAAACATAATTATATGAATATGATTATAAGATTCATACTAATATATTAAACTTAATGAATATGAAGCAATTGTAAGAAAAACAGTTTTTGTTTAAATTTACGTGAACGCATTGTAGCCGTGTTCATTTTAAGATTGGTTTTACTCTGCTAATTTTTCCGCACAAATTTAAAAAGTTCCCTGCCTTAGAATACTTGCCTTATAATATTCCCGCTGCGTTACACTTTTAAAAACCCTTAGCGAGTCGTACTGAATCGTGGCGACTAGGAAAAAATGACATTGACAGCCAAAGAACCCTGCACGTTTCCTGTGTGCGCGTTTGTTCACCAATAAGTCCGTTGCCTTTTATTATGTTGGCTTTTTTATGTCTATTTTAGAAGATAAATAAAATAAGTTGTAATTTCAATTATTTCAGCTGTAAATTAACTAAATATGTTATTATTTCTTTAAATGCCTACAGTGTTTGAGTGTACAAGACAGTTGAGTGAAGTTGTAGACAGAGTGCTACAGCAAAATCAAAATATCATCACTTTTTTGCAGTATATTTGTATTCTTTTCTTCACATTGCTTGAGTAAAGCACCATCCCCCTTGGTTTCTTGGCGAAAATCAGAGTTGTCTTACACCAAAACTGGCAACCGTACTTGTCTTCTCGTAGACCTCACGGTTCGAAAATAAATGCCATACGATTATTATTACCAGAGTTGTCTTACTTGGCGCTTCGTAGGCCTCGTCAAAGCCTCACCCGGCCAATGCGAACCAGGCAGGCGTCCGGCAACCCCTTACTCCGCGTCTCAGTAATAATGTATGTACTAATCTGTACCTTATACTCGTAAAATATACATTACCCGATAAACCCTATGCTAATTTTAAACAAAGTCATGGCTAGTTGTGCTCAGCGAACGGTATGGTTTTTTTTTTAAATTACATCACCTAAAACTGAGTCGTAAATAAATAGATTTTAAGAAAAAATGAGCTTCGTTTAGACTTACTGGCTTATGTAACAATGTGTTGTGTACAAGTAGATGTCCAAAAATACCGTAATGTACAGGTTTGATTCTACTGTAGGCGTAAGATTTTTTTTTGGGTGTGGCCATTACGGAAATCCTCTTTAGGGGATGATGATTGGGCAGAGTTTCCCCTAGTAAAAGATGTCTTGACTTGAAGATCGTATAATGGAATGTTTTGTATTTACAGAATGGCTTCTTATATACTAAAACTTAACTATTGCTATTTCACTATTTACATTTATACAAGACAAGGATAGCCATACAAGTTTTGGCGGGAAACTAACGCGCGCTGTAGATTCGTAGTGCGCATGCGTAGAACTCGCGAAGGCAGGCGGGAGCGACTGCGGCGCGTTGGCGCATGCGCAGACCAAAGGAATAAATACACCCTGTCGCGCGCGCAGTGCAGTCAGTATCGAGGAATCTTCGGCGGGAACGCACGTCTGTCGGCTGTTGTCACAGCCAAACAAAACTTCTGTTTCCTGGAGCACTGCGTCAATCGATTATATTTGATGTCAATCGAAAAACGTTCTTTTCAAAACGGTCAATCATTTTGTCGCTACGTCAATCGAAAGCGTTCTTTTCAGAACGGTCAATCAATTTGTAGTTGACGGGACTCGGCAGCTACATAGCTCCCTCCTTAGCGATAGCGTACGGGGAAATGTACGGTGCGTCCGCTGCGGGTCACTCGTGGTTGCTGTGCATGTGCAGGCGTCGGAGTGGTGTGTGCAGGCGGTGCAGGCGTCGGAGTGATGTGCGCAGGCGATGATGTCGGAGTCTGCGGCGGCGGCGACGATCTCGGAGTCTGCGGCGGCGATGGCGACAGCGGGGGCAGCGGCGGGGGCGGCGGCGACTGCGAGCGCGAGGGGCGCGGGGGCGGCGGGTGTATCGGCGGCGGCGGCGGCAAATTTGTGTAGTTGTAGTTAGTTATTGTTATTGGAGTATGCGCTGGTTCGGATGATTCGTTTTCGGCGATGGTGTATGCAGGCTTCAGTCGGTCGATGGATATGTTCGCTTGACGTGTAGGTAATTGGATGGTGAATATCTTGTCGTTGCGTTTCAGTACTTTGTAGGGTCCATCGTACGGTGCTTGCAGAGGTTTCCTAACTGCGTCGACACGTAGAAATACGTATTCGCACGTAGTTAGGTGAGGATGAACGAATATTGGCTTCTTGTTGCTATGCGGCTGGTTTGGTACTGGTTTCAGGTTTCGGATGGTTTCTCTCAGCTGTTCGACGTAGGTACTGTCCATTATGACGTCATTGTGTGATTCGGTAGCGAGGAAGTCTCCGGGCAGGCGAATGTTGCAACCGTAGGTAAGTTGTGCGGCGCTTACGCTCGTGTCGGTGCGTAATGCTGCGCGCACGCCGAGTAGCACTGTAGGCAGTTCGTTAATCCAGCTGTTGGCGGATAGGAGTCTAGCTTTCAGCGCACTCTTCATTACTCGGTGAGCGCGTTCAATGACCCCATTCGAGATTGGATGATATGGCGTCGTGCGTGTTTTTTTGATACCGAGTAATTGCGTTAGGTGAGCAAAAACTCGGCTTTCGAACTGTCGGCCTTGGTCGGTTGTTATTGTTGCTGGGCAACCGAATCTTGACATCCATCCTTCGTAGACGGCCTTGGCGATGTCTTCGGCGGTTATTTGCCTTAGCGGGATCGCTTCGGGCCAACGGGTCGCGCGGTCGATGATAGTCAGGCAGTAACGGTAACCGTCGGACGTAGTGGGCATCGGGCCGATGACGTCACAGTGTACGTGTTCAAAACGCGCTGTAGGTTTGAACGTTGATAAAGAACTTGTAGTGTGTTGCTGTATCTTCGCTCGTTGACATGAAATGCACGCTTTCGCCCATTTTCCGATGTCCGTATTCATTGCAGGCCAGAAGTATTTGCTTGTAATCATCTTGCGCGTAGTCCGTATACCGGGGTGACTGACCTTGTGAATAAGGTCGAAAATAGTGCGTCGGTAGTCGGCAGGTAGGTATGGACGATTGGTATTGGTTGATGTTTCGCAGTATATCTTGTGATCGGTTCCGGGAATCGTAATTTGCTTTAGTGTGATATTATTCTGTTGCTGTAGTTGTGCGATGTTGCTATCTGTTTCTTGAGCGGCGGCCAATTCCTGGAAGTCGATCGGCGAAGGACAACTGATTGCTTCGACGCGTGAGAGTGCGTCCGCTACAGCGTTCTCTTTCCCACTTATGTAGCGTATATCGGTAGTGAATTCGCTTATATAAAGTAGGTGTCGGGTTCGTCGTGGAGATTCGCTGTCGTTTGATGGCTTCGTAAATGCAAATGTTAATGGCTTGTGGTCCGTAAATATTATTAGCGGTCTTCCTTCGAACATTTTTCTGAAGTGTTTCACGGCAAGGTAGGCAGCTAGAAGTTCGCGGTCGTACACGCTGTATTTCTTCTGGGCTTCTGTGAACTTGCGTGAGAAATATCCGAGCGGTTGCCATTGGTTACCGATGGATTGTTGTAACACGGCTCCGGCGGAGGAATTTGAGGCGTCGCAAAAGATAGCGAGCGAAGCGTTATGCAGTGGGTGTGCGAGTAGAGCGGCGTTTTGTATGCTCACTTTACACGCTTCGAAGGCTTGCGTAGCTTCGTCGGTCCATTCGATTTGCGACTTGTCTCTCTTCCGAGCGTTGTGTAGGTACTTGCAGAGCGGCGATTGAATGGTTGCGGCGTCCTTGATATTTTCCCGGTAAAAGTTAAGCATACCGAGAAAACGACGTAGTTCTTCTATTGTGTTAGGTTTAGGGTAATCGACTATTGCTTGAACTTTTTCTTTAGGTGGTTGGATTCCGTCTTTGTTTACTTCGTATCCGAGGAACTTCACCGATGGCTGGCCGAAAACACATTTGGCGGGATTTATAGTGATGCCATACTCGTCGAGTCGTTGTAAAATGGTGTGGAGATGTGTTCGGTGCTCCTCTTCGGTGGTTGAAGTGACTAGTAAATCATCGACGAATGGGAAAACGTAGTCCAGGCCTCTCAGTACTTCGTGTATAAAACGTTGAAATGTTTGACCGGCGTTCTTCAATCCCGGGCACATGCGCGGGAATTCGAATAATCCGAACGGTGTTATTATGGCTGATTTTTCGACGTCTTGCTCGCTGATAGGTAGTTGCTGATAAGCGCGGTTCAAGTCGAGTGTTGAAAATATTTTCTTGCCGGCGAGTTGGTAGGTGAAATCGCGTATCCGTGGTATGGGATAGCGGTCGGGTTTGGTGATAGCGTTGAGTCTTCGGTAGTCACCACATACGCGTAGATCTCCATTTTTCTTAGGTACCACGTGTAACGGTGAGGACCATGGGCTCTTGCTGGGACGACATAGGCCTTGCTCGATCATGTTCTGGAACTCTTTCTTGACTTGTTCATAGCGATGCGGTGCGATTGGGCGGGCTCGGCAGTGAACGGGTTGACCGGTGGTTTCGATAACGTGTTCGACGGAGTGTTTCGGGCTGAGCTTCATCGATGTGAGTCTTGTAATTCCAGGAAAGTCGGCTAGTATGTCGTGGTAAGTTTGGTGCTCGTCGATACTTCGAACTGTAGGTATATTTGAGCTGCATAGTTGTGCGTTGGTAGTTAGAAGCGTCTTGCCATCGATCAATCTTCGGTTCTTCACGTCGACTATCAGTTGGTGATGGTTGAGGAAATCTGCTCCGAGGATAGGTTTCGACACGGCGGCGACGATAAACTTCCATTTGAAGGGACGGCGTAAGTTGAAGTCGAGCTCGTAAGTCTTCTCGCCGTAGGTAGGTATAGTTGTATTGTTGGCAGCGTACAGTTGAAAAGGTAGCGGCGTTGCAGGTGTGCCTTTAGCTCTTGGTATGACGCTTATGTTGGCACCAGTATCTACCAAGAACGATAATTTCGTCTTCTTGTCGGTTACGAAAAGGCGGTATGAGTGTTGCGGTACGCTGGGTTCCGCCGCAGCCAGCGTTTTCTCTAGTTTTCCGGCGGCGACGGGAGAGATCGGAAACTGCACGGCGGGTTGCATTTCATTGCGTCCATTCCGAAGCGACGGTGGTAGTAGCAATATGGTGATGGTGATTTGCCTCTGTTATCGTCGGTCTTCGAATAGCTGCGGGAACGAGATTTCGAGCGATGGCGGCTAAAAGGGCGACTTTGGCGTGGCTCGGGATGCGGGCGAGCGCGTAGTTCGGCGACCTCTAGCGCGAGCTTTCGCATCTCGCTGATTAAATATTGGATGTCGGCGTTGCTTGCTTGTGATGTTGATGGTTGTGGTGCTTGCGGGTGATGTTGTGGCTGGCTATGCGAAGATGTGGACACGGCGGATATTTGATGTGAATTCGGCGATTCTTCCATCATTTTGTCGGCTAACTGCGCTATTTCGTCGAGTGTGGCTTTCTGGCTGAAGGTTTCGCTGACGACGAGGACTGAGCGGATGTACGGCGGCAGGAGATTCGTCCACATTATTCGGATAGTGCTGTCGGTGAATTTGTTGCGGGCGAGATCGAGCATTCTTCTTAGCAGCTGGCTAGGCTTTTGTTCGCCGAGTTCCATTTGCGAGAGTAGCTTCTGTATCTGCTGGTTGTCGGATTCTTCATAGACGGCGATCAGGCGTTCTTTGATGGCGTTGTAGTAGTTGTGCGCAGGTGGGTTGTACAAGATGTCGGTCAGTTGCTCGATGTCTTGCTTGTCTAACTGCGCGATTACCATCTGTGCGAGTTGGTTCTGGGTCTTCTTTAGTTCGTCGGTTGCGGACTCGAAGCTATAAAACCAGAGACGCGGCTTGTCGCGCCAAAAGGCTGGTATGCGTAGACTGAGGGAGATTCCGGCGACTTCGCGAGGTGCAGGCTCCGGCGTTGATGCAGCGGCAGGCGTACACGGGACTCGCGACGGATCTTCGGCTTGTTGGTTGACTCCATTATTTTCTGGATTTGGGCTCATGTTGTTGCTTGATGTTCTTCTTTCTTGGGTCACCACTTTAGGGGATGATGATTGGGCAGAGTTTCCCCTAGTAAAAGATGTCTTGACTTGAAGATCGTATAATGGAATGTTTTGTATTTACAGAATGGCTTCTTATATACTAAAACTTAACTATTGCTATTTCACTATTTACATTTATACAAGACAAGGATAGCCATACAAGTTTTGGCGGGAAACTAACGCGCGCTGTAGATTCGTAGTGCGCATGCGTAGAACTCGCGAAGGCAGGCGGGAGCGACTGCGGCGCGTTGGCGCATGCGCAGACCAAAGGAATAAATACACCCTGTCGCGCGCGCAGTGCAGTCAGTATCGAGGAATCTTCGGCGGGAACGCACGTCTGTCGGCTGTTGTCACAGCCAAACAAAACTTCTGTTTCCTGGAGCACTGCGTCAATCGATTATATTTGATGTCAATCGAAAAACGTTCTTTTCAAAACGGTCAATCATTTTGTCGCTACGTCAATCGAAAGCGTTCTTTTCAGAACGGTCAATCAATTTGTAGTTGACGGGACTCGGCAGCTACACCTCCATCAAACCTTCGCGATTGCCTATTTGTAGAACTAACATTACGACACATCACGATATCTCATATATATTTACATTTTTTTAACAACAACATGTAAGTATTTTGGTTAAAAAAACACGCTTCTTCAACGTATCTTCAAAAGTTTTCAACTTTAATCTAAACAGTATATATTTTAAGAAAAAACGCACATTGAACTGGTGACAGGGTTCATTTATTTTGTCTATGGGCAGACAAATTTCCAATGTAAAGAGTTATCGTCTATTTAAATATGCCCAGCTATTTAAACTTGAAATCCATTAGTAAGTGCTGGATAAACTATACGTACATTTTCTATTTTAGATTGGCATTTATTTTTCGCTATCTCTAATTGTGATGACAGTTTCGAAGATTTTATGGAAATTTCGTCTGCCTTTTTATTACTATAAAAAAAACACCATTTTATATAAGTAATAAAATAATAACATTGGTAAGATTTTATTAGCTATTAGTAATAGCAAAAAACACCAACAATATGTCCAATGTTCCATAATATTTGCATACAAAATAAGGCAGCATTAGGTAGGTCATGCTATAAGATCAAGGGAAGTAAGAGTAACAGTACATTATCCTGGGATTTTTAAAAGATAATCAATTAAACCGTATCACAAACTTAAGTGTTCGTCTTACTCCACCTATCTTACCTACTGATTCATGCTATGTTTGTTTATTTCATTAAAAAAAAGAAATGAAAAAAAAAACTTACTTCTGAAATGTTCTTGTATCATTTCTGACGAGTCATACAAAGGTTTAAATCAAAATACGAGTACGAATGTATTCGATCTAAAATGATGTGTGAATGTCTTATTATGGGGAATAAACTTGCAAGCCCTGCGTGCCCAAATAATGACGAAAGGCGTGGATTATTAGGTAAGTTTCAGTACTTAACATACTACTGCGTCGGATGAAGTCGGATGAAACGTTATTACAAAATCCTCATCGATTGTTCAAGATTTTCTCCAGCAAAGTCCTTGTCCTTTCAATTTCTTTCTTTTACAACTTTGCATGAATGCTTCATCAATCATCATTTACCTAACATAATTCACTGTGAAAGACAAAAAAAAAGTGCAGTAGTTAAATACAATTCCTAGCCCTATTTGTACATAACCAATGAAACTATTGACAAATACGAATTCTATTTACATTGATAATAAAAATAAATGCGTGCACCATAACTTAAGTTCCTTTGAAGATACGAAACTAATCATTAGTTTATTACTATTTTCTTAGTTTTAGGTATGTTTAATTCATAGATATAAATTAGCTACTTACTCTGTTAAAAACTTGTATAACTACGGCTCGATTTGATCACATTGGAATAAGAACTCAATCTAAGATCATACGTTGAAATTGTGGGCACTGTTGGAATTAACTTTTCTTGGTATACCAATCAATATATTGAATTGACTTTAAAGCCTGATTTTAAAAATCTTAGATTAAAGTCTGTTCTTGTTTGGTCGAATTGACACTAAGTAACATTATTTCTATTTTGTTACGTGCTTCCGAAATTTAAATGGATAGCTTATTTCATGTTTCCGATAAGTGTATTGTAAGTACCTAATCCAAACTTAATTATGTAGTTTTGTTTATTAAGAAAGTATCAGGGCCTAATTGTTTGTATATGGTTTTGATATCATGTCTGTAGGTATAAAAACAATTTGAGTACCATCAGGAGATACCGAGATACTTCATCATACTTATTAAGAGGGCGCAGTACGCTCGGTTCTCCATACAAACGTATTTACGCTCTCACTTTAAAACACCATGCTAGAATAACATGAAACTTTGTATAGACAATGGGATCAGGCATATCTAGGTCGAAAATTAGTCATTGTTGCTAGAAATTGTAAAAGAAAAAGAATACAGCGGTTTTTTGAGTTTTTTTACTGCTTGTATGAAAACCTTAATAATCGCTGTATTTTTTCTCCATTATAATTTCAAGCAACAGAAACTAATTTCCGACCTAGATATGCCGAATTCCATTGTGTATACAAAGTTTCACGTTATTCTAGCATGGCGTTTTAAAATGAGAGCGTAAATACGTTGGTATGGAGAACCGAACGTACCTACTGCGCACTCTTAACAGAAAGTACGATTTGATATTCTGAGAAAGCTTCAAACAGTAGAAAATAAGTATAACAGTTTGATTTACAGTTCTTAGCATTAAGTAGTACCTAGATGTCGGTAACGCAGTGATTTACAGTTGTTAGCACACTACCATCATTTCTTTCAGCCCTTCACGCATTCACTGCCACTCTCTTATTCTGAACATTCGCCAGGTGCCGCACTTTGCTGTTTGCCCCTAATTTGAACATATGCTGGCAGTGAAAACGTTAAATATCTCTAAACGGCAACCCCGAGACGAAAAAGACGAGTAGGTAGGTACACCTAAGACAATGAGACTGTAAACTTCACGGCGAATCAGTGTTCAGACATGCCATCTACTTATATACTGGGTACAGACATGATATTTTAACGCAGTTATAAAAAATTAGAATGTTCATTGAGTTTCATGTTTAGTTTAAGGTGTAAATTATTTGCGGTTTGTGCCTGTTGTACAATAGGTAATTTATTAGATTATCTAATATTGGCTAGGTTTAAGTGAAGACTATAAAATACCTTATGCTAAATCATTCTTGACGGTTTCGGAAGAAACATAATGACAAAAAAAATTTGTATAAGTAAAAGTATTCCAAATAGTACTCTAGGAACTCAGAATAGGCAGTTACTTAAAAAATGAAAATAAAACATGATATAATATAGTGCTGGAATAACGAATACCCAGTTCAGCATTATTTTACTAACTAGTCTTCATTTGAACAAAGTCTGATAATATAAGTTGCGCCGACCAAAATACAAAATAAGTTGAGCATAACATGTGTGAAATAAGATAAGTTCAGCATAACAAATGTCGAAATAAGTGATAATATTAAATATTAAGTTATTTGGTAAATTAAATTGTTCTTTTCAAGCCATAACAATAGTTTAAAATGCATGTTTGAATAACTTTGGTAAAGTAAGCTGATAGATAGGTTAAGTTTTTTACGTGACAATTCTTTATATATTTAATGTACAGAATTATGTGTTCACCTTTCAAGCATACAGTCACAATTTTTCCATTGTGTAACATTATAAAGTAGCCGGGCCAGGAGCAAATATCGTCAGCCATTCCTTTTCGGGCGATAACTTCTAAGATATTTAAGAGAGTTGTACCTAATAATGGACTTCATAACTGATTTTATTTTGTGTGTCTTCATAACTGTGTTGTATTTGAGTAATGCATTATTGGTTCTGCTGTACCCGGTCTCCAGGCTAATTCAGCCTAGTGTTTTCAATTATCTGAATGTATCCTTTGATAATATCATCAATCGAGAAATGATTAAAAAAATTTTTTTTTCATACTTGAGCGGTTCATACTTATACAGTGGAACCGACCAACGGAGCGCCATCTGACGTCCACGAGGTTTCATAATACAACTTCCTTAAGCATCTTACAAGTTATCGTGCGAGAGGAACTTGGTTATGTAAATCTGTTGCTCGCCCGAGGTCTAATATAAGTAAATACATACATATATGCACAGTCTGTTGTGTAGGTGAGTTGGGCTGAATTCGAACAAAATAAGTAAAACGAGATTATGTTTGCTTTAGATACCAAAAATTAAAATATCAGGCACCATCCTTAGATGGAAAACTGTATGGCCTATTAGTAGCGATGACGATGACTGCTCACCGACAGGTCATTCATCATTCCAACTCACTATATATGGTTTAAGCAACTGGTTTAGCCACAAGTCTTTATTACATCGAATATAACTCGTATCACATAGTAATTACGTTTAAATGGCAATGATTACAATTTATTTGAAAGGCAATTTGCATG
This sequence comes from Notocelia uddmanniana, assembly GCA_905163555.1. NCBI lineage: Eukaryota > Metazoa > Arthropoda > Insecta > Lepidoptera > Tortricidae > Notocelia > Notocelia uddmanniana. Next base: position 8,690,312 of record LR991061.1, on the reverse strand, counting down.
TGATTTAATTATAATATAAAATAACCAAGAATGTGCTGTTTTTCATGAGATTCTAAAAGTTTTAATGTCATAGAGCTCAAGAGGTGTAAGTAGAGTAAAATATAAAAGAGCAATGGTATCGTAATAATGAATTAATTGATTTATGTAAATAATTGTTTGAGATCATTCCCAGTTCATGACATTGTTTGTATTATTTATAGGCATTGGTGCATATCATGTGTATAGAGCAGATGATTAATCAAATAAATTAGAACAAAAATATAGTTGACGTCAATGTTTGATTTCGTATTTAATTACCCCCAATATAACAGACCCCCAATAGACATACTTTGCAATCCAATCTCATATCAATGGTTTTCACACACTTTTCTAACGCTTTAGTTCGCGTTAGAATTAGTAACAAGTGAAATCGAAATTACAATGTGAGTTGTGTCTCATTGGTCCCCTAAAATTAGAATCACTTGTTAATTCACGATTGACTGAATGACGGTACCTACAGGTTGATATGACGGCATTTGCAAAACACAGATGTGGAACACGAAGTTTCACCTGATAAAGAAAATCGTAGTACCACGTATTTGTGGTACCGCTACTGACCACCAAACCGCTTCTGATATCATTAATTCCGCTAGTTTAATAAAACTTGGCAAATTTTGATCAGTCAACTAGAGTTACTTCTCCGAGATATGTTAATTCTTACATTTAAGAGGACTGTATTAGTTAAGAGCCTTACTGGACCTGACATCGTCATCTTGAGGAAAGCTTCAAAATAAATATTTAAAAAGCTTGAGTCTGTCGAATATCTTAAGTACCTGATAAAATTGAGATGTATCTAAAACCTAGAAATAGGACCGTCTATTATTTTACAAGGAAACGGAGGAGCAGAAGTAAAACACCAAAATAAACTGTAACATTCAATATAATCCAGTTCAACTACAATAATTCTTTATACGAACATAAAAATACTATTTACAAGAATTTATTGCAAGTCTTAAACAAAATCACAACATAAGCTTGATGATCTTACGTTAGTTATAAAATATATGCAATTTATAAAAAGCGGTAAAAGTAACTCGTGTAGCAGTTTTGACACGTCATATCACGTATGCATAATTTTACTAATCATAATTATGGTAGGACAAAGTTATTAAAAGTAAACTACACAACAAACATATTCAACACTATATACATGGATCTTGAATTGGCTGGAATAACCTAAGGCTGGGGTTGGGGTGACTTTAGAAAAAAAGGCTTTTTTAAATTGTTACTCATATATGCAATATATAGGGTTTCATTAATTTCGGAAATCTGTTAAAGAGTTTTTACTCTCACAAGTGTTTCTTAAAATCAATAAATAAACAATTAAAATCGCCCCTGATTTCAAATTCACCCCTGTCAAACCTCAATACACGTCTCATAAGTGTCAGCAAAGAAAGACTTGTAATAATTACAACCTGTGGTTTAGTTGCAAAATAAATACGGAGTTTCAGAAGAAATGTTCTTAAAACGTAAATATTAAACACAGATTGGGAGAATTTAAATTTTAGCGACACTTGTTTAAAATTATAATAATAACTAATATAGGGTTCAACTTAATACTTGTATTAAGACTGAAGAACGATTCGAAACATGTCGCTCGGCGTGACAACTAATATAAGGAAAAAACTTAAGTAAGGCCCCTTGTATGTACAAATGCCTGTTCGAACAGTTCACTACTACATAATACCTGAGTTTAACTGTTAAATAACTGAGAAGTTATTAGTATAATTTTAGAATATACAATTATACATAGTTTAAATTTTTCGCAAACAAAATAATCACGTCACAACAATTATGACTTACTCGTATTTTACAAACTATGAAACAACGAGAAAACAAACCGTTTTTAGGGTTCCGTACCCAAAGGGTAAAAACGGGACCCTATTACTAAGACTTCGCTGTCCGTCCGTCCGTCCGTCTGTCACCAGGCTGTATCTCAAGAACCATAATAGCTAGACAGTTGAAATTTTCACAGATTGTGTATTTCTGTTGCCGCTATAACAACAAATACTAAAAACAAAATAATAATAATAATTAAGGGGGCTTCCATACAACAGAGTAGTTGCCGCTAAAACACCAACTCAACCACCAACAAAAAAAACTCAATAAAACAAGTGTTTAATGGCACCAGCTTTTAGCATTTTTTCTGGCACGGAACCCTTCGTGCGCGAGACCGACTCGCACTTGGCAGGTTTATTTTTTATTTTTATCACACTTGCTCATAAATGGTACCATGATAAACAAGCATACTGAGCTACAATAGCCCAAAATCGCCCAAGAGCGTAATGCATTTCTTACACATTTACTTTTCTAATGCTGCCTCATTCATGAATCTGCCGATATCGACTGGTTATTTATCTATTATTTTTACTTTACTTTTTACTAATTTCCTCCGAGTGTGAATGTTTGTCCTACCATAATTATGAACAATATTGTGTGTATTACGAGCGGTAAGAGTGGTTTTGCTCGAGTCAATAAAGCCTTCTAATAAAATCTTGTTCGTAATATCTCTATTACCGCCCATAATGCACAATGCTAATAATATACATGAAATTACGGTGCACTTTCCAACTTGGGAACAATTAGACGGATAAGATACCTAATCCCAAGGATACATAATATTGAATATTATACATTTTCGTTATTTTATATTCTACTGATATTTATTTTATTATAATGTCCACTCATTAATGCAGGCAATATGCTCGATATACAAGTGTACTCGAAGTGTGCTCGATTTTCTTAAACCGTGGTCCGTGAGCCCCTATGGGTCCCTGTAATGAGCGTCTCAAAAATGGCTTCTCAAGTATAGTTAGACTTCGTTTTTCTCCGAAAGAGTCTGCGATCTCTTTGAAATTATAAAAGGGGTCCATGCCTAGAAATAGTTGAAGAAACCCTGTTATATTTCTGTATTAAATATGGCAAGGTATCACTTCATTCTCTCGCATGATTATGGCTGCGTTTTCAACTTCTGTTACGATAAAGTGGCACATTTTACGTGATGATGACACATAACTATGTATGTCAATAACTTCATTAGACTTCTGTCCAATATTAGACGTACACAACACACCCATTCATTGTGGCACGCATAACGAGTGAACATTATTATAAATTCACGTCCCATTTAAACCGTAGTACAATTATAATTGAGTTTTAACTAGTTTACCAGAAAAAATGAGACGTGTCGTGTATGGACGTAATGAGAGATCCATTTAGATTTACAAAAATACATTTACTATAGTAGTTAATTGATGATTCTATCTAAAATTTTATCAAACTCGACCAGACAGCAGGTGAAATTATACGTTAGTAGTTTGCAAAACCCCGCAATTCTCGGGACAGCAAAATCCCGGGATTCTCGGGACCTTGCAAAATCCCAGGATTTTCGAGACTTTACATACAACCCGGCCCCTAGACTGCCAACCCTAAGTTAGCCTACTCAGGGGATGCTTACGCGACGTGCGGCGCATGACGGGAGACGTCAAAGGCAAGCGGACCTTGGACCGGGGCAGGTCCCTACCACGCGTGCCCCGTCCGAACACCTATATCGGTCACCATGACTCCGCCCGCGTCTTACACAATAACACAAAACAAGACTGCTCTGACTGGACAACAGATCACGTGCTATGCGTTAGAACCAATAGCATGATTCGGTGTTTTTTAGCTGCTAAACATCGGTCTTAATAGAAAACCTTCTGGTAAGTATCAAATATTATTATCATCATCATCATATTAGCTGAAGGACGTCCACTGCTGGACGCCCCAAAGAGTGCCACAATGACCGATCCTGCGCCACCCGCATCCAGCGGACTCCCGCGACCTTTACCAGGTCATCAAGTACTATTAATCCCCTGTCATTTCGATATGAGAAACATCAAATATGACATAAATCGTACTGTAGTGCGAGCTGTCAAAAGAACAGTGATATGATACGTCTCGTTCACGTGTGCTCTTTTTAGGCCAATTAGGTTATGATCATCATCATTATATCATCCGAATTCAGTGCTCAATATAGACCTAAGAGTGCAACAATGGCCGGTCTCGCGCCACCCGCATCCAGCGGACTACCGAATTGGGACCATGGTATTTTTCAATAATTCTTCTTTTTAGACAGCTAGAACCATGCTGAATCGCCATCTATCACTATAAATCATACCTCATCATCCTCCTAGCGTTATTCCCAGTACAGTTGCACTCTGAAGGATGCCTGGGGTCCGCTACCTAATCCCAAGAATTGGCGTAGGCACTAGTTTTGACGGAAGCGACTGCCATCTGACCTTCCAACCTGAGGGGGAAACTAGAACTTAATGGGATTAGGCTTGTCAAGTGAGTGGGCAACTTGACTGTTAGAAGTTCTCAAGCCGCCCGGAGGCATCTAACTTGGCTTAACGACTGCTATCATAGACAGCAACCGGGATCAACGGCTTAACGTGCCTCCCAAAGCACGGGAGCACTCAGTTAGTAACCACTCAAAACGGTCACCCATCCAAGGACTGACCTCGCCCGATATTGCTTAACCTCGCATACCGCCGCTGGGCCACGAACGCACTATTAATTACACCTAAACATACTAATTATTAAACTCATTTTGTTAGTTTCAATACTTTCTAAAAGTTGATATAACGTCTGGTCAAGCCTTGCTAACATTATCGTCTATGAGATATTGTATTCTATCTAACAAAGAGTCACATATAACGTACAATTTAGGTTTTGTAAAAACAATTAATGATCATTTATTTCCACATCTGTTTTGGCAAATATGTCCAGAATATGCCATTATTCCATTACATTGCCATTGCCACCATTTGCTGACAATGTTGTCAGTTATTCCATTAATTGTCACGCTCCAAATTGCGCGTACGAAATTGGTATTAATAACGTAAGTAATACAACTAATAATCTTAATGAAATAGCACACGAATATTATATGCATCAGATTTGTTACGATAACACTCACTGACATACACATATTTATTGTCCGAAATAGTCCCTTTATATCTCGACATTCAGACAATCATAGCGTTATTTGCATATTTTTTAATAGCAGAACATGAACATTATCATCCCACTCGTCATCGGCCTATATATGTCGCACTACTGGTCTAGGACAACGAGCATTAGTCCCCACGCAGGCCCAGTTCGGGGATAGTAGCACAATATCATCATCATCATAATCAGCCTATATACGTCCCACTACTGGACAGAGGCCTACACACAACACATGAGGCGGTATGCGCCTGCGGGTCAATCTAAAAGTTGCGTCTCGCATCTCAATTTCCACGCGCGCAAAGTTATCGTGACAGAATAAGCGTCCAGAACATCATTGATATTGAAATGAAAAATTTATAGTCAAATTCGAAAATATGTGCACGGACAAAAGGGGGGGGGGGGGGGGGGTTTCTCTGCAGGTGACCGTACATATACTTCTGAATTCGACTGCAACTTTCAGATTGATCCCCTGTTTGGTACACTCTATGCAAAGGCCATCACTCTTCTCCATAGAAGACTACACATTAAAATGCATTAAGACGCCATTTCTGGAGATTACAGACGAGACGCGTAACGTAACGGTAAATGGAAACGCGTGGATTCAATAACATTCTTATAATTATGTCACTATTATAAATGTATTTAACCCCATGTGTCTATAAATGAGGCCTAACTTAAAATAAGAATCATTCAGAACGCAACTTCTTGTACACATCGAGCAAAACTTTTAAAAGTTAAGTTGCACTTTCGTTTCATTTCTAAACCCGATTTTTTTTTACATATAAAGTGAAGGCTTTAGAAATAAATTGTCGAATACAATTAGATGTCGTTAATTATTGCGATATGACAAAACTCTTAATAAATAATAGTATTCTAAAGTAGAATTTCCATCTCTCATACGAAACTTATCCATCCACAACAAAGGCCTGTCATAATTTTGAGCCTCCATACTTTTTTATTATGATCCAATTAAATGTTGCAATTTTGAAACGACTCTTGTCACCTCAATAGGTCTAATTTTTAAAATCCCCCATATTCTCTACTAATGGTCAGCAGTTTTAGTAAACCAATTATCTTTTATTATCCAGTTTATACCTTAATGCTTTGCAAATTAGGTTTATTTCAGACTGCGTTGGAATTCTATACCGATGCTTACATAAAACACATCATATTCTTGGATGTCAGTTTTGTGCAAGGATCTGGTACAGAATCGCTTCCCGGCGCCAAAAAATCCTTAAATTCATCTTTCAGTACATAGACTGCGTTAAAACGACAAAGTCCCACGCGTAATCAAGTTTCCACGGACATACCTCAGTGGTTAGGTTAATATCAAATGGTTTCAACAATTCCCTTGCGTTTCGGCCGCGGCTCTCCCGATATGAAGGATGTCTCTTCGGAGGAACTGATCGGCGGTTTCTGCGGTTGAGAAGTGCTTGGCTGAGTCTGTGAATGGAAAGGTAATATAGTTAGCCGCTAATCAGCTAATATCTCACCATCACCAACGGTTGACTTAAATTTCACTTTTTTTGTGGCGGTTCATAGAATACACATTCCAACCAAATTTCATAATTTCATAATTGTAGTATAGTTTCCGGCTGTGACATACGGACGGATGGACAGACATGACGAAACTATAAGGGTTCCGTTTTCGCCATTTAGGCTACGGAACCCTAAAAATGGCTTACCAGACAGTGATACAGTATTATTCCTTGGCCAGATAGGCAGTAATTTAATAACAGTAACTATAGATTACGCCTACTTTTATTGCATTAATTTTGCTGGTCAGTAAAAGATTAAAATATTGAGTCAAATTTTAGTGCTAAAGGTGGATTTTTTCCTCTGTTTGACAGGGGGGGTTGGCTGTGCGATGCCGCGCACGAAATAAAACCAAAACACAAGAAAAGCTAAAGAACATTTCACGAGAATGTCGCTTACTACATGCTAGTAGAATGCACCTAAACCAGATTAGAACTATCCAGCAAACACTTGTGCTAAGTTGAGTGGTCCAAGACAAATGTGTAAGGTAATTGCCAATACAACCTCTATTTAGACTACCTGCATAGGGACGGTAGCGGGGGCGGTAGTGGCCGCTACCGCATTCCTCCTGATGTCCTCAAGAGGTATCTCTTCCGACCGGGAGCGGGGGGAGCCGTCGCGGGACGCGTGACCGCTGCTGCCACGCGATAGACTGCTATATATGGAGATAAATAAGGTTCATATTTAGATGATAGATTGGAAAAGCGGCCAAGGGGGAGCTAGACGATTGTGCAGGTAGGTTATTTTAAATGATATCGATATTACTGTGTATGCATGTTACAGTTTAGTTTTGCGAAGCCTATCTTTTCAGTCCTAGTAATTGCTATTGATCGAAATGTAGGAAGACCCGGGTATGTCCTAAAACTACAACCAAGATCACGGGGGGGTGGGCAGCAGCATCCCTAGAATGCAGTGGAGATACTGCGATCGCCAATCCGCAAGCCAAGCGTGGTGATTATGGCATTTACCCCCGATGAATGGATGGACAAGATATTGGACGAGTGGAATACCACCCTAATGGTGGGTAAGGTCGGCAGAGCCCCCGAGTCTGGAGTCGCAAGCCTCCATAGGCGACGGTGTCTGGTAACCATTAAGCAGACAATAAGCTTCTTCGACTTAATAGCAAACCTAAATATGATCACGTACATACCTAGATATCCTTCTGATATTGTATTAAGTAAGTAATATTAATAATAACTTTATTTCCATTTAACCTTAGGTACCTACGTACAGTACGCTCAAGTCTTATTAGGTATTATGTATCTGTGTCAGCAGGCCTCGCTCTTTCAAATTAAAAACATTTGAATACTAACGTTACAATGGCTTCTTATTTAATTGGCTCTATATTTTTCACACTTCTATTGTACCGATGTCGGGGAAACCTGAAGAAAAACGCCTACAAAGTAAAAGAAAACCAACCTTTCTCGACTGGTAGTTCTTTCTCGGTAGACGACGATGCCGTCCTTCAGCACGTGTCCGCTCGGTCTGCGCAAGCGCCGGTCTACGTCCTCGCCGTCAACACCTGAATACACAAACATTTAGGCTCGGTTCTGTAAAGATCCGTTACACATTATGTTTTTTTTACACAACGACGGTGGCAATCCTGCCTGGTCTGCCTGGTGGTAAGCAGACACCGTCACCTATTGACACTTCCGTCTCCAGAAGAATCAAAAGCGGGTTAGCGACTCTTTATTAACTTCAGGATTCGGTATGTTGACTGCTAAAAACATATGCAGGGCCCTCACTCTCAACACAGCGCATTCGCGACCTTACCTACCACCAGGAACACAACACCACATACCCAAGCAGCAAGTAGTGGGGTTTTGTGTATTATCCATGTTCCCCGTGAACTAAATCTTACGGTTTTCAAACCGAGAGTGAACCGGTTTTTACTAGTTAAGCGCGCTCCATTCTAGACCACCGTCACTTACCATCGCTTACCATCAGGTCATTTGTGGTCAAGCGCAAACCTATCCAGCGTAAAAAAATATGTCGGTAAGTTATGTCAAAAAAGGAACAGAGTTACCAAAGTTTGACCTGCTATTTTTTATCTTACTTTTCATTTTGTTTTTAAGATAGAAGGCAGTCAAATCGCAGCAGTCGGAGGAAGTTTGCGTTAGGAGTTCCATTCCCATCGAGACAAAACGCCTCGACCAAACGTCACAAAAACAAGTCAGCTCAACTGGCTAACCGTGGGCTAATCAGACTACGTACTTCGGGTGTCGAAGGACGGTCGTGTCCCCGCCTGGCGTTCACCTATAGAAGACAGCCTGTTTGACGCATCACGTTCCTGCGTGACGGTTCCTACAACACTACACTCTCACGTGTCGACGGACGGTTGTGTGGGGACCTGACGGCGGGGACCTGGCGTTCACCTCCAGAAGACAGCCTGTTTGATGCTCCACGTTCTTGCTTGACGGTCCCTACAACACTGCACACTCACTCACGTGTCGACGGACAGCTGTGTCCTCGCCTAGCCTTCACGGCACAGAAACCAGCATGTTTGATGGATTTCGTGCTTGCGTGCTGTTCTTACATCACGATCACGACACTGCGCACTCACTCGTGTGTCGGCGGACGGTGTTGATACCGGGGCGGGTGAACAGCGGGCGGTGTCGCGGCGCCAGTGTGGGCGCGCCAGCCATGCCGGCCACTTCCAGGAGACGGCCTATTTGTTGCATCTTCTTTTGGCGGGACTTGGTTCGGCCCTGAGAAAAAGGTAATGTCAAGTACGATACAGTGATGCAAAGCAAACGGGTCTTCTCTAGTGGAACGGCTTGGGCGGGCGCCCAATCGGAGAGCTCCCGAACCAAAGAGTTCCTTTCAAGAGGTTTTCTTTGTCCAAGGAAAATTCTAGCTACGTCTACGGCGTTTCAGATCGTTAAGTTACTGTAGAACGCTTTGGCAACTTAATATGCCATACTAAATGAGTATGAGATTGATTCGTGAGACACAATATAGCTCTCGTTTCCGACAAATCACTTTCAAAAGTTATCTTTTGACGAACCTCGCCCGCGAATTACGACCGTAGCCAGTGTAAAGTTATTTTATGGTGCTGTCAGGGCTTATAAAATTTAAACCGTTTTACACGGCATTAAAGTTGACTTTCGCTTACCTTAGTGAGCCTCTGTTTGGCCGCCATACTTCGGATGTGGTCGTCGAACTTGAATTTGGCTCGTAATAATACAGTACGGGGCAGAGCGCCGCTGGCGCCAACTCGAGGTTTGTGGATCGTTAGGTGCAAGCAACGGGGGTCTTCTTTGTCGCCTTGAATCTGAAATATACAACATACAGTCCATGAGCACAGAAAACAAACTTCGGGTCTGTACTTCTTTCACGCTTGCTCTCAGGGACAGTAAGGGAAACTAGAAGACGTACCGTTTTGTACCTTATTGTCATTGTGGCAAAAGCGGGAGAGGTTCGTTTTTCGATTTCCCTTACTGTATAAAATAAACGATTAAACTTGAGAACGAAGGCTGTTCGAAATAGTCACAGTCTGTATACGTATGCATTTAAATATTAAAACCAGTTGACGAACTAACATACAACGCGATTGTTGGTAAACGGCCATCGTCGTGTCTCGTTCTAGCTGCTGATCTTTTATTGATTTCAAATCTGTCCTAGAGAAAAAAGTAGGTCGCTCAATCTTGATACAGCGAATTCTTACGAATCTTACGATCTTGACGACCTTACTCTAATCTACTTCAGAAACACAACACTGCACACCTACAAAGCAAGTTAGTTATAATGGGTGTGGTTTTCTGCAAGGTGAGAATCCCCAGTTGGGTTGTTCCTTACACATATTAAGCGAGATGACGTTGCTACTCTACAACTCTCTCAGAGTTTGAATAAACTTACTTCTAAGTCCTGCAGGCTGCCAACTAGTTTAGCCACGCCCCAACCTAGTCGCTGCTTGTCGGGTTCCACCAAAATGATCTGTATGTTGTCTACAGCAAGAAACCTGTGATGCCACGTCCCGTCCTTTTGGATTATGTCGCAGGATATCAGGTCGGAGTCATCTGTGAGAATGAAAATGAAATTCCTGTAGCAGCATTAAAATAACGTTCAACAGATATTGGGTATACCGTGTTGAGTAACACTTTCAACAATTATTATTAAATTGAAGTGAGGTCGACCCCCTCAGTGAAAAATGGTGTTAGACCAATTTTAACCGAATGTAAAAGTTGCTAATGCTGAGTTTGCATAGTGACCGGATGGGCAACAAAACTTCGTTCACAATTAAATTCATAAAACTCTTAACATGCTTATGTTGGTCAAAATATTATCTCTTCTTTACAAACACACAAGCCAGTGAAAGATAAACAACTATCTGGCTCAGGGCAAAAATTTGTAAAATCATCATATCAGCCGAAGGACGTCCACTGCTGGACATAGGCATCCCCCAAATAGTGCCACAATGACCGGTCCTGCGCCACCCGCATCCAGCGGACTCCTGCGACCTTCACCAGGTCATCAGTCCACTTTGCTGCACCTTCCCGTACGTGATCGGCACTAGAGAACCTTTCCGCCCCAACGGCCATCGGTTCTTCGTGCAGTGTACCACGCCCACTGCCATGGCGAGGCATGAATATGTCTTTCTGAGTCTTGGATGTTTTCAACATATTTATGTATTAATATCTATTAAATACATCGTCGTCTAGTACCCACCGCACAAGCCTTATTGAGCTTACTATGGAACTATTTCGATTTGTATAACAAAAATCCGCTTATACTTATTAATTATTTAACTATAGGTGAAAACTGTTATGTGCCTCTGATAGCGTCTACTATAAAAAGTACAGTCAGCTGCAGAAAAACGTTACCCCCCATGCATAGAAGTTTAGTATGCAGGAAGGGCTAGGTTTCTCTGCAGCTGACTGTACATCTAGCGTAACGATGAAGAGGACATTGTAATTTCAACTTTATGATCCACGTACTTAGGTCCAAGACGTCTCCGACTTGTACAAAAGGCGCGGGGTTGGCAAGAGGCAGTTGATTCTCCGGCTTGCCCGTCAGCTTCAAGTACAGGTCCCGTATGAGGAAGAATGTGCGAATAGCGCGACGGGCACGCTCCATCTGTTAAAAACAAATTACCTTAGAATGATGCATTGGGTAAGTTACCTAATAAATTTTCATAACATTACTTGGTGAAAAAAAATTAGACTCCATGTATGACCGCCAAGAAGATATGGTCACACAAAACGGTTTATCTTGAAGAATGCTCGAGATTATTCAGATTCTGACATAAAGGCGATACTGTTGGCTGGTACTGTATTCTTTATTATTTCAAAGCAGGTTTACAGAAATACCTGTCTTATATATACTCGTATCTCGCTAGACATTCGCCACAGTGTAAAATTAACGTTACTATTGGCATGAGCTTACCGTTAACATAACATTACTATTGCACATAGGTAAACGTTAAATTTACCTCTCCGCTGGGCAGTCTCTTGGCGAAAGCGATGCCGGACATAGGCGTCCGGGTGGGGGGCAGGAGAATGGCCGCATCCATGCATAGCCACTCTACGTTCAGCGGTCGCTTGCTCATCTCACAGTACCTGGTAAAAAATAAAATTCTATCAACTGGCGCATTTTATGTGCGTAGTTTCAGGTGTAGTAGAAGTCCTTCTAATCCGCTTAGTAAGGCGAATGTCACGCTGGTAGGACGTATCCACGCTACGCTGGTGGGACGCATCCACGCTACGCTGGTGGGTGCAGCGTGGTGGGGCCAGGGACAAATCTGGTGGAAAAGCGCGCATGGAATTTTATGCGCTTACTTCGGTTCTTTCGACCCCACATTACGCACGCTGAATTCCGCAGTGTTTTTTCCGCCAGATTCGTCCATGGCCTTAAGTCTGCGATGAGCAGGAAATTGGTAATTCGAGACGAGCAAGGTAAGTATTATTAGCGGTGAAATATTGCGCCCATGTTAACCAAAGTTAAACTTTCTTGACTTAAATAGCAGCACATATATCATATAGCCGCCTTTATAAGGCGTAGCGAGTTTATAACGCGTACGTCGACAAACGTAGCAACTTCATTCTTCCTGCCCGCGCGCTCTAGGAGATCAGCGTGACATTTATTTCGCTAAGAAAAGTGGCACTCGTCTGGCACAGAGTAACAAAACTTACTCGTCCTCGAACATGTCCAGGAAGATGTCGTCGCACTTGTAGAAGTTCCGCGCGAGCGCGGCGGCGCGGGCGCGCAGCGTATCCGCGACGGTCACGTGACGGACGCCCGCCGCGCCACGGGCACCGCGCATCGCTATGCCGACTAGCGTCACGCTTAGCTCCAGTGTGACGAGGCGGACTTTCGAATCTGGAACAGTGACGGACCAAAAGGCGGTCTTGTGAGGCGGTAATCTATACTAATATTATAAAGCTGAAGAGTTTGTTTGTTTGATTGAACGCGCTAATCTCAGGAACGACTGGTTCGAATTGAAAAATTCTTTTTGTGTTGGATAGTCCATTTATCGAGAAAGGCTTTAAGCTATATAACATCACGCTACGACTAATAGAAGCGAAGATGCGGACGAAGTCGCGGGCAACAGCTAGTTTGGTATAAAAATACGGCGTTTACATGCCGGACCAACGTGGGTAAGCCTATGGCATGCAGTTATAAGGTAGAATGTGATGTATAAAGGTATGTCAGCGTCCGACCGACATGTAAACGCTGCATGAGATGTTCCCAGGCTAATAGGTCTTATAGGATCGAGCGTAACTATTATCAGACGACAACAAGCGTCATTTATGGGCATGTAGACGGTAGCGTCCAGACATAAAACGTTTTGTGTAGGTATAAAAAGTATCGCCAATTTCCGACTTTATTTCTAAAAAGTAACGAAAATTTACAGTCGCACAGTGTTCCAAAACCATGCTGGATCGGGCATTCTTGAATAACATAAAAAATATGATTGAACATATAATTTTATATTCTGAGCCGTTGGGTACCCATAAGTTAATATCTATTCCTTTTGATTGGCGAGTTTCATGCCCGAAAAGTTTTCTATTTCTGCGACTTCAAAAAGTATATTAAATTCACAACAATCGCCAATATTTACGATTATTTGTTGCATTGTAGTATGTACAATATTACTCTATCAAAACTTCATATTTTATCCCATTGCCCACCTCAAAAATAAATACGTAAACAGAGAATTGTGGATTAACAATGTTACCGTTTTTTAGGGTTCCGTAGTCAACTAGGAACCCTTATAGTTTCGCCATGTCTGTCCGTCCGTCTGTCCGTCCGTCCGTCCGCGGATAATCTCAGTGACCGTTAGCACTAGAAAGCTGAAATTTGGTACTAATATGTATATCAATTACGCCGACAAAGTGGTAAAATAAAAAGTGGAAAAAAATATTTTATTAGGGTACCTCCCCTATACGTAAAGTAGGGAGTGATTTTTTTTTTTCATTTTAACCCTAACGTTGATATATTGTTAGATAGGTATTTAAAAATAAATAGGGGTTTACTAAAATCATGATAATGTTAATATTTTCGGAAATAATCGCTCCAGAAGTAAAAAAAATGCGTCCCCCCCCCTCTAACTTTTGAACCATAAGTTTTAAAAATATGAAAAAAATCTCAAAAGTAGAACTTTATAAAAACTTTGTAGGAAAATTATTTTGAACTTGGTAGGTTGAATAGTTTTTGAAAAAATTACAAAAATAATTTCTGAACTAAGTTTGTAATTTAACCGTATAAACAGGTGTTTATTGTACCTGTCATTTCTACAAAATCACAATGAAATGACGTGCTTTTTAGGGTTTTGTGTTTCTGTACTTAATATGTCAACTTAATGTGACGGACGGAAAACTACGGAACCCTACACTGAGCGTGGCCCGACACGCTCTTGGCCGGTTTTTTTCACTTCATCTTCAATAGAACAACGCGCATAGCATATCCTACTAATATTATAAACGCGAAAGTTTGTAAGTATGGATGGATGTTTGTTACTCTTTCACGTAAAAATTACTGAATGGATTTTAATGAAACTTTACAATAATATAGCTTAGACATCAGAATAACACATAGGCTACAATTTATAAAGATATTGTGTGAATTGTCCAAATACTAATCCTGCACAGACGAAGTCGCGGGCACCAGCTAGTGAAATATAATTTAGACGTACCACTACAATAATAAATTAAATGCATGCCTGTATTGCGTGGTGAATCGGAGTGGGACTGAAAAAATATTCCCAACAATCTGAACACGACTGTATTATCGAGACATTAAAGTTCAAGTTCAAATATTTTTGAACCACCTGAAGAGTGCAAAACCAACGACATTGTAGATTCTACTCACTAGGTTTACATATCAAATTGACAATAGCCGTGAGCTTGGAAATGAGCAGAGCGTTGTAGCTCTGCACGGGCCGTTTGGAGGGAGTCGAGGTGGCGCCATCTTGCGAGTCGGCAGGTTCGCTGGCCGTTACGTTTGAATTCTCATTCTGCTCCGGACATAGTAGGGTGTCGAGTAATTCTGTGTTTACGCCTAAAACATAGAATGTTCGAAAGTTTGACATATGGAAACACATCTGTGATACACACCCTAAGAATTAATGAGGACTATTGGAAAATAGCAATATTTTGACATCACGAACTAGAGACATGGCTTAGAGTAGCTTAGTAGGTTTCCCCAGTTTCACAACTCCTGTTTGTCTCATGAATAAGAAACCATAGTAGTCATTCGAATATTTCTCAGTTTATCGAAACTAAACGTAATACTTAAAATATTTCAAATGAAAACAATGGAAACTTGTGATATGTGGAATACAAGTATATCTATATGGTCAGGCCCTAAGGAAAAAAGGTGTTAATTAAAACAGCGTTATTGATTGATTGAGTTTAAAGTCATTCCTTACCAACTAAAGATCCAGGGAAGCAAGGAGAAAGAAAACATGTCAGTCTAGAAAATCGAAAGTCAAGATATTTGAACTAGCTGGTTTGAAACTCAAGGTGATCGTTCTCTAGAAGATAAGTTAAAACTTGAAACATAATTGTAGGATTTTTACCTTTATTATTTATTAACGCAAACAGCAAACACAGGGCAAATAACGCCTTATAGTCGTTTTCATTACAGTCCAAAGAATCGAGTATAGTTTTCAAAAACGGTCTCGTCTCAATCTCTCGATTCTCCCTAATAAGTATATTCTCCATTGTAGCAGATGGCAGAGCGGGCGAACTGGGCGGAACACCGAGCAGCTTCTGCTTTTCTTCATCAGTAATATTGTTCAGTTCAGGGCCGGATTTAGAAGAACTCGATTCGATCCCAGAATCGGGCAGCGGCGAATCAGGCATATTCTGTTTAGATAGCGTCACAGCACTGGAAGACTTGGATGCCTGGATCTGCGTGACCAGATCCTCGGTTGAGTCATGAGCGACACTCGAAGACTCGCTTATATGCGACGTGGACGGCAAAGAGTTGGACACTAACTCTGGATCTAAGTCGCAACTCGACTGATCCGTGTCATAACAGAACAGTTTAGGACCACTGTATTCTGGTGTAGTGTAATCCCGGTCTCCTGAGGAATTTTCCAAAGCCTTTTCCAGACTTAAGTGAGGCTTGGAGAACTCTAATTTGACGCTAGATTTGGCGTTACTAATGTACATTTCTAGTATTTTTGTGGCGCCATCTTCGAATACTGATGAATCGGATTGTAATATTATCCAGGCTAGTGCGTGAACTATAGGACCGTGCGTGATTATTAAGAACACTTGGGATAGTAGAAATAGCGAAACCACACATGAAACGGACGGTTTGATTTCGTCATCCGATGACTCCACTCTCTGCCTAGAGAAGTTCATTCTAGAAGGTGACATATCAGCACTCTTGCCTTTGAGAATAGCCTCTAAATTCCTTGTTATAACTTCTATAGTCTGTATGTTATCTCTATTAGAAGGCGATGAGTTCACAGGTCGTTTGACAGAGTCAGAAGTTAGCGAGTATATGTAGAGAGGCACTAATAGTTTATGCAAAAGATGTTCAGTTAATACGTCATTGAGATCAGGTATGTTTAGACAGAGGATGTCGTTTATATAGTGTAAGTGGTCTAAGTGCTCCGCTACTAGATCGTCCAATTTCTGCTGTGACTGGTGGCTGGAATTTGAATAACAATAGATTCAAAATACGAAATAATGATTACGTCACTCGATCATCGCCCGACTGAGAACATTCTAATTAATCGCGACCGTCATCGAAATGTGAAACTTAATTAATATGAGTTAGAGTATTTTTTAGCTTGGTAATATTCCCAGCCGGGCTGATAGATAAGGGTGGTGAAGGTACTTACTCCGAGTCGTTTCGCACGCACGCGTCTAGTTCCAATATGTGTTTACCGATAAACCAAACTAGGTTACTAAAGTATGGCGCGGCCGTTCTAGAAAGGAAAGAGTACTATTGAGTATGTAGTTAGTAATATTCTCAATAGATTATATTGTTATTAATCAATTAAAAAACATTAACACATTGGATAGAGAACAAAAACAAAACATTAACAGATATAGGTACCATAACGGTTTTCTTAGATCACTCTTTAAAACAATGATTTTATAAGGTAAGTACAGTTAGCAGCAGAAGTAGCTAAGCAGTATAACTCGTTCAGAATGATCTACACAGAGCCTTATTCTCTTGACGTTAGAGTCTGTCGGTAGCTCATTTTGAGCACTAGGCCCGCATAGCTACTTCTGCTGCTGATTGTACATACTTAAATCATAAAGCAAGTATTTTAGAGTTTTAACTCCATTGCCGAGACCTGGTCTCAGTAGAACTGACCACTTTTGCCACTTTCCCGAAAAAATCGATTCATAAAGCTGACTTAAACTAGAACTAACCCGCACGATGCTATAGATGTTTTCATCTAGCAAACGACGAGGCGTACTGCGTTATGTTATACTGCATAGACATGGACAGCATTTTCATACACCGTAACGACACAGAAAAAATACAACCTAACCTACTACGTAACAGATCCTCCACCCACCACCATATCAGCCGTAGGACGCCCACTGCTGGATATAGACCTCCCCCAATGTCATGGGGGGATAAATGCCATAATCGCCACGCTTGGCATGCGGGTTGGCGATCGCAGTATTTCCACCGCACTCCAAAGGATGCTGCTGCCCATCCCCCGGTGGTCTTGGTCGTAGTTTTAGGACATAGCCGGGTATCCTCCAGGAGGACCCGGGATCTTCCACGGGCTTCGAAAACCGGTGTAGCAGCGTAGTTCCTAACGGAAGACTAACTGACTTGTTTTTGTTTTATTTCGTAACTTTTTATTAGAAGAGTGTGTAGGATGACTTTTTTGATTACCTGTCTCTGATGAAACGCAACATACTGGCATCTTGCACTCGGTACACATTGAGCGTCAGCGTTCTCACCGCGATCCTCACCATGGACTCAGAGTGGTTGAAGAATTTTATTGCCTCCGTGTACAGAGGGAAGTCTTTTGTGTGCTGAAAATTAGTATATTATTCACGAAGTTTGTCATGTTCGATGGAGCAGTTTTTACAACCAACGCCATCTACTCGTAACACGATCTAAAAGTTTTAACGATACAAAATATTTCCGACGACACGACATAAAATATTTCCGTCGCGGTTGAATATTTCTACAACTCAACACGTAGTGTGCCGGTTGCTGAGACTCATATAGGAAATAGATTATATACCCAGTCTGAACCGTGATCACGATCAGTGACCAATGTACAAGAATTAGCCCCGTTGCCTATTGCAATGCAACAAACGTTTTGCGATCTTCCCCCATTCTTTCACGGTGACCAAACCAACGGAGACCGCGAGCTTGGTCTCTCCGATGATATTAAGTTAAGCCACCAGGTCTTCTATTTCGAGGTCTTTTAGGACTCTACAGCTTCCATCTGCTCGTTTCAGGCAAAGAATCTTATAAAAATCTTTCGGAGACTAGCAGCATGTTCTCGTCTTTAAGTGTCAATGTCGATGCTTCGCGTCCGTACTTTAGCTTCGGCCGTATTATGGTCTTATAAATACGGAACCGAGAAAAGTGGCGCGCTCTCGTGCCAAGATTCATTTCGAAGCACTGAGCCAACGGCGATAGGTAGTTTTAATACAATAATAATTAACCTACCTTACCCTACCTAAAATTCTGAGTTTTACACAACTTTAATATTTATTCAATGATGTCAATTGGATGTTCCAGTTAAGAAAGGCTTCAGTGGCTAAACACATGAATCAATGATTTATAAAGTACCTATCGATGATTTATCCATACAGACAAAAAGTAAAAAGACAAAAGGTTGTTCTAGAATCACCGCACAACTGATAAAACAAAAGAATGCATAATGTAAACGTTTCTAGGCTTTTACTTTTGTCCATCAGATAAATATGTATTACACACATTAAACATTATGGTTGAATAAAGACAGTACTCGTAGAGTCAGTTTGAAAAATATTGTACTAGGTATAGGTATGCTCAAAATTGATTCTTTTACAATGTTTCGATGTATAGATGTTTTTAAATGAAAAGTCGTGAAGTTAATATTGCAGTTGAACCTAATAATATACGGGTAGATAGATACCTTGACAATCAAATATAAAATATATGAAAAAAATAAGTTTTTTCTCTAAATGTAGAGAAACAGGTATTTTCGCGAGATGACTGTATGATGATAACTTTTTAATATTTCCTATTTGTCTCATGCACATATAATTGGTTAAGAATATTCTCATTTTAGGGCTCCATAGTTGATAAGAAACACCTATTTAAAATGCAAATATCTACACTATTAAATATGTTGCATTAAAAAATAATCATGTCAGGAACTCACCTCATTGTAGAAGAAGTGTATAGTATGACTGTTAAGTTTGAAGCTGAGAGTCTTAAGGAATGAAATGTAATATGCCATTACTTCTTCATCGGAGAAGTCAAATTTATGCACTATAATTGAATTCACGTGGTTATTGCTCAGTAAGTAATCTGAAAACACAAAAAATAATATAGTATCTTTTAACCCAGCTGTCGGCAACAGGCGGCGCAAGCTGTTTTGTATGTGTAACGAAAATGTAGTACCCTTTGTCTGATAAAGTCACAAATTATTAACAAGTGCGTCAATTTCTTTAGCTTCTATATGGCCCTTGGCTGCTAAAGGTTGCCGACCCCTTAAATCAATTCAATGTCCAAGACGACACGTTTGCGTCATGCCTCTACATGCGGGTTTCGCTACAAGGCGGAAAAATGCTGTTACGACGTAGTAATAATACACTATTTTTTATGTTATGAAGAATTAATTATACTTAGACACATTAATCACATTATATATCATATTTGCATGAAATAATTAAATTAACCTGTTGGCCTCTATCTGATATCCTACAAATTAAAGTAAATATTTAATTGACAACATTTCATATTTTCAAGGTGGCCATTTTATGATCTAGATCGATGGAAAATGAAATTTTAAGGTTCACTTGTTTTTTATATCTCCCGAAATCCTAATTTTCATTATAAAATATCTAATCTAAAAGTAGCGAATTCCAAAAGGTCGTAAATATGACGTCATTACAGTTGCTGTAAGGCAGTATTACCATTGCCACTTATTTTTCTAAAAAACCTTGGAGCGTTCACATTGCGTTCATGCGTTGACATGGAGTTCACTTCACGTCAGTGTCATGCTATGACAACCTAAAACTAAGCAAAAATCAAGATTTTTTTATTAAAAACAGTGTCATCTATTTTACAGAAGTCGCACTAAAATATAAGTGTTGTTACATTAAAATACTTTTGATGCTATAGGGAAATTGATAGGTGTTATTTAAATGAATATGAGGATATTTTGATTTTCTATAAGTAAGTAACATAATAATTTTGTCTCTGTGTCATCCGTTTGGAAAATTTGAAACTTCACAGGGAAATTTTGAATTAATATTTATTGATAACCGTTATTAGGAGTGGTCATTAGGAGGGTCCCTGTACACGGTTAATATTATCACAATTCTGGTTTTCATTTATTTTGAGTGCTAGTTGTCACACCACACCGGCCACTTTACTAATAGCTTTTTAGGGTTCCGTACCCAAAGGGTAAAAAGGGTAAGACTTCGCTGTCCGTCCGTCCGTCTGTCACCAGGCTGTATCTCAAGAACCGTAATGGCTAGACAGTTGAAATTTGCACAGATTATGTATTTTTATTGTGGCTACAACAACAAATACTAAAATCAAAATAATAATAATAATTTTAAAAAATCTGGTACGGAACCCTTCCTGCGCGAGTCCGACTCGCACTTGGCCGGTATTATTTACTAATAGGTTCATAAATGACAAGTTATGTGGTGACAAACGTTGAAAATAATGATTTAAAAAAGTAATCGAAATAGGATCCTCCTTTTTTTGATGCTGCTGTCTAACAGACCTTACGCATCAACTTCTGTAACGGGGTTTATAAAATATCATCGGATTTTCGTATTAGCAACGTACCACGACAACAATGTTATTACAATAAATATATTAAATAATTTATTTTCTTATTACTTAATATAACAGAAGTTGGTTAAAAAGTTTCGCCTGCTCAAATATAGATGGCGCCTCTAATCAAACCTAAATGTGATTGAATTGCCAATCTATCTCAATATGTATAATTTGTAGTCTTTGGTGTGACAAGTTAAATGTGAACTTAAACGGAAGTGGTTTTTTTTTAAGTCTAGACAGTTTACACTGTAACAACAATAACAGCAACAACTGTGATTGTGACAATAGTTATCTGATATTAACATTTTGTAAAGTAACAAGTCAATAATTACAAAAATAAATATCCCGACTGTGTTGCTGTGTAATGTGGAAATTAATAACAACACCATTTAAGCTAAAATCCATAGAGCTCTTCAGACTGCAGAGCTTAACAAACATTTGAATTTGGCGCCAAAAATCCGCCAATTTGTTTTACAGTGTAAAGAGACAACACTTTAGTTCATTTACAGTCATAGTAATGACGTCACACTTCCGGTTTATACATATTCGTGATTTTCTTGGAAACTATTTTATTCTGTGCAAGTAGCATATTCACCGAAATGGTTTTCGATTTAGGTATCATTATACATTTTGAAATGTTGTCAATTATAATGTGAGTATACGTAAACAATTGGGTATATCTTTCTTTAGCGCATAAAAATATTTTGTTCAACTTTATCTTATTGTTAAACTTTTCCGTAAGCCAGCAGACACAACTACTTAGTTTATTGGAAACAAACATGCTTGAAATAAACTAAAATAAAATGGACTTATAATTAATAATATCACAGCTATGCATGCTATGTAAAAGGTACTAGGGAAGCATCGCCATAGCAAGTAGCTATAAGTAGTTAGACCATTTCAATGTTATTGTTGCTATGAAATTATAAATGTTGTAAACTTTCATTATGCACATATACTTATTCTCATTAACCTGGTAATCCCATGACTCATCCATATCATGATAAACTCGCAACAAAATTATAAATAGTATTCATAAACAAATACCAAATCTCAAACAAATATATTTTTTGGTTATGATTTAAAAAAACCTGTTGAATATTATTTTATGATTATGCATAAGTTTTAAGTTTGTGTTTTACCTCTTATAGAATAATTATGATAAACTTGATATTGCAGCTGTTCTGTATCTCTTTTATCATAATTTCATAATACAATAAATTACCAAATGAAAAGATAATACCGATTGTCACTTGTCATGAGTCATAAAATACTGATACACGAGCAATGGAAACAGCATAGCGTGGTGGCGTTTATGTTGGTTGTATGGCACTTACATCTCTCACACTTACATACAGTACTGTCAATATATCACCCTTAGTGAAGGGTGAGAAGTGGAAGGGTGTTCAGTTTAACACTGGGTTTACACTACTAAGATCCTTATTTGGTTGACTTCAATTGACAATAGTTATCTGGTATTAACATTTTGTAAAGTAACAAGTCAATAATTGCAAAAATAAATATCCCGACTGTGTTGCTGTGTAATGTGGAAATTAATAACAACACCATTTAAGCTAAAATCCATAGAGCTCTTCAGGCTGCAGAGCTTATCAAACATTTGTCGTTGTTGGGAAATTGTATCAAATTCTACAATAAAATTCCTAAACACATTACTGAACTTAGCAATTCTAAATTCAAATCTGTAGTAAAACAAACACTTATTTCAAGAGCATATTATAAGGTAAACGATTACATCATGGATAGGGATGTGTGGCAGTGATAGCGTCCTGCACGGGTAATCTATCGCGAAAATATATTTTCTACTGTAGCATTGTTATTTAAGTAATTTTGTAGTAGCTGACACTGTAATTTTATATTTAACTATACAATGTATATTGTTTTGAAAAAATGACACCTCGCCGAGTTTCTTACGCCGGTTCTTCTCGTGGCAGAGGTATATTTTTCCGAACCTGTGGTAGTTTATTGACGTTCATAGGTGCATGTAATATGCCTAATTTGAAGAATATACTACTTTTACTTTTTTTTTTTAATTTGGTGCCAAAAATCCGTCAAATTTGTTTTTTTTTTTTTATTTACTCAGTGTCACTCTCACAGTAAATACGAACCTAACAACACCTCTCAAGCTAAAATCCATCGAGCCGTTCAGGCCACAGAGCGTGCCAAACAATTATACAGAGATACTCTCGAAAAACATAAACCTTCTGGCGCAGTTGAGTAAAAATAAATGGGATTGTTACTCATCAACATAGAAATGTGCAGGCAAATAACCATTGCTAGTGACAACAACCAAGTGAAGTGCGCGAAATTGGAACAGGACTCAAGTATGTTTTGTTTGTCACTTCAATCAATGTTTTCAGTTTTTGGTATTAAGAAATACAATGCTGACATATACTTACACAGTGATGTTTCATTCCTTATGTTTTCAAACAGTATGTTGAGTGTCTGAAGTAGCTGTACACATACATATGAAGAGCCTCCGCACTTCTGCCGCATTATCTTCAGGAAGTAGGACAGCATGTTCTTTTCAAGGAAAAAACTACAACAACAAACATGACTTATTCTCCTTATCAGTCTAATTGGTAATGGTTGCAAAATCTGGATGGTGGCTGGAAGTATTAATTATTTATTAATTTCCCTATTTTACACTATCACCATAAAATTTTAAATAAATAATTGGCCTGTGTAGGGCCTGGCACATCCTTAACTATTTCAAATATAGATATATTTTAACCTTTAACTGTGGATATGGTCAGAGCAATGTCAGAGTAACACATACACTATGGTGACAAACTGCAAAATACAGTCATGACATCTGTGAGACGTATAGCATGTCAGTTAAAGGTTAAACTAAATATAAAGAATTCTACATATCGGATTTGGACCATTATGTGTTTTTTGGTGAGCCAATTGGCCAGAAACAGAACCCTCAAGGCTGTGACAATAGTTTGCAGCATGGATCCATTTTACATCTGACAGTCTAATAGCCATATTCTTTTAGTTTGTCCTTTCGTCAATGTTAGACAATTCATGGTTAAAATACTGAAAACACAAATACAAAAAAATAACAGACGAGGTTACACTTTAGAATTTGAAATTATAACTAGTTCTAAAACTCAAACTAGTTCTAAAACTGGTTCCCCGCAATACAGGCATAGCCTAATGCGGTGGTACACCCTGTTAATCATTTGGAAATAAATTATCTTCCTTATTATTATTATTACTTGACATTGTGAACATTCATGACATTTGTGACATTGTGATTATGGCATTTACCCCCATGAAATTGAGGGAGGCTTATGTCCAGCAGTGGATGTCCGTTTGCTGATATGGTGGTGAACATTCATACTTCCACTATCAATAGAGTAATTTATTTATTTATTTGATAAATACGTTTACATGACATTACAGTACATGACCAATGCGTCACGAAACTTAGACAAGCAAATTATCTTTTACAATACATAATAGGTTTATTTAGAAAGAAGTAAGAAGTAATGTAGTTTATTTAGAAAGAAGAGGTTTAAAAATACACAGAATGACTCCATGAATATATTTGTGGCTAGAATAGCCTGAATTGCCACAGATAATATGATAAAGTAGCATGTTCTACAACAAAATAAGATTTCCTTATTTATGTAGGTATCATACAAAAAGTCCCTAAAGAGTTAAGGAAAATACAAAGTCTAAATATAGAAGTGAATGTAAAACCAGTTTCCAGTTACATTTGCAAATACCTGTTTTACACCAACACATGTTTGTATGCAGGAAACTAAACAAAGCATTAATTTGCCACACGAAACCAAAACAAACTATCCTCTGACAGATTATTATGAAACAACCTTGACACAAAACAATACTTACTCGAAAACCGAGCTGTCATTTTGATCACCCCATATCAAGATCTCTGCTATACACCTTAGAGATTCCACCAGGGTACCACGATTGCTCTCAGACACAGTGGTATTCTTACATAGGATGTTGTGTAGATACTTCAAACGTTCTAAAGAATGGGGGTTCTTAGGGCGCCCCCAGCCACCCCCGAACCAGCTTCTGCTTCTGAACATGTTTAGCTGTTCATTTCATACGGTTCACTGAAGAAGACTGCCCATTGCGCACTTTGTATGGTCAATGATGCACGTCACTTTGTAATTAGCACTTCACATCGTTTCCTTTAGTCGTCACAACACTTAAAAGGGGTTATGTAGAGAAGGGCAATTCGTTTTTGTAACGGTTCTCTTGCAAGGCAGGCAAGGCAACAAAACGGTCACCACCTATTTTTTTGGTTTTGTTACGAAGCAGCGTGTATCTGCCTCGGACTCAGACATAAAATTTTGACATTGTCTGACACTGACAGACGGTACAGCCTTGACATTTCCGGCAGCTGTCAGTAACGTTTTGTTATTGCTCGTCGAGTATTAAAAGTATTTTTGCTATTATTCGTTGAGTGTTAAAATAATCTTTATGTAAGTAATAAAACTAGTAATGTTATACTTACTCATGCTTAAACTAGCAGAAAATACGGAGCCGCATTCACAGGATCCTGCAGGCCGGACTGCAAGCTCTATGATAGAACGAAAAAGAGACCCATATATTTTTCCTTGTCGCACTTACATACTGTGCATACGGGCTACTTGTAATGGTTACTATTATGTCCTTTTCACTTAAATTCTTAGCGAAATTCGATTCGGCTGGAACTGGCTAGAACTTACATCCCTATCACGATCTATCGTACTTATCAGCTTTGCAAGTTCTTAACCCATATATTATGCCCAGAATTCTGCTTGTTTTCGGTATCACATTTGTTTCGAAAACGATTAACAGCCCTTATGCCCAGAACTAGGTCTTTTATTGGTTTTCTATATGCCCATCGATGTGCCATTGATTCGAAAACGCAACGAAAAATAGTGTTTCGTTCAAGTGACCTATACGACATATTTCTTTTCAGAAGTGTATTTTAGCACCATCTATGTCAAGCAGTAGATAACTTTCTTCAAATAGTGATTGATTGACTGATTGAAATATTTGACATTTTGAAATTAGTTATGCATAAATTATGGCGTCTCTCAAAAGAAAGTAAGTATTTTATTGTATTTTATGCGAAATCACTTAAAATGCGTGGTTTTTTGTATCTTAGAATATCGCATAAGTTTGTCAAACCCCCGTTTCTCATAGCATTACTATATCAAAACACCTGGTTCTCATCCCTTCGTCCACGTTCAAAAATAAGGTTTCATAACTAGTTATGAATAACGATTTGTTTCACTGTTTTATATCTAGTTATGAAACAAGAAATTTTTTCCATTTTCATAACCAGAAAGATGGACACAAGCGTCTGCTTTTTTATATTCCTTCTTAGGATCGACAAAGCCCCGCTACACGGAGCTCCAACTTCTTGGCGGTTTACCCTTCGGGTATCTGAAGCTACCTTACAAGCCCAACCTACCTATTTTTTACTAGGACGGACTTAGTCAATAAGTAGGTAAGTTCGGTTCGTTACGTAGCTTTAGATGCCCGAAGGGCAAACCGTCCAGAAATAGGAGCCCCGCGTAGCGAGGCTCCATCGACTCTCTTAATTTCTACCTACCGCTTCAAAAATATATCATTTGGGTAAAAACATTGATTGAAAAACGGATTATTTAGGAGAAGATAATGACGGGAACGGATATATGTTTTGGGAAACGGACTGAACGGTCCGGGAGGATCTTGTCAAAAGTGTCAGGTTAACTTACATTCGAAGTGTTTTATTGCATATCATTTATAGAGATTGTAATATTTCAAATTGTAGTATAAGTTTAAATGTGTGTAATGTCAGCTTATAATAAAAGGTTGTAATAAAGGCGTTATTTATTAACTAACATCAAATGTAATAAATATGCCCAATGTTTCGTTTTCGAACATGACAAAAAATTATACTTATCCAATACTAAACGTTATGAAACTGGTCATAATGTTAAAAACCACGTATTAGTATCAACATATCGAAAATTTATAAGAATCGGATGTCCAAACTAGTTCTGGGCAGAAGCGGTGTTTGTTCATTTTTGAATCAAAAGTCATTTAAAGACACAATTATTAATACGACCCTGGGCATATGAAGGTACATATCGTTTTCGAATCGAGGTGCATATATGGGTTAACCCTATACTTGGTAGTTTATTTTAAAATCACATAACTATTAGTCACATTTTTTATTTTCTAAGTAAGTACTTTGTACATACAGTGCAATAAAGGCTGGAATAAACGATTTGCTGTTAAATTAAAAAAAATAACGCCTGTTAAAACTAGAATAGCAACCACAA
This sequence comes from Notocelia uddmanniana, assembly GCA_905163555.1. NCBI lineage: Eukaryota > Metazoa > Arthropoda > Insecta > Lepidoptera > Tortricidae > Notocelia > Notocelia uddmanniana. The sequence continues at coordinate 8,662,983 of LR991061.1, read as the reverse complement.
TCTGTAGGCGCAATTGCAACCTATAGGCGCGGTACCTCATTCATCGTTACTTTTCTTCTGCTTTGAGTTTTTCAGTTGAAATTAGTTATGCATAAATTATGGCGTCTCTCAAAAGAAAGTAAGTATTTTATTGTATTTTATGCGAAATCACTTAAAATGCGTGGTTTTTTGTATCTTAGAATATCGCATAAGTTTGTCAAACCCCCGTTTCTCATAGCATTACTATATCAAAACACCTGGTTCTCATCCCTTCGTCCACGTTCAAAAATAAGGTTTCATAACTAGTTATGAATAACGATTTGTTTCACTGTTTTATATCTAGTTATGAAACAAGACATTTTTTTCCATTTTCATAACCAGAAAGATGGACACAAGCGTCTGCTTTTTATATTCCTTCTTAGGATCGACAAAGCCCCGCTACACGGGGCTTCAACTTCTTGGCGGTTTACCCTTCGGGTATCTGAAGCTACCTTACAAGCCCAACCTACCTATTTTTTTCTAGGACGGACTTAGTCAATAAGTAGGTAAGTTCGGTTCGTTACGTAGCTTTAGATGCCCGAAGGGCAAACCGTCCAGAAATAGGAGCCCCGCGTGGCGAGGCTCCATCGACTCGCTTAATTTCTACCTACCGCTTCAAAAATATATCATTTGGGTAAAAATATTGATTGAAAAACGGATTATTTAGGAGAAGATAATGACGGAAACGGATATATGTTTTGGGAAACGGACTGAACGGTCCGGGAGGATCTTGTCAAAAGTGTCAGGTTAACTTACATTCGAAATGTTTTATTGCATATCATTTATAGAGATTGTAATATTTCAAATTGTAGTATAAGTTTAAATGTGTGTAATGTCAGCTTATAATAAAAGGTTGTAATAAAGGCGTTATTTATTAACTAACATCAAATGTAATAAATATGCCCAATGTTTTGTTTTCGAACATGACAAAAAAATATACTTATCCAATACTAAACTTTATGAAACTGGTCATAATGTTAAAAACCACGTATTAGTATCAACATATCGAAAATTTATAAGAATCGGATGTCCAAACTAGTTCTGGGTAGAAGCAGTGTTTGTTCATTTTTGAATCAAAAGTCATTTAAAGACACAATTATTAATACGACCCTGGGCATATGAAAGTACATATCGTTTTCGAATCGAGGTGCATATATGGGTTAACCCTATACTTGGTAGTTTATTTTAAAATCACATAACTATTAGTCACATTTTTTATTTTCTAAGTAAGTACTTTGTACATACAGCGCACTAAAGGCTGGAATAAACGATTTGCTGTTAAATTAAAAAATTTAACGCCTGTTAAAACTAGAATAGCAACCACAATCTGTAGTCGCAATTGCAACCTATAGGCGCGGTACCTCATTCATCGTTACTTTTCTTCTGCTTTGAGTTTTTCAGTCGTGATTGTTACAGTCGAAAAGGTTAACCTACTCTCTGTACCACACACACCACCACATACCACACACCTGACACACCATGTAACGATCATGTTACAATATGGTTAATAAATGAAATTGAAATTGAATTGAATTGTAGATGAAATAAAATAACCTGTCCAGTCAGCTAGCATGATAGGTTATCTGTTTAATTATTACGGCTGAAACTGGAAGGTTTAGGCCGTAAAGCAAGATCAATAAACCTATCCTATCGTGCTAGCCTGGGCTAGGTTAAAATAAAAAATTGACCTAAGCAGGGTAATTACGCAACGTTTTAGAGCGTGAAGAAGGTCTTTTTTCATTTTGCATAGCAAAAATGACAGTTAGATTTACATCGTCCGTTCGATACTGACGCTGAATCAGTGATGATGAAGATGCTTTAGTTTTATGAATTTGCGTATCATGTAACCGCACATTTAAAACAAAATTTGACTGTATATAGAGCGTTCCATAATCTTAATAACTGATGGAGTCGCTGTCGCTGGACACGGCGAGGAGGACTATGTATCTATTTATTTATTTATTTGGACCTTCAACAATAAGTACACTGTTTTATATTAGAACTAACATGCATACCTCAAAACCATGGGCCTAAATAATTAAAGAAGATCACCACATGCGTTAAACATGAAAGCAAACAAATTTTGTTTTGGAGACATTCTTGGTCAGCAAGTTAGCCTGAAGCAGTTTAGCCATCGCAATTAAATTTAGCCATAGTCGCTACATCAGTCGATGACTGACCGTTAAACATAAGTAATGACGATGTCGTCTGTGTAACTCATGTCATTTTATAAAATCGACATTCATAATATCATTTACATAGATTATGAATAAATAGCGTTGGTAACTTTTCAGTACCTTGCGGGACACCAGAATCCATTTCTTCATAGTCACTGATTCCTAGGTCTAATTTTACGCATTGGAAATGATTACACGTAACTCATGGCAGTTCTTTTGACTCCGACTAGTTCTAGCTTCTTTAGAAGAATTAGAATGGAAACTGTCAAATGCCTTGGCTAAGTCAATGAACACGCCGATGCAGGCCCTGCAACTTGAAATCAACTTGATCACGAGTTTTACTGCATTTTCGGTCGATCCGAAAGACTGGTATTGTTCTCCACAAAGGCAATCAAACCTTACTCATATCTTTTTCAATATTTTTGAACATACTCAAAGCAAAGAAATCGGCCTGTAGCTACCCGGATTAGACTTTTCCCCCCGTTTTGTATGGAAATACTACAGCGACTTTCCACTTATCAGGGAAAATTCTGTCAGGCAAACTCACGTTTTAAGTATTAATGCGTTAGTGTAAGTAGGATGGAATCTTTGACTGACTTTAGTAGGTGATTACTGATTAGTGATTCCATCAAATCCTACAGCGCTATCATTCCTGACACTAAGTGACTCAAGTTTAGCTACGTCATTAGGTTTCAAGAACAAGGACTGTGATTGAGATACTCTTAGAAGTAACTAGGTATTTAAATTACTCACGTATTTATACTGTTAATTTACCTAGGTATGGTAAGTGCAAATACATGAATCGAAACCTTAATTTGCCGACATAAGAGCCATTGGACATATTTTTAATGTTATTGTAAGTAATTAGTTTTATTTTTGGTATTTAATCTGTTTTTATACATAATAAATACACTTTTTGAGAAAGTTATCATGCTCCACCCATATTTTTGCATTTGACCGTAATTAATTAGCTATGTGCTGAGCTAAAAGCTTTCAGGTTTGCAAACAAATAAAACCATCTTAAAATAAAAGTAAAAAATATTTATTCACTGAAAACCAGCGTCACGGAGCGTATCGTACTACTCGTTCCGTGACATCATGCTGAGTGAGGACTATTTAGTACAAAATTTTGTCTGTAAATTTTGCATTCAGCTTGTGTATTATGTTTGTACTAATAAAATACCTATTTCTTGTTCTTCTTCTCTTCTTCTTCTTATTTTCATAAACTATATACGAGTAAGTGAGCAGGCATAAATAAAAGTCGTTGTTTTAATTATCGTTTAATTATCTAAACATATTATTGTCATTTGTGTCGTTTGTCTTACAGTATTTCCTCTCTTGCAATTACACTGGTTTTTATTTGTCGATTTTTTTAATTCTACTCTCCCCATTTACGATATAAAATACATAAATAGGGTATCATTAACTACATTAATAAACTTAAAAGCGTTTATGTCCTTTATGTTAATTTTAACAATAAATATTGACCTATTTACATTATTAATGTAATTTAATAACTAAAATCATGTTTAACTCGTAAACATGTTTAATTTATTATTTGTTCCCTTAATTTTCAGGAATATGCCTGCAATACAGCGTTTTAGAAGGAATAACTACACAATACACATAGGTAGATAATTCAATAATTCATACCTACAAGAATATTAGTCATGATTCATGAAAAATATAACATCATGTCATGTACAGGATATGAGTACACATTCGAATATAGGTTAAGTATATAGGTTTTATTCCTCATTAAATAATTCTTAAAATAAATTGGACGGACACAATCGTTCTTAATTTGTACCTACCTACATTTAATATTATTCACAAATACTCTAATCGACTGTAAAGTAAGTATAAATAAATAATTAATGAGCAAATAAGACTACACCTAAAATATAAAAAATAGATTGACTTATGAGTTTACCTACTTACTATTAAACTATACCGAAAATTAAGCCTTCGGGCATCTACTTGCTAATTAAAAAAAGGCATAATATTGTTTCACAAAATGAATGATGTAAGATTGAATGAAGCTATAAAATGGTAGATACATAAAATGAAAACTTTAATTTTAGCACTTTAAATCGTTCAAATGAAAATAAAACTAATATAAAAAACTTAAGAAGATAACCTGTTGTATGTAGTTGTAGCGTGTTCGAATAGACATTATCCCCCTTATTCATAAAACTTAACAAACCTCTGTTAACTAAAAGTTGTTTTGTCTCTTTGTCACAAACATAAATGTCTAAGTGACAAATAAGGACAAACCAACTTTAGCGGCTTGTTAACTAATAGAGGCTTGATGGACGTTTATGAATAAGGAGGTTAATATTTAAAATGTGCAACACAAACGCCTATTCGAACACGTCACAACTACATACAAAAGGTCATTTTCTTAAGTTTATGACCTATACTAAACTGTGACGTCATGATAGCCATTTTTCTTTACACTTGTCAGGTCGTAGAAAATTATTTTGACATTTCTTGATGAGATGACTATGAGCAACTTAGATTCATTTCAGCATTCTAGAGGGATAAGTTAGAGTAAGCCAAACAATCAATAAATCATCAATACGGTATTTCATTCAGAGTCATATCAGTTACTATTTACGAAACGTCCAAAACGCTCTTTTACTTACTACGGATTTTGTAGGGAAATATGACTAATGACGACGTCACAATTTTCTGTGCTCAAACTTGAGTTCTTTTTTTCATCTTTATGTTCTTAAAATATACCATGAATAAGTTGAAGTTTTATTTTTATTTTTACCGTATCATTTTCAAGCAAAAGGCCCTTCTTCCAGAACGTCAATAAGGACGATATATTTTTACGTCGGTAGGGAAAATGATGCTTTATTGTCACCGATAAAGGCACCATTTTTCTTGAAAATCATAAAATTTTGTGATAGTTCCAGGGTTCAAATGTAAATGCTTAATTACTTTTGATATACGGGCTCTCCTGACACAATTATAACACAAGTACACACTTCATAGGAAGTCCTAACCTTCCTTATGTGCAATGACCCTTAATAAATATTTTGCAAAGTCAATCCGCGACTTAAAATAGTAAGCACGTTTTCAAGATTGCTTATTCTGGTAATATAAATTATTTAAAAAGTCTAACTACTTACCTACGACTATAAATAAAGTATTAATCACATACAAATATCCACAGGCAAACTTTAATATGAGTAAGTGTAGGCACCGACCTACTTAATTAGTCATTGCGTATTGCATGAGAATAAATCCAAAAGCTAAATTACTTTAGTATATTTGCCATTATCGTTACAGATTTGTGTTTACAAATTTCATAGATTTGAATCGGTAATGTAGAGACTTGTTCGGAAACTTTTTCATAAGAAATAAGTCTACAGTTGAAACTTCAAAGTTCTTACTTCGATGAAAACAGCTTTAATCCTCCTGACTAGGCGAGGTGGTTTCGGTATGTGATATTTTTTAGCTTACTGAGGACTAGGAAATTTAGTGCTCCGAGCAGGATTCGAACCTGCGATATCTGGCATACGCGGCCGATCGCTCCAGCCACTGAGCTATCGGAACAATCAGGCTCGGGCACGATATCCTTCACTAGTTCCCTCTTACAACGCCTTAGGGAGGCATACAGCGACATCTACCTCGTTAGCAGCGTTACTGCTTAATACAAAATTAATAATAATATCATGCGCGGAAGCCGGGCATCGCTCGCCAGTAAGGAAGCATTCATTTAAATGTAGGCGCGAAGTACAGAAGCGGTACTGAGTGGACTGACAGTTGATAATGATAGCTAACAGCTTTCTGATATCGAACGCACCGACAGGTCAGGAAGTCGCCTAAGTTGATGACTGGATAACATTGTCATAATCTTACTTCAATACTATTTGTGCCTATCTCAAAGAAAAGGACGATTCCTAATTGGGTCATTCATTATGGATCTAGCGCCTTTTACACCGCGATAGAGATACCTTTTGTTTCAGATGACATTATATTAAAAACCATTCTGACTACACATCTTCATTGCATTTGTTCGAAAATACTTTCAGCTCGATACGAGCCACGTTAGCAGTTTCTAATCACACGTAAAACTCTTTAAGGATAAAAGTTCTGAAGCGCATCCGAGTATATGGAGTTGTACGTATCTCGTAAAACGTAGACGCTGTCATTGGGTTTTCCGTTGAAGACGTATTGGCCTTTTAGGTTAGTTACTTTAGAATTAGTTGGCGCTGGTTTAGGTTTGGGCTTGGAGTAAGTGGGTACGTTGTTATAGCTAGGCCTTTGGACTGGCATCATCTGCGCTCCGTAGCCATACGGATCCATCTGCGGCATCGGGGGCATCTGTGGTACTTGAGGATATCCAGCTCCGCCCCATTGGTACACTCCTGTAGGCTTCCCATTTGATACGAAGTCTAAAGGCAGGTTTATAAACGGGTCCACTTGAGGTACAGGCTGAGGCATAGGTCCCATAGGAGGCCCCATGCTTGGAGGCTGGGACACGTAACCTAGTCCAGGTACAAACATGTACGGTGTAGGGGGCAATCTGATGTAGAAAATGGGTGAATTGTCGTATTGGAGCGAGTTTAAGTTATCGTTTTGATAGTTATCTCCGTTGCCGTTTTTCTTCTTATTCTGCTGTCGGCGTCTCGAAGGGATAGTTCTGGACAGGTCATCATCATCGAAATGGTCGTCGTTTACGGCAAAAGTAACGTCATCATCGTCATCTTCATTATAGTCTAGACCTGATGCTAAGAAAGAAGGGAAGTAGCCGAAAAGATTTAATGCTTTGTTCCTCCTGTTTGAAGGCGGTGCTGGTGATGGCGTCGCCGTGTCATCTTCCTTGTATTCTTCTGTGAGTTTGCTCTGGCGGCCGCTAGTTTCTTCTGGCAGTGCGGCTGCTCGTGATCTTCTAGAAGATGGAGCGGCATGACTGCGCGCGATCAAGCCGAGGAGCAAGCAGGCGACAACCAAGTCCTTGGAATACTTCATGTTTAACCTGAAACAATGAAAACCATCCGTTATCATCAGCAATAGCAATAGGAGAAATTCTAAAAAAGGTCAGATCAAGAGTATCCTACTTATAAAGTCGGACTGGGAACATGTAGGTATGAAGAATTTTATAAGAGTTATTCATTCAGGGTCGTAGCAAGAGGAAATTCGTTAACTCCGCCTTCTTTCCATGAAAACCGGCACAATTAAATTATGTATGTTTGTATTATCAGCTGACATACCTAACGGGTGTTTTCAATTAGAATTGGACCATTATTTTTTTTAATTGGAATTCCTTGTTCAGGATCATGTCATTACGTCTGATCAACTGATCACTATTGATTCTGAGTTTAAAAAATGCTCAATTTCCCATACCTTTTCTAGGGTTCCACTATGGGACGGTTCGTACAAAATTTATGAAAAAAGCGTCACATTTTTTTTGCTTTATCAGGATCAAGAGCGCTGAGCAGGAAAAACCAACAATTACCATATTTTGAGGAAAAAAGTGCAAGGTGACATTTGTAGTAAAAACGCCCTAATATAAACGCCAACGTCTTGGACACTCTAATTAAATTAATAGTTGTCACCTGTCGTACGTCTCTTTGACTAAAAATGACAAGTGTTGGGACAGTGTCGTGCACTGAGACGTTTACCTTAAAATAAAACCATTAATTTGCTTTTGTACATAAAAAAAATTGCTTCGCCTGCTTGCTAATGAGTGTGGATAGTAATAAATCTCATGGACCGAAAATAAAAATGTGAGAATTCACTAACATGTGTAATGCATAGTAATTATTTACACATTTAAAGGTATTCAATCTTACTGCCTGTGAGTAGTAAGTGATTACTGCTGATTAAATTCAAGATAGTGTATCATTGAACCTTTCTGTTTAAAATGAATACTTTACTAATTACTACACATTGTATGTAGAATACAAAGTTTAAACAGTCTGCTGTGAACCTTATACTTGCCCTTTTAACCCTTAATAGGGCAGAGGGTAATCCCATTTTTCATTGGTTTTCCATCTTATCTTACAGCAATAAGGTTCAAAGTCAAGTGGTAACTATTTTACCAGTGCCCTATTATTCTTTTCATACCTATTGAGTAAGATATATATTGATACATTAGTTTAGGTAAATGCGCTTCCTATTGACAAATCGTGAGCCGTATTCAGGACTTCTTCATGATCATCATCATCCTCCTAGCGTTATTCCCATTCTTCATGATATAGGTTCTAAAAATATGTTGTATAAAAACAGATTTTAGAAATACACCATGTCACAGGTACATTAGAAAATCGATGTTATTGACGTTTGACTTATTTAACTAAAAAAACACAAGTGGCAAAGTTTGATATTCGAATATCAAACATTTTCTTTTTGTTTAAATAGCCTTATTGCGCAACTTGCTTACGATTAAATCTACGACGTAATCGCTGTCACTTATCTTGCTAACAAAATTACCCCGTGTCACACAGACAACGATTTGTGTCACACAGATAACCAAAAATACAACCCAAAGGCTCAAATTACGACTGCATTTAAAAACGGATGCTTCTCAAAAGCGATTCCATTCCTTTTAAGTAAAATTTAGTACGTTAAACGATTTCACGATAAACGGTAAATATTCATTGAAAGTTCCATTAATATATTCACTTCATCAAACTGCCTCCCGTACTTGTATTATCGATGATATTCTTTTGACATATAGTTCGTGACACATGAATGCATATCTTCAAAAAGACCTTACCATGTACGAAATTGGGTCTATATTCGCATAATTAAATAGCAGGAATCGTTATTTAGATGTAATCTTTCGGAGTAAGACGTCTTGTAAGCAATAAAGTCGGACTGACGTAATAATTTGTCATCCTCGTCCAATATTCAGCGAGAAAAGCTACAAGTTATTCGCTTGTGACGTGTTCATTTCCTACGAGATTGAACATGGAATGGAACACCGTTAAAACAATCAGAATTTGATCGATTGCGATACGAGATCTACAATAATATAGTGAAGTACCTACCTAGATTTGCATGTGTTTAGTTGATTAACTTTTTAAAGGCAGACTTTTTAAGAGCTTTAAAGCCAGGTGCAAAGAATTTCTGGGTCTTAACTTACAATAGGTATTTATAAAGAATGAGTCGTTGGCAATGGAGAGTGTAATGCTGGAAGTTTCCATGCGTGATCGCATCAGGAATGAGGCCATCCTCAAAAGAACCAAAGTAACCTTAAGCGGCAGTGGGCGGGGCACATATCACGTAAAACCGTTGGGGCGGGAAGGTTCTCGAGTGGCGACCACGTACCGGAAGGCGCAGCGTGGGCAGACCTCTCACAAGGAGGACTGATGACTGGTGGTAAAGGTCGCGGGAGTCCGTTGGATGAGGGTGGCGCAGGACCGGTCATTGTGGCACTCTTTGGCTGAGGCCGACGTCCAGTAGTGTACGTCTTCCGGCTGATGATGATGATGATGGTTTGTGGGTCTAGGATACTTTGCGACACCAGCCGCACTGCGCGCTTGGTGCCTTCGCCAAGCGCGTGCAATGCGGCCGGTTTCAAATATTCTAGAACGTTCGTTTTACTAAGCTACTCGCTAGGTGACTAGAGGAGCGTTCGTGGCCCAGCGGCGCCCGCGTACCGTGTGCGGTATGCGAGGTTAAGCAATGTCGGGCGAGGTCAGTCCTTGGATGGGTGACCGCTTTGAGTGGTTACTGACTGAGCGCTCGCGTGCTTTGAAAGGCACGTCAAGTCGTTGATCCCGGTTGCTGTCTATGATAGCAGTCGTTAAGCCAAGTTAGAGGCCTCCGGGCGGCTTGAGAACTTCTAACAGTCAAGTTGCCCACTCACTTGACAAGCCTAATCCCAATAAGGTCTAGTTTCCCCCTTGGGTTGGAAGGTCAGATGGCAGTCGCTTCCGTAAAAACTAGTGCCTACGCCAATTCTTGGGATTAGGTAGCGGACCCCAGGCATCCTTCAGGATGCAACAGTACTGGGAATAACGCTAGGAGGATGATGATGATGACTCGCTAGGTGACTCGCATGTCTAGGCGCTAAGCAAGTTACTTGTGTGTGTGGCCCGATATAACGCTGTCATGTCACTATATCCGAGCGGCTAGGCACATGACTTTCAATCTGGATGTCGGAGTGACTCCAGCTTGTACTTCTAGGTTATTCAAAAAAACTTTGGTACAAAATATCATTTCAGCAGATACTCCAGAAAACCGAAGGTACCTAATTAAAGGCAGAAAATAGAGCACTTAAGGCTATTAAGTAACTAAACACTTACCTTTATTGTACTCTTCAAGAATACGTATACTATAGTTAAGCTCATTACCTAGTATCAATAAAAGTATACTAAGTGCGGGATTCTACAATCTTTTCCAATAGACTTTGATAATTTAACATTGTAAGACTAATGGCAAAACTTGTCAATCTAAATGTAACCAACTCGTGTATACTCGTACCTATATTAACAATTAAAACACTACCTTACCCCTAATACTCAGACAGACATTTCGGCTCTTAACGTTTACCACGGCGCCGTCGGTTGTTCGAATTGCATTAATTAATGTGTATAGAGAATTAGAGACCTATTAATAATAAAGCAGACTTTCTTACAGTGTGATTTTTTTAATTCCGTTAATTGCGAGGACACATTCCTCAGATGAAATAAAGTAATCTTCTAAGACACTAATATCCCATTTCGTACTATTTCGATGATATTCAAGAATTCATTTTTGTTCAGTAACACGCCTAGTGTAGTATAAAAGATCGTTAACAATTAAACGATGTTGTTTTTTTTATCCTGTAGTGGCATTCAGTTTTAATTACCCAAGTGGCCAGCGACATGAATAAAACTCAGGGTCCGTCTTAACATCTCACTAATTGAACTTATACACGAAACTTTTGTAACACATTTGCTTGACATTTCATTCAAAACCTAAGGTGACAAATCTGTGTACCTGTCATTGCCTATCCCTGCATATCTGTCTGGGATATGTGTGTATATAGTTTTATTGACGTGCGTGTCATTCGAATTTCGAATATTATCATACTTTTTTCTTGAATTTTGTAATACTAAATATGCTACGTCATTCCTATGGCTATATGCCTGAAAGAACGGACATCAATAAAACGACCTGTATATAAGCCCCAGTGGAAATAAATTCCGTGCTACAATCGACAAGTCACAAAAACCGTCTCAGCCACAATGTGTCTAGTCAAGACAAGACCCGTCAGTAATAATTTCAGAGAGGGAGCCTCAAACGGTATCAGATCAGTGTCAACAATTTTTATAAATCGACTGTAAATAATTGCCTTGCTAATGTCAACATCGCATGTAATAAAAAACATCACTGACGGGAGCAGCCATCTTCAATTATCGACACCGAGTAAGAAATGTCAACGAGCGTCATAAAATCATTCACCGGGCTAAATGAGTCGCAGAAAACGAGACAGGCAGTTCGTATTACCGGCCAGGCATTCACAAAAAACCCACTGTGCACTCGTGTCTAGTATAAATAGGCCTATCCTACTCCCTTTTTGGTGCGAGATAGTTCTTCATAAAGTTGAAGTTGTTGAAGTGAAGGTTCTGATGTAGTTGCGTTGATTGTTAAACAATTTGCTGTGGTTGATGATGTAGGGTAGGCGTTTCTCTTCTGTATCAGTCGTCGTCCATGGACGTTGGTCTTAGTTGTCAGTGTTGTGTTGCCGCATAGAATATTGCATGTATATATTTGAATGAATAAATGAATGAATAAAATTTATGTTGAAGCAAATACAAAAAACACAAAACAGTTTACAAAAATCATAAAAGGTATTTATATATTGTATTTTTAATAGGCATTTAAAGTTTAATAAAAACGGCGAAAAACTAATGACTTTAAATGCACAGACAGCAGCCCGGCTAGTATGATAGCTTATACCGTCACGTTATATGGCCAAAATGTACTGAAACGTCACATAAAACGTGACGGTATAAGCTATCATACTAGCCGGGCAGGTGTACATGTTTCGGTACTTAGGAACTAAGCATTTATAAAGATTACTCACGAAGTCGATAATCTGTTGACAACCCCTCTTAGTTATCTCAGTCTCGTATTTTTATGGTGTTGACCTAAGTGATACGGTGAAGTGCTAATACCGTAGCACTATTTCATATTCTGCCGTATGGCGTGATTCGAGGCACTCCGAGGTGTTGTGAACAGTCCTGTGGTAGGTATATAACTATACAGATATAGCTGTGGTCTCACAAGGTCGGTTGTTACCCTGGAACCAGGTTATCGATCAAGTTTTGTGCTAGTCTTATATAGGACACGCGCTTTTAGACCTATTTCTTGCACAGTCTGAAAATAGATCGAAACTGCGCGGTTAACGCTAAAATATCTTGATTACGACTCTATTCCAATTGGGTTACTCGATTTTGTTTTTACTATAGGTACTTAGAGTCAGCGGGGATACCATCATCACAATCATCAGCCAATCAATAGTGGGACAATAGGGGCTTAATAGATAGATAGACAATTTGTCAGCTTTTGCCAAAGGTGGTACTTAGAATTCTTATGGAATTAAGTCCGTCTTTTGTACGTTAAGTTCTACTTTTGGGCGATAAATATATTAAATAAATACATAGACAGGTATAGTAGTTTAATGCAATTTTCTTAGGAGTAGTTTGTCAAATGTTAAAACTACTTTGACAGGGAATGTCAATAAGACTACCCGCATCCAGCTTCCAGCTTTACCAGGTCACCAGTCCCCCTTGTGCGTGCACCCCCCCCCGCTGCGTCTTCCGTTACGTGGGTAATGTGAACAAATTTTCACTCAAAAAGATAATTTGTAAACATATCTGACTAAATCACCCCTCAAATATGCGAAATTGGAATTACTATGACATTTATATGAAGAGAAAATAAACAGCTCTATTCACATCGACAATCCTTTCAAATCGATTTATTTTAAAATAACAGCAATAATCTATATTTTATGGTTTTAGTCTGCAGCGATCGTTAGCATAATATTACGATCATGTTATTTCGATCTTTTTTTCTGTTCGATTTCAGACTAGTAGTCATAAATCATTTAGTAGGTACGCCACTGATATGAGGCGTTTTTTCCTACCTATTTTATGTTCCTCGCTAGAAGCTGACCAGTGTAACTCTGACCTCTAAATCATATGTAGTTGCTATGAATCATCGTCATCATAGCGGTTAGATTTACTGTTAAAAACGAGATTTATACCACGTATTTCATTATTTTAGATTTCTTTTTGTGCGTTCTCGATTCGGAACTGTTGCAAGCGTAATTTTCAAGGATTAACTGACGTGCTGCGAGTTTTAGTTTTGTCAGTAATTTTAATTAACTAATGTCATTTTAATGGCAATGTTAACTAGAAATCCTAGCGATTTCCCAGTGGTATCCCAGAGGAGCCTGGAGTTCGCGTTGGTTCCTAAAGTTCAAAACACACAGAGCGGGCGCGTTTAGAATTTTTGATTTTTCTGAAACTGTCAACTGTCGATAGTGTCGATTACTGCTTCATATGTCACACACATCGCCTCCGCTCCGGTATCCCGCGCGGTTTTTTGGTGCGTCGTCCCCCGGACCGCGTTCGCTTTACCGAAAAACCGCATCCGCCACGCAACGACGCTGCGCCGCGCTCTGTGCGCAAATCGAGGGAAAACTAGATTTTGTTGGAATCAGACCGGGTTCCTCACGATCTTTTCCTTAACAAATATGAAATGACCCACGACCACAAGATTGTCAACGTCGCGTGCCTTATTATTCTGCTACAGTGGCCAAGTCTCGCCGTATTTAAATAAATAAATAACCTAAAATTTATCAATTTTTACACAAATCGAACTAGCCCCATTGTAAGCTCAATAAGGCTTGTGTTATGGGTACTAGACGACGATATATTTAATAGAATATATACTTAAATACATACATAGAAAAACATCCAAGTCTCAGTAACAAATGTCTCTGCTCACCACAGAAACAAATGCCCTTACCGGGATTCGAACCCGGGACCTCTAGCTTCGGAGGCAGTGACACTACCAACTAGGCTAAACAGGGCGACAAAATACTAGAGAATAGTGACATGAGTCGAGTCTGGTTGTGAATAGCCAACAGACTTGTTAAATGTATTATAATTGTCTCAATTAGAAGTACTCCCATCCCATCGATGATTGCGAGTTAATTAACTACCATTTACGTTTTATATGGGACAAACTATGTATTTATATGGAACAAACTATGTATAGTGTAACCCTTTTGCAGCATTGCCGGCCTTTGTGTATTACTAAATACGGTTAGTGACCTGCGTATAAAAATCCTTTTACGGCATATTAGTTAGTCTCTAGGTCACTTTTTCGGTACCTAATAAGAGAAAAAAGTGTAGTTTCAACAAGTATTTTTTTTGTATGTTTATTTTATTTCTACTGATATTTGACACTTAATTAACCTTCGTAATTTTGATATCATTGAAAATTTGAATGGGTGAGTTCTCAGACGTTAATCTGTCTTCTTATTCACAAATCGACTCGTCCTCACCTCTCACCGCACACCTCACCCGTTTTATATGGAAATTGTCAAATGTCATTTGTCAAATTTTCACAGTTTCCATATAAAAACTGGTGAGGTGGGAGGTGAGAGCTGAGGACGAGTCGGTTTGAGAATAACACCCCTGCTCTGTGGGTGAGTTAATTTTCGCTTAGGTATATTTTCATATTCCAATCAAAAAACCGTTTACTTTTCAGTACTATTAGTTAATTGAAGATGATTGGTGGACCTTATCTCGTTGCAATAAGGTGCTATTAGTATTCAAAAAAATTTATGATAAAGCTTTTATGTTAGGTTGTTTCATATAACAGATTTCGGTTTCAGAAAAAAGAGATAATGGGAAATGAAACTTAGTCGGAATTAATGATTTAGGAAAAAAACCAAACATTTGGTAACCAATTTGAATACACGTTCAACACGGAAAACCTACAGCTGGGCCACGAACGCTCCGTACTGACAAGTTTCAGATCCATCATAAATTGTCCACCTAAATAGGAATGATAACTGATAATAGTTTAGAGACGTGCTACAGACTAATATCAAGTGGGATGTCATTTATAAGGGCTTGAATTTCGCATTCTAAAGCAGTTTTTTCTTTTTGACCGAGCGAGAGAAGCGAGCGAAGTGTCTCCGTTTCAGGTTTCGACAAAAATTCTTTCCTATGTCTGTCTGTCTGTCCGGATGTTCTCCTCTACAGGTCGCATTTCTGAACCGATTCTCGTGAAATTTTGTGAGTAGGTTCGATAATAATTATATAGAAATTTTTTGTCGAGTCAGTTTCTGGAAATATTGAAATTTGAATAAAAAAATTTTTTTTTCGTATGTATGTCTGGATGTTCTCCTCTACAGGTCGCATTTCTCAATCGATTCTCGTGAATTTTTGTGAGCCCATGTTCTATAATTATAAAGAATTTTTTTGTCGGAGCCTGATTTTGGAAATTTTGCAATAAAAAAAAATTTTTTTTTCGTATGTTTGTCCGGATGTTTTCCTCTACAGGTCGCATTTCTCAACCGATTCTCATGAAATTTTGTGAGCAGGTTCGATAATGATATAGAATTGTTTGTCGAGCTAGTTTTTGGCAATTTAGAATTTTGAAAAATATTTTTTTGCGAGGTCTACAGCTCACGGAGCCACTAGTTTTTACGGTGGATATTTTTCAATTTATGGAAATGTAAAAAAATAAAATCCAAGTATTTTCACAAGTTTAGTTTACTTAGTGCATGAATAAATGATGATGATGATGAACATAATAATCCGTATATTCAACTTGGCTAAAAATGCAAGGGCTTGAGGACAATTATATTAAAATAAAACTTAACTGGTGGCACTTCGAGTAATCATGACAGCTAAATCTAGCCAACAGCACTACAAACACGCAAGTTACTCAAAATGAAGACATGCTCACATGCTTAACAAAACACCTTTTTCATGTTTGTGAACTATTTGCAGCCACTGCCATAACTTCTATCGTGACATCAGTCATTTGATTATGAACTTTATTCAAGGGCTGAAGGGCTTTTTATTCATTTCTTTCGTGGGATGTCATCTTCGATCTAGACTCTTCTAAAACAGGTTTTCTTTCTAAATAGGTCCCTTCCTTATGTTCCCTGCGGCCCGTCAGAACTCTCTGATGATAAGAATTTATTAAGGATTACCTTAACGGGAAGAAACTCTACAAGGTGTTCCCAGTACCTACTTGTTTTTTTAATGAAAGTTTTTGCAAGGCACACCGCGTAGTGTTTTGCTTGAAGAATTAATTCACTTAACATAACTTGAAATTGAAGTCTGGTTTCTATCTCATGCTAACCAGATACTTATTTCTTTGGTCTTATGTCTTGTTAGTTATTAACTGTGGACATTTGAAGTGGTTTTTCATTTAAATATGATTCAGTTAGACCTATGTTATTTAAATGATAGCGTAATATATGAAATTGCGATTAAGTCTGTACTAATCGATTAATTCAGCTTAGAGGTATAATTTCTCATATAAAATCAGAATTATTATTATTACCACCACCACCATCATCATCATCACCACCATCATCATCATTATCATTATCAGACCTATACGTATACGTCCCACTACCTGGCACAGATCTCCTCTCATATATTAGAAGGAACGGGCAGCAATCCCCACGCTGACCCAGTGGGGGTTGCGGACTTCACATACACCTTTAAATTTCTTCGCACTTTCACCGAAACTGAATTATCTAATCAGGGTATAAAATTACAGGATCAGAGAGCTGGTATTCCATTCCCATAATTTGTAAGAAGACATATCACTTATCTACATACGAGTAATGCATAAGCAGAAATATAATTCCTACAGTATATCAGTTTTGCCCTATGGAATTAAGTTCGCATTTTGGGCGAAAAGTTTTATTTTGTAAAATAAAGATTAAATTAATAAAATAAATATAACTGAATAAATATCGTTTCGAATCCTCTACATCACACGTGCGTGGCGCGGGTATACTGAGAAAAGTATAAATATCGTCGAGATGTATTATTACCTACATAATATACTCGATCAGATCCATTTAAATCGTTTCATTTAAACGTCACGAAAACCAAAGACGATATTGAAATGAATATTTCCACTTTGATGGCTGAACGCCCAAAATTGGAAGATCGATAAAAAACACATTATATGGTGCACCATGGCTAGAGATTTGCCGTTCCCACAATATTCCTAAAAGTACCCGATTCATATGGGGAATATTGGGAAACATTCCAAATTCTGATATGTGTAAAAAGGTTTCCGGGAACGTATTTAACATGTTAATGAACTTAATTATTAATTGCTGACACATAATTTCATTAACTATATAATATAATAGGACACATCGATATAATTTAATCCCCCACAATCGTGCTATAACGAAAAAAAATCCAGATCTCTAATAGTATATTTAAGCGGCATTAAAATTACGATACACCGTCTATCTCGTTAAATTAAGTAACGTTATGTCAGAGTAGATCAATGGCCTAAAGCTTGTTATGATGCATAATATATAGCTAGGGTTGATACCTGCTTGATGAGAATAATCTGGCGTTTTTAAGTTTGGAAAAAGGTTGTTTGGAAGACATCACTTTATTTATAGCGACAGGATCACCCGTTGTCTACGTTTGTGTGTGTTTATTTATATTTTGTCATTTTTTGTAAGTAGTAAAAATAAAATTGAATTGTATTATAAATTGAGTTGGCATTTGTCAAATTGTTTTGAAACAGATAACGTGTGTTCAGTCTGTGCGTGGGTTGTAAATAAAGTTATTTTAACGTATTAAATAATTAATTAAATGAACTGTTATTTAATTTACAGCTTTCTAAAAATAAATAAGAAAATACACCACCACCCACCATATCAGCCCTAGGACGTCCACTGCTGGACATAGGCCTCCCCCAATTTCATGGGGGGTAAATGCCATAATTGCCACGCTTGGCATGCGGGTTGGCGATCGCAGTATCTCCACCGCACTCAAGGAATGCTGCTGCCCATTCCCCGGTGGTCTTGGTCGTAGTTTTAGGACATACCCGGGTCCAAAGAAAATACACCTGGGCACGTAAATAATAAGAGTAAAATCTGCACATCGAATTAGCTCACAAAAATAACCTCAATAATACTTATGTTATGCGTGGTTATCACAAAGAGTGGTTTTTTAATCAGTTAATCGTTAAAGGATTCCTGTCATTATTAATGACGAAGATATATTTAATACATGTAAATATAAATACACACATAGAAAATATCCCAGACACAAAAATAACAAGTATTCATTATATTGCACAAGTATTTGCCTTTATCAGTATTTAAGGGCCGTCAGCTTCGCGGACAAAACCGTATCGGCAACCCTAGCGTTCATGCCGACACGGTCAAAATTATTTTTATGCTTCTTTCATTTAAATAGTACTTTATTTCAGTCCTGATTTGTAGCGTCAAAAGTACGAGAATAATATGCGCAATATTCGTTACTAATGATTAAAACCCACGTACAGTACATTTATTATTTAAGTTTCTGTGTTTGGATGTTTCTTACTCCATGCAAGAACCAAGAACGGCTGAACACTTCAATAAAAGTAGGTTCTTGATATTTTTATATTTATGTTTTTAAACACCGCAAGTACGCATTTCTCACGAACGAGTATGAGTTTGTGGCACTTGCGGTGGAGACTTCGGGCCCTTGGTCGTCCGACACCAAGTCGAAAAGTTCATAAAAGAGGTGTCGGTACGTTTAATAGGCATCTCAGGCGATCACAGGGCTGGTTCCTTCTTTGCCCAGCAGCTTAGTCTAGCGGTGCAAAGAGGCAATGCCGCCAGCGTCTTAGGGTCCATGCCTCAAGCTTGTGAACTTGATGGGGTTTTCTATATATAAGTGGTTTATTTATAAGTCTTTTTTTTAATTACCCAATGTATAAGATGTAGTTTAAATGTCAAATCAATAATAGCTAGGCTAGGGTACCCTAGATATAAAAGGTCAAAAATTCAAAACAATAAGAATAGAATAGAATATCAATTTAAAGCATAGTACCAACTCGCTTTTTTCACTAATATTATTGTTTTAAATTAGAAAGCCAAGTAATGAACGACATACAATTATGTTAGGGTAGTCACAGTCCTATATTTATATGCTGAAATCATATATTTATATCATAATTGATTTTAAGGATGTGTATTTATAGGTAGGCGTAAGAATGGCGGCATTACCAAACCAATTTAAAGCATTTATATTGTAATAATATATTCCAATACATCATTGTAATAATACATTATAAAACAGAAAATAGCCGGTGAGATGAACTACTCTGTTATTTTTGCCAGTGAGTGCACAATTGGTACTTAATTTAATTTAATCAGGGTTGGCAAAAAAGTTAAACGCTGCTTAGTTAATGCTAACCATTTACTGGAGGTGTGATTAAATGAGTACTCACTTCCATTTTAGTTGTAATGGCTTTCGATTAATTTTTTACTCCTATTTTCTTTTTTAGGAAGTATACGTATTTCACGCTAATGGACATTACTCGCTGTTCTTAACTAATCAATTGTATTGCTAATGGTCACGTTAACGATATTTATATAGGTACGTAAATATGTTTGGGTCAATACATGCATACTTACTAAAATCATTACTACATAAACTGTGCCACATTGTCACATTAGATTTTTAAAATTTAAACGAAAAGAAGTGTTGCATAAAAATTAAGCCTACTATTTTGACTCCAAAGGAGAAAAAGATAGACTGTAAAGAGGAAACCTACAAAGGAGAAAGAACGCAATGCTATCGCATATGAAGTTATATAAAGATAATGATTTCTTAAATAATAATCACGCACACATCATTATTATATATCAAACATGATTATTGAAGGTAATCAATCCTTTGCAGTTTTTGCTCATTCGGTTTCTTATTAAATTCCGAATATATTAATATGTACATGTCGTTACATATTCAGTTTGGGATATCGTCTAGGACATTAACTCTTAGTTTATCTCATATTTTTTGTATCAAACATGCAAATACGCGATGAATTGTTAAACGTTATTCAAAAGGTATAAGAGCTATTTTGCCGATGTAAAGGATTAAATCTTATCTAGTCGGAGATAAATATGTCTGTCAATATTGTTGGCAAGTTAATTAATAATGTAGCGTGGTCTGTTGATGTCTTCAGTAGCTATTGACCGGTCATTGAAACACAGATGATAAAAAAACTGAAACAAAAATCTGAATATAAAAAGGTCAGTAAAGACCTTGCAAGTAACTATCACAGGTACTCTAAAAACAGTAAATATCAAAACGCGAAAAAAAAAATTTTTTTTGCTTATTAGGTCTTAGGTTGATATTTTTTACTTCGTAATTAATACCTTAGAAATGCGTGGTTAAAATCTGTTGAGTTATTTGGCCAATAGTGTATAGGTTCTGACCTCAGGTCATAGATTGTCGATGATTGGAAGAACTGAATTCTTAGTATTTATTACTAATCTTATAATATTAATATGTAGAATGAATTGAAGGAGTCATGCCCTCCGTTTTTTTTAAGTGCAAATACGGTGCACTGAGTGGTACTGATATTGATATAGGGTATGATATCAAAATGTAATTGTGAGTTGCAAAATGCAGGCCTGTAGCACCTACTTAGTACCTATTCGCTCGATTCGCAAGCGCAAGGTGTTAACTAGTTTGGCAGCCCTTGAGCCGAGTCAAGGCCGAGAATTTAGCCTTTCTAGTAGAATTATTGTACTTATCAACGCGTCGTGAAAGCGCTACGCTAAAATATTCTGACCTTATTACTTTAACAATAGCGTAGTGATATTTTCGTTTAACGGCCAAGTTCCTTAAATAAGTAAAAATAGAATTGCACCATTTATGATGGACCGAGGATTTGAAACGCTTAGTAAAAGTGATATATCCTTGTCGTAAAAATGGCTGTCACATCGCATATTTAATCAGTTATTGTGTCCAAATTATATTACAGCCCCGGCATGACAGTGTTATATCACCATTATGATATTCATCATCATTATATCAGCCGAAGGATGTCAACTGGTGGACATAGCCTCCCCCAAGGAGTACCACAATGACCGGTCTTGCACCAGACGCATCCAGTGGACTTCCGCGAAAGGTCGCGAAACCAGGACCATCACCAGTCCACCTTGACTTGGAGCGACCAGGGCGTCAGTTGGGGAGGCCTACCACGCTGCGTCTTCCGGTACGCGGTCGCCACTCGAGAACTTTTCCGCACCAACGAAGACTGAAGTTGACTGATGATACTCGTATTATGTAGATCATAAACAGATTTTGTAGTTTGTTACTTTTGTTTATTGCCCGAATGTAAGATTTTCTGAATACTTAGTCAGAAGGTGATTTATGAACTGAATCTCTTCCAATTATTGATCGATTGAAACAGATGTACCTAGTCCAGTCATTCTATTTTCACTTTTATGGGAAAATATGGAAATTAAAAATAAATCGGAAAAATGACACTACAAAAATATAAATCTTTAATACTGATGATGATAAATCATCCAAAATTTTCTTTCTTCTATATTTAGGTATATATTTCCTTCCCGGTGGAAAGTTTGTAGGATTCTTAAAATAATCACCTTAGAATGTTTATAAAAAAAGCTAATATTGATTAATGCTATTCAAAATCGAAATGTTACAGGACTAAGATGCTGTTCGGCACCATAGAAAAAATCGAGAACTGAGTAGAACTATCGATGACATGTATAAATGGACCAGCCTATTTTTAATCGTGGTTGGATCCATAGTAAAATTTATTTCGGATGCCCGTCAGATATAGCCCTATAAGATACGTCAGTGCTTCCGATAAAAAGTTTGCTATCGCTAAGGCACACAACCGCGAACACCACCTGCTGCAACAGCCGAAGCTGTTCCCTCTCTGCCACACTGCTGAGGCAAGCGCCCCTCCACCCGTCGGCGTGCAGGGCGACACCACACACTTGCCGACCAAAGGACCTCCACGCCAGGAGAGAGTGTAAGAATTGCGTTTGACCCTGGTCTAACCTGATGAAAAGTTAAGACAAGGTCTAAGATGGAATACGCTCACCCAAAAGATGCCTGTTCACCCTTACCCTGATACCTAATAAAATAAAACTTTTTGAAATTGGCCTGTGTTCGACCAAAGATAGAGAGGACATATCTACTCAGTGCGCACTGAGTAAGTGAACATAATGACTTGGTATTTCTAAATTACATTTGAGTATCGATATCGATGTATTAAGGAGGAATTCATGAAATGTTGTTGAAATTTTTACGATTTAATCACACTAACAGAATGTTAATTATAATGAAAACAATGTTCGATCAGATCAAACAATCAAGCGTGATCAACAAATATGCGAGCGTGCTCGCATATTTTCTAGATAAGGCAAATATTTGTTCAAATGATCGAGATATGGGGAGCGGAAATGTTGCATGGACGGTTTCTATAAACAACTTTTATACTCACAATTTGTCAGCCGATGCGAATTTCATGTTAAGTCCGATCAACTAGAAAGTTGACCTCATATTGTTGAAGTGTCCCGTCCGCAGGCGGGATGGGAAACTGATATTACAATGACATGAAAATATACGTACTGTAGGTCTGATAGTCAAATAAGCAACTTTTTAGTGACGCCAGCATAAATAGCATTTCAATTTTGTTGCTATTTATTTCAAAATCTTTTAAGTAAATATCAAGAATAAAATGTGTTATTTTACGAGTATTTTCGTAACTTTTGTCTCTTTTGTCTTGGTAATGTAAAAATGACTTATTTTTACTTTTTTTTTTAATACTGTATTTTAGGTTAATTTATCCTTTATAGTTATTTTACTTTATCACTCAAGCACCTGGATACCAGCGGGCCTATGATGGTTGCGATTTTATCACTTATCGTCGTGGATAAGACGGCCGTCACTCTCGCACTCGCATACTTGTCAGAACGTGACGAATGTCTTATCCACGACGATAAGTGATAAAATCGCAACCATCATAGGCCCGCAGCTTGGGACTTTTGGCTCGCTTCAGAGACGTGATGTACGAATCCTGATGGACAATCCCAAACTCACGAGCGATATTTCAGGAGAAACTTTACCTTCTTGTGCGTGTTCTGTCGCTTGTAGTTATAATGGGATGTGCTCCGAAGAACTGTTCGACATGATGCCCACAGCCACTTTCTACCATCGCACCGCTCGCCGTCGGCATTCATCCTCACACCTTAGAACATAAATGGTAGCGTGCGGCACGGTTTCTGAGGAATTTCCTCCCTCGGACGCTTCGGTTGTGGAAAGGTTTTCCCGAGGGAGTCTGTACTTCCTTATGGGGTTCTTCAAGAAAGGAGTGTGTAAATGTTTAAAGGAACGGCAACGCGCATGTGACACTCCTGGAGTTGCGGGCGTCCATAGGTGACCGCTTACCATCAGGCGAGCTGGGTCGTATGCTTGTTTCCCATCGACGGGGTATAAAAAAGTCTACTTTAGAGCTTTTACTTTCAAAGCACTTGTTGAAATGAAACTTGAGGTACAAGACAGTCGTAATCATCTTCACGTCCAGGGTGGAGTGGAACGAGAGCAAATATGTGCAGCAAAAAGCTTCGTACAATGTAGAATCCTCACAGCAAGTGTATAGTCCTCTTTCGTTGGTGTATTAACCATTCGGATTATCGTGAACAAGCGGTCAATTTACATTCCTGGCCAGTTAGTGAATTGCGTGACCGAGCGCTGTGTCTTGGCTTTCTACAGGTGACACAAATTACTTCCATTACTCGCTTAGCGATGTCTCCCGAGCCCTGACGGGATGCGTTAATGTCTGTATTGTGGCACGGGAAACGGTTAACATTTTCTCCCTTGTGCGTAATGCAAGGTCGATCAGAGAATTAATTACTTTCCGCATTTCAATCTATTGTCTATACTGTATTTATTTTCGTGTCACTACACTACAGCTGACTGGCAAGGCACGTAACATTTCGAAAGTCGGGGGCTCGAACCCCGGTTCGTGCTACTGGGTTTTTGGAAAAAGTTACGCACGAAAAATCTTTTTCAATCCCCTCTTCCTGGCCATTACTATTGTGGTTTAGTTTTTCACATGGCTTGGAAGGTGTGATGGCAGTCGCTTTCGTAAAACTAAAATGCCAGTGGATTCTCGGCTTCAGAATACAGCTAGGAAGGTGCCAACAGGGAGGATGATGATAGAATAGAATAGGCAAAAAACAACAAAACATGGTCAGAAACTAAAAACTCTTGTACCACGAAACGGTTCCTTCTCAGCATGGTGCTGGCGTGATGGCCAGCCCTAATCAAAGTATTTCATTGGTAATCTGATATGAAAAGATGAAGAGGTCAGAAGCTTGCTCTGCGTGCGACGTGAAAACGTGTCATATTCAGACATATCAAATTGGTATGCTAGACGTAAGTGTCAATTGATCCTGATGCAATGTGGTACACGTACTCGTATTACCCTTAAGTTGCATGTTCTGCATCTTAGTTGTTAATTTTAATGCTATGTACCTATACATTGTGTGTACTGAATAAAGTTTTTACCTGTATTAATCTTTTTTTTTTATTCGCTAGGTTACGTCAGAAACGCTTCAGTATGGTGATGTCTCAGCATCTTTCATCCCCGGCTACTTAGTTTAAACTTAAGAGTAACGTTAAAGTAAATTTATCCAATTAAAAGTTATTCCCGGGGTTAGTACGATCGAATATAATTGAAATGAATGTAACTTCCATGGTATTCGAAAAAAAACGGATTCCAAGAGCATAGAACTATCCAACTGTGTTGTTGGTTATAAGCAGAATGATAAAAGCTCGATGTTCCCGTGGTATCGAATACATTAGTCGGTGGTCGGCGTGGTGAAGTAGCGGGAAAAGCTGCCCATTATCGGTGCGCCTCTCGTGACATCGCTGACAACATGCTGAGGCTGATTGACGTGTCGAATACTGTCTTACTGGGGTGGGATTACATTTGAATTCATTGATAGAAGGGCCTCTATGATATTGCTTTTGTTTTATGTCTCCATTAATTGTAATATATATATATATATATATTTCAAGATAACTGTTGGTTGGAATCATAAAACTCATATTCATACTTAAAAAAATATATTAGATGAATGGTGGTTATATTATCTACACTCAGGAGTAAATAAACGGGTCAGTTTCTATGCAAGTTCGATACAAACAGTGTACCTATTTCATTAGCTCTTGATCATAGATATCAATCTTAGGTTTTGATTAGTGTAAATATATGTAAAAAAAAATCTCTCTCTTTACAAACATACCCCATCCTGCCGGTACCTACTATAATACGCTCATACTAACTCATAACTATTATGTTAATTAGCACTTACATAAATGACATAAATATATGAATAGACTAGGTACTTATTACATACAGGTGTAAAGAATGTCTCATAAACAAATTATGTTATTTCAATAATGACACAAAAAAATACTGAGTTTTGTAGAACCGTGCACGCATACAAGTAAATGCAGGGTGCTTCAGGAGACGTAATCAGGAATCACGTTTTATAAATGCCCTGCCTACCGACGGGAAGTCTAACTGGTAAACTAGACCAAATTCGTTTTTTTGTCAGAATATATATGAATAGGCAAACTAAACACCTCTTGCCCTCCGCCGCTCTAATCAGCAGGTATAATCTTTTTGTGTGCGTGAGGTGGTATAGGTTATTTTTAATTTTAATGAAATAGTGTAGTTCACGCGTTTTTACCTGTTTAAATGCATAGTTTTCAACAACGCACGTGAACCCAATAATCAGCATATTTTTTTTTAAAAGTTGGTAAAATATGTGTGCAATTGTGCATATATAGATAAACTGCCAAGTAAATAGTTTACAAGAATCCAAACAGATGTCTCTTTGGATCCACTTGGAATAAAAGTTGAGCGTGCCATGTAGCTATTATCAGAGATAAGTAATAAATTTAAAATATATATTACCTTAATGCAGCAACGAGTCCTTTTGCGACTATTACAACCCTTAATAAACATTAAATAATATCGTTTTATATCACCGGTTTCCAATACAGTAAGTAACATTTATCTGATCAGTGATCAGCTTGCCTTCAGAGCCTTTTCAAGTAAAGAAAATAGAATCGCAACATTGTAATACCTACCAAGTCTAGATGCTAATGGCAAACCAGTGGGAACATCATTAAAACTAATATACATACGTAAGTCTCGAAACAAATGCATTCTAAAATCAGTCTTATCGCCATTGGCTTTTTACCAGAATCGTATGATTTTTGTAAGAGAGTTACGTCTTTTACTATACAATTAATTGCGATATATTGAAAAGGGCGGACAACACAAATTGTTTAAGGCGCATGTAAACGTTGATTAAGTATAATCATTATTACTTGTCTAAATTTATAAGAATGAATGAATTTCTTAAGTATTTATGAAATTGTATAACACTGTTATTTGAATTGAATGGTGCTTTATAAAATATTTTATCGGGGAATCTCTAGTCAATGCCCGTGATATACAGGGTGTGTTTTTCTCAAAGAGTTTGTTACTACATTTGTATGTAAGTCAACGCAATAGGTAATAACAATTAAAACGTTTCAGGTGTCATTTTCATTTTGACACTTACATCACGAAAAGTATGTATTCTGTTACGCAACCCCAAGATGATTTCTGTTACGCAACTAACGACTCTTTGTAATTATACTTGCATACCCGTGAGGATAAAAAACATATTTTTCTTGTTATGACTATAATAAGTCCAATGCTAATGTTGTCAAAAGCATATTGTTATATTAACTCCTAGACAAAAAGTTGATTCAGTAAGTACCTAATACCAGCGCAGGCGCAGGTGCGCATGACCATAATTATATCAGTGGACAGCCATTGCTTATTCAAATAAACACTAATGCGGTATGAATAACAGTTTTGATTGGCAGTTACCGATTAATAGTAATTATACCCTAATCAACAAGGGCATTGTCTACACACACAAAACATTGACAATAATCCTTATATTCCCATGATGTATATTCATTATACTTATAATTATACCAGCTTGATAGCTACTAGATATGACAATATTATATTAGAAAAAAATATAAATACTAAGCCTTACATCAAACATATTTAAAAAAATACAAAGTCAACTACCTAGTTTATTGAACTATTTGATTGACAGTTGCTATAGATAATACTTATTACTAGCTTTTAATGAGTTGTGGCTGTCATCGGATTATACTGTCTGCGCAAAAAGTACACCCACTGCGCCTTAATGCCGTCAGTAGAAGAAGAGCGTAAGTCATAGAGATAGTCTATTGACTTACAAACATTTTTATAAACAGTGCGGGCATCATATTGAATGATTAGCGTAAAAACAAGGGACATATGACCGTAGGCCAATGGACTGATACAGTTCATTCATATCTATGTTACTATTGAACTTCATATTTATTTATTTTATTTTTTTACAAGTGTATAGTACAGTCAGCCTAGCGGCACCAACCTACCGCGTGCGGTGTGCGAGAATACTCTGAACGCGAACGTCAGCCAGGGTGAACTCTTCGAAGACCACTTTAATTGGCTAGGTACTAATTGAACGCTTCCGTGCTTTGGAAGGCAGTTAAATCGATGATATATATCTCAGCATGCAATTTAAAGCCTTATTTACACACGTACGAGAGTCATATCGTATGCGAGTGTTACAACATTGCATGGTTTGACAGATCAATTGAACTCATTATATGTACTACGGTAAGCGCAATGCTATGCATGAAACTCGCATGCGAGTTTCGTATGTACATATGTAGAGGCCTTACTGCTCTGATAATAGAATTGAATTCAGATATTTTCTGCAAGTTGTTCACTCAGATATATTTTAAAGCGACTGTGCATAATATCATACAGAACTGTGTTAATATATCCTAACTGGCAGCAGGCAATTGAAAAAAAAAAGTTTTTACGACCATATATTTTTTATCATACTATTTTCATATACTTTATTTACGTACTTTTTATCTGGTAAGAAAACTGAAAAGATTCAATTTATTTCTTATTATAAATAAATAAAATAACATCTAATCCTAATTTTAATCTTTCCTGTAAATATTAATGCATTTTTTTAGTATTATATATGTTCTGTATGTACTTTACTAATAAACTATTTTCTTTCTTTTTTTTAAATGTTTTACCGCTTTTAACAATCACCCTGTATACTAGTTTCCCTCACCTCAATGAGACAAACACAGCGCGGGTAATCAACAATGGGCATGAAATATCTGCTTTTTGTTCGTACATACAAGGGCAAGATGACCACTAATTAAGGAAACAGTGTGGCAGTGAAGGAATAAATTAAACGGAAGTTTAAGAAAAAATACATTATATCGCTTCTACCTATAGTTTTCGCAAGTACATAGTTATTATTTGTTATAATAGTACACGAAAAAAAAACAATCCATATGCATTATTGGGGAGGTAACAAAATAATTTTTAGTTTTGTCGATAATTTGTCCCTGAGTCCCGAGGTCCTGAGAGCACTATAATGCTCTTAGTAAGGCTATTTCTAATCTTTCATTTTCTATTTATATCTAATATTTTCTAGGGTTACAGGAATTTCTTTACAGATTTTATATTAACATTGCCTTCATACAAAAATTGCAAGTTATACTTTGTAACTATACTACATTTTTATATCTGCTTACTTAATTCTTATTCTATTTGGCTTAGCATACTATTAGGTAAAACTTCATGTTTATTGCGCAGAATATACATTTGTTTACCTTAGATTATGTTAACTGTTTGCGAATCTAAAAATCAACTGCACATTACCTATATCGTTATGTCCCTATTGTCTCCTTAGGGCCATATTTTCACCAAGATATCAGATATAAATTCCCGTATCTGCACAATTTGCCAACGTCTAACAAGCAAATTACAATGTACAATCCATATAAATTAGCAATTCAGACGACTGGCACAAGCGCACTATAATTTGCTTGCAAATACAAACTAATAACTATCATCCATTAGGAAACTAACGGAATATCTGGACCAAAGGTCGTCGCTAATTTGTGAAGCTGATTTAAAGCTGTGTCTAGGTAAGAAATGTTGTGTATTGGAGTCCCTTACTCTGGTATACAGCTCTTGTCATAGTTGGATGACAGTGAATGATTCTGTGTTGTAAAAGCGCGAACACATCAGCCAAATTTATTTCTAGTGATCTAGCCTGCAAAGTCTTAAATAATTCTGCCAGTAATGTGTTGTGTTTTATGCGGAAGTTCCATGAAACTGTGACGATAAAAACTGCGGCCTGTGTACGATGGTCGCAGTTTTTTGTCATATGCTGTAGATAAAATTTCTGTCAGGAACAGCGAGTGTATTACGTAATATGTCAATTTTACGTTAGGTCGATCTGTCATTTTTAGTGCGGAAAATGACATTTAGATTAATTTTACGCACGCTTCAAACCGTTATACGAGATTACTCGTACTTCTCTGTTCACGTGATACTTAGCATACTTCACTTTCTATCGTTGTCAAATAGAGCCAATAACTTGCGCATTTTCATTGGTTTCAAACTCCATCTGTGTCCAATCGATATAATAAGTTTTTAAATAGTTTCATAAAGTAACGAATTCTTGGAGTAAATATCTTATCTTTATTACGCTAAAAACGCTAAACCTGTACATTTATATCTAATTATATCGTTCTATTTATTTAATCGCATTATAGTTCAGCGTTGCTCTAGTGCTGGTGTTCTGCTTTGGAAGACTGAACAGCTGTGTTATTCACAACTCAACCCGTCTTGAATAGGCTAGATTAGCTTATTCCAAGCTTTGGGTCGCGAATATTGAATGGAGATTTTGGACAGTCCTGTATTCATACATAATTCCGCTAATTTGTTCACTGACACCCAAGAGGCGTGTCCAAAATTTGTTTATTTTTATTTTAGATGGGTTTTGGTATGTTAACATTGGGAACCACTGGGCTAGATGACTATTTTTAACGATTCCAATCGATCACCGTGTTTTATAGAGAATCAAATGTTCGTATATTATTAACTACTCATACAGGCAGAGCAAAACAAAAGACATAAATTAGAGTCAAACAACACAGCTAGAAACGCTCTATATTATTGTCACTTAAAAGTAACGTCACACCACACCGACCTTGGTGGCTGAAGTCACCTGAAGTGCTCAACTATGGATGATGAAAGGTCAAACTTATATTAGTTCACTTGAGACAAATTTCGGTAAGCGTTATGAATACCAGCCAACATTGCAATGTCTCGCGTGATCCCGTCGTCGCCATTAGCTACGCCAGCGATATTATAAACCAAGAACCTTCGCCTTTCATTACGCTTTCCAACATAAACGCCATATTGAAACGATAGCTTGATTACATATCTTATTTCAGTAAATATTCAAGATAATTTAAGTGAAGCTAGCGCCTATAAAGCTGCGACCAGACGGTACTGCATGATATAAGACAAAACGAGAAAAATAAGGCCATTCATTCATTTTCCTATCTCGCTTGTACTTATAGCTTAGGTACATCACGCAGCGGACTGTGAAAGTTTTGCAGGACTATGTGAAGTTCCTGAAACCGTTTCTAATGACAGGTTAATTGAGACAGATGGTAAACAACTTCAATGATAACATTTTGCTATTTAATAAGTATCGAGTAGAGCCACCAGTTTTATCGTTGGTCCAGACGCAACGAGATAAGTCCCAACAGTTCACTGTGGGAGTCGTCCCGGTCCCGGATGCGATGCACAGCAAAATCGGTGCCATATCACAGAATAAGTAATATAACAACAATGCTAGTTTTGATGCAGTTTTTGTCGTTGCGTCCACGCTCAGTCGATAAGGTGAATGTATCACTCAAAACTTGCTAATGTTACAACTCGATATGCGATGCTCGTCGCTAGCGGATGGAAACTGGGTGAAATCCCACGATTTTGGTCTTGGGTGCCACCCGTGCTAGGCTATGCCTTAGGTTTTTTGTCAATACTGATCATTATTACAAGTAAATGATGAATATTATTTTAAATATCATATATTGATTCTTTTCTCGAGGTACCAGTCTAAATATCAATTAAAGTTTGAAAACAGTAGCAAATGTGAAGTGAATAACATAAAAATACTAAAATATTTTTTAAATCGGTTTGCGTAGGATATTTGCTAATTTAAGGTTACAGAGTCCACTTATGTAGGTCAAGAAAAGAGTTGGAGAATTTAAAAACGCTTCCCTGAGGCACACCGTAATCCACGTTGGACAAGTCACTGGTGGGTTCATCCACACGGGCATATTGCTTTCTATTCAGGAGGTCACGAACTAAACCATTCTAGTGCAAGCCCGCTAATACCAAGGCGCTCGAGTTTAGATAGTAGCATCGGATCAGAAACTGTATCAAATGCCTTAGCAAGGTCCGGCAACGCGGTAGCACGCTACATGCAGCGCCTGGCGTACTCGGAGCCTAGTAAATTTGACTATTCGATCATTCCATTTGGGTGGTGATCTACAACGAGCTCGTCTACCAACGCCCATCAACATGATGTATTCGAGGGTATTAGGACGAGGCGCGATAAACTCGTATCCAAACATTTTTAACAAATTGTAGAGAGTCGCGTGTGTAAAATTATAATAATAAACAATTTCCTCCACTATTTTTATTTTTTCTTTTCTTTGGTTAGCCTTAAGATTTCGAAATCACCTTATTACCAGACCGTTAAACGCCATTAGGGACCTTCTAAGTTCTAAGGACTATTTTACAGGACTATTAAAAATGTTCAAATTGCTCATCTATTTAGGCTATTTCCTGTGTGAATTGACACGTATGTTATATTTTCTCTTCGGTACTATCTCATACGGACTTTTTAATTGCAGCTTAATATTATATTTATTTTTTGGATTTTACATTAAGAAATAATACTATCGTTTCAAACATCATTCCAAATAGATAAATTACAAGTTAAAAATTGTATTTTAATGCTTAAATTCTATTGCAACAAAAAAACTTTAATAAAAGCATCGTATCCATTAATTAGTTTATTGGAATTATCAATACGTTTGTCATAATTTGAGTTCAAAATATTTAAAAAATTGTTAGGGCTCTTAATGGCTTATATAATCTGTTTTCTTAAAAGGTCAAACCTTACATGCTTTTGGTCTTTTTTACTGGTTTTTAGAACTCCTGTGTAAAAAAGAGAAAAGCAAAAGAAAAGGAATCAACCGTTTATACCACGATACAGGAAACCTTTTATCTTAGTGTAGCCAATTTGTACTAAAATAGACTTATAGTTCATAATTACTTTGAGTGTTACATGAGTCGTTATACAAGGAATTATAATACAGGTTGTCAATAAAGTGTCTATCAAATAATAATGTTGGCTAACACTTAGCCGTATGTTGATTTGATTATTGTAATGGTCGGTTTGTGTCTTTTAATGTATTTTTGCAATTATCCTTTCAACATCGTAAAATCTACAAACAGTCTGCCTCAGTTAAAGGACATTCGGTATCAATTACAGCGTAATGGGGAATAATGTACAATGAATAGATATAGTCAGCAAGCATGATCTACACACAGTTACTTGGAACAAAATGCGTCTCAATGCGCTGTGTACTGATATTTTTGAGCATCACGCTTGCATATTAAGATTTATATTATGAGTTACGAGAATGAGGATTGGATCTTGAAGATTTTAACCGAACTATGGACCGAAAGATCTGATGGGTGTCTTATATAGACTGATGATGACGATGATGAATTCTCATATTTATCTGAAGCCCACTTAACGTCCAATCGTTCTAAGCATCAGCAGTCTTACGATACATTAACCCTGATTAAACAACTGACGCTTAGATTGGAATTTATACTTCATAAACTTGCACTTTCGCGGCCAAATTTATTGCGGTAGCAAAATTGCCGGTATCCCTTCTTTATTAGTTATTGATAAACGCAATTAATGTCCATAAAGGGCAGTAACCTTGCATATTCGGAACGTCTTATCTTCATATAACGTTTATGGAGCTTACGTTGTTTTAAGCATGGAAAGTAAGACACTCCAGGCGTTTACATAAATATCTCTTGTTATGGGTAGTCGAGACGTGTTGCTCTTTCTGATGTCGTGTGAGCAATTAATGTGTAGGTAATGTAACGTGTGTATAGTATGTAAAATAGATATAATTCCTCGGGACTTGAGGTTATAGATGAAATGAGTGGAATG
The DNA here is from genome assembly GCA_905163555.1 of Notocelia uddmanniana. NCBI lineage: Eukaryota > Metazoa > Arthropoda > Insecta > Lepidoptera > Tortricidae > Notocelia > Notocelia uddmanniana. The sequence continues at coordinate 8,629,539 of LR991061.1, read as the reverse complement.
AGAATTGATTCGGTATAGTCAAGTGCAAAAATATGTATCGCTTTTAATTTGCCGATATAAGAGCCATGAGATATATTTTTGAGTAAATTGTATGCAGAAACATTTTTTTACTTTACTCTACCTATTTATAATGTGTCACGATCATAAATACTCGTAAGCAGAACTAGGCAGGTGACGGAAGTAAAAATCTTGGTTTATTAAAGTTGAATACGACGTCCATCAATCAATCAGTACGTACAAATTCCATTTTGAACTTTTACTTCGAGTTCATAATGTCTGTTACTGTCTACATAGTTCTTCAGATTAGTCTACCCCATGTCTTGTTTTCACTCTGACCACTGCGCGATAAAACGCGAGCAAAATCGGAGGTGGCGCGTGGATGACGATTTCTTTATTCGTGGTAATAATAATAAATATTTTATTATTTTCGGGATGGCAACGACAAGAACCTGCCAGACTCATAAAAATGCCTTAATAGGCGCATAAAATTAGCAAAACCTGGACATAATTCGATAACTGTAATTTTCTTTTTCTATGATTTAAAGTATTGTTTGTTATACTTAAAATATAAAGAATTAAACATTTTAAGGCTGCGCGTCAATGTTAAAAAACAAAAAAAATTTTTTTTAACACATTTTGATTTCTTAAGTAAGCCATAATAAATAACTTTGTGAAAGTACCTGTATTATGATATGAAAACATATAATTTAATCAATTATCGTAAATATTTTTTGTTTAATATAAATAAATAATAAATTAATATTGGGGGACAATCTTACACGAATCGCCCTAGTCCCAAACTAAGCAAAGCTTGTACTATGGGTACTAGACGACGATATACATACTTATATAGATAAATACATACTTAAATACTCTGGACCCGGGTATGTCCTAAAATTACGACCAAGACCACCGGGGAATGGGCAGCAGCATTCCTTGAGTGCGGTGGAGCTACTGCGATCGCCAACCCGCATGCCAAGCGTGGCGATTATGGAATTTACCCCCCATGAAATTGGGGGAGGCCTATGTCCAGCAGTGGACGTCCTAGGGCTGATATGGTGGGATACTTAAATACATAGAAAACCACACCCATGACCCAAGAACAAAATCCATGCTAAATGCACAAATAATGCCCTGACCGGGATTCGAACCCGAGACCTCTAGCTTCGGAGGTAGTATTATACCAACTAGGCTAAACTATTTTTATTAGTACTATAAGAATCATATAAATATCCACGATAATTGATTAAATGATATTTTTTCTTATCATAATACAGGTACTTTTACAAAGTTGTTTATTATGGCTTGCTTAAGAAATCAAAATGTGTTAAGAATTTAGTATTTTTTTTAACATTGACGCGGAGCCTTAACATGTTTAATTCTTTTTATTTTAACTATAACTAACAATACTTTAAATCATAGAAAAAGAAAATTACAGTTATCGAATTATGTCCAGGTTTCGCTAATTTTATGCGCCTATAAAAATCGTGAGAACTTTTGCATCGGCGCATGTTTAATCTCTCGGTAATAAAAATGCTGGATCAATCTTCTCCGAGAATGGCTTGAGTCTGCCAGCCTAATCAAATTTGGTACACGCTCAATCATTAAAATGTAAGTGGGCCTGACATGTAGCGCGTCTGTGTGTGACAGTGACCACATCGGCAGGTCCAGAAGGCAAAAGAAGGAGACGTAGACCTGTAGCTAGTTGTGAAAACGAACTCAAAAAAACAGCCGGCCACAACTGGATTCAAGTAGGTGGCCCAATCTAAAGAGGACTGGCTATCTTTGGACCTCCGCCTTTACCTGCAAAAGGGTTCTTGCAGATAAATAAAAAATAGAATATATTCAACACACGATAAATAAATACCGGTATAAAATACTAAACAAAGAAAAAAAATACAACTAAATTTCAGAACCAAACTTATTTGTTAGGTATTACTAACAAAATTTATAATACTAACATTGATTTTTTTCTTTAGTATTCTACATCGTATTAAAAGGCTTTTTTATTTATTTAATGATTTGGTATCATATATTTTCAAGTGTCGGGAGGCTGTCAATACAAGTCTCAAGAAACACGTAAAGTTACCATTATTTACCATCTCGCTTTGCACGAGTTTCCGCCTTATAAAAGCCATTAATTGGCTGAGCAAGCACGTTTACATAAATATCGCTGTACACGGCTGCTGGAATTACAGAGCTCTTTCTTAACTCGATATTTAAATGAGCAATTCAATGAGTCTTGTTAATTCGGATGAAATTTCTTTACTCGCATTATATTTATATCATTTATGAGCTAGAGTGATTAGTAAAACTCCAAACATCAACTGTAGGTATTCAATATGTATACCAATTGGTACTCAGGGTCGAAAAAAGTCAGTTACTGCCGTTATAGTACGGCAGTAACTGACTTTTTTCGACCTACGCTACTGCGATCGCCAACCCGCATGCCAAGCGTGGCGATTATGGAATTTACCCCCCATGAAATTGGGGGAGGCCTATGTCCAGCAGTGGACGTCCTAGGGCTGATATGGTGGGATACTTAAATACATAGAAAACCACACCCATGACCCAAGAACAAAATCCATGCTAAATGCACAAATAATGCCCTGACCGGGATTCGAACCCGAGACCTCTAGCTTCGGAGGTAGTATTATACCAACTAGGCTAAACTATTTTTATTAGTACTATAAGAATCATATAAATATCCACGATAATTGATTAAATGATATTTTTTCTTATCATAATACAGGTACTTTTACAAAGTTGTTTATTATGGCTTGCTTAAGAAATCAAAATGTGTTAAGAATTTAGTATTTTTTTTAACATTGACGCGGAGCCTTAACATGTTTAATTCTTTTTATTTTAACTATAACTAACAATACTTTAAATCATAGAAAAAGAAAATTACAGTTATCGAATTATGTCCAGGTTTCGCTAATTTTATGCGCCTATAAAAATCGTGAGAACTTTTGCATCGGCGCATGTTTAATCTCTCGGTAATAAAAATGCTGGATCAATCTTCTCCGAGAATGGCTTGAGTCTGCCAGCCTAATCAAATTTGGTACACGCTCAATCATTAAAATGTAAGTGGGCCTGACATGTAGCGCGTCTGTGTGTGACAGTGACCACATCGGCAGGTCCAGAAGGCAAAAGAAGGAGACGTAGACCTGTAGCTAGTTGTGAAAACGAACTCAAAAAAACAGCCGGCCACAACTGGATTCAAGTAGGTGGCCCAATCTAAAGAGGACTGGCTATCTTTGGACCTCCGCCTTTACCTGCAAAAGGGTTCTTGCAGATAAATAAAAAATAGAATATATTCAACACACGATAAATAAATACCGGTATAAAATACTAAACAAAGAAAAAAAATACAACTAAATTTCAGAACCAAACTTATTTGTTAGGTATTACTAACAAAATTTATAATACTAACATTGATTTTTTTCTTTAGTATTCTACATCGTATTAAAAGGCTTTTTTATTTATTTAATGATTTGGTATCATATATTTTCAAGTGTCGGGAGGCTGTCAATACAAGTCTCAAGAAACACGTAAAGTTACCATTATTTACCATCTCGCTTTGCACGAGTTTCCGCCTTATAAAAGCCATTAATTGGCTGAGCAAGCACGTTTACATAAATATCGCTGTACACGGCTGCTGGAATTACAGAGCTCTTTCTTAACTCGATATTTAAATGAGCAATTCAATGAGTCTTATTAATTCGGATGAAATTTCTTTACTCGCATTATATTTATATCATTTATGAGCTAGAGTGATTAGTAAAACTCCAAACATCAACTGTAGGTATTCAATATGTATACCAATTGGTACTCAGGGTCGAAAAAAGTCAGTTACTGCCGTACTATAGGTGTGGCCTGTGTAATACAGGCAAAAAATTAAAAGGACGCTTCCTTAGAGCATCTGCAGTAACCTTTTGTGTCAATATTTAGACATTTGTTTAACTTTTCAATTCGGAAAAATATTTAATTGATCTAAAGTTATAACCTCTAATATAAATATAAAGTAATTGGTCTTGACACTACCATATTTATAGCACGGCATTCAATGCTGACTTGAAAGTAGTATTTAGTTATGACTGAATATTGTGGCATTTTTTATTCAAAAGGTAATTTTTGGGATTTTTTTAAACTTTATTTGTAAATTTTTAATGTTTTTACAATACACAAAGAGTTGTTAATATCACTCCAAAAGATAGACGTAAACTATATTTCCATAAAAAATACATAAAAATCTTGTTTCTAATAAAACCTCTTAGTAATAATTACTTGAGATCTAAATAGTTAACTGTTTATGTTTTGTCCGAACCAATTGTCGCCCCGATTTTGTATTAATTTTTAATTTAGTTGTGTTCCTCTGTTTATTTGTATTTTTTGTGACAGTTAATCATTTCTTTTTGCTATTACCTGTTTATTATACAAATACTGGTATTTAATAGTTAATATTGACATTAAAAAAGGTGTTTAGTGTTTTTCCATATTTGATCTTCATCAGGAACAGATCAGTCCATTGCCCGTACATTGGATAAATAGTTTAGCAGTAATCAATATTGTGTTAAAATACATTAAATTTTAATTATTTATTAGATACAGGGAATAACTACATAGAAAAAATACCTTGAGCGCGCACGCAGCCCTAAACCTAGACGGGAATAGAACCCACAGGAAAGGGCAGAATTATATTTTTTCAAAAATATTCGATCAATTTCTCGTTTTATCCTAATATATCATACAGGATGGAAAAATCTAATGACACATGGATGGCAAATACCTTAAATGTAGGAAATATCACATTGGTGTGAAGAAGACTCCTTTATTTTTAAAAATAATAAATACTGCATTTATGGATTTATGAAACATCGCTTGTCTAGTACGGGTGAGTAAAATCAAAAGGTAATTGTTAGTTTTCATGGCCTTCCGTTATTTTGGTTGTGTTTGTTATTTAGAGCAAAACGAACCTTATCAGTAATCCTTTCTATCTGCATTTTAAAATACGGCATGTTATATTTTGTTGCATTTGTCTGGTTAAAGTCCGGACTAAGACAAACGATTTTTCATAAATCCATAAATGCAGTTGTTAAAAATAAAGGAAAGTCTCCTTTACACAGAATGTACTAATTCCAATATTTAAGGTAGTTGCCATCCATCATTCCACCCTGTATAATCCCTGAAAAATATTCTCCATACGCGTACTTTCCTACAGGACTGTAGTCGGGTCCTAGATTATGATGTAGAAACAAGAACGATTGATTTTAAATGATATTAGTGATTGTATACGAATGGTTGTTTCTCTGATTATATCCGGAAAAGGATTACTAAAATAATTCCAAAATTGGGTATATCTCCCTCCAAATTATCAAAACACTTTTGTCTCACTACCATTAGCTATATTGTATCTGCACTGGAGGATCTGTAAGTAAGGCTGCATTCGTATTTATTCAAGCAAATGGTTGGCCGAGTACCAAGTCGGTGTAGAGATAGCGCACTTACAGTTCCCGAGAGATATAGCAAGAATGTCGAGTGATAGCCTTGAAGTAAGGCTGAGGTTACGGAAGCACTATTATTGTTTAAAAAACTATTCAATCGTTTGTGCAACTCGTTGAAGCGCTAAATAGATGGTCAGTGGCGTTCATTCGCGGTGACTATACTTTATTGGAGTAAAACGCGCCCTAGTGTCCCTTATCTCAACAAATCTTCATGGATACCTGATCTATTAGATTTATATCAAGGCTTTTCGCTCCTCAGATGCAATGTGAAAGGATGAAAAACTGAGTAACACACATTCAAATGAACGAGGATTGTTATTATTTATTCCCAACTGGATCTTAGCTGTGGCTTCTCCTATCCTGTGAAAATTATGGTTTGTCAATATTTCCCGATACTTGCGGAGTTTAGAGATTATACACAAGTTAAGAAGAACTATACCTAACTATTTCCTGTGACCTACACGCAAAGAAGGATCACGATTTTGGACTAAAAAATATTGGTGCCCTATGACTTGAAAGTACTTTTTCTGCGTTAAACATTGGATTAAAATGTTATATTTGTATGTAATTTTTTAAAAGTATCTTATCTTTTCTTATTTATATGAGGGCCCTTACGGATGCACTTTGACCCAATGGGATATTTTGTGCAATAGCGCCCTCCTTTATACCTACTCTAAGCTGCTCTCCAACATTTCCACAAACCGGATGATGGAGCTCAGCGGGAGTACTCATTCATTCTTTGTCTGGCAAGGGCGTGACATTCACACAGCAAGTGTTCCATTGTCTCGTCATCCTCCACACACATCCTACAATCTATGTTGTTTGATAGTCCTATCTTGGCCAAGAGAATTGTACAGTAACTTCTTTACTGTATATTTATAGTAAAAAAACAGTTCAATCCTGTTTTATTTTAAAAGCATAATTTTGATACAAAAACCGAATGAAAGTCGTAATTTTTTGGCTGTCCCACGTCTACTTTGCAAACTATGGAGCGAGATATTCATATAGCTGTCTTATTTTAGCCCCGGATATGGCTGTTGTGTGGAAAGCTCATATAATCCGAAATGTATTTTAAACCCTATTCTCTAGCGCTAAAGTAAAAAATATGATAAAATCGCAATTTATATCGTCTTTCAAAAACGACGAAGTGGAAAGTTCCACCACGCAATGGCGTTTTTACCGTGATTGACAATAAAAACTACCAAAAAGGGCTGCGTCTTTAAAAACTGGCAACGTTATGATCATATTATTATCCGTTGCGTAAAAGTTTTAAAATTAGATCCGTTCGAAAAATGCAATGTGTTCCATGTAGGTATCCAATTACAAAATTACAAATCAACTTGTTGCATAGATGAATGGAACAATGGGAACATCGTTCATTATGTAAATCTAATTCCAGATTTCACTTTATTAGTTGTAGCAAATCAAATGCAACGTGGTAATTTTCGATCAAAGAGATTTACCTCAGAACATTAAATTGTTCTGTGGATTTTACGAAATAGGCTACATATCCGCTTGTCACGAGCCGCTGTACAACGTAGTGAAAAAGGGCCAGCAATGCTGTTATCCAGTAAGTACATTCAATAAGGGTAGCACAGAAGCTTCAGGAATGTTATTAGTTTGGCCGCGTCCTATCCGCGGTGGCTTGTAGCGAATAATACCTAGCTGAATAAATCCAGGCCGCCGGCTAAATCAACTTGCTTTATCGCCACAATGCTATGCTTGACAAGGGCTGCGGTACTTTCTCCTTAATTAAACCGTTGGAAAAACTTGGTTTGTGACAACATTTTACATTTCTGGAATTTTTGGAAGTTACGATTCAGATTTGTTTTTATTTGTAAACTTGCATACAATGTTCTCAGCTCATAATCGGTCTCTTCAGCCTTAGCAAAATACCTAGCTGATTCCAGTGCAGACTCAGAAGAAGTCCTGGGTCCCATTTTTGTGTGTTGACATTTTGTAATAATTACTAAATGTCTTGATTCCAGCGTTCTGTCATACGAGTGAGCGGGATATCAACAACTACACTGATATTAAAACTGAATTGTTAACCAAATTGAAAAAAAAATATTTTTTGAGAAATATAGACCCTAATATTTATAGCATTAGTTGGTGTCAGGGGCCCATTATAAAAATTGAAAATACTCAACCACAGCGCAACAAAGTATAAATAAACTTGCTCACGTAATTGATTACGCACCTAAGAGTTATCCTCTTCTAAATACCACCCGGCTCGACTAATCAGCACGATGCTGTATATCGGCTTCCATTTTGTTCATGCGCAATCAGCATTATGCTAATGGTGCAGCATTAGCTTTAGCACTGATTAGCTTTAACACTACAACTAATAATACAATACACAAAAAGTCTTAAGTGCTGTGTTACTGCTGTATAAATACGTCTTTTGGTTAGAAGAGGCGCCCCAGTATAGAATACTTGAGATAAATTGTGACAAACTGCGGAAGATAATTTTAAAGTGGCAACTAAAGCGCTTGAAGAAGATTGGTTGCACTTACATTGTAGTTCGATTTTGATTTAAGAGTGTGAAATAGAAAAGGTTAAAAGCCTAAGAGAATATTTGAACCTAGTTAAAATTAATTTTACTTGCTAATATAGCGGTAGTAGCTAACTGTAGAATAAGCAAATAATACTTGCGGAATTTTTTGAAAATTCTAATTATGTAGTTATTGTGAATCATCGATATATCCAACTTGAAATTCAATTCAATATTTAATCATGACTTAGAGCGTTCGTGGCCCAGCGGCACAGAATAAGTAATAGTAACCACCAGCGGTGCCCGCGTGCCGCGTGCGGTATGCGAGGTTAAGCAATGTCGGGCGGGGTCAGTCTTTGGATGGGTGACCACTGTAAGTGGTTACTAACTGAGCGCTCCCGTGCTTTGGAAGGCACGTTAAGCCGTTGATCGCGGTTGCTGTCTATGATAGCAGTCGTTAAGCCAAGTTAGAGGCCTCCGGGCGGCTTGAGAACTTCTAACAATCAAGTTGCCCACTCACTTGACAAGCCTAATCCCAATAAGGTCTAGTTTCCCCCTTGGGTTGGAAGGTCAGATGGCAGTCACTTCCGTAAAAACTAATGCCTATGCTAATTCTTGGGATTAGGTGTAGCGGACCCCAGGCATACTTTAGGGTGCAAATGTACTGGGAATACGCTAGGAGGACGATGATTTAATCACGACTTAAGTAAAAAAAAAATTGCCACTTGTAATAATGATAATGATATTCTTAAAGCGTGAATAGAAAAGTTAGTCAATGAATATAAAGGTGCAAACACTAATTTTCCTCCTTTTTTTAAATCAATAACATTGCCAAAACCTAAAGAGTGAATGTTTGCACACTTGACTAGAACTGTTAACAAACCATACAAACATGCAAACATAGCGTTAAGCTAACTCCACGAGAGCTCGAACCAACACTTCATCGGTAAAACAATTCAAATAGTGTTAGTGCTTAGTTTATACACACACGTACATATACCTCGTGTGTTCACAAGTTTTGAGACGGCTACATACTCGTTTTTATTATTATTTTGTTTTGTCTTATAAATATTTTGTTAATTTTACCTGACAATAGTTTCATTGCGTGGGCTACACCTAGATAATGACCCCGCGTGACACGATAATTTTCCTCAGGGATTCTCTTGCTTCTCTTCCCGTGGCTCATTTGTGAGTAACTATTTTTGAGTAGTATTTACGGCGGGTTTTTCGCTCTAAATTGTGTGTTCATAAAAGGTAATTTTGTTCAAAAAGACTAATCAGGAGTATTTAGAGCCAGGCTCGAAGAAAGTTACTACTATTGACTGATAAAAGACATTAATTTCTCTTTTAGCAGTTTTCGTATGCAATTTCATTTTGTTGTGGTGTTCTCTAAAACTTTGTCAAAAAAACAATTATTTTGACAAATAAACGTGTCAAATAAGCTTTAACAAGTAATTTCAATAGTCCATCTGGTAAATTGACAATTTTAAAGCATAATGTGAGCATCTAGTATTCAAAATTGAACGAAAAGGCTACCTCGTACGTAATAATCGACCGTATCGTGAACCTCGCAGGGTGATAAGGTTGCAGTACGTTCTGTGCAATAGTTGGAACATCTATCGACATTTTGATGTATAATTTGTCGTTCCGCTGCCTTTCTTTCTTTCTTTCTACCATAGACATTAACTTGTCAGTGAAAAAGGAGTTTTTCGTTTCGTGCCGGCACCTAAGAGAGACTACCGCATTTAAAGGCTTAAATCGAAAACACTGAAAGCCAATTTAAATAACCTCTACTTACTTTTATCAGCAGTACAGTGATTCAATGAAAATAATGAACTTGACAGAAATATTTTCTGTAATTGATTTATTTAAAACAATATTCGTCTCAAAACTTATAAACACACGAGGTAGTACAGGCCAGCCAATAATATATCAACTTACGCGGTATTTTGGAGAATTCCGCTACAACTTAAAACTTTTAAGGCGAAGGGGTGGGCAAGCTCTTTCCATACAAACTTTGTACAAGTTTTTCTTCGTTTGTGTTTGCATACTAGTTACTATTTTTGGTCCATATGCTTATTTTTTTGTTAGCTATGTCTTGATGTTTTTCTTTTTTAATTTTAATTAATTTTGAAATTTTTTTTTAATAACGCAAAATTTCAACATCAAGTTCTGCGTATATCCAATATGTACCAATAAAAAATAAAATTAAATGCTGAAGTTCCAAAACTGACGCAAAAAACTTGCACAACCTTTGTATGGAGAATGGCTTGCTCTACCCTGCGCCTTAAGTAGCTACATCAGTTGAAAAAGCAAAATATTATAAATTCATTAACAGTTATAAAATATCTAAAACGGTTTATTTAATAGTTGTTTATCATTAAATTTACTACCAACCCCGCTAAAAATAAATATACTTACCTACGACTTGTATTTATTTTATAAACATATTTTTTCTGGGTTTTTGTTTTGCGGATATATTTGAAATTTCATAATTCAAGCCAATTAGAAAGAGTGGGCATTCAATTGAAACTACGAGTAAGTATCTTTGGTAGTTGTTGCAGTGATATACTAAAAACTTGAATGTGATATATTATTGCCGGTACTATACCTACAGGTGGAGGTACAGGCAGGTGAAAATATTTGTATCGAATTAAACCTCTCACAGATATGTACCGAAACACTAACTAATGCGATGGGACGTATTTTTAGTCTGTTGAACGCAGTCATTTTTGCATTGCTGGAGTTGCATGGAACGAGCTTCCCCGCACGATGCATTGAGAGCAACATTTTTACCTACAAAGTGACGTCCATAGAACTAGTTTAGCTCCAGTCTAATTTTATTGAAGAAAGCCATATTTCTCTCTTTGGCTTACATCGAGCGCACGCCACGCTATGAAGATTTGTAAAAACAAAGTATTAACTCGATTATAAATGTATCTTGTGATATGTTACTCGATGTTATCTGCCTGTTTTCACCATTATAATTAAAGGTGATATAAATCAACTTCCATCTTCCATGTGAGCAGAAAGCATGACATTTAGTTTTAATCCTACTATGTATAAATGTGGTACTGTCAGTAGCGTAAACAGTTAACAATGTTACTGTTAGTTTTATGAATATATTTTATGTAACGTAAAGAAAACAGTTTATTAATACATACTGCAGAATTCGACATACAAATAGCGGACCTGAAAGAGCTTGTGTTGCCCTATAACAGCGACACCTACCGAGACCAATTGGGAATCTAAGCCATCTATTAGTAGACACCCGCTCAAATATACACATATTGAAAAAAACATTTAAATCGGTTCATTAAGGACATTTACAAGTAATATGTATACATAAAAATTATAAATAATTCATATACATCAATGTATACATATTAAAAAAACTAATTCTTTATCAAAAATACTAACTTGCACTCTAAATTGCACACCAAAAAAACTAATCGCACATCAAAACTCAGTTTAGTTTTTTGGTGTGCAAATCAGCATTTTTATGTTGATAGGTCTTTTTTTATGTGCCTTTACTCGTAATTACTAGCCATATATAAATGACATCGGACGTAGGTATGTCTAACAAATGGGACTGTTAGTGTAAGATGACCACTTTGGCTTAGTTGGTAGTGACCCTGCCTACGAAGCCGGAGGTCCCGGGTTCGAATTCCGGTCAGGGCATTATTTGTGTATGTTTAGCACGAATATTTGGAAGTATTTACGCAAACGGGAACCAACCCCACTAATAATTATTTTGAAAATCGAACCTTAATTGTAAAACAATGTAGTAAACATTTGAATGAAGATTTGGTGTGGCTTGCTTCCCGTCTGCAAAAGTACGTCCTTTAGTTGCCGAGTCTTGGATGTTTTCTATGTATTTATCTATATTAATAGTATGTATAAGTATATCGTCGTCTAGTACCCATAGTACAAGCTTTGCTTAGTTTGGCACTAGGTAGATTTGTGTAAGATTGTCCTCCAATATTTATTACTATTATTTATTACTTATTAACTATATTTATATGCCGCCTTAGCACATCTGTATAACATGAACTAGATTAAAACAATTGTATCTAACATAATCAGATCATATTTTAATGCAAACATCACTAACTAGACCATTAATTTCGTAAGTAATTGGGAGGCAGGGAAAGTGAGACATACATATAAACATAATTCACTTAGCGCTAACACCGTATCTTTGCAATCTAACAGTACCAGTTCTCAGATCCAGGCTGTGACTATCCAATATGACATCTGCTGACGATTAATTTCACAAAACAAATAACACGATTACAATCTTAATTGGTATGAAGCGGCTACTGAGAGCACTTTGATTTGAATTCAGATAGACCAGCTAGGTGATAAAGTCGAATATTCGTACACGTATTGTAGTCGCTCATGTCTTTTTGGTTTCAAATGTAGAATTAGTCTCATTCACACCAGCCTGTAAGAAACTACATTGTATTAATTTTATTTATTGTTTCAGTTACGAGTGGCTAACTTGAGGTTAAGTTGAAGGAAAAAGGTTCCGTTGGTATACTGTGTAATGATTGGTATGATGATGATGATGACGGCCTGACCGATTTCGGCTTTAGTGACTGTGTAAACTAGAATGGGTATTAATAATTATCATTAATGGAGTGATATTTCCACGGTTCTTTCTTTTTTCTTTTTTTCTTCTTCCGGTTTTAGAGGAATTTTCTCCCTCGTACGCTCTGGTTGTGGAGTGAGCTCCCTGCCGAGGTTTTCCTGAGGGTCTACAGCAGGGGTTCCCAAAGTGGTCCAGGTAGACCCCCAGGGTCCACAGGAGACTCGACGGGGTAGACCCCGTTGGCGTGAAAAAAAAAGAGGGTTTTGGGAATATGGTAGAAATGTGGTGTAGGGGGTCTACCAGAACCAGTTAACTTTTGAAAGTGGTCTATGAGAAAAAAAAGTTTGGAAACACCTGGTCTACAGTATGGGGTTTTCAAGAAAGGTTTGTATAGATTTTTAAAGCGTCAGCAACGCGCATGTGACATCCCTAGAGTTGCTGGCGACTATAGGCTGCGGTGACCGCTTACCATCAGGGGTACGGCTATTTGCCACCGAAGTGGTATAAAAAACTATTTGGTGCGCTCTATTGAAAAACTTTGCCGTAAATACACAGCGGGCACAGAATAGTAAAATATCGGCCCAGTATATAGCCCCGCTGACGTAATAATTGACTTTGTGCTGGCCAATTGGTTGATAAATTCATGACCCATACAAACAGTCTCGCCCCCACTTTTTCTCGCCTTTTCTCATTTTGAAAGACAAAGCAATGAAGGTGGGTAAATCCCTATTTTCGCTAAAATTCCGTTAAATTTTGTTTGTCTTTAAGTGTCACTTCTTGCGTTCGTAAGAAAGGGACAAACACCTTTTAGTCAACACGGGTTTGATTAGTTTTATGACGCTAAGCAAGATGCAGTAAAGTGCACAGTTTAATTCCAAACTACAGTGTAGTCGTAAAAATTAAGGCCAATCGTCTTCATAAACACTACACTAAGTACCATAGAAAAATGAATTAGGATTGTATTGATCCTAGAAATGTTGAAGAAATATCCTTTTATATCCTACGCCATAAAAACTTAATCACCAGCGTTCACATTATTAAACGATTAAAAACATTCTTTAGTCGCGACATAAAAGGCTATGGATGAAGCAAATAATTTCTTAGAATTATAAATGTTCTTTAATGATTCCAGTTCTTTTATATCGTCGGTAAATCAATCGAATCATTAATTATAAACACATAAGCTCAGTGTGACATTCACTGACGGATTGTACGTGCCGAGAGCTGGTAAGTTTTAACTACGTATAATATTTGTGTATAGTTACTGAATACATAACTCACAAAAACGAAAAAAAAACCATAAGTATAGGCTTGTGTCAAAAAAATTTTGCCCGTCAGTTAGATTATCAAAAAATATCAAATACGTGGTTTTTCTTTTATCAATTAAACATATGATATCTATAGGGTGGGCCCTGTAACAGGAGTTAAACATAAACGGTCCACTATTGAGCCAGCCAGCAATTATGTACATATTTCCAAATGGTCCCATTTGAAAAAAAAGTTATTACGTAATTTTTTTCCTTCAAGAATAGCTTACGTGTATTTTTTAGTCTTCTGGAGGGTTGTTAGTTTTAAAAACAAAAACAAGAAATACCCGTTAAAACAAAAAATTCAAAAACTGTTATTACTCATAACTAGATACTACCTCAAACACCGCATTGACTGACGCACTATAATTTCGTGCTATCAAGATATATCACTTGGACGTCATAAATTTAGATCAAAATTTCCACGAATGAAAAAAAAATGGGACACAGGGAGTTACTGCGGATGCTCTAAGGAAGCGTCCATTTAAATATTTGCTCCGGTTACAGGGCCCACCCTGTATAGTGATGAAGATATAGCGAATAGCCCATTAAAGTTCCGCGTGACGTCACGAGCCTTCTACTCCCGAACTTTGACGCGCTTTATCTTTGTAATTTTTTGTTCAATTGACCCAATCCAATATTTTTTGATAATAAAACTGACGGACTATTTTTTTTACCCACTGAGTACAGAGGCCTTCTGGCTTCATCCATCCACATCAGCCCTAGGACGTCCACTGCTGGACATAGGCCTCCCCCAATTTCATGGCTCCCCCATTTTCAATGCCATAATCGCCACGCTTGGCATGCGGGTTGGCGATCGCAGTACGTCCATCTGGCTTCATATAATGACGTAATTTATCATCATCATCATCATCATCTCCCTGCCCTTATCCCGCTTATGCAGGGTCGGCACAACATGTTTTCTTCTTCCATTTCTCTCTATTATTCGTCACTTCAGCGCTTACTCCTTTCTTTCTTATATCCTCTCTCACACAATCCATCCATCGCTTTTTGGGCCTTCTAATCGCTCTTCGTCCTTCGACACTCAACCCTAACATTATTTTATCAATATTACATTCATCCCTCCTCATTACATGCCCATACTATGCTAACCTACTGCTCCTCATTTTCTCCGTAATCAGATATCCATTATCGATGAAGTAGGGACTTTTGCTTGAGAATAATTTGAAATGTGAATTTTTAGATGATTGGCGTCTTCCTGATTTGTAAGAGAAATGAGAAAATTATCAGCTGTCAGTGTCAACTGTCAGTTGGGTCAATAATGTTTTCTATACGCGTCTACATTTGAATGAGAGCTCTCTGACAGGAGCGGGATGCGCGGAATTGCGACGATACGATTGCAGTACCAAGGGGTCTACTCCGAAATTCGAAATCCGAACTTCGTATGGCGCCGTCCCTTTAACTCATACAGTGTATGACAGGTATGACCACCATATCAGCCCTAGGACGTCCACTGCTGGACATAGGCCTCCCCCAATTTCATGGGGGGTAAATGCCATAATCGCCACGCTTGGCATGCGGGTTGGCGATCGCAGGTATGACAGAAGAATGAAATTGACGGCACCCAGCGAATGAAAAAAACATAGAAGCACAACTAGCGTCGCAAAATGACACCATCAAACTTGTGTCCACTAAGGCGGGGCGTCAAAGTTGTGTCCAACGGCTGTCTAGTTTGAATATGGCGGCGCAACGTAACAGTTGTATTAAGTGAAATCTCAAAAATAAAAAAATATGCCTTTTTGTGCAGTGAAGTGGTGCGTTAATCACTCTAGAAAACATTAAAAAAAACCGGCCAAGAGCGTGTCGGGCCACGCTCAGTGTAGGGTTCCGTAGTTTTTGTAATTTTTTCAAAAACTATTCTACCTATCAAGTTCAAAATAATTTTCCTACAAAGTTTTTATAAAGTTCTACTTTTGAGATTTTTTTCATATTTTTAAAACTTATGGTTCAAAAGTTAGAGGGGGGGGGACATATTTTTTTTTACTTCTGGAGCGATTATTTCCGAAAATATTAACATTATCAAAAAATGATTTTAGTAAACCCCTATTTATTTTTAAATACCTATCTAACAATATATCACACGTTAGGGTTAAAATGAAAAAAAAAACACTCCCCACTTTACGTATAGGGGAGGTACCCTAATAAAATATTTTTTTCCACTTTTTATTTAACCACTTTGTCGGCGGAATTGATATACATATTAGTACCAAATTTCAGCTTTCTAGTGCTAACGGTCACTGAGATTATCCGCGGACGGACGGACAGACATGGCGAAACTATAAGGGTTCCTAGTTGACTACGGAACCCTAAAAAGATGGTATCACTGTTCATATGGCTGAGATACGCGTCATACTCGTGATCGGGTGCTGTTTGTGGAGTCCGGTCTGTTCATGCTTGCAAGGGCAAAGTAAATACCTTAATACTAGTGTTATTTTATTGTATGTAGATTGACGAGAGACATAATCCTGTTCTGGATTAGTTTTATTGTTATTGACGCTTAGAGACCTTATACATCTCTAACAATATTAAGTTTACTTATTTTAATTTTACCGCTTAGAGATCATTTACATCTCTAAGGACTTTGAAATAATTGTATTTAATCGTATTTGGACGCTCAGAGACCATATACATCTCTGAGATATTAAATTAATTTTATGTTGTTTATTCGGACAGATCGTATTCAATACGTCCTTAATATTTGTAAATTTATTTTTATTTAATTGTGAATCAGTATATTTTTTAAATCATTATTATTAAGTAAGATTGTCAGTTTTTTTTAATTGTATAAATTCACGCTTTGACTTGTAAAAGTGCCCTTGTGGCCTATTTGCAGAATAAATATTTGATTGATTTTGATTTTTTGATATGTAAGTAAAGCGGTAAACATATTTGTTTAATTTTTTTAGTCGGAACCGATTTTGTATAGGGATGGTGTTATGCCACCTTACATCATCAAAATAATGTTAATAGCTGAATGAAAAGGTACCTAAGATACATATTAAACATTTTAACTTGTTCAGATACATGCTTTCATGCACATAACTAATTTGTGTATGAAAGCATGTATCTCACAAATTAAAATGTTCGAAAAAGGTAAACTAATTCCATAATAAATAAATATTAGGGGACATTTAGTACAATTACAATTAGACTATTGATTCTAATTAGACTATATAACTATATGAGGGAAGCGAGAAATAAATATATTTTTTACAAAAAATAAAACCGAAATAAAAATAATAGAATAAGTGTGTAACTACGCTATACATACAATATATACAATTATAATCAACTTCTCAAAGAGTGGATTTAAAGACCCCAAACTCGGTATGATTGTGTTAACTTATTACAGAGTTCCTATGACCACTTTCCGTTCCATCATCAGATCAGCTCGATAATAATCATCATCATCATCATCATTTCAGCCGAATGACGTCCACTGCTGGACATAGGCCTCCCCCAAAGACTTCCACAATGACCGGTCGATAATAATATTATCATAATATTTTTTGTCACTGAATTTACATATATGCAGTAAGCTCGGTCCTCCATACAAACGTAGTTTAGCTCTCATTTTAAAATGCCATTCTAGAATAACATGAAACTTTGTATACACAATGGAATCCGGAATATCTAGGTCGGAAATTGGTTTCTGTTGCTTGCAATTATAATGGAGAAAAAATACAGCGATTATTAAGGTTTTCAAAAAGACGTAAAAAACTCAAAAACTAGCTGTATTTTTTTCTATTACAATTTCTTGCAACAGGAACTAATTTCCGACCTAGATATGGCGGCTCCCATTGTGTATACGTTTCATGTTATTTCAGCAAGGGGTTTAAAATGAGAACAAAACTACGTTTTTATGGAGAATCGAGTTCAGCCGAGCGTACTAACGTCAAATATTAGCTCATTCGGAAATCGAGAAGTGGGTCTAATTTAGCTTCTAAGATTTGACCCACACAAACAAAAAAGACATAAGTTACTGACACGTCACGTTAAATAAAAGCTTGTAAAAATGAGTTAATGTACGTATGTTAAATGTTGGCGTTGTCTGAATATACTGTAAAAGTTTCGATTACGAGTGGTTGCTGTTCTCTATGTCTAACCGTGTTTAGCAAGCTATAAATTATGTACATGGTCATCCAATATGCATGTATAAGTCTGGTACAGCTTAATTAGGGACTAGTTAGATTTTCGTAAGGTTATCCTATGATATTTTTAAAAATAAAATAAAGCTTAAAATCAAATTTAAATAATACGGCGGTTTTGCGTATGAAGATGACTTTTTGTTGCATGCAACCATCCACCCGCTAAGCGTTGTCGTTGTCACCGCCCTTTTGACACATAAAACGTCAGCGCTAGGATACCAAACACAGCCAGTCATTTTGAAATTTACCAATCACGTTTATTTGTTTTGGGTAATAGAAAATCGGCTGACATTTTTGGCAATTCTTATTGGTACAACACCGCGCGTGCGTATTACGAATAAATGCCCCGTTTCAAAGTGGACTTTTGTAGGAAGCTCGCGTTCTATGCTTTTTTCGTTCACTGACGGCACCATTCCAAATTTGGATTTCGAATTTCAGAGTAGACCCCCTCTAGGCAGTACAAAGTTCCGCGCAAATGTTATATAGGTAGGTACTAGCAGTGAATATCCCGTCCAGTGAGAAAATGTCGTCAAAAAACAAATACCACATACCGATCCCTCGTCGCCAAGTCAGGAAATCGCCTTACAAAGTCAGCCTTCGTCGGCCTGTTTAGCCCAGTTGTAGTGACACTGCCTACAAAGCTGGAGGTCCCGGGTTCGATTCCCGGTAAGGGCATTTGTTTCTGTGGTGAGCATAAACATTTGTTCCTGAGACTTGGGTAAGTTTTCTATGTACCTATATAAGTATATATATATATAACTATTCTACTCGTAGTACAATACAAGCTTAACACAAGCTTTATTAAGCTTACTGTTGGACTAGTTCGATTTGGGTAAAAATTGTCCCCTAATATAAAATAGTTATTTGTTCAACAAGAGAGCAAAGTAAATTTTTGCTGCGAGTGTTGATGTTGAGTCCCGAGCAAGCGAAAGATTCTATAATTCTCTCGCTACGTTCGTGATTCAAAATTAGAATCTTGAGCGTAGCGAGGGACTCAAAGACACGAGATGAAAATATCTTTGCTCTCGTGTGAAACATACAACTTTTCACCTCAGCGGCGAGAACATGTAACGCAAAGGAATAGTGATAAAGAGAATGAAGTTACTTAAAGTAACCTACGATATGAAAAATTAAAAAGTTCGTTTTTATCACGCTTGCAGCAAAATTGCATTTTGCTCAGTGGTTTCAAGCCGGAAAAGTTGTTTTCACGCTCGCAGCAAAATTGCATTTTGCTCACTGATTTCACGCACCAAACCGCCGTTTTCGAGCCGCTGAGGTGAAAAAGTCATTTTACTTTCATTGTTTTCTATAATAACCGTGTCGTGACATTTTTCACTCTTGTCAATTTATGTTTGAAGCGTTTTGCAACAAGAAACATGTAATCGATCACTTAATTATGCAATACACCGCATCCTTATAAAGTCATCACTGTCACACACTGTTATACGCAAAAGTTGACTTTTTTCATAAGCAGCCTTAAAGCCAGCAAGATAAGAGCTATAATCGTTTAACCGGATTATCGTGTTAATTCTTTCACGGTCCAGTAGCTACTGTTCCGGAGTCGTCGTCATTTAAATTTATGCAAAGTGATATTGCTAATTAACACGACTCTAGCCGTATTTAGGATTAGGTAGTACTGTGAACGCAACCTGTGGACACATTGGAGTACAAACGAATTAATCATTAGTATTCATACTAATACGTATACACAATGGCTCTATGTGCTGAGGTCACGCGTTTTTTTTTTCAATCCTATACATTTTTCAAAATCTCCTAATTATAATTATCGAAGCTTCTCTCGAAATTTTACAAGAATCGGTTGAGAAATTCGAGACATACGAAAGCATACTTGCCCACGCTGAAACGGAGACATTTCTGATTGCGAAATTAATTCTGCCTGTCTATGACCTGTCTGTTACCTCTTCACAAATAAACGGCTGAATAGATTTAAATTAAATTTAATATAAACATAGTTTGAGACCCCGAGAAGGACATAGGTTACTATTTATTCCAGATTCCGTATTATCCGGGAAATCATTCCATAAAAGGAGGGAGGGAGTTTGTGTGGAGGTACGGTATAAACGAGTTCCACACGGACATAGTCACGGGCAAAAGCTAATAGATAAGACATTAGTTGAATCGGAATTTCAACATTTTATATATAATTTAATTCCAATAATGCAGACCATTAGCTGATAATCTGTGTTACCATTTTTGTCAAAATACACTGCCTGTTTATGTAGCCTCAGCAAGTCAGTACAGTGACAATTAGTTTCTGTCAAAAAAAATTGGTACAAGCTTTTATTGCCGACTGTACTTTCGTTTCCACAGTCATCAAGTACTTATTGAGACGGTTCGAATGAGACCAAACACGACGGGTTTATCTTGTGTAGTTAAGGAGTTGCTATGGTCACCTTCTGTCTCCATCAGATCAGATCAGTGATACCATACTCGTAATATTTCATTGTCACCGATCTTACATAAATATGCCAAATTTCAGCTCAATCGGATACCAGCAAGTGGCTGAAAGAAGGAATGCAAATTTTGATGACAACTTACATACGTACAAAAGCTTGTAAAAATGCTATTCGTATGAGTTACACATTTAGGCTGACTATCTATCATCATCACTATCATCAGACATCACGGTTTTTACGCGACATGAACGGACTTCTAGGCAATATATTACGATTTACGACTAATATTGATCGCCACAGAAATTATAGCTCATGAGAAAATCACCATTATATGGTATTTATATTCAGACTATAACAATTTAGTAGTGTGAGTAATATTTTAGAAAGTTTCAATCAACATAAAATGTTATGGCTCGCCCTAGACATCATTGTACCTAAGTAGTTATTAATTGAATCCTGTAGGTATACAATAAATATGTATAATTATATAATAAAATTACACCACGTAGTCCGATTTCAATATGAATTCTTACCATCTTAAAACAGCATGGAAGCATTAGAGTTTTTTTTTCCATTTAAGATTTTTTTAGTACCGGACCAGAATAATATTGTGCTAATACTTATTACTTACGTTTTGTATGTAGACAGGAGTCAGGCAGCTATTGTCCCAAATACCTGAAATGGGAAAATACGAGTAAATCAACAAACGATTTTAAATTCACAAAAATAACTTGCAAAAAATACAGTAAGTAGTAAAGTAGACAAGACATGGAATTTAAATCCATTGAATGAGCATCTTTTTTAGAAAAAAAAGCGGCTAACATTATCATATCAGTATGTGTTTATACGCAACTATCATCGAATAAAAACGTTTTTTTCCATAGATCTTTTTCCGCCTGTTGTTACCATTTTTTTAGTCAGCTACTGTACAACTTATCACTAAGTGGTGCAATAAAGAATATTTATTATTATTATTATTCTTTATTCATTTTGTTTCTTAAATTAGGTTTTTACAATAATAAAAAGTAAAATATAAAACAATATTTACAAAACAAAAAATCATTATAAAAACCTAACTTAGGGTGCCGCCGGCAGCGAGGCAGGGCCTAAGCTACCGGTGGTTAGGGCGACAGAGAGAGGAACCTCCTGACTATTCGCGCCGTGTCCAGGAGTACCGCCTTCTGTATCTGACCCTTGACCCAGCCATCTAGCGAGAGTCTCTTAAGATGTTGGTCGAGACTCTTCGCAATTAGACCGTTCGCAGAGACGACTATCGGGACAATGATCGTCGAATCAACATCCCACATGGCGGTTATCTCGTGTGCCAGGTCTAGGTACTTGCTAGCCTTGTCCTTCTCGGCCTTCACGAGGTTCTCATCATGGGGGACGGTGATGTCGACGAGCACTGCCTGGCGCTTCAATCGATCTGTCAGCACGATATCAGGTTTGTTGGCTATAATAGTCCTGTCCGTGATGACAGATCGATCCCAATAGAGCGTTGCACGACCATTTTCGAGAACTGGCGCAGGTGTGTACTTATAGTACGGCACTTCGAAGTTCACAAGACCGTACAGAAGAGCAAGCTGCTGGTGAATAATCTTGGCTACCAAGTTATGTCTGTGCAAGTACTCGCCGTTAGCAAGATGACCACAACCGGAAGTGATATGCCTTAGTGACTCTCCGGGACGGCGGCATGCCCGACAAATGTCGACCGTACCGTCCTTCAGGATATATTTCCGGTAGTTGTTTGTCATGATAACTTCGTCCGCAATTGCACAGACAAAACCTTCGGTTTCCGCAAAGAGATCCCCGAAACGTAGCCAGTTCACCGACGCGAGCAGGTCTACGTCGGGTCCCGTAAGAGCCTTGTAGAACCGCCCATGTAGCTCCTTGCTCTTCCATACCGCCTTGCGGTCCTCGGTGCTTAGTACTTTAAGTTTGCGCCAGTTCCCGTTTGCCATGGAGAGCGGGGTGAAAGATGCGTCCACTGCCACTACGTCACGATGCATCTCGCATTTGCTATTTAGGAAATAATCCCTGAGACTACACACCTCGCGGTTATGGAGGTCTTTGGCATTTAAGAAGCCGCGACCGCCAAATTTCCGCGGGATGTACAGTCTCATAACAGACGAGCGTGGGTGTAGCATACGGTGCGCAGTGAGCAGTACACGCACCCTTCGATCCAAGAAATCGAGCTCAGTCTGGGTCCACCTTAATATGCCAAAGGAGTATGTGAGCAAGGGCATTACCCAGGCGTTGAAGGCGCGCACCCTATTGCCGCCCGACAAAAAACTGTTGAGTACTTTTGTCAGGCGACAGAAGAAGCGCTCCCTCACCGCCTGCTTGATGACCCCACCCTCGATACCCAAAGACTGTGACATACCAAGATATTTATAGGTTTCTGCTTCGGAGAGAGATCTGAGAGCCATTGTCTCAGAAATCTGTAAATTTGTGGAATTTACAACTTTCCCCCGCTGTACATGCATGACCGCACACTTATCGACACCAAATTCCATTTTGATGGCACTACTGAAGACCTCTGTGGTTTTCAGAAGCTCCAACAGGTCATGTTTATTTTGTGCAAATAGTTTAAGGTCGTCCATGTAGAGCAGATGAGAAATGACCTCACCCTCTCTCCGTAGCTGGCAACCTAGCCCTGAATCCCTCAGCAGGGTACTGAGCGGATTCAGCGCTAGGCAAAACCACAAAGGACTCAGACTATCACCTTGAAAAATACCACGCTCAATCCTAATAAAATCCTGCGCGCCAGAGAGGCCCTCTCCTCCCCCCGATTGACGAAGGACTGTGGTCCACTGCTCCATGCAGGCAGCTAAGAAGGATCTCAAAGCTGCATCAACTTTGTACAGCTCTAAGACCCTCCTCAGCCATGAATGAGGCACCGAATCATAAGCCTTCTTATAGTCAATCCAGGCGGCCGAGAGGGTCCCTTTGTTTCGCCGGACTCGTTGGCAAATGGTCATGTCTATGAGGAGGAGCTCTTTAGTACCACGTGACCCAACCCTACATCCATTTTGAGCGGGGGCCAGAATGTTGTTTGCAACAATGTGCGTGTTAATTTTTGCTCTCAAAATGGATGTAAGGAGCTTGTATAGCGTCGGCAAGCACGTGATGGGTCTGTAGTTCTTCGCTTCCGTGGTACTACCGGACTTGTAGAGCAAGGAAGTAACACCAGTTGTTAAGGGACGCGGCAGGGAACCGAGCTCGAGGGCTTGCTGGAACTGTGCTGCCAAACGTGCGTGTGAGCATCGAAACCACTTTAGCCAAAAGTTGTGCAATCCATCCGGACCCGGGCTTTTCCAGTTCGGAGCCGTACGGATGGCACAACTTACGTCTTCGGGGCTGATGGTAACAGACCCCATGGGTTCGATGGACTCACACTCACGCTTGACAACACCCATCCAGGCGCCCTCGGTGTGTTCAACAGGCACCGACCATATACTACGCCAAAAGCTAACCATGGCAGTAGCATCCGGTCGCTGTCCATCGCACACGTGATGGTCGGTTCCATCCCACTTCCGGTATACCTACCTTTACCTACCTTCCTTTATTATTATTATTCTTATTTACCCACGGAAAGATATCGGTAATTTAATACTTAATATTTCAAGTTATTGTGAGAGTTTTTTTTTTATATTTAATAATTAATATTCCTAACTCTCTGAGTCATGGTTTCTAAGGTCAGTCAGTGTCTCAGTGGTTGTCTGGAAGAGATCGCTTTTCAGCGATAAGACCGCCTATTGTTTACATCTGCGTATATCTCAATGGTGAGATATACGCAGATGGCGGTGGTGGTGGTTGCTACCTATATGTTTCTGATCTAAGTATTTGTATTTTTACTGAGGTGTGCATCTCGGTGTGTGAGGTCGGCATCCCTGGAGCGCGGTGGAGATACTGCGAACGCCAACCCGCATGCCAAGCGCAGGTAGCGATTATGGCAATTACCCCTCATGAAATTGGGGGAGGCCTATGTTCAGCAGTGGACGTCCTTCGGCTGATATGGTGGTGGTGCAATAAAATTAAAATAATTTTTAAGAAAAAAAAACCGACTTCAATGGGGGAGGCCGGTGAAAGATTATTATACTTAGATGGTGAATTCTTAGATTCCATACAATAAAATAAAAATGGCTATAAGTATGTTTATAATGGTAGAAGACTAAGTACCCTCAATTCCTCATGGAATCATGGAAAAACCTTGCTTGCTTGACAAACAAAACGAAGAGAACAAATCGCAAAACGTGAACTACGCGTTCTTGAAGAGTTCCGTTCTGATCATCATCAGCAGTTCCACTTCATCAAATGTCACATTTATGAATGAAAATGCTTGATTAGTTCATGAAAATACTAAAATCATTATTTGTGGGCTTTTCACATTTGAGGAGTTCCCTCGATTCCTAATGGATCCCATCATCAGAACTCAAGCATGACAAAAATCAATCGTGAAAATAGAACTTGCTTAACAAACACAGCTAGAAGGACAAATGGCCAAACGTGAACTTTTCGTCGTTGAAGAGTTCTGTTCTGATCATCATCAGCAGTTTCACTTCATCAAATGTCACATTTTTGTACGATAATGCTCGACTTGTTGATAAAAACACAAAAATCACTATATGTTTGCCTTTAAGATTTGAGGAGTTCCCTCAATTCCTCATGGATCCCATCATCAAAAATCGAGCATGACAAAAATTAATCGTGAAAATAGAACTTGCTTAACAAACACAGCATGGAGGATAAATCGCCAAACGTGAAATTTTCGTCGTTGAAGAGTTCTGTTCTGATCATCATCAGCAGTTCCACTTCATCAAATGTCACATTTTTGTTGATAAAAACACAAAAATCACTATATGTTTGCCTTTAAGATTTGAGGAGTTCCCTCAATTCCTCATGGATCCCATCATCAAAACTGCGTTTTGACAAAAACGGGACCAACTTGGATATACATACTTACAATCAAAAAAATAATTTACCAAATCGGTTAAGAAATGACGGAGTTATGGAGTAACAAACATTATAAAAAAAAAACATACAACCGAATTGATAACCTAATCTTTTGAAATCTTGAAGTCGGTTAAAAAGTTAAAATAGTTCATTCTTCAAATTAGGCATATTACATGCACCTATGAACGTCAATAAACTACCACCGGTTCGGAAAAATATACCTCTGCCACGAGAAGAACCGGCGTAAGAAACTCGGCGAGGTGTAATTTTTTCGCAGAACGCTGTCACTGCCAAACATCCCTATCCATGATGTAATCGTTTATCTTATAATACTTTATTCAGTACATGTAAATTCATTAGAGCGTATCCAAAAAAAGTTCCTTAAACACCTCAAATATAGATTCAATTCCTTTGTCTGTGACAATATCGAAAGTCTTCAGGTGCGAAGAGAAAAAAGGGATGTCACGTTTTTATTCAAATTGGTAAATAATTTAGTCGATTCCCAATATCTTGTAGATAAAGTGTCGTACCGTTGTCCTAGCTTCCGGACTCGGTCTACTGATTTATTTTCCATTCCATTTAGTCGTAAAAGATACGTTAAGAATAAATATTTAGCAAGAGCATGCAATATTTATAATAAAAAGTATTCACATTTAGATATGTTCCAATTAAACCATAACAAGTTTGTTTCTGAAATGAAAGCAATTGTTAAAACATAAGTCTAAATGTTTGTAAAATATTTAAACTGGAAAATGCGCTAGTGTACTCTAAGTAATTGTAATTAAATTTTGTTCTTTTTTCTTTTCTCCACATTATTATATATATTTTAAATTCTTTTTAAATTTTAACAAAATGTCATAGCTTTTGTTATTTGTGTTTGCTGCATCGTTTGTACTCAGAGCAAAAAAGTAATAACTCTTGGTGGTAACTGTTTTGGCCTATGTATAAACTAAGTTGTTTCCTATACATTTGTGTAATATACGCTGTTTGTTTCCCTTTACAATAAAAAAAAAAAAAAAATATGCTCTTGAAATAAGTGTTTGTTTTACTACAGATTTGAATTTTACGCAGAATTGCTAAGTTCAGTAATGTGTTTAGGAATTTTATTGTAGAATTTGATACAATTTCCCAAGAACGACTTTTCTAGTCTATAGAAGGTTATTTTGAGTTTCCCAGTATTTCTCGTGGCTATTGGTTTATCAGCGTTCGTTGGAAATTTGCACAAATTCTTCCTAACATACATTATTATTTCAAATATGTATAGGGACGGCAGGGACAGAATATCTATTTCTTTGAAAAATTCTCTTAATAAATCACGCGACCCCAAGTTATAAATTGCTCGGATAGCCCTTTTTTGCAAAATAAAAACAGTTTCAATATCTGCAGCTGATCCCTACAAGATAAGACCATAAGTAATTATACTATTAAAATAAGCAAAGTAAACTAACCGTGCCGTTGCCACATTGGTAAGCTGCCTTATTCTCCTGACTGCAAATGCAGCAATGCAATAAAGAGTATTTGTATTGTATTGTATTGTATTGTAAACGTCTCAGAGACGCTGGCCTAATGCTGCCCTCTTATTCACAAACCGATTCGTCCTCACATGTCACCTCACACCTCAACGGTTTTTATAAGGAAACTATCAAATGTCATTTGTCAAATTTTGACAGTTTCCATTTAAAAACGGGTGAGGTGAGAGGTGAGGACGAGTCGGTTTGTGAATAAGAGGCCAGGGGTGTTATTCACAAACCGACAAAATTTGACAAATGACATTTGACAGTTTCCATAGCACAGACAACAGGTAAAAACCGGTGAGGTGTGAGGTACCTACCCTGGACACTTTCAGTTTCAATCATAGCAATACAGTTATATATTAATTGTTTTAATTTTAACAATTGTCACACATAGGGTCGTATAGGTAAAACACTTAAGAAAATGATCTGTTGTATGTAATTGTAGCGTGTACGAATAGACATTACATATTTAAAATGTGCAACACAAACAAAACAAACGCCTATTCGAACACGTCACAACTACATTCAACGGGGGCCAATTCTCGGGTTCGATCGAGATGATCTCTATTCGAGATTCCATACAAGTGACTCTACCATTCTATACAATGTCACGATAGACATGCATCTCGATCGACCGAGAATTGGCCCCCGTGTCATTTTCTTAAGTTTTTCACCTATATAACCTCGTTTGTATTTTTTTTTGTCTGAGTCTGTTGTTATCCCTAATAAAATAAACACGCGTCCCGTTAGTTTTAAAATAAGTTACGCATGACATCGTAAGCAATTGGCCGGGCCATTACAACTACCTCGTACATCACAAGCCTCGTTACGAATCGGGGGGTCAACAAACGATGCACAGACTTATTAGGGTTCCTTCACACCTTACTTATTTTAAGAAATCTTAAAATAATTTATTTAAAATATTTCTTACTGAGGACCTGTCACCTCACAACTCACCCGTTTTTATATGGAAACTGTCGAATGTCATTTGTCAAATTTTGACACTTTCTATATAAAAATGGTTGTGTGAAGTGAGTACGAGGTCGGTTTGTGAATAACACCCCAGGGGTGACAGACCGAATCGTTTGTGAATAAGAGGGCAGGGTGAATTATTATTGTGACGCAAAAATGACGCATGCAGTGGTCGATGTTGGCAATTTAGTTATAGGCTATTTAGTTATACCGTCCAATCCCATCAATGAGGGGAGACCTATTCCCAGCAGTGGGACGTAGGTATATAGTATTATGTAATGTTGTAAATGCTAAAATAACTCTATCAGTATATTTGTCTGTGTGTCTGTTACCTTTTCACACCTAAACCGAAAAACGGATGACGATGAAATTTGGCATCGAGATATTTTGGGAGCCCTGGAAGGACATGGCTTTTATGCCGGATATAATTCCTGAAGATCTTTCTGGCTTTCTGGCTTTGGTTCCTGAGACTTGGATGTTTTCTATGTATTTAAGTATATATACATATATATCTATTAAATATATCGTCGTCTAGTACCCATAACACAAGCTTTATTGAGCTTACTATGGGACTAGTTCGATTTGTGTAAAAAAGTGTCCTACATACATACATACATACATACATTTAATCACGCCTGTTTCCCAGAGGGGTAGGCAGAGATCACGGATTTCCACTTGCTACGATCCTGACATACAACTTTCGCTTCATGAACTTTCATAACATTCTTCATGCATGCGCGCCGATTTAGGGTACTCCTGACCTGGCCTTTCTGCAGAATGTCTCCGATTTGGTCGGAGTACGTTCGCCGAGGTCTTCCCCTTCCAACTTTTCCATCCACTCTTCCTTCATACACTCGTTTTGTCAATCTTCTTTCATCCATCCTCTCTACATGTCCAAACCATCTTAGCATACCTTTCTCAATTTTCGTCACTATATCTTCATTCACTCCACACCTCCGTCTTATAACGGTGTTTCTCACTCTATCTCTCAAAGTAACGCTACACATACTTCTCAGCGCTCTCATTTCCACTGCATTCACTCGACTCTGATGTTTCTTCTGCCACACCCAACTTTCGCTACTATACATTAGTGTCGGCACCAACACTCCTCTATGCACGGCCAGCCGCGCCTTTTCTGACACTTTCTGGCTACTCATAAAGGCGTGAAGTGCCCCATTCACTCGATTCCCAGCTGTCACTCTCCTTTCAATATCTCCTTCATGCCTACCGTCTCTCGTGAACAAAGTCCCCAAATACACAAACCCATCCACTTGCTCCAACCTCTCTCCATCTACAGCAATTTCACAAACTGTCATACACTCATCTCTTTCAAATACCATCACTTTCGTCTTGCTTACATTCATTTTCATTCCTTTTCTCGCAAATAATCCGTGCATGCTAGTTACCATCTTCTGTAGCTTCTCAGCCGATGACGCTAATAAAACCTGGTCATCGGCGTAGAGTAGACATTTGATAAGCAACCCATTCATTTCCAACCCACATTCATCGTCTTTCAAATCTTGCAAACAACTGTCCAGAAATAGATTAAACAGCCACGGTGACGCTACACATCCCTGTCTAACACCCTTTTCGATGCTAAACCATTCAGTGTAGGACCCGTTTACTCTCACGCAAGCAGAGGAATCCTCGTAGAGAGATTTCAGAGCTTGAATGAGATGGTCGCTCACTCCATATCCGGACAGTACCGACCAAAGTTCATTCCTCACCACTCTGTCATAGGCCTTCTCCAA
Organism: Notocelia uddmanniana; assembly: GCA_905163555.1. NCBI lineage: Eukaryota > Metazoa > Arthropoda > Insecta > Lepidoptera > Tortricidae > Notocelia > Notocelia uddmanniana. The sequence goes on along the minus strand of LR991061.1, from coordinate 8,599,858 downwards.
ATCCACGAACGCGCAATAGACCTTTTGACCTTGGGCCAAATATTTTTCGGCTATGCATCGTAACGAGAAGACCTGATCCGTACATCCCATACCTTTCCTAAATCCCGCTTGTACATCCCATATTTTCTCATCGGTTTCTTTCATTACCCTTTCAATCAACACTTTCGCATATAATTTGCCAACGATGCTGAGTAAGCTAATGCCCCTGTAGTTCTTGCAGTCAAGTTGTGAGCCCTTTCCCTTGTACAGTGGCACGATGACCGCCTTGCACCAATCTTTTGGAACTATGCCGGTATTAAAACATAAGTTGAAAAGGCGATACAACTGACTTGCTACGACGCCTTGCCCAGCCATCAGCATCTCGACTGAAATTCTATCATACCTCGCTGCCTTTCCTGGTTTCATTCCTTTCAAAGCTTTTACAATTTCATCCATACTAATACTACACTCCTCATGTGGCAGTGCATTATCATTCACTCCTGACGTATTTTCCTCTTCTCTCTCAAACAAACCTTCAAAATATTCCTTCCATCTCCCTAATATGCATTCCTCATCATTCAATAAACTTCCATGCTGGTCTCTAATCGAGGTTAGCTCTGAGGTCTGAGTTTTACCTCTGGATAGTCGAATGGCTTTCCAGAAAAACTTAATGTTTGCCCGGAAATCCTGAGACAACCTCTGATCCATCTCATCATTCTGTTCATCTTTCTTTCTTTTAACTACCTTCTTTACCAGAACATTCAACCTTTTATAGTTACTTTTCCTTTCACTCACGTCTTCAAGCGTGGCTTTTTGACTACTTTGGTCAGCTCTTATCGCCAACCAATCTAGCCACGCTTTCTTCTTCTCACTTACTGCCTTTTGTACCTCTTTATCCCACCATACATTCTTATTCTTCTTCCCTTTGCTCCTTTCTTTTACACCACATACATCCCTGGCTGTACTTACAAGCTTATCTTTAAAACCATTCCATAGTTGATCAATCTCGCATATATCATCTATCTCTCTAAGATTTTCCTTTAGTTTATGAATATAATCATCAGCCACACTTTCCTCTTGCAAATTTTCTACCTTTATTCTCTCCAGAACACTAGTGAATATACGAGGTCGATGCCGCCATCCTTGAAACAGTCCTTTCATTCGGCTCATCACCAGGAAGTGGTCTGTATTTATTCCGGCCCCGCGATACACCCTAGTGTCCAGAACATTCTTCCTCAATCTTTCGTCCACTATCTCAAAATCAATCATACTCTTTCTTACGTTCTCCGCCTCACGCGTGTACAAATGAATCCATTTGTGGGCAAACATTGTATTTGTCACAAAAAGATTTCTCTCGAGGCAAATATCTAACAAACTCTCACCATTCTCATTCACTCTCTCGTCACCGTGAGTACCCAGAACCTTTTCAAATCCATCTCGCTTTACCCCTACCCATGCATTAAAATCACCTAACATAATCAACCTTTCATTATCCTTACATCTGCTTATGACATCCCTTAATTCCTCCCAGAACTGTTTTCCCTCTTCCTGGGTCGACTGTGATGTTCTCGTACCCAGGTTTACAGGGGCATATACCCCAACAACAAAGATACGAGTCAGTCCTAATTTCATTCTGACCCATATTAATCTGGGACTCACGCATTCAAATTCATTCACACACTTGGCAATCCTAGCTGAAAGTATGACACCAACCCCCTGACATGCTCTGTCTGAAACGGTCACTCCAGACCAGTACGCTGTATAGGGTCCATGTTTCGTGGTGTCACACCCTTTCCGTTTTGTCTCATTTACACAAAGAACATCAATCCTCTTTTTATCCATCATCTGCCTTACTTCATTCATTTTTCCTTCCATTCCTCCTCCAACATTCAACGTAGCAAAACGGCACTCCGTGAGCCGCTTTTCGCCCCCACTGGAAACGTGACGTGACGGGTGGCGGACCGCGTCGCCGCCATGCGGATGATTTTTATTTTTTCCAATCTCCATAGCGTTCCCACGAGTAAATAGGGAACTAAAAGTCCATCACAGCAGATCCCTATACTGTGGTAAGGTGGATTACCACCAACACAGACACCCTCCGTTCGACACCAGACTCCCCTCTGGCCATGCATCCCTTGGCACGGGTCGGCTAACACCTTGGATTAGGGGTTTTATATCGGGGTTTTCCTTCCCCTAGACAGGTTGCAGGCCAATGCTAACGAGACCCATCTCCCCGGGTTGTATTTCGGAGTTACCTTCTCATAGACAGGTTGCAGCCCAATGCTAACGAGGCCCATCTCCCCGAAAAGTGTCCTAATAATAATAAATAAATATTAGTATTTATTTATTATAATTCGTCAACGCGATGATGGAGTTGTAGAGTAATCATTCTTGGCAGTGTATCTTATAATATACACATTTTAGAATGCCTTTTTTGCAGTTTATCTAGACCACTCTAGACCATTTTTTTTCTCTACAAGGCGCAAATAAATCTAGAACTCACGTTTTTTTTTAATTTTCCAAGAAGTTAAGTCTAGGTATGTTCAAAATACTTTAATAGCAATAACGTCTCTAAGGCGATATAGTTTTACGCGTGCAAAAGCTAGTTAAAAAAAACTTAAATGGGCTTACATTAAATCAACTCGAGCTTCACTAAGCTCATCGCCCGCAATAATCCTTAACAGTTACCCGGTTTGTACATGAAATAAATCGATACCATTAATCTGGCCTAGCATATTAAAACAAACAGTTTGAACCCATCAATCGTCGATAAAAAGTAACATCGTAACTAAAATTAGCAAGGGATGAAGAATAATTAAGGGTGAGTCAACGGAAGAAAATTCCTACCATAGGATTTTTTATTCTACTACTGAGGTAAATGTGCTTAATCTTAATTGACACTTTCAGTCTTATCCCATATTATAGAGGTCAACAATATACTAGTATTATAAAATCCCTTCGGCCGCATACGAAACCGAAGGTTCGTAACCAGTTGCGATGCAAAAACTGACATAGTTTTTAGGGTTCCGTACCTCGAAAGGAAAAAACGGAACCCTTATAGGATCACTTTGTTGTCCATCTGTCTATCTGTCAAGACCCTTTTTCTCAGGAACGCGTGGAGGTATCAAGCTGGAATTTATATCAAATACTCAGGTCTAGGTTCTCTGTCCCTTAGAGCTGTAAAAAATCAAACTTCTAAGCCAACGCAATCAAGAGATACAGTCGTTTTTGGCGCAATTTTTCGAGACTCGCAAGGGAATCAAAACCTAAGTACTTCCCGTGAACTCAGAATCTTAAAATTTGGTATGAAGCAACGTCTTATAGCACACACAGATAAAGGAAAAATTGCGAAAACCGTAAATTTTTAGTTACATCATATAATATAAATATTTTTACGGAACCCTCGGTGCGCGAGTCCGACTCTCACTAGGCCGGTTTTTTTTAACAACTCAACTTGTTAGATTTTAACATGATTATCATCAACTCGCGTTTGTCAGATCAGACATTATTAAAAATGACGTAATCATTACAAATGACGTTATTGATAAATCATTTATGTTCCAATCAGTAAAACAAACAAGTCATTTAACGGTTTGTCATAATTTTGCATAATTCGCTTACTCCGTCATAAAGTGCCGTTGGATTCGTCATACCATATTTATTTTGGCCATTTGATTGTTTTACGAGAATTTGATTTGTTATATTGAAATCACCGTGACCGTTTGGCCATTTTTATTCAAATTTGTCTTTGAAATACGAATACCATTCGAGTGATGTAAGATTACAATTTCTCTTAACGATTTCCGACCACCCAAACCATTTAATATTTATGATTTATTATAAAAATAATCAGTTACTTTACATAGTACTATTCGAAATACGAAAAATTGTAAAAGACTTTGAATTCTAATGCGGTATTTAAATAGATGATTAAGATGATATTATACCGCTACGTATTACACAATTTTATATTTTCCTTCCATGTCTGCCTCTTTTTGCACATAATAATCAGTAAAGATGAAATTGGCAATATTAATAAACTTTCTATTTAAATATTCTGTAAATTAGAGATCCGGATAAAGATATAATTAACTAATATAAATTAAATAAACTTGCATCAAAAATAAGCTCTTCTCTAATCACCATATTTATACCACACACGAAGTTGGTAAATTTATCATGGCGGTTTTCGCAAGATCAACGCTAGAAATGAGCACAGCATATCAAGCTAAGGTGACTTCCTGGCTAGGCGTGGTGGGAACGATATGTGGTATTTTGTTCTGTGACGTGAGCTTACTGATGAAGTAAAATTTGGTAGTTTAATTGTATGTAGATTGTGTCATGATTGTATATTTTAAGGATTTTATTGGAATTTGAATACCTATAATATTGTTTTTTTTACGAGCTATTAATTTTTTTATATTTTTTTTTGATAATTATACTGTATAAAAATTCTGTTGACCTGTAAATTAGCTTTACAAATAAATGAGTATGAGTATGAGTATGATGTCGCATAGATATCCTCACCTGACGATATACTGTCAGTATTACGTCTACGCAGTAGTAACATGATGCGCAGAAGCAGGGCAGTACCGCATTTGTATACGCAGGAACAAGTGGCACTGACTTGACTGTGAGCTAATAGATTTCTCATTTTATTATTTTTACTAACGGCCATTATATTCAACATTTATGATACGGTGCCGAAACTTGGAGCCTGAAATGCCGCGATGTGGCGAAAATTGATGCTTTTGAGATTTTGGCGAAGACTGCAGCGTGTACCAGGGTACAGCCAAAAGAACAAAGCTATCCATATTAAAAGAGCTTAATATCACAAAACGTCTCTTTATATACACCATGCCATGAACAAGCCCTCGGCTTCTTCAGTCACATTATGCGGTCTTCAAAGAATTATCTGGATAAACAAATCATTTTAGGTCGAATGTGTGGGACGAACGTGCCCAAAGTAGGGCACATTCTAGAAGGTCCACATGACATATTACCGCACTGTTTGGAGACGTACTACATGTGGTCGCGATTTCCTGCAGCAATGAGGGAACGAGGAAGAAGAAGCCTTAACAGACTACAAGCTTATAAGGTTTCAGTTATTAATTCACATTCATCGATAATCCGTTAAAGAAAGTGTAACCACTTAAAGGTTGAACACGCCAAAACTGGGGCATGTACAATCGACTATTGCTATGCAAATAATAGAGATATACAAACTTTTATGGCACCTACTTGGTCACAAGACACTGGCCTATAATGTTATCAAGTTTTTTTTAATTATGTTTATTCGTTGTCAAAATGTCGAGCAAACAACATCAACAACGCGAGCGAATTTTGCACGAATACGTAGAAAATTCATTACTGAGCTACAGAGATATCGCGAAACGACTGAAATGTCCTCAATCTACGGTTTGTCGCGTATTAAAAAAGTTCCGTGAGCACCTAACAATAGATCGGAAGCCAGGAAGTGGAGGCTTGCAGGGTGTCAAGAATAAAAAAAAGGACGAGAAGGTGGTGAACATGTTTGCCTCAAATCCTAAGATTTCGTCTCGCGATGTTGCTAAAAAAGTTAAAATGTCTCAGTCCTATGTTCAAAAAGTGAAACGTAGGGCTGGCCTAAGGAGTTATAAGGCCCAGGCAGCACCAGATCGAGACTCGAAACAGAACTCATCCGCGAAGAAACGGTCTCGAAAACTTTATGAGAATTTCATAACCAAATTTGCATGCGTCGTCATGGACGACGAAACATACATAAAAGGTGACTTTAAACAAATTCCTGGGCAAGAGTTCTATACCAGCCTAAGTAGAGTAGACGCCCCTGAAGAGTGTAAATTAAAAAAACGTTCGAAATTTCCAAAAAAGTACCTGCTTTGGCAAGCAATATGTAGCTGTGGGAAAAGAAGTCGGCCGTTTATTACTACCGGGACAATAAACGGCGATATTTATAGAAAAGAGTGTTTGCAGAAACGTTTGCTACCTATCATAAGAAAGCATGACTCACCACCTTTGTTTTGGCCAGATTTAGCCAGTTGCCACTACTCAAAACCAGTGATGGAATGGTATGCTGCAAATGGGATCGTGGTGGTACCAAAAGTGTGCAACCCCCCAAATAGTCCGGAACTGCGGCCCGTTGAAGAGTACTGGAGTATTATGAAGGGAATTTTAAAAAAGAAAGGCAGCGGAGTAAAATTGGTCCCTGAACTACAAAAGATGTGGACATGGGCGTCAAGACAGTGTTCTATTAACATGGTGCAAAGTCTTATGAGCCGTGTACGTAGGAAAGTTAGAAAAATGGCTTACTGTGTAGACCAAATCTAAAATATGGAATGTTATTTTAAACAGCGTTAAATACTTATGCTATTAAATGTGTAAAACATAATATACTTTTTCACTTTTATTATAATTTTGTACTACATTTTCTGTGCCCCAGTTTTGGCGTGTTCAACCTTTATAAATTTACAACACCTAATAAAACGGTGGATCTAAGGCAGTTACTGTTCCGACCTCTTATCATGCAATCGCTTAAAACAAAAGTCAACCTTAAATGGCGAGAATAGAGTCTATATTGCAAAAAATATTGAGAAATGGCAAGAGATTCTGAAAGTATGGATCACATGTGGCAGTCAAATCGATTCTCGATGCATTCTCCGGCGTCGGATTATTGGCAGTAAAAATAAAAGCGTGTCGGATTATTGAAAGTCAGGTGGACATCACTTTAACGTTTTTTATACGCGGATTTAGACACGCGGCAGCGTGTCCAGCCAAGTTCATCCCCGGAACTGGCGGACAGCAGCCGTGTGTTATATTACACGAACCGTTTGGAGCCACTTTTGACCCCCCAATAACTCAAAATCTATCTAACATAAAAACATGAAATTTTGTTCATATATTAAGATCCTATAGAACAACTGGAACCCCAAATTTCATAAATATAGATTTAATAGTTATTGAGATATTAAATTCCAAAAAACGGCATTTTTACCACTGACTGACTGACTGACTGACTAGTAATCAAAAACCTAACCCACTTCCAGATGACCTAGAAAGCTGAAATTTGGCATGCAGCTTGATAATTATGTGTATACACCAGAAAAAATCAGAAAACAGTGATTTTATTATTAGTTTTATTATTATTTATGCTAGTTACCTCAGAACTCCGTCATTTATTAAGCGATTTGGAAAATTATATTTTGTTTGTAACGGTATACTTCTGGGGTAGTTCCATTGTCACTGGGTCAGAATCTGATCTTAGGGTCCTGGAGAAATCGAGGGAACTCTTCAAATATTTTAGATGCACCTATAGCGGTTTGGGTATTTTGTATAGTAACTCGTACATTCGCTCTGGGAAAGCACCATTGGATGAAGTTTGACAAAAAGTAATGATATCCCATCAAAAACATAAATGTGAAAATGGCAGCAAAGTTCACCGACAAAAGAATTGAGATCTAAATGGGCGCCAAGCTTAGTGCGGCTTAATGGATTTTGAGCCTTAACTTGGCAGTTTTCTATGCAGTATGTTATAATACCATAAAAGCTGTTCAATATTTAAGAAAACTGCCAAGTTAAGGCTCAAAATGCATTAAGCCGCAGTAAATTAGTTTTACTGTAAACGATCTAGTGCCAAACTTGGCAACTATTCAGATAATCTACGGAGCTTGGCGCCCATTTAGATCTCAATTCTTTTATCGGTGAACTTGGCTGCCATTTTCACATTTATGTTTTTGATGGGATTATTATTAAGCAGCCATTAATAATCTATAAATGATTTTAGTGTTGGTATTCAGCGGTGGATTTTATACGCTTTATCGGAATTTGTTTTATATACCTATTTTTAATTTTATTAGGTACCTATAAGTACATACCTACCTTGCAGGTTTTAACCATTCTACGTGCCCTTTTATATTTTATACTCGTAGCGCTCTGTTGGCCGATTAGCCAAGAAATTAATCTACCACTTTTTAACTCTATTATTGGTTCAAAAGTGGTAAAAAACTTTGTTTGCGGACTGTACAACTGTACTTGTAGCGTAGCGCCCTATACAGTTCGGCGCTCCGGGCGTCCGTTTCAGTCCCTTCACCTCAAAAACGGCCCTGTCAACACTCAACAGACATGCATTAATGACCTATAAACCCTATAGGTAAAAAACTCGAGTAAATTGCCTGTTGTTTGTGACGTGTTTTATTATATATATATTTATAGGCATAAGTTTTGTTTGTGTTACACATTTTAAATATGTAATGTCTATTCGAACACGCTACAACTACATACGACAGGTCCTTTACTTAAGTTTTTTTTTCACGCTACTGCTGCTCGGATATAAACATGGCAATAAATGGCGGGAATTGGGGCGTCAAAATTGAGAAAAGTAGCTTGTCAAAAATAGCCGAACTCATGAACAGGACAACTATGAACCTAAAACACTACAAAACTGTTATGGTTGTAGAGTTTAAATCGTCCAATCAGAACACGCCGTGCACCTCACATGACACAAAATCAACTAATGACAACTCGTAAAAATTTGGTATTTTTTAGTGTCGCCGACTATGTTACGAAAAAGAAGGTTATTTATAGGTTCATACTCCAAGCGTTTATTTGACGCCATAAGTATTTTTACAGTACATATGGTGCTACTTTACCTCACGAATGCGGTAATCAGCAGATTACGTGCATATGTCGAAACTTTCAAGAGCCATATGTACTGTAAAACGTTGTACGATACACGTGCGAATAGGTAATTCGCAACTCGTGTCGATTTAAAACACTCCCTTCGGTCGTGTTTTAATTTATCACCACTCGTTGCGAATTTCCTATTCTCTGCACTTGTATCGCAATGTACTATTAAGACTCGTGTGTGCTTTGAAGGGTTTGCATTACAATTAAAACATTTATTACATAAAAACTCCTTTGATTTATTTAATAACACTGGCCATTAAGAACGTACGCGCAAAAGAAGCGGGAAATTATGAAAAAAAAACGTGTTGCTGTAATTACTACAAACTTTAACTAACTGTGATAATGGATTTATTGTATGTACGACTTTATACCTGCTTTTTATTTCCTTGCAGTAGATGTGAAAAGCAATGTGTTAAGCCTCGGCCGAAAGTGCAATAGCTGGACTCGTACATTCCAGCCTCTATAACCACTACACATTCGATGTTTTCGAGAAATTCGGAATTACACCTGCCTACAATCAATTACCTTCGTCCATTAATATTTAAACTGTTCTTCATTTATTACCCTATCTATACATTTTAAGACGGAAACTCAATTAAAGTATCGTATAAAATCTGCTTTCTCTCAATAAAAACCTATTAAATATTTGAACCGTGCAAATATCTCTATAAGTATATGTGTTATCAAACTATTAACACATTTATTAAAATTGAAATTGAACTTATCTGTTAACACCGGAAATTTCTTCAGTTTAATTACTCAAGAAAGGTGTTGATGTAATGGTAAGATTTGATTTTAATAAAGTTTAACCAAGTTGTAACACGCTTTGTCGCGCGAGAGACGTCAAATAATAATACCACGACCGAGCGCGATGTTCATATACTAAATTGAAGAAGAAGCCGCCAGCAATTTATCAATAGCTGCAAGTAGGCATCAAGGGCTCTTTTACATGTCAGAGTTTTACAATTACATAACACTGACACAGTACACAAAGACCTGGGCAATAGGACATCCATATTGTTCATGTACAATACAATAAACTTAATTTATAACTTGGAGATTTTAAAAAAAACCTTAGTCAATTTAGAGGAGTACAAGGTCCCCAACGTCAAAAACAAAATAAAAATCTGTGGAGATGTAAAAGGTCTCCAGAAATTATTTGAAATATATTTATCGGCAGGAAACTGTTAAGCTAACATTCGTAATGCTACTGTATACTTGTACATAACTTTAAAACAAGTTCTCAATTTACCTAGCTGCAAAAGAGCTTTTCCGTCCCTCTTGGTGGAACGCGTATAAAATATCTATAGAAATCCTTACTCTGTGTTGTGGTACAACGATGACACGCACAACAACGTGGTCGTTCACTATGGGCCTCATAAGGAGGCTCAAAGTCGCTCAAAAAGCGATGGAAAGGGCTATGCTCTGAGTTACTGCGAGATCGAATCAGAAATCCGTAGAAGAACCAAGGTAACCGACAAAGACCGAAGTCTGCTTCATTGGTGTAAGGTGGCGTAAGCCTCATCTAACGGTAAGATAATACTAATGTAACTTGTTTATGGTTGATTTACACGTGAACAGTCGATAACGTAGTCAAATGATCAATTAATTGGTCCCCTAAAACGACTGCTGCGACAAGGGCCGGCAAAATAAAGTAACAATCAATTACAGAAATATTAAGGTGCCAATAACTTTCCTTTTCGGATCTTCAATAGCTGCAATCATCTTAAGAAATAGCCACAATGGTCATATCAAAAGTGCAGCGATTGTATTTTCTTCTCAATTATATTATTAAAGAGCAGTATACGGCTTCAAACCACGGTTCGCCGCCATTACTGTAGGTACAGACACCAGCCCCCGACTCTATTTTCTAAAATGACGTGTCTGATATTCTTCGCAGATCTTAATGCTGAGAACTGTACGAAGCCTTAAACGCCTCGCGTGATCAGCAGCCGTGTTAACATCGGTTTAGAGCCCTAACAACGTTCGACAGGGAAAGCGCACACAATTTATATGTAAATATGCCTATTACAACCTCCTTGCTCGCGATTCCCCGCTTGATCCAACAGTAGCCGTTATACCACAGGATTAATGCCACAATTATTGGATTTTAATTATGGAACACGCAATTCATAATTAGCGACCAGTTATAGATGACATATAACTGTTAAATAGATTATAAATAGCTGGATTTGCGTGTTAGATATATTATCCAACTTGCTAGTAACATTTTCTCTTCGCGAAATTATTCACGTGAAAAAATATTATTTATTTATATTTGCAACGTCCACAGAGAAAAAGTACCCGCAGAATTTGAATAATAGACCCTACTTTTTTCATGACATAACCACTTACCCTGGACCTACTTAGTTTTACTCTAGATAGATATATCTATAGTTTTCTTTCCTGAATAAGGTAAGTCAAATTGGCGATAAAAAATATCTAACACCAAAGATATTACTAAGTACACTGGTGCGACCATTTGTCATACACAAAAATAACCACTTAAAGCGTAGCGAGGCTTTCAAGGCACGAAACGCCAAAGAACTTTGCTGCCGAGCGAAACGCACAACTTTTCACCTCACCACCGCGAGGAAAATTGTTTATGTATAATGCAAGTCGTATATAAGTTGTACTAATTTTCAATAAAGACCTATATAAATCTCATCTAAATTAAAGCATTTGATAAATTCTTAACATTAAATGCATGAAATGGTTTCTATTCCTACATTAAATGAGTCATATTAATGTTGAGTACTCACAGGTAACAACTTTCTACTAACTTAATATTACTTTCGACTAAATAAAACTTAAATATGAACATCATCTGCACAGAAATCTATAAGTAAAATTTATTATATTTTTTTTTTATTGGTTATTTTGAACAATTTGATTTTTAGAACAAAACAATAGGGTAGTTTCCTCATGTTGAAATTTATAACATATTGCCGTTATATGGATAGTAGAGGTATGCCATCAAATTAACACAATAAAATGAAAATTACAAAATAAAATCAGAATAATAATAAAATACAAGACTTGAAAGTTTCTAAAAATTATGTATTTTTTTATCATCTAAAAGTATTTACATGATTCAGTAAAAAAAATTGTATGTTCACGATTAAAATAGCAATTTTCTTGTTTTTCTATACCTACAACGTTAATAGGGGGCTCGTGCACTCTGACGTCATAATAATCTGTCAATTAGTTCGCAGCGTCTTTGGTCTCCGGGAACAATATCCACCTTTGACACTCATTTGCGGCTTTTGTTGTGCTTTAATCGTAGTTCGTATAGGGGACCCCGTACGAAAATGTAATCCTCTTTCAAAACTGATTCGAATGGCATCGTTAATATTTTATTGGAAACTAGCCTTTAAAGAACAAAACATAATTAAATGTATCGGTATTTTTTCATAAAAACCGAACCGTTTGAACGGTGCGTTCCGAATTTGCACGAAGAGTAAAATTATTAAACAGAAGAATACATTTCAAAATCATTTATACCAATCGCTTCTATAAAAATCAATTTAACTTATTTATTTATTTATTTATTTAAAGTATGATTTATTATATCAGATAAATAATACTAAATTGTCTCATTAGAGGTATAATTATCATAATATATATTAAAAAACGCTTAATCAACCTTCAAAAAAGTTGGAAGTCATGATAGTGCATCAGCATCACGTTCGAAATTCAAAATCACTTTGTCGGCTAGCGGATAAAGTAGACTTTTGGGTGCAGATTTTGATCGATAAATTAAGACTTTACGAGCTGGTAAGGTGAAAAACCTATATGTATGGGTATGTCCTAAAACTACGACCAAGGCCACCGGGGGTTGGGCAGCAGCATCCCTGGAATGCGGTGGAGATACTGCGATCGCCAACCCGCATGCCAAGCGTGGCAAATTTGGCATTTACCCCCCATGAAAGTGGGGGAGGCCTATGTCCTGCAGTGGACATCTATGGGCTGATATGGTGGTGGAGGTGAAAAAGTCATTAATGCTTCCAACACCGTGGGGAGAGGTCGCGACTCGTCGTATGATGATAAAATGTATCATTCCCCTGGCTTTGTTTTACTTTGATTATCATTGCGCTGGACTATCATATAAAATGTATATCTTACAATACCTACGGTATTTTACTGATAGTCAAGTCAGCAACTTTTTACAAAACGTCTGAAATGCTTGGATAGTATGAAATTTGCAGGAGAATACGATTGATTATATCACAATTATTTATCTTTATGTATTTATTTTGTTTTTAGTTTGAGTAATTACGGAAGTTTTGTTTATTGTTGACCTAAGAAAATATTTTTTTTACTATTGTAAAATTGTCAAACTAAGCTATAAAGTGAAAAGAAACTAAGTACACGTATCACACGGTTTCGGAGTAATCGACATAAAACATTTTTCTTCATTCCCTTGGCATTTTGTGCACCACCCTGCACGGCATAGATTTTTCCTAGATAATTATTTTATTTATTTAATCTTTATTGCACTAATAAAACAAAAAGTACCTACTCACCTCTATCATCAATTCATCATATAAGAGCGACATGGTACATAATGCACATTTTGCATGGTAGTAAATGTTACAAATAGGACAGCACCCCAATAGTTAATTACAATCTTAAATCATTGAAATAAAGGTGATAGCAGCGTGTCAATTATAGAAATTAAGGCGTTAATAATTAGATTTATAATGCTTGTACATTGATTACCCACTAACTACTGTGAAACTGCAATAATTACCATGAAGTATATAGTTAACAAATGCACAGGATTGGCTTTTCTCATGACTCCCATTATTACGAACATCCAATCCATCACTGTATGTCTAGATTCTAGATCTCTTTAAATCGCGGCATTTTCTCGTAAATTTCTAGGAAAATTAATAATATAGGACGGCAACGCACTTACAACCACTCTGGTTTTGCGGGTGTCAATAGGCGGCGATAATCGCTTACCAGTACCGAGTCGTCTACTCGTTTGACTCTTATTTTATGAAAATAAAATAATGGTCTCTGGACAGGCCCGATTTTGCTATTTCGGATGATGACTGTCACAGTATGGGCGTCACGTCAGATCTCATCAGAGGAATGGGAATTTTATAAGTCTACCACGCCACGTTAGAATAATATGATTTTTGCCATTTGTTGTGTTCTAATTGAGTAGGTTATGTCTTCGGTAAAAATAATAATAATAATTAGTCCATCAGTTAGATTATATAAAAATAATGAACACATATTTGTTCTTTCGTTAATTGAACTAGAAATAATAACAAAGACAGAACACCTCAAAGTTCGGGAGTGGGGGTTCGTTACGTCACGTGGCAGTTTAACGGGCTAAATCTTCAATCTTCATCATTTTTTGTTTGATTGAAAGAAGAAAAAGTACGTGTTGAATTTTTTTTCGGTTATCTATCTAACGGACTTAGTCCCATATAGATGCTTGATCCTCTCTAAAAACTGGCACCATAAAGAAAAATATTACAAGTAACCAATTATTATTGGTGCAGTATTTAAGTGGCCTAGACACCTCAATGCGCAAACCCGCAAAACGGACCCCACGCTTCCGCATTGCACATTCTATTTTTAAACCACTCTGAACAGTTAAAATATACACGGACCGTTTCTGACTCCGCGGCATTGTACCTCGCTAATGGGTACTGCGCAAGATTTATGGATATCCCATCTGAATGGATTACCAGTACAGGTGTTATATGCCGTTCGATCTGTATGCGTACGCACGCAGAAGCTTTATTAATGCTTGCTGGTATGGGTTAGGTAAGGTAAACGTCCTGGACACCTTACTTGTCGACACCTATTGTGCACTCTGATTTAACGTGTCTAACATTAGAGAAGGCTTTAAGTTAATATTATACATGTAGGATTTCATGTTTAGAAATTATTAATTGTTTAAATAGATTGATCTAGGGGAAAATTTTGGATGTCATTTAATACGAGTAGCTGGTGACCGCAGAGCTGGTGACTTCCTCGCTCAACGTATCAGCATTGCGATACAGCGAGGAAATGCCGCCAATATCCTCGGTACAATGCCTCAAGGGCCTGTTGTAGATTTAAGTTAGTATTAGGCTGGGTTGCACCGACTTACGATCACAGACCGATCAATGTTAAATATGGCGCCGGCAGCTGTCATCCCATAGAAATTTGTCAAACTGAATGTATGGAACATTCAGTTTTTTACGAACACAGCTTACGATTACAGACGGTTTGGTGCAACCCAACCTTAATATTATTTAAGTATTTTAAGTTATTCAGGTTAGGTACTCATACGTATATAATTTTCTTGATACATAAATAAATAAGTATTCATATGAGCAACTTTAGCTTTAACTCAATAATTTATATCTGTTATGTGCGTCCTTACATGTTTTACTTATGTGAGCTGGCTAAAATATGTCTAACGATAAATTTATGTTGCCTTCTCAAACGGTATTCCTTTAGTAACTGAATTGCGCACGTACGAAGACGCAGACAGAAGCTAGTATGTTATGTTCGGTGTCAAGACCGAATTTTGTAACAGAGCGTTTAACCACAGACAGCAAAATATGTGCGGTATGGTCCTTTCCTTGGCAACTTCTGTGCAATTACGGTTAACCGTTTACTGCATGACGAATAATATTAATTTGTTTAAAATTGAACCTTAACACGATATCAATAAGATCATAAATTGTATTTGTCATACATGACTTCGTATGCAATAACAATTTAAAAGTAAACTAATCATACCTTAAAAATACTTCACTATATTAACAAAATTATTGGTGTTTGATGTGATGTCATACAAAATTGTAGTGCGAGTGTAATGTTATAATATAAATTATTATAAAAGAGAGTATATATGTTTATTATACTTATATAAGTATTTATTTATGCCATTGCGCTGGTGAGCAACTTAAACTATCTAATTAAGTACGAGTATTTACAGGGTGATTCGGGAGACGTGAGCAAGATCAACACTACGGATTCAGTAGATCATAAGCTGCTCCTTCGTACCACTATTAGTGAAATTAACGTTCATTTATCATTGGTGTTGAAAACAAAATGTTTTAAATTATTTACGAAATTCATGGTCACTCTACAGTGAGAATACTTCAGTCAAGTGTTACGTGTCAAATTGAATGTCATCTGAGTCCGATTATTTTTGAAATATCGTATCTCACTCAATGTGACAATTTACTTTCTTCGTAATTAAAGTGCTGTCATAACAGTTAGACGTTTAATCTTTATAAACCAGTTGTTGCAGGGTGACCATCATTGTATAAAAATAAACTTTAACTTGACAAAAACTAAAATACATGAAAAAGGTATGAGTGTTTCACTTAAATACAATGGTGAACGATTCATTGCCATTTACTATGTATGTAGTGTTGGTCCTGCTCACGTCTCCTGAATCACCCTGTATAAGAAACAATACATACGAAGAATACAACATATAAAGGATATTTTATAATATTTAAGACCACAAAATGGAAAGAACCCGTTCAAAGAAACACACAATTTAACCAATATTTGTTCCTGAATTCCGTTACTTCGTCGCTTGTCTATGCGACGCACGACGCTCTTCTCTGTCACAGATAACGTGCCGCGAATGAGACCAATTCCGTTCACCAACTCTGTTTTTAATCGGAATAAAAAATATATGCATTTGAGGCGTATGGGAGCCAGGGAGGAAAGCGTTTTTCGAATTTCGCATTGTAAATGCTGACACCGACTCAATGAATATGGCCTTTAGATTCTGCCAAATGTATGCATGTGAAAAACATAGCAAATATGACCTGGCTGCCGAAGACCTTAGAGCATTACAGCTAAGGATCCACATAATTTCAGCGTCAGGTCATCCACTGTGGTCCGACATTGTGTTGAGTGGACTCCTTTTTCGCACTTAAAAAAACATTACGTGTAATTTTAGTATGTATGTACTTAAATTAAGATTTGTTTTTATTTCCTCTTTCTTTCTTTTATTATTTACTCCTCTTGTAGTCTTTTGGCATTGTGGAAACCGAATATGAATCACATTTTTTTTTATTGTTATTGAAATGGGTACGTCTGTGTGAACTTGGCTGTGCCGCACAGATCGTGACCCATCAATGGTCCTGCCGGAAGACCAGCGCTGGCTCCTGAGTCAGCACCATGCTGAGGCAGGACCATTTCATGGTAAACTTTAAAAATTGTAAAACTTTTTAACATTTAATCTGTTTGCCATGAATAAAGCTTCTCTATTTCTATTTATATTAAATGGTCCTAACCATACTCAAAAATAATAAGTTGGCTCAAAGTTAAAATACAAATACTTATCGGTAATTAGAGCGGTATCTATTAGAATTAGAGGCACGAGAAGACGAATATGCCTGCCTTAAGGTTGACTAGTAGAGAAAGCCATATGGTATTAAGTCCGCGTTTTGTCCGATAAGGTTTATTTAGTGCAATAAAGATTAAATAAGTAAATATGCAGATAGGTATGAATGTGATGATGTCACGTAGGTACGGTACCTTTAGGTAAAAGTGACGGCCCTAAATAGACGAACGCGCACGTGCTATGCGCCCATGCGGTGGAACGAGACGCCATGAGTTAAGTTTCCTGGCTGCCAAATATCGGATCCTGGACCTTCTCTACGTAAGTAAGTACAAGAATTTATTCTGAGGCTGAAGTCGAAATATGTGTTGTATTGTATCTACGAGTATGTAGGCCTCCGACAAATCATAAAACACCGAGTAAATACTAAAATAGGCTTCTTGGCAGTTTTCAAGCAACATACTTACGTCGCTGCCCCCCGTCGCTTTACATTGCCAACCTAGACCAGGAGTCAGCGATAAGATTAATATCTCTGTTAAGCTTTGAAATAACGCGACCCGATCTCGCATTGGCAGCTGGCGCGTTACCTATAAGGTTCGATATTAATGGCTGTCTATTATATGCATTTACATCCGAATACGTTCTATTGGCTGTTTGGTCGAACATTGGAAGGATATTCTGTGTAAATAGTTATTTTTTGTATGTAGTCTTATTGCTGAACCCATGTATATGTATATAAGGCGCCTTTGCGGTACGACTTAATACCTGTATAACTGGACCATAAGTTATATGTAGCTGCTTAAACGTATTGTCTACAGTTAACTAATGTATTGTCTAAAAGTAAGACGCCATTTTTGTTCCAGATTTGATCCAAATGTGGAATTTATTATTAGTTCGCAGGCTGGCTGGTACAACAGATTTCTGTATTGGTGATGTTCAGCGAGGCAACGCCGCGAACATTTTATGAACCTTTAGTTAGATCATGCACGACGCAGAACTTGGTGGAAGTTATTAAGTACTTTTACAATTTCTACTTTCAGGTATTTATTTTAGTGGGTTTTTTTTTTTGAGCTTTTTACCTGTCTTTTAATATAATTCACATTTTATCTAAAAAATTATAAAGCTGACTGTAAATAAATGACATTACTATTTAAACCTAATATTATATGCCTGACAGCTGTTCATCCCTTTTATATCCTGGTTGAAATTTAGTACTCAAAACATGCGTGTTAGGTTTGGTCACGTTATCACGTCACGTTATCAGCAAGCGTGCGTAGAAACGGTGCCCATATCAGATGGAAATGTGACGAGATCGAAAGCGACGAACGCAAATAGACCTCCTGCCTTTAGTTTCTAACCGGCGGCTACAACAAGGCGAGGGTAATAAAGTAGTGGTAGTTCTATCTCATGAACCTAAACAGTTATATAGGACGACTTTCGAGTTTCTGTAATATTTATCGTATTTATCTCATTTAATAACAGGTATCAACTCATAGGGCAGACTAGGTCTGTGATTGGGCCTGAAACTGAGATTTTCTATGAGTAATGTCACAATTTCCAATCAAAACGTCATGGATTCTGCGACGAAAACAATAGACATCTATGATTTAAAAATAAATGCTTGAAATTATATTGTACAACTAATTCTTCTCCAATATGGACCTAAAATATCACTTTATCCGTAATTATAATCAATAATCTAAAAGACGTTATTCTCCAATAAACTATTATTGAGAAAAAAGCCCTTCAAATTGTACATTAGTCTAATATATAAACTAGCAACTCGTCCCAAATATGGCACTAAAGTTTCACTTCACGCGTAAGTACTACCGATAATCTCATATTATTCTCAAATCGGACCACCAGCCGTATAAGTTATAGCTATAAATAAGATAATCGCAGTGATTCAGTACACGGTCTGTTCGTACATCGTAAGGTGGCTGTCTCAGAATCAATTGCGTATCGGACTTATAATTTGTAGCTATTGCTTTTCGAATTTGGTTCAATACGAACGTAATTTTAAAGCCGCATTGCTTAGAGTAATTGAACGCGGTATCTTACTTTTAATCAAATGTTGCCACATATAAATATGCCATTCATGACTACTGTTTTACATTGAAAGTTGTACTGTTGGTGTACAGCCTGCAAATATATCCGAGCGACCAAGGCGACCGCAAACATCTAAACAAAAATGAGTTGATATTTTGGAGCTCCTGCGCACGTTACAATACATATTTGATGGCTACTGTATAGGTATGAGTCCGCATTTCAAATAAGCTAACACACCTAACCAATAAATAAGCTTCACTTCAGGTGAGTTTGCTTAAACTTCAATTATATTCCGGAAGATTATGAGTTTATAAAAGATTACGTATTACTTTATTAAAATAAAAAACAACAGCAACGAAATAATAATATCAACGGAAAAATAAAAAGAAGAATTTAAGTGAAACAATGTGAACCTAAAAATACGTCAAATATTTTAAAAGTGACATCGACTACAATAAACTATCCTTAGTACGGAGCGAGTGGCAGAAAAAATGTTCAGTAGTGACTCGGGGAAAAACGATAAAACAGCGATAAAACAGGCTCGTCTGACTCGCGCACCGAGGGTTCCGTACAACGATCGTGAACCCTTCCCGACCCCATTATTTCAGGAGAAAACCGCAATGGATATAGCGCCATTCACGGATCATTATACAAACTTAGTTCAGAAATGTTTCTTGATGATTAAAAAATATATAATCTACATAGAGATCATTATATTTTCCCTGTATAATTTAGATTGTCATTATTATTACTAACTACGTAACCTACATCTACATATATCACCAATAAGTTTTCGTAACTCACGTGGTTATGGTTTCTTCTTTGTCTGGCGTAAGCGCGATTCTCGAACGAGGGCCCTCGGAGTTTTGTTCGTGCCTGAGGAAGGAGCATTAACCACCACCGACACTCCACGGACTCATTCAGTTCAGTCACAAATCTAGAGACCGACCAATTCTCTGACAAGCCCTGCACTGCCCGGCTCGCGGAAACAACACACGCACTATTTTACACCACAACTTATTCAAAACGAGATCAATTATTCTCGATTCATCAATTTTAACCGGCTCGCGTGGCGATCAACAAAATTTTCTAAAACCGACCGGACAAATCACACAATGCGACATTAGGACTTAACACATATTATATTTAATTTTTTAGCGTTCATATTTCATAATTCACTTGCCCATATTTAATTTATTTACTACTTGAGGTCGGCGCACCATTAGGGTAAGAATGGAATTTAATCCTGTCAATTAGGATCTAGGTATCTTCAAATCATTTAGATCCTGTCCTCACTTACCATCAGATGACATTTTGGTCAATCGCTGGTCAGTTCTTACTTTTCAAAAATTCCTTGTCACTTCGTCACTGACATCCTCCCTAGGTATTCACATGGTCGGTGAAAAAGAGCGACCTAACAACGGTTTCACATTCCTCTGTAAACCTTTAAGATGCTATAGTTATATTTGCGACCTAAACACTCCCGCGCAACGGTTCCGAACAAAACAATCCTATCTGCCTTTATTGTTTAGCTGCAAGCGTGCACAAAACCAATTTCTTTGGAAAATGTTTCCTCATTGTAATTCTCGTGACTGGTAATAACTGATCTTACAATCATCTCGTTTCAAACTCAGCGTTTTAAAAGAGGGTATTATTTGGAAAATCAATTTCCTAAATTCCTGATCTGACCACAAAACATGACATTTAAGTAATAACCATGCCACTATTTGGTGATTTTCTTCGACGGTGGTAAAGAAGCACGCGGCCACCGCATAAGCAGATACCGTAGACTATGGACGTTTGTGGAGTTAGTTAGAAAGTTACCGAACCTTTATTAATTTGAGGTTTGTACTGTCAACAGCTCCAGACAATATTGCTGACAAAATTTTGAATTGTAGAAATCTCTATTTAGCCCATTATATTGTATAGCCAAGTATAAGAATTGGTAAGCAATTATTTCTTTGAAAAAACGGCACTATACATATTATTTCCCTGTCCTTACAGAATTTTGAATGCAACTGATATTCTTACCACCATATCAGCCGAAAGACGTTCACTGCTGGACATAGGCCTCCCCCAATTTCGTGGGGTGTAAATGCCATAATCGCCACGATTGGCATGCGGATTGGCGGTCGCAGTATCCTGAAGTACACAACATAACAAATTCCTATCCAAGACTTCATATTTTGAAGTTTACAGTTTACATACATAAATATTTCTTATTACGTAAATGTTCATGTTAATTGAGACGTTAACTTGCATTTAAGTTTTCCGTCATAAAATAAGTTATTGTTTCCTTCATATTTATTCAGGTATTATTAGACATATACATCAACACCATTCATAATTTTAAACTGACTTTTACACCCAGAAACTATCCGTAAGAGTGCCTAAATGACCATTACATAAAATAGTAAACAGACAGTAAGTTAACAACTTGTACAGATCTTAAATTAAACAGGTAATTATACAAAAGTGAGTTATTAGCGTTTTGAGTTGTACTTAAAAGCAAGCTACTCAATTTACTACTAGGTTCTAGGTAAGTCAATTAAAAGTTTACATATTTACTTTTCAGGGTGATTACCAGGGCTCGAACTTTTCGTGCCAGTGACGTAAAATTGCATATAGGATTATTCCCATTGGTGTTATAGCAATTATCAATCTTTAATCATCAATCATTTAATCATGCATTTATAATTATACATTACTACAGAGGCCGGGACGAAAGGGGTTGCCGGCCGAAGACATATAGACGGCCGAGCGAAGCGAGGTCGGATAGGTCTCAGGCGGGCAACCCCATATTTCCCGCCGAGGTATGTATAGTGCTTTTCTCAAACATGCAATGAAATAAACAACAAAAAAATCAAAGTTTTATTTTTAATACGCATAGTGGCAGAATGTCATGATGCCTGTGCCACAAATTTATGAGGAATGGAAATTAAAAAAGAGGACTTTGCCGGCCTAGGCCTGCAAGGTATGAAATTGCATTAACGATCTCTTGTCCTAGCCGCACCTGAAACGTTGTACTTCGCAGCCTATTATAAGGAACATAACATCAATATTTCATTGCATGTTTGAGAAAAGGTCTTTTTTCAAATACGGCCTATTGCATCCGAAGACTATAAAGGATTTCTCTTTCTATTTAGCGATTAAATGATTGATGATTAAAGATTAATAATTACAATAACACCAATTGGAATCACCTATATGCAGTGTAACGTCAACTTTACGGCAACGGCAAGAAAAGTTCGAGCCCTGGTAATCACATAACATTTCCAACGTACGATAGGTAGATCTAACTATCATTTATTGAGTGGAAAATGATATTTTGACTTACCTTAGGCCCTGGTGTCCTATTTTATGCTACACGCAACGTCTGACTTCGGCGTCACAATGCTTACTATAGAAATGTACTGTACTTTCAAACTTCGACGTCGGCATATTGCGTCAATAGAAATGTTGACGCTGAAGTCAGACGTCGTGTATAGCATAAAATAGGAGACCAGCCGAGCTAGCATGATAGCTTATACCGTCAAGTTTTATGTGACGTTTTAGTATATTTCAGTCATATAACGTGACGGTATAAGCTATCTTGCTAGCTAGGCAGGACCTTACTTTTAGGCTCGGTAATGTTGCGAAATTATCCCGCTGTTCACAATTAACATATATAAATTAAGTTTTTATTTTCTGACAATAAAGTTAGTACGAAGCAGCTTGGAATTCCAGTGACGTCTGGACATTATAAATATCATATTTAAATACTCTCGAGTACCTAATGTTCGTTTTGTTATCAAGACAGTAGGCCCAGACATCTATGGCGATTAACATATACTCATACGACGTCCGCGATTACTTGGAATTTAAACTCTAGCCCGACTGAAAAAGGCTGATTTTCAAATAATAGTCAAATGAGATAGGAGCTTGCGGAATATATCCAAACGTTTGCTGAGCGAAAATTATTAGGCTGTTTCTACTGTAGTTTACAAACTACAGCTGAGTAAGCAAGCGCCCACTTAACTTTGGACTCTATGTATATAACTAAAGGGTTTATATTAACTTGACACATTTTTTTTTCAACTGTCACCCTTATATTACTGATTACAAATATGCATAATGTAGTAAACTGAATAATTCAAAGGAAGAACTGCGCGAGATAATGTAGGATTTACGAAGCGGCATGGGAAACTGATACCGTCTTTGTTTATTTGTTAGACTGTGAATAAGGGAGAAATCTTAATACAAGTTAGTTTCCTGATTTACGTGTTTCATTTATTTTTCCTTTCAACATTACGCACATTAAGTTTACACAAAGATTTAATTCGTTACTTAAGAACAGTCGATCAAAAAAGTTCGTCTCTATTGAAACTTCTTTCGAATTTAAATAATTAAGGAATGCAAAAATTTTAAAAGTTACTGTAGTGGGGCAATAAAGCATGCCTAATCAAACCGTAGGTCATGGGTTCGAACCACGACTGTAGCCCTGGGTTTAGCCCCTGCTGGACATAGGCCTCCCCAAATTGCCGGAACCCCGGGGCCTTGGCTTGTTTGTGTCCTACATCCGGGTATTATGCCATAATCACCACGCTTGGCATATCCACCGCACTTCAAAGATGCTGCTGCCCATCCCCCGGTGGTCTTTCTTGGTGGTAAACGAAATATTATGTATTATCAAAACTCATGTTATGTATCCGTTTTGATGAAGGAAAAAGTCGTGATGAAAGCGGCCTAATCGCAACAAGGTATCATTTTCCCTACAGGTTGGAAGGTCAGATGGCAGTCGCTTTCGTGAAACTAGTGCCTACGCCAAATCTTGGGATTGGATTTCTCAAGCAGACCCCGGTCTCTTCAAGGGCATAATCGGAAAAAATAAGTTAAAATGGTCGTTCCAAAAGAAATTAACCAGAATCAAAAAAATATTTAACACAATTATTTGATTCGTAAAAAAATGTAAGTAGTGTAAAAACAGCGTCATCTTTAGCTCAATCTGCTCTAAGTGGAATGTGCTCAAGCTCAAAGCTTACTTATTGGAGTGGTGGAAGGCTGTGAGCCTTTAAGGAAAATACAGAGGGGCCGTTAGTAGTAGCGGCTGAGAATGCAAGGCAAAGATTCGGTGTCATGACGTAGTGGTCTTGGTGGCCTAGTGGTAAGGGCGCTGGTCTTGCAAACCAGAAAAGCGAGTTCGATTTCTGCCTTACGTACGATTCTCATAAAAATGATTCGGAAAAAGGGTGAAATGGTTAAGTATTATTAATTACCCTTTTCGTTCCACAACTACAAAAGGTTATATACATAGTATATTATTTTACTTACAATTTATGTGTAAAGTGACTGAATCACTCCGCGTGTTGTCCTGAATACACCTGAAAAAGAAAATACATTCATTACTATTTATTATCCTAACGTTTTCTCCGGAAACCCGAAACACGCCGAACAATTCTCAGGCTATGGTGATATCAGTGATATGAAAATGATCAATCGATATGAACAAAATGGTTCAATACAAAACGATTGAAATTATACCACGCCATTACTTTAAACGAACAGTAGTTTCGAATTTTGAGATATTTGTAAATTGTACTTTATAATAGCGACGCACGTAGACATTTCCTAGCTATAGGTATATGCCACGCCAAGCCAATACAGACTAGATGCAATGTATATCCTAAAATGGCCGTCTCTCTCAAGTTACCTCAGCAATAGTGTGATGGCTCTGATGGCTCATTCTATCACTTGTCGCTGTAAATAAGGCATCTGTGACTCTCGCACTCGCTTGCATGTCAGAAAGTGACGGATGTTTTATTCACAGTGATAAAAATCATAAAATGGCATCAATCATACGCTCGCGGGAATGTTTCATTTCATTTATCAGAATTGCAGGAAAACACTTTGTATAAAAAATACATAACTTACATACATTTCTAAGCCTTTTAAGTATAAAGAAGCCGGCTTCTTTATACTTAAAAGGCTATTCAATATTAATTACAAGTTATTAACTATATTGTCTATGAAAATTGATGAGTTTTTATTTTGATGCCTTAGTTATGTCACCGGCAAGGTGTGAGAGCTATATGGGCGCATATTTGTGAAAATATATGGTACTTACATTTTACAGCGTAAAATGATCACTGTTATATACGTACATATATGCAAACATTGGCAATTTCGTTAATCTTTTTTGTTCTTATTATTATTAATGCATCCACTATCAAATTTAAAATTAAAGGAGAATTATTGAAAAAGTTGCTCCTGGACTTCCTGATACAGGTATTATTTACATAATAGGAAGTCTCAACCTTTTTGTCATTGTGTATAACTTTGAAAGAAATTAAAACATGTTCATTTTTGTCGCTCATACTGGCAAATTTAAAAAGGGGAAAAATTGCAAAAGTTGCTCCGTAAGGGTTAGAACTTGCGACCTCCTGTCATGCGTATGACTAGTGTAGGTACCGCTGGGGCGTGATAGTGAGGCTCAGACACGATTTAGGGCGGGTTGCACCAACTTACGATTACAGACCGGTCAACGTTAAATATGGCGTCAGCAGCTGTCATCTCATAGAAATTTTTCTATATTTCCATACAATCAGATATGAACGAACACCTCACGATTCTAGATAGTTTGGTGTAACCCAATTGTTCAAATAAATTAAAGACACAAAAGTGATTTACGTATGCGTTTTACTTCGCATATTTCAAGTATAGATCATTATAACTACGTGTTATTAATGACATATACATTTATAAGAAAGCGAGTTTCTAAACAATTAACAATCGTGTTACATATAATACTTATGTATTTAACACTCATATTATATATAATTATAACTATGTATTCAAGGTGAATTATATAGCAAAACAGTTGTTTCCTGTGAGTTATCTAGTTCCAACTGGCGATTTATTTTCTTCTGTAATATCGTATAATGACAAGTTGACAACTTTTTAAACGCCAGAGGGTTGATTACGTAACAGTTACGAGCGTGTGTAATGTAGAACTAACTATAGGCATCGCACGTAACCTCAGAGTAGACGTGTAGTAGACGTCAAATAATAATAATCGTTAAGAGCGAGAAGGTCATATACTAAATTGAATACCTCGTGTGTTCATAAGTTTTGAGACGGCTACGAGTAAATACTCGATGTTTTCTCAATTATTTAATTTATTTTTATATATACCTATAAACATATTGTTAATTTTACTTGACCATAGTTTCATTAATATACATACATTGGTATTATTTAAACTGCGTTCCAATATTTTATGTTAGATGCCATTTATTGTATCGGCGACACCTAGATAATGACCCCGCGAGACACGAAAGTTTTCATCAGGGATTCTCTTGCTTCTCTTCCAGTGGCTCATTTGTGAGTAACTATTTTTGAGTAGTATTTACGGCAGGTTTTTAGCTCTAAATTGTGTGTTCAAAAAAAGTAATTTTGTCCAAAAAGACTAATCGGGAGTATTTAGAGCCAGGCTCGAAAAAAGTTACTTGTATTGACTGATAAAAGACATACATTTCTCTTGTAGCAGTTTTCATATGAAAATTTAATTTTGTTACGGTTTTGTCTAAAGCTTTGTCTAAAAACCAATTATTTTGATGAATAAACGTGTCAAATAAACTTTAACAAGTGATTCCAATAGTCCATCTGGTAAATGGATAATTTTAAAGCATAGTTTGAGCATCTAGTATTCAAAATTGAAAGAAAAGGCTACCTCATACGTAATAATCGCCCGTATCGTGAACATCGTAGGGTGATAAGGTTGCAGTACTGTCTGTGCAGTAGTTGGAACATCTATCGACATTTTGGTGTACAATTTGTCGTTCTGCTGCCTTAACTTTCTTTCTACCATAGACATTAGCTTAACAGTGAAAAAGGCGTTTTTCGTTTCGTGCCGGCACCTAAGACAGACCACCGCAGGCCTAAATCATAAATATTGAAAGCCAATTTAAATAAACTCTATGAACTTTTATCAGTGATTCAATGAAAATAATAACTTTGACAGTAATATTTTCTGTAATTGATTTATTCAAAACAATATTTGTCTCAAAACTTATGAACAGACGAGGTAAGAGCGACAGAGAAGGATATATAATTTGTTGTCCTTGTCATAGTTCTGCTTTTCTTTATTTGCCTCAATGTCATCTAAACGTCAAGTCAAATAGTTTGAGGCAAATAAACGATTACCCGGCCAAATTAAAGAGGTTGTTTATTGTAAGCCGCCAGACGTTTAAGACTAGTTCTCAATTTAGCTGCATAAGAGCTTTTCTGTCCCCCATGGCGAAACTCGTATAGGATCTCTATAGAAACCCTTACTCTGAGCACGCAACGGATTTTAGTATTCTTTGTATAAAAAGTCCGCAAAAATACGCACCGTACGTCAGTGGACTTTCTATACAATAGAACACCTACTAAAGTACGTTGCGTGCGATGCGGGCCTGTGGACACTTACCTTAAATGTCATTTTCCGTACTACAAATGACAGATCTATTTAGAGTAAGTTTGACACGCTGCTCAATCAAGTAGCAGGTTCAAGGGTACGGTAAAATAACTATTCTACATAGGGTAAAACAACTATGGGGTAGTTCGATTTGTGTGATATTGTCCGATTATATTTCGTATTAATTGGTTCTTTCGAGTCATAAGCATAAATATCTTTAAATTGTTACCGCTATAGTATTAACATAAAGTTATAAATGTGATTAGTTTAGACGGGGAAAGTGCCGACATTTTTACACCGACAAGTAGAGAAAAAGATATAAACGCGTGATCTCATAAAAATGAGGCTATCCGCAGTAGAACCAAAATAAGGGACGTAGCCGTAGTACATTGCACGTAGAACCGATTGGCCGTTGGGGCGGAATGGTTCTCGAGTGGCGACCACGTACCGGAAGGCGCAGCGTGGGTAGGCCCCCCACACGGTGGACTGATGACCTGGTAAAGGACTGAGTCCGCTGGATGCGGGTGGCGCAGGATCGGTCATTACGGCACTCTTCGGGGGAGGCCTATGTCCAGGAAGAGGACGTCCTTCGGCTGATATTATGATGATGAAAAGATATAAAAGGCTTGATTCAAAGTGTTCAATACTTTTGACCAAGAATGTATATTCCTACGGTGAGCGGAAACACTGGACGGGCGTAAGCCGTAAAGTTTATGATTTTACTCTAATGTGACTTTTATCCACCTAAGACCAACGTAAATTACTGGACATTCTGAACAAGCATGGTTCACTGACAGTATGTATAATAATACCTCTAATCTCATGCTTCTAAGAAGGCATTTAATTTTAATTAGTAATGGCTTACGTGCTCTAGACTAGACTTTGATTAGAGTGATTGCTAACTGAGGAAGTGTGGCGACCGCAGAATGCCGTTCGTGGTTTTGCTTTTATACAATACTAGCTTTTGCCCGCGACTTCGTCTGTATAAAACTCGTTAATCGCCTAAGATAATAACTGCTGTTCAATTCTTGCCAGCGTAGGTTTAGTTAAATCGCTTTCCATTTTGGCTTTTTTCTGTATGAATTGTCAAGTATGTCGACGTTTTCTCTTCGATACTATCTAGTAAAGTGCTATTGGGGAATATCATACAATTTAAAGGTACATTTGGATTTTTCACTAAGAAATCACGTTTGGAACATCACTCCAAATCGAAGCTAAGACTGTTTTGTTTCAGCGAAATTTTACTACACACATTCAAAGTAAAAAATATTTACCTACCATCCTACATTCATTAAAAGAATCGTATCCCATAAGCAGTTTATTGCAATTATCGACACTTTTGTCACAGTTTGATTACAAAAAAAAAAAATTGTAACGTCTCTCAAGGGTCAATTTCCGCAATAAAAACTATAGGAGGACTGCTTCTGTGTCTATTTTAAGTGCAACATCTCCATACCTAATTTCAGTTCAATCAGTTCAGCGGTTCAAGCTTGAAAGGGTGACACAGATACAAATAGAAAAATTGGTTCTACATGGGTAGGGAAGAAACTGAAAAAATGTTTCGCAAATGAGATGCTATCGAAATTCCTCCTTTACAAATATTTTCACGCTAAATTTGATTCTGACAGTTGTTGTCAGATCATAATCATCGTCATCATATCAGCCGAAGGACGCCCACTGCTGGACATAGGCCTCTCCCAAAGAGTGCCACAATGACTGGTCCTGCGCCACCCGAATCCAGCGCACTCCAGCGACCAGGTCATCAGTCATCTTGTGGTGGGTAATTCCCAGTTACTTAAACGTTGTTGCGATGAACAACAATCTCGTTTTAACTAAACTCATGCTGGTTTTCTAAGCAAAGTTACGATCTACAAAAAGTCGGCTTTCACCTAGCTACTAATTATAATTTGGAATATGTACTAAGCGTCGCCTAATGAGTTTTTACCTTTTTTGAACAAACAAACATAGTAGCATTGTATGTTATTTATAAGACATGATGATGTTATAAAAGCGAAAGTAACTCTGTCTGCCTCTGTTACTTCTTTGATGCCGAATCCGCTAAACGAATTTAGATGAGGCCTGAAGATAGTTCGAAACACCGGGAAGGCCATAGGATAGTTTTCATCTCGGAAATCATTCTTTCAAGGGATGAAAAAGGGTGGAAGTTTGTACGGAAAGGCAATAAATAAGCCTGCCCCTAAAATTATTTAATGGCAATACTTTTTTACGTTTCAAAATGTAAACTACCCGCCGAAAAACATTTTATTGTATGAATAATTTTGTTTACCAAACCAATTCAGCATCTGTTTTCGAGAGCTAAAATATGATATTTGGTACTCACCACATTAATAATTAATAACCAGACTATTATTTTTGTAGGTATTATGTGTTACCCCCAAAATTTAACGATTTCCGTCGTCTATTTCAGGATTCAATCAATCAATCAATTTTGATCAATTTTATGTAAAATGAGAAGCTCAATAAAAATGAGAGTGCCTGCTTAACATCAAGCAGGTCGTAAGCTTGTTTGCCACCATCGTTATATAAAGAATACCCTGATAGCTCTGAAATAGGTATGTATCTCACGCGATATACGTCACAGAACTATATCGATATATTCTTAAAATATTCGTACAAGGGTCTAACACGAAATTTATTTATTTACCTTAATTACCGACGTTTCGACACGGGTGTATATCATCACAGTTAACTGAACATTGGTAGACATTATCACGTTGCAATACGGTTCAAAAATGGTCATCTGTGATGCTATTACAGGCCAGAAACGATGGCTATCAATGATTTACTGTCATTTCAGTAACATTGGTAAGATTTTCTCCGCACAAATAATACACATTAACAAAACAGTGAGAGTGGATTAGCCAAATCAAATTATAGTGCATTTGGCACGTGACTTTATGGTGATTTCTCTTTGAAACTTATTTACGATATCTATTGTGAAACAAAGGATGGACTTTAATTGTGTAAAAATAAAATTTTACTCGTAAACAAAGAGCGGGAATGCTATAATGTATTATGTAGTGCAATGTATTAGAGAATATGAAAAGAATAGCGAATTATCCAAAACTTACTTAGGTAATATTATTATTATTTAAATATTTTACCCTTGAATAAACCCAAGAGAAAATTCATCAGATCTTTTATAAGGAGCATAGCGTTATATGGGTGTAAATCGTGGACCATGACTCAAAGAAATAGAAAATAATTGAAGGCTTCTGAAATGTGGTGTTGGAGAAGAACGGAGAAAGTGTTAAAAAAAATCCTTCCCTCCTCTACTCTTCTCAAGTTATAGAAAATTTGAGAGGGAATATTATTGATCATCTTATACGACATGACGCTTTTACTTTCATTCGTTCTCGTGACAAAGGCAAAGGTATGTTAATTTCTTGTATTTTTTTGTTTCGATGTTTCTAATCTTTATATAATATTGTTATTACATACGTAGTCATATGTATATTATATGACATACTTAATTTGTACCCTAATTGACATTGTGTCAAGGTTCAAATTTAAACAAATAATCTTTAAATGTATAGGTCACGCAGTAACGGGTTTAGCTTTTCAGTAAAATTTGAAATTTTAACCTCAAAAACCGTTAACTTTTTAATATGGTTTTGAAACAAAGGGTCATACAGAAATACATTTCAACACCGAAAGTTTGGTTTACTTATGCGTTAATTTTGCTTAAAGTTTATTACCTTTTGTCTAAAGTAATTTCTTTCTAAATTGCAACAGCATCAAAACACCAAATTGACCCAAACAATTCTCCCATACAACAAATTGCCTGTTTTCACTTTAATTTTGTTCTATGTAATTACTTCTTAACGTTTTCAATTAATGGAGACAAGCAATTCAATTGTTTGGTTCATGCACCACGTGTGCAAGGTTAAATGCTATTGATGCGTTTGGGATTTCTTTAATAGTTCTGTTATTGTTAGGCATTTGGTTTAAAGATTGTTCAATTTTACTGTTAATAGTGGGCATTACAGTGACAAAAGAACTCTCGGCCTTACCGGTTGTTTTTTTTAGGGTTCCGTACCCAAAGGGTAAAAACGGGACCCTATTACTAAGACTTCGCTGTCCGTCCGTCCGTCCGTCTGTCACCAGGCTGTATCTCAAGAACCGTAATAGACAGTTGAAATTTTCACAGTATTTCTGTTGCCGCTATAACAACAAATAAAAAAAAATTAAGGGGGCTCCCGTACAGAAAACGTGACATTTTAGCCCTTTTTCATGGCTACCACTCGCCGAGCTAGATCTCAAGAACCGTAGCTAGACAGTTGAAATTTGCACAGATTATGTATTTTTATTGTGGCTACAACAACAAATACTAAAATCAAAATAATAATAATAATTAAGGGGGCTCCCATACAACAGAGTAGTTGATGGCGTTTTTTTTTCTGGTACAGAACACTTCGTGCGCGAGTTCGACTCGCACTTGGCCGGTTTTTTAGAGTTCCGTACCAATTTTTACACATGTACGAGACTCGTGTGCGAGTTTCACTACATTGCGCGGTTTGACAGATCGGTTGAAATCATTATAGCACGGTAACCCGCAGTGTAATGTAACTAGCATGCGAGTCTCGTATGTGTGTACCGAGGCCTTTATTGTGCCGCTTTGTCTGTCTGTCTGTCTGTCACATTGCTAAATATCTCAAGAACTACTTGTGCTATCAAATTGAAATTTGGAAAAGCTTTTTTTTTATACCACGTCGGTGGCAAACATGCGCACGGCCCGCCTGATGGTATTAAGCGGTCACCGCAGCCTATGGACGCCTGCAACTCCAGGGGTGTCACATGCGCATTGCCAACCCTTTATAAATTTATACACTCTTTTCTTGAAGAATCCAAAACTGTAATTCCTCGGGAAAACCTCGGCAGGGAGCTTATTCCACAACCGGAGCGTCCGAGGGAGGAAGTTCCTCTGAAACCGTACCGTACGCGACCATTTAGGTTCTAAGGTGTGAGGATGAATGCCCTGCCCACGGCGAGCAGTGCAATGACAGAAAGAGATCAAAGCTTCCAAAAGCTATTAAGAAAGCTAACCAGAGGCATTAAACATGTTTTTTAAATATATTTTTTTATTTCTGTGAAAAATTACCGGCACATACCCTACAAGGGGGGAAAAAAGGGGGGCGAAAATCCAGTCTAGTGACTATGTCAAGTGGGATAGATATGAAAGGACTTAAATTGCACATTTTTGAACCGTTTTTTTTTACGTTGGATAAATTTCAAATTTTTTTGCGAATTTTTTTGAAAGACGGGGATTTAAGAACAAGATAAATAATATGTCATCAAAAGCTTTACCCAACTATTTAACAGTCGCTGCTTCATAAAAATACAGAGATTGTAAAGGTTTTCATACAGTACATACCTAAAAAACTCAAAAACTCGCTGTATTTTTTTTTCATTAAAATTTCAAGCAACAAAAACAAATTTTCAACCTAGATATGCCAGGATGGGATCCTGGTATATGCAATGTTTCATGTTATTTTAGCTTGGCGTTTTAAAATGAGAACCTAAGTACGTTTGGTTTTTTTTATACCACGTCGGTGGCAAACAAGCGTACGGCCCGCCTGATGGTAAACGGTCATCGCAGCCTATGGACGCCTGCAACTCCAGGGGTGTCGCATGCGCGTTGCCGACCCTTTAAAAAATTATACACTCTTTTCTTGAAGAATCCCATACTGTAGTTCTTTGTATGGAGAATCCAGTTTAGTCAAGCTTGCGGGGGACTCTTAATACACATTTTATTCATTCCTACAACGTTAAGCAACAATTAGTATTTAATGAAACTATTTATTATATGTTTTTTCAATAGACCGTAATTACATGTTGGGTGGAAGGTTTGAAACAACTTAATAAGGTTCCCCGGTAATTTTAAAGAAAATGTTAAATTGGAATTTTAGCGTGCCATTTACACACGAGCTAGAATCGAGTACAATATTAACTACATTATGGCGATTGATAGATTGATTGAACTCATTAAGCGTCCGTAGCCAGCAATGCGTGAAAAATCTTACATCCAATAGACTTAGACATAGACGTACATAGACGTTATGACCTGTAAAAGTATATCTGAAGATCATTAATCAAAAGTTAACATATAAAATTTTCACATACTACATTATTATTTGCAAAAAGAGTATTCATTTTTTTAAGTGCGAGTACTTATCTATATTAATAATTTCGTGCAGGGGTACGGTAGACCCGAACGAGACCTGTCTCAAATTGAAGAACGTATAAAAATAACGATTTTTGAGTTGAACATATGTATCCGCAAAATTCGGATTGTCGCGTATTTTGCATTTAAAAGTGTTAATTTGATGACAAAACGTCGGCCATATTGCCCACAGACTATATTGCTATATTAAATTTGTTGGTTGACAGTGTCGGCTACGTTCGAAAATCGTGAACTATTTTTGCGTCCGGTATGTTGGCCAGGTTGCTGGGCTGCGTTCTGGGTGATGGGCCATCATCGCCCATTGTGTGGATTCGGCTAGCCGCGTCTGCAGCGTTTTGTTTTTGTAGTTTTCAAGCGTTCTATACACCTATCAGCCTAGCTAGCACGGTAACTTATACCGTCACGTTATATGGGCGAAATGTATTAAAACGTCACATAAAACGTAACGGTATAATCTATCGTGCTAGCTAGACTGATTGTCACAACAACCGCCTTCAAAGCGAATGTATGGGGCCTGTTACATGGATTCATATCACGATAAGTATCACGTGAATATTAAAGCAGAATCCATACAAATTTGAAAACTGCGATAATATTGACACCCCAGTATTGTGATAATATTAATCGTGTAAAGGACACCACTTGAATGTTTGCTGAGTCTGTCCGCCATCTTAAAGCTGCGTCTCTATTTTGTTTGTGACAAACTACTAGGTGACTTATGGCTTTTAAACGTCTAGCAAAATTCTATCCCTATCTCGCTCTATCTTATAACTTAGTGGTACTGGGGGACTACTCCAAAATTCGAAATCCGAACTTCGTATGGTGCCGTCCCTTTCACTCATATAGTCTATGACAGGAGAGTGAAAGGGACGGCACCATACGAAGTTAGGATTTTGAATTTCGGAGTAGACCCTCAGCTCATGCCGTTCGCCGCGCTCGGACGTTAGAGGCGCTACTGCGAACCGAAAACGAAGTATCTGCCTCTCTCGCACATGTATATTCGAACGACAGAGAGGAAGATAGTTCGTTTTTGGTTCGCGGTAGGCCCTCAGGCGTCAACTTTAAAACGAATAGGGTATTTTACTATAAGAGAAATAAAATTCAAAATGTAATAAAAACCAGCCAAGTGCGTCGGAGTCGCACACTGAGGGTTCCGTACAACTAAAAAACAAATGTGATTTATCAATATATTGATATTTTTGGTAAAATATACTTCATAATAAACATTATCACTTAATTTCAAGTTCATAGGTCGATGGGAAGCTAAAAAATTATATGTGTGACAGACAACACACGGAATGTTCTTTGACTTTCTTCGACCGTCCGCCACGCTCGGACTAAGGTGCTACCAACCGAAAACTAAATATATATGCCTCTCTGTCGCACTTGCATATTCGAGCGCGGAGAGGGAAATACTTCGTTTTCAGATCGTGGTAGGCCCTCTGGTCTGACGGCTCCTATTCCTGGATGGTGCGCGTATCGGAATGTGAAATACCTTTGGCAAAACGGAACAAGTTGTTAAATAGCTTCCATTAATTGGAGAAAATATTACCAACTGTTATTATTATCACGTGAAACACTGAATATTGAAGCAACATCCATAGGGGCCTGTTACATGGTTATTATTATCACGCGATATACTCATATCACGATCCGTATCACGTGCAATGAATATTGACAATATTAACACACCAGTATTATGATAGTATTAAGCGTTTAACAGACCCCATACAATTTTTAAAATCGCGATAATGTTGAGTGTAAAGGGCCCTACTAAATAGAATTTGGCGGTGAATAGAGAGCTGCTATCGCGAAACGAAAACGAACGAACATCGTGTATTTCCCTCTGTGTCGCTCGAATTTGCAAGTGCGACAGAGAGGGAGATACACGAACTTCATTTGTTTTTCGCGTTAGCAGCTCTGACTTCGCACCAAAAATACTGACTGGCACATCAATATTTAACAATGCACATCTGAATTGAATTTTAATGAACGATTAGTATTTTAGCTATACAAATCAGTACTGATTACGGTGTCAAATTTTTTATGTGCCTTTAAATACTACCCTTATAAAAATGCTTAGGATTAACTTGCAAAGATACTAGCCTTTGCCCGTGACGTCGTTTGCGTAATCTTTTACTCCCAATTCCATATAATTCCATTCCATACTTTTATTCCCAATCCAGACTACAGACTATATTTCTATACGATTCGAAGTTTCATCATAATCCGTTGTTGTAATGTTTTTATTTTATACATTTTTGTACACTATTTCTTTCGTCGTTTGCATAACTGTCACAAATAAATGTTTTGTTTATTTCTTTCTTATTTATTTCACCCGAGCGAAGCCGGGCTTTCATCTAGTTAAGTATAATATCGTTAGCTAGCATGCCTTTTTTATACTACGTCGGTGGCAAACAAGCTTACGGCCTGCCTGATGGTAAGCAGACACCGTAGTCTATGGACACTTGTGACTCCAGAGGAATCACAAGCGCATTGCCGACCCTTTATTGACTTGTGGATGCGCTGTGTTGAGAGTGAGGGACCCGCAGACGTCTAAACCCACCCTCCCCCTGACGCCTTTAATAAATTTATAACATAAACTCTCAGATCAGTTTAAAAAATATAATTATCGTCGTCGTAAAAAACGAAAATGAAATACCTAGGTAAAGTAAATATTATTACATGTAAATACTCAAGAGCAATTAAAAAGTGTACAGTTTCGATGCGAAGAGCAGCCATGTTTTTGCTCGTAAAATGTAATTAGGCAACCTTCATACATTCAAGTTAATAAAACAAAACCTAACAGAAACAAAAGCCTAGTGGTAATTGCATCTTTAATCTCAATTTGAGTCCTATTATTACAATAAGCAAATAACGCGGGCTTGCGCACGAGTGGCGGCTTGGCGGTGGAAAGTGAGGCGCCGACGCCGCCCGATCACTATCCGATCATACGTATCATCATTCAGCCGCGCAGAGTACCTAACGACAGAGGCGTTTTTAATTCCTGAGTCTTGGATGTATTCAACGTAGTTATTTAAGTAAATATCTTTTTTAAATTTAATCATATCGTCGTCTAGTACCCATTGATACAAGCTTTATTGAGCTTACTATGGGATTAGTTCGGTTTGTGTAAATTTATCCGCTAATTCCTCGATATGCCCACGAAGTGAAAGAAAATAATAAATAGTTACACTATTTACAGTGATGTGTTTTAAATCCATATCATCCATTTGATTTTTTATACTCTTTAAATAGTTCTCAAATTTAAATACTTACTAAAAAGGCACAATGATAGACGTAGGTGCACTAGGCGCAACTACATATAAGTTGCATTTTGTCAACAAATATGTACTAAAATAAATACATATATCTCTAGCTGAATATGTCTCTCTCTAGCTGTCAACACAGCGAATTTTCAAGTTAATAAAGAGTAGGACGTTATTTTTTTTTATTATTATTATTTTCATGGCAGGCCGTTAGCGTGTTTGCCACCGTCGTAGTATAAAAAAGTAAAAAATACAGGGTGCACGAGTACGGCAAAAGACTACACAAGAACTGATTCGATATTTAACACCTACCTATACAAAGAAATAAACAAATCAGACAATACTTTTGAAGTGGAAATAAAAAAGGTCTGAAAG
This sequence comes from Notocelia uddmanniana, assembly GCA_905163555.1. NCBI lineage: Eukaryota > Metazoa > Arthropoda > Insecta > Lepidoptera > Tortricidae > Notocelia > Notocelia uddmanniana. The sequence goes on along the minus strand of LR991061.1, from coordinate 8,562,545 downwards.
TACAATACATCATTTTCATAATGTTAAAATAAGCAAACAATTACAATTACCGATTAAAAGGTAACATCTCAAGAACAAAAACACCCGTATCACATGACAGCCTCATTAAACACTCAAGTTTGTCAATCAAACTTCAATTATCATTCCTCGCGCCACGCCCCCGCCTCTGCGCAGCGCTACTCTGTACGACAGGTTGCCAGGTGTAAAAATAGCCCAGTCAATGACCGGCCTTACCGCGGCCTTCACCATGGCAACATTGGCAACCTGCGGATCATCAAGTAGCGTACGTACACTCGTAGCGTAAATACGTTTAAAAAAAAGAAAATTTATGTGATTGTTTCTGACGCACCGCTGTACTTTTTATTCGAGTTCTATGTAAATCGAATGTCTAGGCTTTTATGATACTGGCATTATGCGGTATCGGTCACTTGTTTAATTCCATTTGGATTACTATTCCTGATTTGTATCACATTTAGAGACTGAATTGATAATGTTAATTGGACGTGAAAATAAAACTAAAATATAACCAACTACACTACTGTTTTGCCAGCCTGTTTAGCCTAGTTGGTAGTGACACTGCTTCCGAAGCTCCTGGTAAGGGAATTTGTTTCTGTGGTGAGCAGAAACATTTGTTCCTGAGACTTGGATGTTTTCTAAGTATTTAAGTATATATCCATTAAATATATCGTCGTCTATGCTACCCATAAAACAAGCCTTATTAAGCTTAATATAGGACTAGCTTGATTTGTGTAAAAATATTGACCCGTAATATTGATTTATTTATTTATCAACCTTCAAACTTCAAACATTGATTCGTGACAAGACAAAACAGTACCAAGTCACAGACTAAGGCGCCTTCCTGAATTGTCGATGCGGAGGCGGTACGATATGAGAAAACTGTCAGCTGTCAGTGTCAACCGATACCAATGCAGTACTGCCCTACTTCTGCGCATGGTATTTCTACTGCGCAAACGTAATACTGACAGTATTTCGTCAAGTGAGGAAATCACACATCAGTAAGCTATCGCTTCCGCCCCGCCAAGTCAGGAAGTCGCCTAAGTTGACACAAATGAGGATGAACAACAACATACAGTGTAGTCAGTGTCACGAAATGGACCCAGCTCGCGATCACAAGTTACTACAGAAAAATAAACAATTATTTGTTTATGATCTCACGAGATTGGTGATAAATTTATCACAATGTACCGATGATATACAGCGGGCTTATAAATTCTGCGCTGAATGACGTGGACAGGTGTTTACACAACATTGCAAGGGAATAAAATAACTACTGTTGCCTTTTAAAAAAGATACCTATTTTACATTACAAGCCTTTCCATCCCACAACTCATATAAAATATCGATTTAACCACCTGCATTAAAGGTATTGTAACTTTTAGAGCGTTCGTGGCCTAGCGGCGCCAACGTACCGCGTGCGGTATGCGAGGTTAAGCAACGTCGGTCGGGCTCAGTTCTTGGATGGGTGACCGCTTTGAGTTGTTACTAACTGAGCACTCCCGTGCTTCGGAATGCACGTTAAGCTGTTGATCCCGCCTGCTGTCCATGATAGCAGTCGTTAAGCCAAGTTACAGGCATTCGGGCGGCTTCAGAGAACTGCTAACAGTCTAAGTTGCCCACTCACTTGATAAGCGTAATTCCAAATATTCCAATAAGGTTATTATGATGGCAGTCGCTTCCGTAAAAACTAGTGCCTACGCCAGTTCATGGCATTAGGTAGCGGACCCTAAGACGAATAGTAACGCCTCTGGGTGAGCTCGCTTTATCGTCGGCCTCATCTTTGCCCCCTGACTAGATGCTGGCCAAGAGCAATCCCATTTAAAAAAAAATACGAAAGGAGGTCGTCTTTGACATGCTCTTGAAATAGGCCGTTCTGAACTTATGTTCTGACTACTTACAACTCCTAAACTAGATGTGATGCTTTTCACGGAACTTAAAAAAAAAACATTACACACACATTTACATTTTTCTATAATCTAAAATTTTTATATTTCGAAAAAGGAATTTGTGTTGTGACAGTATGAATATTTATTAAGAGTACGATTATTTCAAAGAAGCCAGACAAAACATGGGAGCTAAATATAGTCGGCTAAAATATTAGCATAAAGGGATGTAACTTTAGAAACGAATATATCGGCGCTCTACATAGAGATACAACTCATACGTATATAAAAATTACAAACAACGACTGTACAACTGCAAGACCTGTTTAATTTTGACACAAATCAAGGTTATTAAAACCTAGCATGGATTTATATTAAGGTTATCGATAAAGTTGTTCATTATCCTATTCACCAAATTTGCAACATGTGCAGTTTTAGTTGTACGGTATGCATAGAACTGTTTATGGGGATCCATAGAACTGTTTCATCCGCAGCAGACTGGACAAGAAATCAAATCCCATCGGTGTCAAATATACGAGTATTGGGATGAAGGCTCCGAACATTATATTTTAGTTTGAGATGGTTAGAATATTTGTTGAAATTATCATCGTTTAGATTAGAAGTCCCCCGTACGCTCGACCGAACTCGATTTTCCATATAAACGTAGTTTCGTTCTCATTTTAAAACGCCATGCTGAAATAACTTGAAATTTTATATACACCGTTACAGTCGCTAGAAATTGGAATGGGAAAAAAACCAGCGAATTTTTGAATTTTTTAGGTCTTGTATGAAAACCTTAATAATCGCTGTTTTTTTTCTCCATTATAATTCAAGCAACAGAAACTAATTTCCAACCTAGATATACCGGATCCCCTTGTGTATACAAAGTTTCAAATGATTCCAGCTTGCCATTTTAAAATGAGAGCGAAACTACGTTTGTATCGATTCACAAGAGCTGGCGCGGAAAATGTATAAAACTGTCAATAATTTCATAGACATTCCGCGCCAGCGTTTTTCCATACAAAGCGAAACAAAAAATGTATGGAAAACTGGGGGGTTGTATTTTAATATCAGAATCGTACCTACCAAAAAACCCAATGACTGACAAAAAGTTAAAGGTAAATTTTTGCGTGTATTGCTCTTAATTATTCTGATTGTTACCCTTTATCAAATTACTATAGTAAAAAGTCATATTGATTGTATCAACGAGCTCAAACAAGGTGAGAAAATGACCGACGGTGGTTATCTCTTTTTACTATCTCCGCATTCCGGAGCTGGCCACGACTTCTATTATTTTTGTTCAACTTGAGCGAATGCGGTTGTGCGTTTGACAGTGGTTCGGGATGAATGAGAATCATCCAAACGAAGTACCTACTCGGATTAATAACATTACTAGATACGGTGAGACAGTAAAGGGACCGGAGGTATCCACTCCTGCGTCACACAAAACGGACTTATTTAGGTTTGTACTTAGAAAGTTAAACGTATGAAAACCTACGGGAAGGTGGGTTTTACGTTGTTAAAAATGGTAAAATGTTATTATGTGAAGTCGTTTCTTACGTATTACTGTAGTTGGTTATAGGTAAAAATGTATTGAGACAGTTTTATGTTCTAACTATGAGTATATTTGGAATGAGTGTATTTTTTAAAAATGTACCTATTTTAATAATGTGGCTTTATAGTTAATATGGTTAAAATTCTGTTGACATGTAAATTGGCTTTACAAATAAACGTGTATGAGTATGAGATTAATGAGATTACGCATTTCCTATATACAAATAATATTAGTTAGTATTAATTTATTTAGGTCAGCGCTAGCTCTTTAACGGCATTGTGCAGAGGCGGGACCTTTTCGTGGTAGTTTATATTAATTTACTTCTTTTTTACCCGACTGCGCCAGAAGGAGGGTTATGTTTTTCGAGAGTATGTATGTATGTATAATTGTTTGGCTTGCTCTGCGGCCTGAAAGGGCTTGATGGATTTTAGCTTGAGAGGTGTCGTTAGATTCGTATTTACAATGAGAGTGACATTGGGTATATCAAAGTAAAAATAAAAACAAAATGACGGATTTTTGGCGCCAAATTCATATTTTTGGCAAGCTCTGCAGCCTGAACGGCTCGATAGATTTTAGCTTCAAAGGTGTCGTTAGACTCGTATTAATTGTGTGTATGTAAATGATGGTAGTTTATTGGTATGAAACTCCAAAGGCAGTCAGGTTTTATTTTTTTTAAATTTCTCTTATTTGTATAGTTATGGCAATGTGTAACGCATGAATGATTTTCGCCTTTCTTCTTTTTTTCTAATATTCTGCGCATAATGTAAGTACCCTCGTCACTAAATATTTTTAGCACTCCTCCCACGTAATAAATACGTCTGTAAGCGTCTGTAGAAATACAAACATACATGCCAGTAGCAGTCATCCCTAACCAGTAGAAAATTGCAAGTTAACATTAAAATAAAATAACAAAATCAGCACCGTTTACGAGTATCTACAATGTATGACTGCACTACTTTAACTGTTTACTGAATTAGTCAAATGTAGACTCTATGAGCAGGGAATAAAGGTTACGTCAATCGTATAAGTGAATTAGCGTAGACCACCCGCCACAAAACAAATGGCTTTAAAATTACGATATCCTAACTGGCTATGCTATTCACAACCATCACCTCATCTCACCGCTCTGCTCACCCCTACCCTCATCCTACGCCAGGATTCGTATTTTTACAACGTTGCTTGTACAGAGGTCTGACACACTGGTTCGCTGAAGGTGAGGGGAGGCGGTGTGAATAAAACCCTGTTGAAGATACTAACAACATACTTGAGAACCTCGCCTGGAAAAATGAGTTGGAAATTACTTAAGTGCGCTAAGTGAAAATGAGGGCTAAAGGCGTTAACATGATTTATTATTATCTCGTACATCTGCAAGCGGAAGCTTTTTTAACCGACTTGTACAAATAAGGAGGTTATGAATTCAATTGTATACTTCTTAAACACGATTGATTGATTTGACATGACAGTGTAGTGCATTGTACATGAATTACTTTCCGTAGTTGCGACCATTTCTTCCAAAATATATGTCACGATATAACGCTACTAATAGGGTGGGTTGCACCACACTGTAATCGTAAGTAAGTGGTCGTCAAAATCAAATTGTAATGTGTGTTGTGTATATTGTTCAAGAAGCTTGTCGTGGATTTCCGCAAAGTAACGCCTGATTCTATCAATTACTTCAAATTGTAACGTTGATCAGTGATCTGTTTGTAATAGAAAGTTTGTGTAACGTTATGTCTATCATAAATTCGCAGTTTCGAACGAGAGCGATAAGACATATACTTATCAACTGTCATTTTCGCCCTCAGAAACTTACAGATGCTTAATATAATATATCCAAACGCCCTATCGAAGAGACACGCGATTAACCTACTGAATAAGGCTTCTATCTACCATCAATTCGACGTTTATTGCTGGCCATCAACTTTTCTTACCGAATTAGCAATGTTATTTATGGTCAAGAAATAAAAAGGTTTGCCAATTTTAGACTTTAATGATTTTATAGTCCAAAAAGTGACGAACCATTTCATTATGCGACTGTACGTGGAATTGACATTGTCAGGTGGCAATAGCCAAGTTGGTGCAATAGGAGCCATCTCAGAGACCACTATGTGACCTGTTAACTTATAGAGCCTTAATAAGATCACCATCAACCAAACCTATCATATATAATCGTAACGTTTTTATATCGACATCTGCCTAGCTAGCACGATAGCTTATACCGTCGGTCGTCGGTACCGTTTTATGGCCGACATGTACTAAAACGTCCTTGCTAGATAGGCTGAATAACAGCATATAAAAATAAACTATTGTGTCTGTAAATGAATCTACGTTCTACGTTCATCAACGATGTCTATTTGAAAAAAAAATCACATACAAGCCGCTTTCATACCGTCTGTTCTACTTTGGACTACTGTGATTTATTTGAATTAAAATGATTGAAATCAACGATCGAATAAAAAGGGCCCAAAGAACTGCTACCAATATAAGGAATTCTCCGGCAAATTTATGGTAAATGCGTTGATAGTGAAGATTGTGTCGACAGTGCAATTTTTTACCCCGCTCCGCTGCTGTGGAGATGCCTTTTAAGGGCGTTATATATTGTAATTGGTTGAAAAAGTATAGGTGGTTTCGCAATCATGTGTCCGGGCAATTTAACACCTTCAGGAGATTGGAAAAGATTAATGTTACTGCATCGATTCTGATTCACTGATAAAATCTTGGACATGTACTATTAGCGATTACGCATATAAACGAACTATCATATATATCTATTTACGTATTCAAAGTACATAAAACTATCTAGTTTAGTTTTATTTTTTCTTGTCGTAAACACTGAGGGTTTTAATTATGTTTCAAATTTTTGCCAACCAGTTGAATGTTTTGTATCGCTGAAAATTTATTTTGACTTAACCCAACTTCGCCAACAAACTGCCCCAAGTTTGGCGACATTTATTGTATACTACCTCCTTAGTTTCATTATGATAAATATATAAAATAAAAATAAATGCCATATAATTCTAAATTCCATGAACACAAATATGGTACAGCCTTAGGAGGCTAGAAAAGACACTCATCTTCTATCTAAGAACACTGAATAGATAAACACCGTGGGTACTACCGCAGGCACTCGGCTTTTGCAATAATTTAGCATTTAATTGCTACATAAATTATAATCCTAAGCGTAAAATGTTGCTAGAGATCCATAAAGTCTAGCCTTATGTGCTTGTAGTGTGGTCATAAATTGGATGGTGTCACTTGGTGACAGTATACAGTCAACACATTATAAGTTAGGTTTACTAGCTTTTACTACGCATTAACATGGTTATTCTGGGGACCTATATGGAACTTGGATTAAGAAGTTGTCTGAATTTATGTATGTAGATCCTTTTATTCGCTATTTGGCTATAACATAATACAGCGGCATAGTATATAACTATTTTTATCCTTGTCCACATTTGGTTTATAAGATGGTCAGTTGAACCGCAACTATCCACTTTATTTTGATAAAGAGTAAATCATCATGAATATCATCATCAACCCTAGTGTTTATCCAAGTATAGTTGCATCCTCAAGGATGCCCGGGGTCTGCTACCTAATCAGAAATGGCGTGGGTATTTCTAACCCAAGGGGGAAACTAGACCTTATTGGGATTAGGCTTGTCCTGTAAGTGGGCCAACTTGACTGTTAGAAGTTCTCAAGCCGCCCGAAGGCCTCTAACGTGGCTTAATTCAGTCATTCAGTTAGCAACCACTCAAAGTGGTCCACCCATCCAAGAACTGACTCTGGCCGACGTTGCTTAACCTCGGATACCGCACGTGGTACGCAGGCGCCGCTACGAACGCTTCTTAAATCCTTTGATAAAATGGACTTAATCGTTATATTTTACAATTACGTTTGCATATTTTATTTATTTTTATCCTGGATACCCTGAAATTAGCGTCATGACTTTCGTGACTTATACGGAATACTTAGCATCCATTTTAGTACTCAGTACCAAAAGTGGTATTTCTCGGGCAAATAGAATATTTAAAAATACGTTAAAATACTGTTTACGTTTTGATATTTCTTTCTACACAAGGTAGTCAAATAAATTCCTGCTAGGTACGTAGGTTTTAAAGTTAAAAAAACAAGCGTAGATTCCTAAAAGAAACTGGAATTAGTTCTCTTTACGAGTAAACCAATCTTAATATATTAAAATTTACAGAATCATTGAACATAAATCTTGTAAACAAATATTTATAGCAATTACATAAAAAATATTAAAATAATACCGGAGTTCATCATCGTCATAAAGATAGCAAATTAAACAAAAGATGGTAAAAATAAAAACTCGTTCAAGAGACTAGTTATCTACCACGCGAGTTTAAATATAGTTTTTGTCGTATTGCACCCTAAAATTACCCAGAAGCTCTTTAACTAAATGTACATTGTATTACGTATACTTTAAGAAAATGTATATTATTTAAGATAATTGATTTCTTTACGATGTACCCGTCATTTTGACCTGTGGTTAGTGCGTCATCAGTTGACACGGTGATGAGAATAATGGAATACCCACTAGTGTAGTGTGAATTAAGCAAAAAGAGGTTTTGTGACCATATAATAAGGTCTAAAGACCTGCAGAGGGACCGACGGGTATGTATACGAGTATCCTTGTAATCATATTTGGTACAAAGTTAACTTACTTTGTCTGATTCATTACTACCTCTACATAAGTTAATATCTTACTTAGGCGTTCTATTTTTAACTTAAAGCGCACTATCCTATTATAATGAGTAAAGAACAGAACTTATTTTATTTTAAGTAAATATTTGTATTTTAATTCAAATTTATTGAACACCAATTTTGTTATGAACATTGCAATGCTGTCTGTTTAAGTGTAAATGAGTAGACAGTTATATACTCGTAATATTGACAATAAAATGGATTTTAAGGAGTCATTATATAAGTATTGGTTCCGTAAAGTACAAGCCTATATCAACTAATTTTTATTAGATACAATACTAACAAACAAATAAAAAAAATATACAGCTCTAGCTTTTGATTGAGTAGTTCATCTGGGTGAGCGTATTCCATCTTAGATCTTGTCTTAACTTTTCATCAGGTTAGAATAGGGTCAAACGCAATCCCATATACAATAAAAAAATCTGCAGATATATGATAAATATAGTAAGTTCGCTTTTTATAAGTTTTTATTTAACTTGCACTAACGTATATCAGCCAAAGGACGTCCGCTGCTGGACATAGGCCTCCCCCAAATTCACGGGGGGTATATCAGGTATATGCCATAATCGCCAAGTTTGGCATGCGGGTTGGTGATCGCAGTATCTCCACCGCACTACAGGGATGTTGCTGCCCATCCCCCGGTGGTCTTGTTCGTAGTTTTAGGACATACCCGGGTAACGCATATATGCTTTCATAAAAAATTACAATCCTTTTTTTAGCCACTTGCCGGTATCCGATTGAGCTGAAATGTACACTTATGTAAGCTCGGTGACCATAATTCCTAAACTACATAAGATAAACCCGTCCTGTTTGGTCTCATTCAAACCATCTCAACAACTAGTCGACGACTGTGGAAATAAAAGTACAGTCGGTAATAAAAGCTTCTACCAAAAATGAAATTTAGGAGAGCTAGGGCACAGCGAAACGTCATCTCGCTCAAATTTGGAGCAGCCATAATGGCATATCACTACTTGCCCCTTAGGTAGGTATGTGGTGTTGTGTTCCTGGTGGTGAGTAAGGTCGCCCGAGCTCCCGAGGACGTGCTGTGTTGGGAGTGATGGACCTACATATGTTTCTAGCTTGACAACTGGAGACGTCTGCGGGTCCATCACTCTCAACGCAGCGCATCCTTAAGTCATAAAGGGTCGGCAACGCACTTGTGATTCCTCTGGAGTCGCAAGTGTCCATAGGCTACGGTGTCTGCTTACCATCAGGCAGGCCGTAAGCTTGTTTGCCACCAACGTTGTATAAAAAAAAAAATGTTGTCTTTTGTAGCTCACGTTAAAGCGTGTATCAGTTCTGATAAGCCATCATCCTCCTAGAGAAAGATTCCCCGGTTGTAATCCAAGGAGCATGCGGTCCGCTTTGGCAACTAATCCCGAGATTTGGCGTAGGCACTAGTTTTATGAAAGCGACTGCCATCTTCCGATCCAGAGGGAAAACTAGACATTGTTCGGATCGGATGGGACCAATTCTCTAACGATGATTTTTTCATCGATGATATTTTCGAACGGTTCGGACTCACAAACTCTAGATGAAAATGGCGTGCCAAACTGCTCGACCACATTGGCGTAATTATCACCCGTATTCGGCACTGGAAAATTGTCTTCACACTTACCACTTTCATTTCTAAGCAAAAAGGCATTGGAATTAAACGCCCCCACTTAACCGACTGGTTTGAAATAGGTAAGGTATGACACTTTTTAATTTTGCAAAAAGCTGAAGGCTTCGCCTAAAGGCGTATTTGTTGACTGTTTCTTGGAACGCTCTATGTGATCCTTTTGCTGTTTCCGGCTGGTTATGTCTATAATGGTTCCTAATAACCCTTTAATCATAGATGGGATAGCCTAACATGGACAGAATTATGCCCCTGGTTACAGAAGGGGATTTGTTATTACAGTTGGTCGCATAACGAAGGTTTTTTTAGTATGGATACTACAACCCTCGATATCGGTCATCGTAGAAAGGCCTTAGAAAATATCAAGATTTTGAATTAAAGGGAATAAATAAAATTTATTCCTCCGAGCAGGGTTAAAACCTGCGACATCCTGGCATTAGCGGCCAAATGAGCTACCGGAACAATCATACTCAGTTACCAAATCCTTCAACAGTTCCCTCTTATAGCGGCTTCGGAAAGACTGAAGCTTCCTTAACGACACCAACAGCTCAAATTACATTGAGAAATCATCAGTAACGATGCGACATCTCTTACCAATGATATTTTAAGTATAGATAGGTTATGCTCGAACATTACAAGCGCAAAAAGTGCTTCCAACATCGCGGCATCACACATTCGCATTTTGTTTTATTGTTTACAATACGCACACTTCATCGAAAGCGTAAAAGAGATAGCTTTATCAAAATAATACATAAGAAATAGACAGCCTTCACCCGGCACACCAATCACCGCACGTTTGACACAGATTAAAGAAACTAACACTAGGCAGAAGGTGCAAACTGTTTCTACCTATTAATCGACGGATGATAGCGAAAATGTAAGTAATGGTAATACCGCTATCGGGTTGTCGTTTGCGTAGCAGGCACGTCAAAGAATTACAAAATAATTGACTCGGACACGGATTTTTGAATAAATGTACAGACAGCAAAACTAATCTTGTCAAAAAATGTTTCATGCCTGTTGAATGTTTCATGTCTGTATGTCAATCGATTATATTTCTATCAAGCAACAAAAACTTCTTACAGACCGACCTCGTGTAGGATACAAGAAAGGACACTTCTTCACTTTTCGTCACTGGTACTCAGAGATATAGTTTAAAAATTAACATTTAATAGTTACAGCATTATTTTCTTCTAAATAAACCCGAAGAAATAAATAGGGCAGTAAGTTGAAGTTGACTATGTAACCCATATAATCTAGAATTGAATGTGATTTAGTATGACGCATCTGTTACATTAATCTATGTTCGCAGTCTGTTTGTCTTTATCACTCTCATTGCAAACGACACTAGGTAGTCTCTTTCTCTGCGACAGCGTCTTCATGGCGTCATATTTGGTAAATTGAAGGATAAAATGGAAAAAATAACATAATTTCAGCTTACTTACTTGTGGTATGTGACGCCTGTTGCCTTAGTACGTTTGGATGTATAATTAGTGCACTTTCGCAACACGCATGACGGCATTTTTAAGGTCACTTACGTCGTTGGCGGGAACTCGTGTCAACATTCGCCTCTCTCGCTTGCCCGGGAGCGACTGAAGCTAATAGGCGATGTTTAGCGTCTTTATAGCGGCACACTTTAGGTACGCGGGTAACGTATCTATACTTAAAATATCATTGTCTCTTACTAAACTAATTTTGTATTAAACAGTAGGGTCATATTAACAGTTGATAAAACAAAATTCGTCCCTCCTCCTGCTCTGTAGTTTTTTTTTATTAAAAATGGGTTTGCTCTTGGCCAGCATCTAATAGTTAGCGGCTTATGAGCAAGTTACGATTTGATTACGTACATTTATACACAGAGACGCCTTTTATACAGATTATGAGTCCAAACAAAACTTTGGCTTGATTATGCCGACAGGAAAGACGCGAACATTAGGCGACTTCCTGACTTGGCGGGGCGGTAGCGATATGTGATAGGTATTTTGTTCTTTGATGTGAGTTTACTGATGCGAGATATCCTCACTGACAAAATACTGTCAGTATTACGTTCGCCCAGTAATTATACCATGCGCAGAAGCGGGGCAGTACTGCATTCGTATCAGGTGACACTGATAGCTGTCAGTTTTCTCATATCGTACCGCCTCCGCATCGATAAATCAGGAAGACGCCTAAATCTGTGGATGACCCAGTATTTTTTTTTCCTTTAATTCAATGTCTTCATTATGTCCTGAAGCGAACTTAAATGCACCTCAGAAATTACATTTCACTAATAGTCTTTTAAAGTTTGATGTTACTTTCGTTCGTTATTTCTCGGCAAATAAGGTGTCACTCAATAAACATGTTGACTGTGCGCTAGGACAATTAAATAGAAAGGAAACAACTTGTCTCTATACTAGTTACTAATTTTCTAAAGTTTCTATAGCTAGTATTATTACAACGATTATCATCCATTGAACTTCGGTCACCCGGCATACCACCCGCATGTCGCCTTGAGGGATATTTCCTACGTATAATACATACACACTTTCCTATCTTTTGTAACGTTTTTGTCAGTCTGTTTATCCTAGTGTGCTGACCTCCGAAGCTAGAGGTCCTGGATTCGAATCCCGTTAGAAAAATTTGTTTGTGTGATGATATTTGTTCCTCAGATTTGGAAGTTTTCTATTCAGTCATAAAACTCAGATTGTTGACGATAACTTTGTGAAAATTGAGGTAACTTCTAGGTGTGAATGGTGTTAGAAACAATTAAACAACTAGTGCGGAATATAATAAACAATAGGCAACTATTAAGTTCATAATAAATGAGTATAATTCTCTTTTACATACGAGTCAGTTAATTCTTGACTTAATTAAGCACAGTTAAACATTAGTTATCAAGTTTACGGTAGCGATATTTTTGCACATAAAAAAAACTGTTTATGATACTTTATCACAAAAACGGGACTAAGTAGCGTAAAAAATGTTCTTTATATGACAGTTGTGAAAGTTTTAGAGTATAATCTTGTAATTAATGTTAGCTTTGCATACACGCGTCGTTTTCTGCATGCGTCTTTTGGCGCACTTTTTCCAAACGGTATTATAAAGTCAGGACATATATCACGGTAGTGTTTATCACTTAATGAAACAAAATAATATATTTGTTTCTTTATAAGAATGTTATCCTACATTTCATGTAAAATTAATGGCTACGACTCACTAGGTCATAATACTGCTGTAAAAAAGTTATCAGATCGCATAAGTTCCTAATGTGGTTCTTACACCTTACTGGATTCAGAATCTTTCGAACGGGACGTACAACAGTCATATAATGACTTGTCTATGATATAGACTTGCATTTGTATAAAAAGTTTATTGTTTTAATTCAACTGTCAGTCATATATATGTTAGAGCGGAAGGCTTCAACTCCACTCCCCTATAATGCTGGCTTAAGCCTTGAGTTTGCTAACCCTATACCATGGTTTAAAAAATAGCATGCTGGTTTTCTAGATCTATTGTATGTCATCACGTCACGTCATGTTTGGCCGATATGGTTAAGAATTAAGATAAATATAATCACAATATCACATGGACGTTCCGATGCCGATGGATTTATTCACGTGAGGAAGTTATGACACAGATCTTCAATGTATGTGTTCTCTGTTCTTTGTATGTATGTAAATTCTAGACTCCATGCCAAATTTTGGCTTTCTAGGATATCGGGAAGTACCCTAGAGGTTTTGATGAATGAGTGAGTGGCCAAACCGTCGTATTTTAGGTATCAATAAAATGTAGATCAAAGAAACTTCGTGTATTTGATATGTTCCTTAACTAAATCTTATTCTGTTAAGTTGAGGTCTCTGTTGCTATCTGGGATGAAGCTATGAGGGATCGAAAATGGAACGAAACGGTTTGAGAAAAGGTAGGTAGTGCCCCGCCTACTTTTTGTTCGTCTTGACGTGCCCCCTGTTTCTCTTTAACAATGTTATCCGAATTTATACTCGTTCCTATTGGCTATGTGCGAAGTAGGTGGTAAACTAAGCGATCGCAGCGCACACTATGACAGAAATGTGCAATTTCCGGGGACTTATATATGTCAAATTTACTTCGACGTTTCCTATTGGTTTCCTACGATTCGTTTCGTTTGTATTTATTTATTTATTTTCTTATTTATTTCAGTCAAATTTCCAGTAAGGGGTCTTTCTCGCTTACTAAAATAAATAAAATATTCATGTGTTTGACGTTTCTGACGTGCACATAGCCAATACATGACTACTAATTGATGAGTGTTAATATTAGTTTCCTTTAAACGTCGTATTCAACATAAAAACCTACAGTCCGAGAGCACTCCGAGAGAGATGTATTCATTTCCTTCAACGCGTCATAATCACAGAGCGATCCGACGATGTGTGAAAAAGTCGATTACGATCAACAAGCGCGGAATGTGGACCACCTCACTGAATAAATTGCCTAACGCCTAATCAAATAAATTCCATTACCGATTCACTTTCAATCGTTACAAAGTCCCAATCGTTAGTTCAATGCACTAAACAAACCAATTGGTTAAAGAACAGCGTCTGAACTTTTTCAACCATTGTTAGACCTTGTGAAGCACTCAACCGCATTGAAATAAACAATGATATGCGAAACATTTTAAAAGATTTTATAAAGAACCGTTAGATCAAAGGCCAAATAAAATTTTGGTAAATGGTAACTTTTAGTAAAGTTACGTTACGCAGCGAGTCGTACAGATATTGTGACCGGCAGAATTTGCCGCTAGCTAGTAGACAATTGCCTAATAGCTGGCTGTCCTTAGTTTCACCTATGATCTCGCTTCACTATGTTGAAAGGTAATCTAAATTGTAAGAATATATTTTTTCACATGCTTAAAATGATTCCTCGTCATAAATGTTAGAATAGTACATTGTTTAACGAGGGGCGTAAGTGGAAAATTGCCAACACTTGGAAACATAACTCCCGCGGGAGGTAAATCGGCTATAACTGCTCTACACACTTGCGTACAATAAGACCCTTTACGAGCAAGTGTGATGAAATAGTACATAACGATACAAGTGCAAAAAATAGGAAATTTACAACGAGTAGTGATAAATTAAAACGCGACCGAAGGGAGTGTTTTAAATCGACACGAGTTGCGAATTACCTATTCGCACGTGTATCATACAACGTTTTACAGTACATATGGCTCTTTCAAGATTCGATATATGCACGTAATCTGCTGATTACCGCACTCGTAGTGTACTATTATTCAATCGTATGGCAAGGTTTACAGGTCACTTAGGTTTGAAAAGCACAGAGCGCGACACAGCGTCGTGGTGTGGCGGAGTCGGTTTTGTGGTGAAGCGAACGTGGACCGGTGGACGTCGCACCAAAAAACCGCGCGGGATATTGGAGCGGAAGGGGCGTGTGTGACATATGAAGCAGTAATCGAGACGGTCGATAGTCGACAGTTTCGGAAAAAATCAAAAATGCAAACCCGCCTCCGCCACGCGCCGCGCCGCGCCCGCTCTGTGCGTTTCGAGCTTTAGTTCTGCCATACGCACGCTCGGAAACGTTGAGTAATTACCCAGCGGGTACGTCTTTCGCTCGTGACTCATACTTTCAGTGGTTGAGGATGATTCAGCCGAATCATCTAAATCAGATTGATCAAATTAAGGTTTTTATAAAGTTTTGTAACTGTGTAATGACAGTAAAAGTGGGTTTACCAGTGTTAAAACGAACGCCCCTCAACTAATAGCACCTTTGTGCTTTCTTAAGATGTGTGCGTAAGCAGTTCAGTTTATTTTAGGGAGGTATTCCACTCATCCAATATCTTTGTCCAATATTTATACATTTGATCAAAGAAATTGGATGATTTCATCCAACTTGGATGGGACCCTGACATTTGATCAAAGCTTCCGATGACAGTTAAATCAATGCGGCAACGCATGAAAAAAAAAAACTTGGCCAAAGATAATGGATGAGTGGAATGGGCCTCTGTCAAAGAACTTTGATCAAAGATTTGACAAAGAAATTGGACAAAGATATTGGACGAGTGGAATACCATCCTTAGGCTCTAACTTCAACCTGTTACAAACTTACATAGACTAGATACAACCACTTCTTACCGTGGATTTGTTTACAACGATGCAAAAAGGGCGTTAAAGGTCTCGGTCTTGTCGTACGAAAACGATACTTAAGAATGCATATTGCATCATCCTAACCTTGTAGTGCAACTTAATCTGTTCTTACAATAAACACCTCGAGATGGTGCTATATATAAAGCTATACAATGCTATGTTGTATCACCGAATATACAATAGTGCAAAAATACAGTCAAGAGCAAAGCTTAGTTTTGCATCTTAATTTTTTTTTGAAGCTAGAGGTCCCGGGTTAGAATCCCGGTAAGGGCATTTGTTTCTGTGGTCAGCAGAGACATTTGTTTCTGAGACTTGGATGTTTTCTATGTATTTAAGTATATATCTATTAAATATATTATCGTCTAGTACCCATAACCCTTTGGGAGCTTACTCCGGGACTAGTTCTTTAACTTATGCCATTGTGATAAGGTGAAAAAGTGTGAACTTACTTTTGCACTTTACTGTACAGTGCCTATGATGGTTGCCATTTTATCACTTATCGTCGTGGATAAGACATTAGTCACGTTCTGACAAGTATGCGAGTGCGAGAGTGATGGGCGTCATATCCACGACGATAAATGATAAAATGGCAACCCCAGATGGCAACCATCATAGGCCCGCAGGAGGATCGCTGTCTCGATAATGTCATCGGATTATTGAGAGATCTGAAACTAAACATCTTTAATTCAAAAAAAATATAGCTGTATTCTATATACCCGGACCCGGGTATGTCCTGGACCCGGGTATGTCCTAAAACTACGACCAAGACCACCGGGGAATGGGCAGCAGCATTCCTTGAGTGCGGTGGAGATACTGCGATCGCCAACCCGCATGCCAAGCGTGGCGATTATGGCTATACCCCCCATGAAATTGGGGGAGGCCTATGTCCAGCAGTGGACGTCCTAGGGCTGATACGGTACGGTATTCTATAAAAAGTTCGCTACTACTTCTAAACTCGAAGTGATATTTTAATCGTTCTTTTGGGAAAAGAGTCAAAGTACATTAAATAAATAATAATAAAATAATAAATACCTATCATAGGACAATCTTACACAAATCGACCTAGTCCCAAACTAAGCAAAGCTTGTACTTGTTTTATTTATATGGCATGCATTTAGAGACCTCTAATTCTAGCTGGCTTTCATATAAATTTAAATTTAAGATGCATGAAAATCGTTGTAGTTCATGAAATAGTACATTGTATTACTAGGGTTAAAGTAAGCCATATTACCACGAGATGTTTATTTTCTCGAGCGAATGCGACTCTCTACCTCAATATACCCTTATCACTATTAAATGTTTTTGTCGATGAATCTTTCAGCATTCACTGGACGCCATCCTTGAGCAAACGCAGCCAAGTCCGAGATGCTACTGATAGTACGAATGATAAAACCAAAACTGACAGATCGTTTATAACGCTTTAAAAACTTGATACAATCCGTCAACGGAAACTTATTACATCTGGTATGCGAGATTGAGATGCGGAACTGGTTTTCTATTACTACTACTGTGATTTAAAAACAAGGTACATTCGGCATCATGGCGTACCTCCATACGTACTTTCGCCTCCCATTTCACCCCCACAGGGGACGATTTCCGGGAGAAAAACTATCCTATGTCCCAGGATTTAAATCAAGTATTTCCGTACCAAATCTCATCCCAATCAGTCCAATGATTCAAAAGGTAAGACAGAGAGACAAACAGAGTTCCTTTTGGTTTTATAATATACCTGTGACATGCCTATCCAATTGTCAATTTGGGTCGAAATGACGCTTATCTATGGTAACATTGGTAACTAGTAATCTCCCGGTGTAGGCCTAACATGGCAGGATCATTGCCACACCGAAAAATATTGCACATCGCCGTAACCAATTTTTTTCTAAATTGGTGAAAGAAGTAAAATAATCTAAGAATATTGACTTTTGTCACTTTCATTGTACCTATAACTGTTCGAGATTAAGGCTGGGTTGCACCAAACCGTCTGTAATCGTAACCTGTATTCGTTAAAATTTCAATGTATGGAAAGTTTGACAAGTTTCTATGGGATGACAGCTGCCGCCGCCATATTTAACGTTCATCAGCCTGTCATCGTAAGTCGGTGCAACCCAGCCTTAGACAAGTTCTCAATAGTTTTAACTCAAAGTAAAAACGAAAATAATATCATTGAATGTTGATTTAATTTGTCGATAACCTTGCTTACGTCATCGTAGTATAGTATTGTTTATGGCACAGCTATCAGAGTAAAGCAGATCCGATTTCTGTACATGTGATCTATTCTCACTAATGATAACGGCCTGTTTAGCCGAGTAGGTAGTAACACTGCCTCCGAAGCTAGAGGTCCCGGGTTCGAATCTCGGCCAGGGCATTATTTGTGCATTTAGCACGGATATTTGTTCCTGGGTCTTGGAAGGGTCTTGGAGGTTGGAAGATGTCTTGGATCTATAAAGGTATGTATATCGTCGTCTAGTACCCATCATAGTACAAGCTATGCTTAGTTTGGGACTAGGTCGATTTGTGTATGATTGTCCCCCAATATTTATTTATTTAATGCACAAATCAGTAAGTTTGAGAGAGACAGATAAGTGATATCTGACAGATCTTCATCAGTAAGTGTCTCCGTCTTCATAACTGAAAATTGTACTGAACTGACGTTTGTGGTGTGTTAGAGTACATGGGATTTAATATTTTGGTATGCTTTTAAATGGAGACAATTCGTTAAAAGCCGAAAATGATCGTACTATCTGTCTTGTTCTATCTCATCTTGATTAGACATAAGGGTTCAAAGATACAACGATATGAAAAATCATTTTGCTTAACACTACAGAGCTGTTTGTATTATAAATCTATGGTTTATGCTTAAAAAAAACTTAAAATTTGACAGCTAATGTCATCACTGAGGCAGTTGAGGTTTTGTACCTTTAGGAAATAGTACCTATGGATGATTTAATGCGAATCGCTTTAAGTCGTACCGGTGACGGTAAGCGAGGTTAAGCAACGTCGGCCGCCGTCAGTTCATGGATGGGTGTCTGGTTTGAGTGGTTAGTGACCAGCATCAAAAGTTACTACGCACATGAAGAGGTCATAAGTCTTTACTTTAAGGGAATACGGGCTTTTCACTGACTGCTAACTGTACAATAGTTTCGGAAGAAAAGCTATACATGTCATGTATCTTGGCTTCGGCGGTTAGTAGTTCAACGCACCCATGCTTTGAAAAATTATTTAATGATTGTTGTTGCTGGTTTTATCTATCACTGTCTGAGGCTTGACTTGTTTTTAAGTCGTTAAAACATTGCAGATAGAGTCAAAAGAGAAATTGGTAAAATCGTCATTTTTCTGTGAGTTCATTATCACTTTTCTGGAGAATTTAATTTTTTTTTCTATGTAAAAAATCTTGTGCTGACAATCACAAACACAGCAAAATAAAAAGGTGCAGCTGATCAAAAGTAATGTGTGAACATATTTGGCATCTCATTGATATTAATTTGTAAATATTTCGACATCAACTCTCAAGCAAAAGTAACTTTACATTACTGCCTACCCTGGTCCGTGCCTTAAACGGTCAATACAAATAAGAAGTACCTTGTTTGACTAACCTGAAACAAAAAGCAAAAGCTAAGTAACTTTAAATTACAAGATCTCTTAAACCGTCTGCACATTTGAAATAAGTCTCAACTCCACAAGGTATATACGGTAACTCGCACTCGCAGTGAAAGCGAAAACTATAATGGCCTCTAAATTCGAAAAAAAAACTGCCAAATTTGAAAAAAGAACACAATTGTAGTAGACACATAATCGACACCGGCGGTCCGAGTTGGGCCGTTAGCAACACAAGCGAAGCAAACCGCCGCCTTACAGAACGAGGTGAACTGAGCGGGAAATATTTAAAAACCTACATTGTCGACGGTGCACCAGACAGCCGTATCAATTGAGTTAACTTTTTTAAACATTTTTTACCGCCGCACAACTTCTTCGACGAAGAAAGTGGTCGAAAAACGATTATTATGTTAGGATGCTTTTATACTTCACGATTGTCACACGATAGTGTCTACGGTAAATATTTACACAGATATTTACCTATAATCACGACTTGCGTGCATGTAATTTGCAAATTTCACATTACATTTGCCTAAAATTGTTTCGCGTAATACGGTAAAAGTATACTTAGTTTTACTTTTCAATCGTTATGCTGTAATGATGTGTTTCCACGATGATTACTCGAACTGACTCCTGTCGTTCACTTAAGTGGTAATTTACGACGTTCGACGAGACTTGGTAACAGAACTGCTCTGAAACTTTACTACAATTGTGATTCAAAGTCAATGTTATTTATTCTTCAATTTAGAAATGTCAGTAATCTTCCATCGGTTCGGAAAAATTAACCTGGCAGAAAAGAACCGGGTAAAAAACAATATACAATATAAAATCGCAGTATCGCAGAACCACTAAATTACAATACTACAGTAGAAAACCATTTTTTAGATATTATTAATGCATGATATTAATATATATTGTTTACACAGTATTTATATATGGAAGTGTTTTGAGTGTTACAATTCGCCAACAAACTATCATGCAGTTTGGCGAAAAAAATGTGTTTTTGTATACACTGTGTAATATTTGTTAAAATAAATTTAAAAAAAAACCTTACAATATTAATACGCTATTTAAATAATGAATTATTATTTTTTATAATTATGAATTATTAATACTTACATACTATATTTACAAATTTTCTGTTGTTTATCTGAATTTTCATACTCTGAATTCAGAACGCACGTCAAGATCATTCTGACAGAACAATCTGAGAAATTTATAATCTGAAAAAAAACAGAATATGTGTGGGGAACAGTTAAATTGTATGCAATGCAATACCGTGCGTCCTGAATTTAAGGCCTTACATAGTCTGAATCCCAATCTGAATTAATAATAAAGTGAATTCAGATTGGGTTTCAGACTATGTAAAGCCAGCTTAAGGAAGACTTTTTATCATAATTCAAAAACCGCTCAACTAAAAAATAATATTATGCGAAAGGGAATAATTTTGGCAGCGTTTCATACGTCATGAACTACGAAGGAAAGACTTTTTACGAGTCCAACTAGCGAGTTTAAATAAGTGTTTGTACCTATTTGAATTTAGAATCGGAAAATTCATTCATCTGTTTAGAAATTATATTGTAATATTTCATAATTTTTTTCAGGATCGACTTTTTTGCCATTACTAGTCTATAAAAACTTATATTTAAAATTTTCCAGCGTTTCTGGTAGTTGGGTATTTGCATAAATTCTTCCTACTTCTAAATAAATTATTCTTCTTCTACAATGTGCCACTTGATTGAAACGAACAGATGCTGTACGTGTATTTTCTCTTTATCGCGTATATTTATTAATTTTATCATACCTTCTGTGGCGGGTTTCGCGAAGGAACAAGTTACAATTTTACAAGTCTAAAATGGCTATATAAAGGTTTTTGGCATGCGTTTAACATGCGTTGACCATACGTTTGACACGCGTTTCACATGCGCTTGACATGCGTTTTACATGTGTTTGACCAATAACGACTAGCCTGACCAGCAGTATCTCCGGATTTGACGTGTTGACTTGTAGTTTGGTAAAACGAGTCACTGACTGGTATGAGTTCTGTATGACATCTAGTTACATCTCGTCCCTCATTTTCTTCCCCTTTATATGATTTCTCTCACAACCTCTTCATCAACATTCCTCTATATCATATATATTAAAAAAAAACAAAATCAATTAAATTTTAAATTAAGTACCGTGTGTCAATAATATAAAATAATGCTAAAAAATAATTATAGTGATTCAAATTCATAAACGGCTCTAATAAATAGCAAAATGCATGATAGGAAATGCCAACATCTAGACACCGTAGAGACATCTCACTAAAAAGAGCGATAGGTATCTTTTGCAAACGGAGCATTTGCGGCCCACCGCCGTACGTCGCGAACAAACATGTATTTCATCCCTCGATTCCCTCATATCTATTGGCAACCGGTTTAGCCTAGTGGTTAGTGGAACAGGGCCCTACGAATCTGACGATCCCGAGTTCGAGTCCCGGTGTGGGCATATATTTATGTAATGAGCATGAATATTTGTTTCGAAGTCTTAGATGTTGACTATGTATTTAAATTTAAGTATGGATGCTTATTAAATATATCGTCGCCATCATGTAGTACCCATAACACAAACTTTATTGAACTTATTATTGTCCTCTAATATTTATTGATCTATTTGTAGTATTAAGTTTTGTTATAGTTCTTTTGCAGGCTATTAAGTGGAATGATATAATTCACCGGCTATTATATTGTAATTGATTCATGATTGAATAGTCATTACTGTCATTAGAGTCATTAGCTCAAGTAGAGTAATAGTCTTTAATTAAATCGTCAGATCGATGTTGCCGTGGAAAATTTGAAGCCAATCGGAAGCACATCAAGTTATTCATTATTCAGTCATTGCATTTGGTGCTTTTAATTGCGTTCGTTGGAGTTTCAATTAATAAAGGTAGAGACCTGACGAAAAGTGATACGTACCGAAAAGTGTTAGCGCGGATTATTTTAAACGAGAGTTAAGACTTTTCAGCTGTCATTTTTTTCAAGATTTTGAAGATGGTTGCGTTTGCATATAACGGCGGGGTCACCATTTTGGGAGGTGATGCTCATCGCTTTGACTGCTAGAATTTCTCAAGCGGCTCGTGCCCGAAAACCTCTATCTTAGCCTAACGGGATCAACGGCTTACCGTGCCTACCAAAGCACGGTAGCGCTCAGTTAGTAACTACTCAAAGCGGTCACCGATCCAAGTGTTGACGGCCGACGTTGCTCAACCTCGCTTACCGCACGCGGTACGCGGGCGCCGCTGGGCCACGAGCGCTCCGATTTTATTATAAATACTGGTTATAAAATAAATAAATAACCATAATCATTTCCTTCGGCCTCAGCGCGATAATAAATCCTGTGCAACTATTTAGAAATACGAACGCCATTCCTATGAAATACAGGTCCTAGAAATATGAAATATCCTTTCATAGCGCACGTAATCCGTGCACAACTCCGCCCGGACAATGTACCACAAATACAGAATGTACCACGAATATACAACGTACCGCATATATCACAATGTACCGGCGTCACAATAGAGACAGTAACAGCGGACCTCACACGGAGATAATCTTGTATTTTAGTTGAATGCGAATTTAAACGGTAGACTTAAAATGAGGTAAGTGGGGTGCGTAATTCTCATTGCCTACGTGAAAAGAGTGCTTAAGTATTAACGTCAGTTTAGCAAAAATATGATACAAACGGGAAATACGAAGTGATTCTGATTACGGCAGCCCAGGCACAGTATACATATAGCCTATAGTTTAAGCTATATATTATACTGTGACCCAGGCAAGAACTATCGAGATGCAAATAGAAATCGACCAAAGCATTTTTTTCTAATATTGTGTCATGTGTGTGTATTATTTATTTGTGTGATTCTAGTAGGTACCTACGAGGGTAAAACTGAAAGTTTCGGGAATAGAAGAAAATATGCAGTATAAGTGAGTTTATTTATTTTTATTGTTTTTCAAAATATTCTCCTTTGTATTTCATGCACTTATGCATGCGTTCAAACCAGTCCATAAAGCACTTTTTGAACTTTGAAGTAGGGGTCGACAAAATGGCTATTTTATAGGCCTCCACTGCTTCTTCTGGCGTCTGAAACCGCTGACCACGCAGTTTGTCCTTGATTCTGGGGAATGTAAAAAAGTCGTTGGGACTTAAGTCAGGGCTATATGGAGGGTGGTCCAATATTTCGACTTTTTCACCGTCCAGGTACTCAGTTGTTGTCCGAGCGGTGTGTGGGCTGGCGTTGTCGTGGTGAAGGATGATGCGACGACTAGGGTTTGTTTTTCGGAGTTCAGCAAAGACGTTCGGCAAACAAATAGTGGTGTACCAATCAGCATTGACTGTTCTACGATCCTCAAGAGCCACAGTAGCTACGTGACCAGATTTAGAGATAAACGTAGCCACCATCTTCTTAGCCGTACTGCGAGAACGAACAACTTTTGTGGGTTTGAGCTCGTCTTCGAAGACCCATACTCGGGATTGGTTTTTAGTTTCAGGCTCATAAGCGTATATCCACGACTCGTCACCTGATACTATGCTAAAAACAGCATTTGAGCGTCCCTTGTTAAATCTTTTCAAAGTTTTGCGGCACCAATTGACACGGACTATTTTCTGCTCGTCAGACAATAGGTGAGGTATCCAACGGGAAAATAACTTTTTCACGCCTAATTCTTCTTTTAAAATAATTTGTATTTGACTCATTCCAATACCCAGGTGCTCTTGAATTTCCCGATATGTCACATGTCGGTCTTCATTTATCAGACGACGCACAACATCGACGTTTTCTTGCGTGACTGCCGATTTTGGTCGACCTTCACGCACTTCGTCGGTGAGGGATACACGGCCACGTTGAAATTCTGTATACCACCTGTATATTGTAGTCTTTGAAGGAGCTTCAATATTAAAAGCAGCAACCATCCGCTCTTCACATTGTTTTTGTGTTAGTCCACTTTTAAAGTCATAATAAATCATAGCTCTGAAATTTTCACGGCACAATTCCATTTTAAGCAGTGACTCGACGACTTCAATAAACAATTGAAACCGAACCATACTTTTTTTTTTCTAAGTGGCCAGTGTGTTGAGATAAGGAAACTTCAGAGATTATAAAAAGGTATAATACATGTTAAAAATAAATTAATAAGTATTCGATTCCCGCCACTTTCAGTGCAAACCTCGTAGATTAGATCTTGAATTGTTTATTGTACAAATACTAATTTACTAATCAAAGAATTACGTTGATAAAAATATGTTTCCGTAAATTTGGTCGTAAGCATGTTTTGTTTTGTATTATATCTATCTAATAGCAATCATTAGCTCCGACACAAATTGTAATGGACATTTTCATTTTTACTTTCACCCTGTCCGTCTGTCTATCTGTCTGTCTGACCGTCTGTCTGTCCAAGGCTTTGCACTGTTGTTGTTAGTGCTAGAAAGCTGCAATTTGGTATGGATATTATAAATCAATAAAACTGACAATGTACCGTTACTTGAAATCTAAAAAAAAAAGGTACCTACTCTTCAAAGTGGGAATGCAATTTTTTTTGCTTCAACCCTATGGTGTGGGGTGTTGTTGGATAGGTTTTTCAAATTGAATAGAAAACATGTATCCCCCCCTCCTCTAACTTTTGAATTATGGGTCCAAGAATATGAAAAAAAAACATGAAAGTAAAGCTAAATAAAGACTTTCAGTAAAAACTATAGCGGACATGATCAGTTGAGCAGTTTTTGAGTTATGGGAAACTACGGAACTTTACTCGTATACTGAGCATGGCCCGACATGCTCTCGGCCGATTTTTTGGCACTGTTTTTTTCTAAAATATATTTGTTCATAAAAATAGCACCGATAATTTATGTATCTTACTTTTGTTTACAAGCGGCATTTTTGACCGAGCGAGCAAAGCGAGCGGAGCGTCTCCGTTGCAGCTTTCAAAAAAAATATTTCGTATGTCTGTCTGTCTGTCCGTCCGGATGTTCTCCTCTACAGGTCGCATTTCTCAACCGATTCTCGTGAAATTTTGTGAGCAGGTGCGATAATTATATAGATTTCTTTGTCGAGTCAGCTTTTGGAAATTTTGATATTTGAAAAAAATAAATTGCTAGGTCTACAGCCAACAGAGCCACAGAGAGAGTTTATTATTATGCATATTATAATTGCCCATTAATGCACGTCATCATAATGCTGGTATGCCAGTTTTATAATGAAATTTAATGTCCGCATATACTCACTGCAATAACCCTTTATTGCAAATTCCAAGGTAAAGTATTAACAAATAAATGAATTAGAAACATTAAATAATACATGCATAACAAATAACTATCTATTACGATGATGATATCATCAGGGTTGCCATCACTGTTCTCAAGCAATTATTACTCTATTCGGTATTCAAAGACTCCTGTAGACAGATACTGAATCTGGACAGTTTATTTTTTTACAGTACATGTTGGTTCCGGACATCATTTTCTTTGATCTGTGGCTTAGATTAGTTATTTGTTATGTTCAATGCATGTTATTACATTATATCGTGAAAAGGAACGCGTTCATTAGCGACCGTTAAATAAGGTAGTTTTCTCGTTTATTTTTTGACATTTTAATAAAGCCTGAAGGTATATCGCATGATGGCTGCTCACGGCTGCACGCGCAAGCCCCGTCGTCGCGCTAAACAAATATCGTTAACATTGTTTCGGAAGCCCCTGATCATCCAGTACATCACCAGCTCGCCGGTGTGGACTGTCGGTACCGACTCAGATGTTCGCCGGGCAAATTAGGGTGAGTTGGCCTTCATTTGATTTACTTTCACTGGCATTGGATATAGAACTCATAGCTTTCGTTTCGCTAAGAAAAACACAATTTCCCTGCTCGAGGGCGATTGTTCAGTACATATGGTCCTATATTACCGCACGAGTGCGGTAATCAGCAGATTACGTGCATATGTCGAAACTTTAAAGAGCCATATCTACTGTAAAACGTTGTACGATACACGTGCGAATTTCCTGTTCTCTGCACTTGTATCGTAATGTACTATAATAATTAATAACACTCGTGGACCTGTGAACTGCCGAATAACACTAGACCTCGCGAGCGCTTTTGGAGTTTTGATTATTAACTTTGTATGGAGTCGGGTCCTAAAACCAACAAAGCTGAGAGGTCATTAGGTCATTACATAGATAGGTCTTTAAATCTTTTTATTTCGTTTTATGGACACCACGTTGAATTCCATTGCAGAACTGAGATATTCATATTTTAGTCAGAGTGAATAAAGGCCAATAGTAGATTTGAAGACCTATTTAATGACCTTACTTTTTTATACTATATAATTACTCTCAGCTTTGTTTTTAGGGTTCCGTACCCAAAGGGTAAAAACGGGACCCTATTACTACGTCCGTCCGCCCGTCTGTGACCAGGCTGTATCTCAAGAACCGTAATAGCTAGACAGTTGAAATTTTCACAGATTGTGTATTTCTGTTGCCGCTATAACAACAAATACTAAATAAAAAATAATAATACTAATTAAGGGGGGCTCCCATACAACAAACGTGATATTTTAGCCCTTTTTCATGGCTACCTCTCGCCGAGCTAGATCTCAAGAACCGTCCCCCTCGACGGTGCCCGCCTTGTCGGGGCGAGGGGGCTTAGTAACCGTGGACTGGTCATCCACGGTGAAGCTAAGAGGCACCCAGGGCCGGCCTGTTTGGGCTGCCGGCGGGCCCGAGGAGGACGCTCCCAGCGGGCTTGGGTAGCCCGCTGAGGATGCGTTGAGGAGGGGCCGCAGAAGAAGAGGAGTGCCGGCATTGCGGTGAGCCGTTCTCCCTATCTTCTGTGGCCGAGGCGGGATCGCAGGGGGAGAGGCGTGTTGGTATTTCGGTGCGCCACTCTCCCTACCCCCTGCGAACTTGGCGGGGCCGTTCCGCGGAAACGGTGTTGGTGGGGCCGCAGAGGAAGAGAAATGCTTTCCCTATCCTCTGCGGCCGAGGTGTGGTTCGTGGCGGAACCACCGACCTGCTCCGCCACCGGGTGCCGGAAGTTTTTCGGCACCCATGACCTCCTCGTAGCGGACTCAGGGGGGTCCGCTACTGTAGAAGATGGAGGTCGAGGAGGACCTGACGTGGAGGGCCTTCGGGCATCCGCGGTGGAGCCGCTTGGGAGCGGCTGTCACCGGCGGGGTCGGGGATGTGTGCGCAAGCGTTCCCGTGACCTCGCCACAAGGCGACGAGGCGGCAGATGGGGGGGTTTTTAGTAAGTATACCGTGGGTCTCATCAGCCTATACGGTAGTCCCACATAACCACTCGGGTCACCCTCTGCACCCGGGTGGTAAGCGTAAAGCATTTTCCCCTCCTAAACAAAAAAAAAAAAAAAATGATCTCATGAACCGTAATAGCTAGACAGTTGAAATTTGCACAAATTATGTATTTCTGTTGCCGCTATAACAAAAAATATTAAAAACCTGCCACTTGCGAGTCGGACTCTTTTTATAGATCATGCGGTACGGAACCCTTCGTGCGCGAGTCCGACTCGCACTTGGCCGGTTTTATTTTTTAGGATCATTTTGACGCGCTTCATGTTTAAGTCAAAGTGAATACGAGCTTATAATAGATTTGAAGACCTGTTTAATGACCTCTCCCAACTTTGTTGGTTATTGGTCCTTGCAAGAACCGACAATTTGCTCACAAAATTGCGATCTATAGAATTGAACAGCCGGACATACGGAAATACGAAAGCACAAGTTCAGTGAAACGGAGCCGCTTCGCTCGTTTCGCTCGCTCTGTCAATAGAAGAAAGATATATATTTAATTATTCGACATATCATTAATTGCATATTAGGTCTACAGCTTAAGGGGATGCCTTCGTTGTGTAAACCGCGCCTTCCGTGTACGAGACACGCTTATGTTTTCCGCGCGTGAGTAAACGAAATGGAACACTCTTCGAAAGCCATACGGCTTTTCTGGAGGAATTTGGATAGTTTTAGATTTCAGTAGTAGATTTGTGAATTTTTATTCATATTTCCTCTTGTGAGAGTTGAGACGAGGTAGGATACTTACCACCATTTTATTAACTTGACTGTGCTATTTAATAATGTATTTTTTTAGTAAAAAGAGTTAAAAAAGGAAAATATAGCGTCAAATTTGGATAAAATTTTAAGTAATCATGTTTCGGCTATAAAAAAGTCATAAGAATTATACATACGAATATGTATATGTATCTGAAAATCTATCCTTATTGTTGCCTCGTCTGATTAGAAACAACGTTTCAAAAGAAGGCGATATTTTTGCTTGCACACCCTTTACTGGAGACGGTGGGGAAGGGCAGGGGGCAGAAACCCGATTTGAAAAATAATACGTACATACATAAACTCACGCCCATATTCCCAAAGGGCGTAGGCAGAGTACACGAAAACTAATTTCAATGCCACTTTTAGCAACTTTTAGGTAAAATATATAATAAAATCCTAAATTTGAAATTAAAGATATAAATTGGCAAAAAGAATGTGCTCCTAGGAGGATCCGAACCTGCGACATGCCGCGTATGCCAGAGCATACGAGGCAATTGGCTCTAGACAACTGAGCTATCGGGACAATCAAGCTCAGGCATGAAATCGTTCACTAGTTTTCTCTTAAAACGTCTTAGGGAGACTTATAGCGACATCCTTACCTAAAATACATTTTTTTCCAATTTTTACTTTTAATTATAAACCGTTTCCGAGATTACCCATTACATAATATAATGCTACAAACTTTACCTCTATTATATTAGTGTAGAAGAATATTACACGTATCTACTGAAATTAAATCCATGCTGTGGAAATGTTTGCCAAACACAATGTGCGTATGGAAATATATTTATATGAGATGACAAACGATGACAACAATCACACTACCATTTTAGAACAGACATCTTTATCTATTTCAGTTTAAAGATATACAAACGAACCATATACTCGTAAGTATAAAATAAATATAAAAAAACGCTGAACCCATTATACTAAAGACCGATTATTTGTAAATTTCAATTCGAAATTCAAAATCACATCGGATAAATCGCTCGACGCTCACGTTTTAAATCACATTTGCGTGTATTTTGAGTCGCACGTGCATAGAGTTGTCACAAAGGTGCGTCCGCAGTGAGCAAAAAGGGAAATCGGGAATATAAATCAGTGAGACGCTACAATGGCCGTGAAATGTCTCCTCTGGCAGGGTAACCATACGTCGGGATTTGTATTATACTGCTTTTCTCGTCGTCTATCTCGTATACTTGTAGAGTAAGGTAAAGTGATATGAGAGAGCCAATAGTCCCTAGTTGGGAATAAGATTTTGTTTTTACTTTGTCAATACACTGAATATACTGACTCTATTTAAAGTAATATACCATACTAGTAAATATTCATAGGAAGAAACAAATGAACGTGCCATATATTTTAGTAGGAGGAAAGCTAAAAGTTTTTTCATTTCAAAGTTCAACATTGCAAAAACACAAGACACAAACATACAAAGAACTTCCTCTTTTGCTTTCCGCGTTGGACAGGATTGGAACTTCCTGGATTGAAACAACATACGTTTTAAATTTAAAAAAATGAAGTCTGCTTTGATCTGGATTTGCACCCGCGACGCGAGTTTAAGACCAACGGGGTCAATCTGTTTTGACCAAATTACTTGTATAAATGCACTTATTTTATATAGTAAACATATTTAATTTATAAAAACATGATGTACCAAGATAAAAAATAGGCAAAAAACACGAAGTTCTTAGTAGTTATACTTACATATACAAAATACTATTCCGTTAACTAGAAACCAATACAGTTAGCCGATTTAATAAATTGGATACATTTCAATCACCACCATGTTAATGAAAATGGATATATGATATTGAATATTCATACCAGTACTAACTTATAACTTTAACTAAAGTTATGTAGTCGCTACTAGTGTCAAGACTTATGGGGGGATAACTTTCATACTACACTTTCATGGCCTCAAGTTCCAATATATTTTTATACGATTTTGAACCATATAGCTATGCATTAAGACTGTATTTTGTAATCAAACCAGAGTTTGATACGTCGTTTGGAAGGTTTCTAGTTATAGCACAAATTTATATTTATAGGTAATAAAAACCGAATACATACATTTTCATGGTTTTCGTTCGATGAAAGCTTATCATCGGAGTAGCTGACTTTGTAGCGCCAGATATAATCAATAAGGAATTATTTACGCTATGGACACATTGTTATATTTAGTACCCTTCAGCAAAATGCTTACCTATTAATATTTGTGTAGGACTGTTAGGATATTGATATTTAATAATAATGGTGTACCCCATGCATTTCATTAAATTGTCAAAAGGGCCTTTACGTGTTGGCTATGTGGTATTCGGTTGGTACTTCGGTGGTACCTCGGTACTTCGGCTCCGCGCACGCCTTCCAAAGGTCCGGGACACCATTGTCCCGTGAGCGGAAAAGACATACAAAAATAAACATTCAAATAAGGATAATAAAAATAAAGTTCAACATGTCTAGACAAAGTAAACAATAACACATTAATACCTACAAAAAAATACTGAACTAAGGCTGAAATCTTACAATAAAATTATAACGGAATACTAAAGCCTTAATAAATTAAAATTAGCTAGAGTAGTTTAACCTCAGATTATGTTCTATCGCCCTTATTCATAAGCGTCCATCAAACCCATTTTAGTTAAAAGGTCGCTAATTCTTTGTAATTTAAATAATTGTCCTTGTCTGTCCCGTTGACATTTTTGTTTGTGAAAAAGGGACAAAACTAACTATCTTTGTTAAGTTTTATGAATAAGGGTTGTTCGGGTAAATCCGCCCTTGCTGAACTAAATTTATATTATATCAAAAGTAGATAATCTATTTAAAAAAATCATTTGTGACATGTTTTATTACCAACATCAACCTGATGGTTGTACATACATTCATACATAAGATTGTTTTTATCCCGTTCTGTAGTACAGAACAATAGCCCTACTTAAAGAGTTATGTATAGTCAATAGCCAAATTAGATGATAATTTTAGTACCTTGTCACTTTTACTACTTTGACGCATTTAAACTGTCGCAGAATTGTTACGTTAGTAAGACAAAGTATAAAAATGATCATCTACATTTGCTGTTGACTTTACAATGACGATTGTTTTCTATGCCCCAAAATTGCACTCTGTCCAAATGTTAACCAGAGAAAAAGCTGATACATAAAAAAATAAGTGAGTAAAAATAGAAAATGAGTGGTTTCGTTCTTACCATAAAATATATGATCAACATAAAATTATGAGTACTAAACAATTAACTCGTATTTAACAACGAAGTAATTGATCTTACACCTATCTGACCTATCATAAGCTAACGATTCCACCATTAAAAATGATCGAAGGTGCGCATTAAAGCTTACTAGAGTCCAAGTTCACCGATTAGAATTTCCAATTCTCGCATCCTCCTATAATGTAGCAGAGTTCATTCCAAATTTAAACTTTAACCTACTGTTTTAAAGTTGTTTTTGAATTGTCATATTTATGAATACTTTGAGCGTGTGGTAGGATAGTTTTATTGAGATGTGTACTTACTGCATAGCGATAGTGCGGGCGCGTGGAATATAATACCGCTTCATATTTGCGCGAAGGCTATTTTTAACGAAGCAGCTGCTTTGTTTGTACTTGTAATCAAGTTTTTAGGGTTATACCTACTCTCAGAACGCTGTTAAAGTAAGACCAATTTTTAAATGATTGCTATTCTTCTAGTAGACCATTTTTCAATGTGTTTGTTTCTGAATATTGCCCGTATAATTTTGATCGGGTAAACACTAGAGGTGTAATCGTTTTACTCTACAGTATTATATGAAACGTTTGTGATACCTCCATAATAGTATTTTATGCAACAGTTACGTGTCGATTATAGCAGTAATCGACACGTAACATCATATGGCACACACGCCTCTTCCGCTCCGCTATCCCGCTTGGTTTTTGATTGCGACGTCCCCCGGACCGCGTTCGCTTTTCCACAAACCGCCTCCGTCCCACAACGACGCTCCGCCGCCCTCTGTGTGTTTCAAGCTTTAATGTTAAATGAGACAGGATATTTAAAAAAAATTGTTTGGGATTTCAACCCACTCTCTATCGCTTCACGGGGGCAATCCCTCTTATAACTGAGCTATGGTAAGGTAAACGTCTGAATGCTCGACCCCTTAATCCCGAATAAATGACACATATTGATCACCTCTGTCATTATGACATAAGATTGATAATGCCATGTTTTAGGTCAATGTGGAGCACCGGGACAATTACCTTCATCATCATCATCATATCAGCTGAAAGACGTCCACTGCTGGACAAAGGCCTCCCCCAAGGATTTCCACAATAACCGGTCCTGCGCCGCCCTCGTGCAACGGCTTCCCGCGAGGTTCTCTGGGGCAGAAAGGTTCTTGAGTGACGACCAACAAGGTAGGCTGACGATCTGGGGGTCTACTCCCAAATTCAAAATCCGAACTTACTATGGTGCCGTCCCTTTCACTCTGCTGTCATACACTATAAGGCTGGGTTGCACCAAACTGTCTGTAATCGTAAGCTGTGTTCGTTAAAAATTGAATGTATGGAAAGTTTGACAAGTTTTTATGAGATGACAGCTGCCGGCGTCATATTTAACGTTGATTAGGCTGGGTTGCACCAACTTACGATCACAGACCGATCAACGTTAAATATGGCGCCCGCAGCTGTCATCCCATAGAAACTTGTCAAACTTTTCATACATTCAAATTTAACGAACACAGCTTACGATTACAGGCAGTTTGGTGCAACCCAGCCTAAGTCTGTGATCGTAAGTCCGTGCAACCCAGCCTAAGAGTGAAAGGGACGGCATCATACGAAGTTCAGATATCTAATTTCGGAGTAGACTCCCTGGTCAATAACCTTGCTATAATGTTGATTTTTACAAGATAACCAAAACAATTTACTATACCAATAACGGAACCCTTTAAACATAATATTTGTGTTTATTCTGTTTCCACGTAGCTTGGAGCTATGAACCAAATAAATAGCCATCGTTTAATGCTGCGTGTGCCCCGCATGTTAACTAACCGAACAGTTTATTGAATACCGGCGCGTACGCACATAAACTCGCGCCAGAATTCCCAGAAGGGGTAGGCATAGCACATGAAATTTTATTTTCAGTGCCACAGCAATGTAGGTATAAAGCTGTTTTTTTTACATTGATGGTATCATGTCATAGGATAGGTGTCACTAACCCATCGTAGCATGTGTACGCAGAATTGACGAAATAACAGATATTCAACAATATTTACGTGATTTCAACTATTATGTTAAAAATACGAGAGATATTATATACATGGTTTAATGATGGATTAAGATCCATTAAGATCACACTGGCACTGCCATGAATGTTTCAGCTAAGTGTCCTCGAACTTTATAATTTGTACTGCGTGGAAGTTCCCGGATAGGTGCCTATCCAAGTATCCAATGTTACCATATCTATGCCATCCCTTCAAGCCTTCAAGCAAATTTTTAAAGGGTCGGCAACGCGCATGTGACACCCCTGGAGTTGCTGGCGTCCATATTTTGTATTCGCAAATATATTTTGTATGGTGTACTGAACTATTTGGCCACTTTGGTTGCTACGTAGAATATGACGCTAACAACAGTCAATTATTTCATGTACACATGGCCACTTTACTAAGCTTGCACTTAGTTCCTAAACAACTCTCAAAAAAAGCAATTGGATAATACAATTATATTTATTTTCTAAATTGTCATGATTTTTAGATTTTGTTTGCCCTAATTGAATCTATAGTTCCACCAAACAGGAAGATTAAAGTTTTCAAGTTACAATATTTAACTTCTGTACCAATCGTGTGAAATCATTTATCATTAGATACCATCAACATAACACTGGCATTGATCTAAAGGGACAAATTACTAGTCCCAGGACCAAGGCGGGGCCTCAGACGGTTTAGCAGCGGAAGTCATCAATATAAACTGAATCTATCTAACAAGTATATCTACCTGTTACTTATACTAGGTACAGCATACTTAGGAGTATTTGATGGGCTATAGATGCCAGATAGCGAGTAAAGGGTTAATGCTTTGATCGAGGTTATATTAACTATATTAATTATACAGGTCTGAACCGTTATGTTTTTAAGCTTATAATCTAAGCGATGTAATCGTGGTTAATCGCTATTTGTATGGAAATCAGGACGGCCCGCGGGCGTTGAGGGAGAAGAGTTGGTATTTATTACATTTCTAGTTTCCTTAAAAACCAAAGGGGTAAAAAGGCTATTTGGCATACCTAGGTAATTAATATACATAAATAATTTTATACAAAATTATTACAGGTAGAAAAGTCTGATTAAAAAAAAATACGTGCGCTTTCAGATTAAAGTATTTATTATTTTCAGAAGAAATATTGCATTATCAGTTATCTTACATGCGCTTTGTGTACAACATTTTTTATATAATACACGGTATCCCAAGCTACATCAAAGACCTTGGCATAGCAAGCCTTGAAGTAAGACTCACAATGTCACAATGAACAATCCGAAAACTCAGTTGATGACCAACGAAGCAAAGTAAAGTCACGGTAGTTGGGCAGGATATATAATAAATCGAAAAGTACGTATACCTGGGGTCATATAGCATTTTTCGAAAACAGGCAGTCTATAGATTTCGACAGATGCATCGAAAATGGCTGGAAGAGGAAGTCCATGAAGGTGCTACTGAACGGCTACCTTCCCATATGTTGCAAGCGCAAACTAACATGTGTCCTGCCCGTCTTATTACTTACGGTTTACGGTGCTCAGAACAGGTAATAAACTAAGACAGAAGTTCAAACTCAAGCTTTGCCAGTGGGCTATGGACCGCAGTGTACAAGTTAGGTGTTGGCAGAACTAATCAAATCAGAAACACGGAACTGCGCTCCAAAACGCACGTAAGTACGGAGTGGATCTCGCAAGACGGTCACCGGAGCAGAGGCATACCAAAAAGGAGATGGTATAGGACTATTTGTACGCAAAAAGGGGGAGGCATTTGCCCAGCAATCGGAAACCTAAGCAGGCTATAAAACAACAAAGACTGTCAAATTTATGAATGGCCAAATCAATCATCTTTACATTCTAACAATTTTTTCGTATCCTGCATTACGTAAAAATATAGTAAAAACAATAACTTTCTATAGCAGAACTGCTCATGTACAGTGTACCAATTTGATTTCTGGGGAGATCTCTAGCAGCTATCATATTGATTTTCACTGTGACAAGGTACAAAGTGCCCCGGAAATCAAATCGGTCGACCGTAAAATATAGTTATAAACAAATGACTGTTTTGTCTCTTGCCTTACAAGGCGTATGAAGGTTGCCATTATTATCACTTGTCATCGTGGATAAGATATTCGTCACGTTCTGACAAGTATGCGAGTGCGAGAGTAATGGGCGTCTTATCCACGACGATAAGTGATAAAATGGCAACCATCATACGCCCAAAGTTCAAATTTTGATAGATAATTGAATTCATAACGCCACGCTATGTTAAACCAGCAACGCAACATACAAATATCTCAAACATCTTCCAGTTGCATTGCATAGGCATTCGCCTCTCGCGTAATGAGTGAAATTCTTACACGCACTTGACTGACAACTGAGGGCCAAGTCGTAGACAAATGAAAACTATGGACGTGCTATAACGCTCTGGGTCTTGGGACTACTATGAAATAGTAAATATATTAGCTAAAGCAGTATCTCGACTAAAATATATTCTTTAAGACTATCCACTAGCTACCGGGGTGAGGGCCTGGAGATCTGTATTACAGGTCTGTACCTAGTTCAGACTCCAGTCCCTCACAAAGGGTGTGCAAAAATGTCTGGACATTGCATACATATGTACGGTAGCAAATGTAAAAAATTAATTATCCCTTTGTGGGGCTAAATAAAGATATATATATATATACCGTTGGAGCTATTTAATTAATATTGATAGACAAAATTCTGTTTACTGAAAACTTATTTAACTGATTACTGCGGTTAAGTTTATTGTGCGTCGCGTGTTTGAGCGAGTGCATAAAATCAGTCAGTTGTGCTGTTTTAATGTCTACTGTGACCATGAGCTTGATATGTTATGAATTTCACCCATTTGATGTGTTGGAACTACTGAAATAAAAAATAAAAAATTATGCCTCCCATATGTTTTACTCTTCTTAAAAAATAGAGAATATTAAAAAGCTAGAAATTATAATAATGATGAATATAAAAATGATATGTTTCAACAAAGCTAATGCATAACGATTGATTTTATTCGTACTTCAACGAAACGTTGTTTTAGTTGAAGGTTATCTGAATTCAGATAAATTGTCCATATGCTTGTAGTCGTTGGTTTGAGTTACCCGTATGATATGTTACGGCCATTCATCAAAATAAAGAGAGCTTTACGCCTCTTTGCGTGGAGTTGTTTAAATGATGACTGTTAACGGGAATTAATAAATGTTAATAATAGAATTAGATAATAATGGGGTTCAGAAAAAAAGGGATTTTAAAGAACACTTAACCATTGATTTCGCTGTTATGTTGTATTTAGCGGAGCCAAAGTCTAGTTTTCCCTGTAGGTCGAAGGATTATCTTGCAAAATTAGTGCCTACGCGAAATCTCGGAATTAGACGCCTAAAAAAGCAACGTTTTCGAGCGAGCGTGCGTAAGGTAGATGTTAATAACATTTTCTATAGTAAAAATGACGGTTCATTTTGTACGGTCAAAAAGTTACGTACCTAATCACCATGCTGTGCCTCCTTTAGTATGTAGTAAACCAATTTGATATATGGGCAACTGTGACAAGGTACTAAGTGGCCCAGAAATATAAAAAAAACCGGCTAAGTGCGAGTCGGACTCGCGCACGAAGGGTTCCATACCAGAAAAAAAACGCTAACAACTACTCTGTTGTATGGGAGCCCCCTTAATTATTATTATTATTTTGATTTTAGTATTTGTTGTTGTAGCCACAATTTTACGGTTCAAAATTCGGACAAAATTACGGTTCTTGAGATCTAGCTCGGCGAGTGGTAGCCATGAAAAAGGGCTAAAATATCACGTTTTTTGTATGGGAGCACCCCTTAATTATTATTATTATTTTCTTTTAGTATTTTTTGTTATAGCGGCAACAGAAATACACAATCTGTGAAAATTTCAACTGTCTGGCTATTACGGTTCTTGAGATACAGCCTGGTGACAGACGGACGGACAGCGAAGTCTTAGTAATAGGGCCCCGTTTTTACCCTTTAGGTACGGAACCCTAAAAACGGGTGAGGCGGTGAGAGGTGCGGACGAGACAGTTTGTAAATAACACCCCTGCTCTCTTACTCGCGATCAGGAATACAACACCACATATTTTACAAGGACTGATGTTCTAATAGCCACGATCTTGTGTAAAAAGTGACTCTCTCTCCATTTGGTCTGCTCCAAATATTAGCTAAATAATATTCCGGTGTGGCCAAATTTAAAATACCTATAAATTTTTGCTTATGTAATATTGCCAGTTTCAGATTTCAGATTTAATTTATTCACCATAAAGTAATGTGGTTATTACATGGTATGTCTAAATTACAAATTCATAAAAAAAAATATTATACTAACTAACAATAATAGTAAGTACTAGTAATGTAACTAACAATATGTATGGACTTATGTCTGAAATAAAATTTATTATTATTATTGTATGTCTTTTCCGCTCACGGGACAATGGTGTCCCGGACCTTTGGAAGACTTGCGCAGAGCCGAAGAATAATAATAATAATTATTATTATAATATAATAATAATAATAATAACATATTCAATTCTTTCTAATTAATTATTGGAAATCTTTGATGCCAATGCCAATGCTAATACTTAAAAATTCTTATACAGTCTAAAAAAAAATCCATTTTTTTATTGCCAGTTTCTCTACAGTACGACTGCCAACATTCTCAAAAGTCTCAAAACACCCTCTTCCGGGTTCACTTATAATCTAATAGCAATCTAAGTCATGACAAACTACTTATATACCTATAAATTATACCTAAGGGATACACGAGCAAAAAACCTTCTGACTGATGGCAATAAGTCAGTCTAATATCGCGCGTCATACGTCAAGATCATGCTTAATGCCAGTAATTAGCATCACTCTTCTGCCTGATGCATCACTTACTCTGGACCTTAGATAGGACTAAGGACGCCAATAACTTATACCTAACATAGCGCGCGTTATCAGGCTGTAAAAGTGTACAATAAACTCCCGACAGAGTTTAGAACTATTTCTAGTCCCATTTTTTTTTTTAATAAATTAAGAACATTTTTATTATATAAATGTTTATATTCAATTGAAGATTTATTTCAAATTGTGAGATCTAATTAAAAATATTGCAATCTTTCTTGGGCTTAGTTTCATTATTGGCATATTATGACATTAATGCAATGAAATAATAACTTATTTAAATTTCTTGTCGTAATGTAAATGTAAATTTATTTATCGAGTAGATTGATATTTTTACATTGATTAGATGACGGTGTATCTGTACCTAATATTTTTAATTTAAAGTGGTGACATGCTCTTTTATGTATCTAGTTTTTTTTTAATTTGTACCTAAGTTTTTTAATTGAATTTGAAGGCATGTTTTTTATGTATCTAGTTTTAAGTTTTTCAAACACAAATGTATTTTTGTTATTGAAATAAATGATGATGATGATGATGATGATATGGATGTAGACCTAACTTCATTAAAAAATAACACTAGCTCAATGCTTTTTCAGATTTAAGAATCCTACAATAATATTTCTGTCGCGATGCGATATGAGGGACCGGAAATAAACTAAAGACACCCTGTGGAAAAATTTCAAAAATCAAGGTTTCGTCCTCGACTACCCCCAGTTCCGGGTATGTCCTAAAACTACGACCAAGACCACCGAGGGATGAGCAGCAGCATTCCTGGAGTGCGGTGGAGATATTGCGATTGCCAACTCGCAAGCCAAGCGTGGCGATTATGGTATTTACCCCCCATGAAATTGAGGGAGGTGTATGTCCAGCAGTGGACGTCCTTCGGCTGATATGGTGGTGGTGGTGGGTTTTCGACTAGGTTTTCTTTTTCAATATGAACGAAAATTTTGATACGCAATAGAAACGAAATTTTCAGTAGCGAACTGTTATGCTTTTTGCACTTGTTATATGATTTTGTATACTAGGCTTATGTTAGCAGCCTATTTAATTGGGCCGTTTCAAGAACCGTTTGATTAACGAAACTTAGCACTTATAAAAATAAGAATATAAAGCACTGCAAACAGATATTGATGACATTGATGTTATTTGAAAAAATAAAACATAAATCTAAGGTCAAAAACTGCAGAGGGCACAGTCGAGAACGTTTGAAGAAATTACCAGTAATGTTTGATTTGTTGATACCTTGGCTATTCGATAATATTGTAAGTTACGATATTATATGTATGCTAGATATAAGCCTACGAACCAATAAAAATGAATACTCGTAACAAAGACATCGATAACAGTATACAGCTTGTTAAAAATGGTGTAAGAAAAAATACAATTAATAATTTACCAAAATAAAATTAACAATTTCTTTTGATTTCACGCGAATTCAGAAAATCTAGAAAACGTTTGGCAGTTCACAATACGTTGCTACTTTCCTGAAACATGCTAAGAGATTGAGATATCTTATAGAAATA
Organism: Notocelia uddmanniana; assembly: GCA_905163555.1. NCBI lineage: Eukaryota > Metazoa > Arthropoda > Insecta > Lepidoptera > Tortricidae > Notocelia > Notocelia uddmanniana. The sequence goes on along the minus strand of LR991061.1, from coordinate 8,522,291 downwards.
ACGAGGGATCTCTTCAACATTTTTCTGTGTAGAATAGGGTTGAAACCGGAGTTATAATAGTTTCCATCACCTAGCACTCTGTATTACCCACTGTGCATTACCTGATGTGAAGAACATTATAATACACAGTCTAAATAAATGTTTTTTTCCCTTTCTTCTAAATATCAAATCTTTTTTTTTTGTAAAAGTGCAAACCCTGAACGAAGTTCTTGTACAATTAATATCACGTTTAGCGGAAACGTTAATCCTTCTAATTATAACAGCGCCTGAGTTGTGGCCAAGTCGCTAGAGGTAACGATTAATTTAAAACCTTACTTCCACCACACTGAATTCTTTTTTCTGCTTTAAAAGGTGTTTCTTTATTACATCACACTAGGAGACCATCGAAATCGGAGGTTTGTCCAGCCGTGGAACACTCAATAAGCTTAGAAATAAAACTAGCTTAATTCTGCTACTGTAATTATCTACTATTTAACTTTATGAGCTGTATTATCCGTAGTTAGTTCTGTTTAGTAGATATTTTTTCTTTATGTGTATTTTTGTAACTCGTGATGAAATTTTGATTTTCACAAATTTTACAACTCTTGACAATCCTGATTTTTGTATTATGTTTCAAGACGTCCACCACCACCATATCAGCCGAAGGACGTCCACTGCTGGACATAGGTCTCCCTCAATTTCATGGAGGTAAATGCCATAATAGCCACGCTTGGCATGCGGGTTGGCGATCGCAGTATCTCCACCGCAGTCCAGGGATGCTGCTGTCCATCCCCCGGTGGTCTTGGGTTTTAATATATAATTAATTAATGACCATTACTTTCTAAACTAATAGATCTAACTACATTCCATTAGGGAATTGGTTTCCTATCACACCCCTGGTGTCCTTATTAGGAACGTGTGTTCTATTAACATTGTAATGTTCTTAAAATTAAGTGTAGCTATTTTCACATCCTTTAAAGTCGGTCGAATGGTTTAGAATATCTTAATTACATTGTTTTATAGATTTTCTAAGATGGTGCCTGATAAGTAAATGTGGAACTACTGGTGTGGCAGCGTCAGTGAACAACTAGGATATACGATATAGTACTGATTATTCTGACTAATCTCTAAGCTGGTTAGTATACTGTAGACTAGGGTAACTTTAGCACAAAATTTGCTACTTTGATACTTAAATAAATCGTTTATAAAAATACTTTTTCTTGGTAGTAAACTAGAGTTATTAAGCTTAGTTATTAAGCTATTAAAATTTTCCTTTAGCCGCCTAAGGCTGGCTTGCACCGACTTACGATCACAGACTGATCAACGTTAAATATGGCGCCGGCAGCTGTCATCCCATAGAAACTTGTCAAACTTTCCATACATTGAAATTTATACGATCACCGCTTACGATTACAGACGGTTAGGTGCAACCCAGCCTGAAGTGATTAAAATCTGTCATGATTGCAAAGTTGCATTTGTTTTGTTTGATTCGATTCCAAAACAAACCAAACTCTACCCTATAACCTATTACAGTAGATAATTTTTTTTTCGATATTTTTTCAATGGCTGCTAGAGGTTATCCCGCAAATCATCCCGTACTGGAGTGAAATGGGCAAACATAGTCACAGAAGTGCTAATAGCGAATTTCACGTGAGCGGTAAAAGTAGATTCTAAATATTAGTTATATTTCTTTATACAAATGTTTACTTAACAGTTTTGGTGAAAAGTTTTCCTCTGGATTAGAACGACAGATGGCAGTCGCTTCCGTAAAACGAGTGCCTACGCCAAATCTTGGGATTTGGTGCCAAAGCGGAACCCGGGCTCCTTTAGGATTGAAAAACCCCGAAATTTTTATTTTAAAGTTGGCGGCTGAACCCATTTTGATAGTTTATCTCTAAGAACCATCGCTAGAAAACCTGCTTACAAACGACAAAAACCGCATTCGAATCGGTTCACACATTTAAGAGCTACGGTGCCACAGACAGACAGACACACATAGCGGTCAAGCTTATAACATCCATCTTTTTTCGTCGGGGATTAAAAAACCAATTGCAATAATAAACAAGTGACTACTTTCTTTAACATTTAGGTACTTACCGATTAATTCCGTAATTAGGCAAGAGTGACTGCACACGCTTCCCTATCAGCAGTCTTGATCTGCAACAAACAGATAAGTTAACAATGGCCTATTAGCTACGACCCAATTCGGATCTGAGCTGGGAAACCGGGCTTTCGGTAACGTGAGAAAGTTATATAGAGCCAATTTTATTAAGTTAAGAGTTGCAGTTTCACCATCTGAAACTGGCAGCGCTGAGGCGCTAGACGAATAAGGACGGGCCGTTTGACCAGTATTGCCAATTTATAAATAAGAACTTATCGCATCGTGATATGAGGCCCATTTTCAAACCCTGACGCAACGCAAAGGAGGGGTGTTATATGTTTCATCATGTCAGCCGAAGGACTTCCACTGTTGAACATAGCCTTCCGAATCGCTAAAAATAAGTGGCAGGGGGTGGGGGGGAGGCAGGCACATTACACGTAGAACCGATGGCCATCGGGGCGGAAAGGTTCTCGAGTGGCGACCACGTACTGGAAGGCGCAGCGTTGGGTAGGCCCCCCACAAAGTGGACTGATGACCTGGCAAAGGTCGCAGGAGTCCGCTGGATACGTGTGGCGCAGGACCGGTCATTGTGGCACTCTTTAGGTGAGACCTATGTCCAGCAGTGGACGTCCATCGGCTGATATGATGATGATTGTTTAAGAAACTTGTAGATTTATAAATAAATTAATAAATATTGGGGACAATCTTACACAAATCGACCTAGTCCCAAACTAAGCAAAGCTTGTACTGTGGATACTAGACGACGATATACATACTTATATAGATAAATACATACTTAAATACATAGAAGATATCCAAAACTCAGGAACAAATATTCGTGTTATAAATATACACAAATAATGCGCCAACCGGGATTCGAACCCGGGACCTCCGGCTTCGTCGGCCAACTAAGCCAAAGCGGTCGTCATGACTTTATCACATACCACTCCCGCCCCGCCAAGTCAGTAAGTCGCCTAAGGCTGATTGCGCTCCATCGGCTCCATTAAACTTTTATATCTACACGACCTGTATTTACAAACACTCCTCAGTCATATAATTTCTTTATTATGCATTCAACAGTCATAGAACCGGATTAGGTTCAAATACGGATCGAGCAAGCTCATAATCGAAACTAAAACTTTTTAAGCGATTAATAGTAAGGGTTATTTAACATGACATCACTTTCCTGTACGTCGCTTTCTAATGCTGTTTTGACAGCGAATCAATGTTACAAATCAACAATCAACGTTTTAATTGATAAATGGGAAAATTGAAAGGGTTAGGCTGACGGACGGTCAGATACAAAAGCGAGTGAAATCATATCATATCAAATACTTAGATATGTTATTCAAAACCAATCTCAACTCATCTCACCTGCGCTTCTGACTTGGCGGGGCGGGGTATCGATATGTGGTATTTTGTTCTTTGACGTGAGCTTCAGTTTTTTTTTCAGCTTCTCTTCTCACACACGCACATCGCCATCAGTATGTCGCAAAGGTTTGAGTCAATGTGAATATTACATTTGCGCAGGAGTAATATCATGCGCAGAAGTGGGACAGTACCACAGACATCAGAGAAGAGCAGACTCGCAGTATTAAGCCAGATGATTTCTCATATAGTTTTCTCGTTAAATCCTTATGGTGCACCAAAATAAGTTAGAATGCGACAAATAGTACAATCACGAACTGTCTCCATTTGAGAGCACACCAGGATGTTAAATCCCAGATAAACTTAACACACCACAACGTCAGTTCAGTACAATTTTCAGTTCTGAAGACGGAGAGACTGACAGGTGACGACCTATCAAATGTCACTTATCTGTCTCTCTCAAACTATCTGATTTGTGAATTAGTGAGAATAGATCAGATGTACAGAAATCGTTCAACTTAAGGCGCAGGGTAGGGCAAGCCATTCTCCATACAAAGGTTGTGCAAGTTTTTTGCGTTAAAAGTAAAAAGTAATTTTATTTTATATTGGTACATATTTGATATAAGCAGAACTTGATGTTGAAATTTTGCATTATTTAAAAAAATTAAAAAGAAAACACAAAAAATAATTAAAATTAAAAAAGAAAAACATCAAGACATAGCTAACAAAAAAATAAGCATATGGACCAAAAATAGTAACTGGTGTGCAAACACAAACGAAGAAAAACTTGCACAAAGTTTGTATGGAAAGAGCTTGCCCACCCCTTCGCCTTAAATGAACGGATCTGCTTTAATCTGATATCTGTGGACAGTACTCATATCGCCCAGCTTCCGCGCATCCCGCGTAAGGAAGCACTCATTTAAATGAAGGCGCGCAGTAAAAAGCGGTTATGAGTCGACTGATAGTTGACATTGACAACTGACAGTTCTCTCGTATATCATCCGCCTCCGAACTAACAAATCAAGAAGTCACGTAATTATTTATACTAAGAGTATGTCACTACTCTCCTCTCCTTAAGTCTTTACGAGATTTGCAACAGCTTCGGCAATAGGAGGTCAGACTGACACTGATTCGATATAAGGGTCCTTATCAGATCATCATCATCATATCAGACGAAGGGCGTCCACTGCTGGACATAGGCCTCCCTCAACATGGAAGCTAAAATGACATTATCGCCAAGCTTTGCACGCGGATTGGCGATCGCAGTATCTCCACCGCACTCCAAGAATGCTGCTGCCAATCTCCCGGTGGTCCTTGTCGTAGTTTTAGGATACCCGGGTAACATGCATAACACTGATCTAATATTTGGGTCATTTTCTGTGTGAATTGACCCGTATATATCATGATTTTTTTCTCTCCGTTACTACCTCGAACAGCCGGCGAATATTGCGGCCTAATAGCATAAATTTATTTTATAAAATAATAAGATAAAAAATAAAAATAATATATTCAGTCATAAAATGGTTTAAAGTCAGTTGATGGTACCTCTTTTTAAGTATAGAATACCTGTGTGCTAAGAGGCACCGCTCTTCCTTAGTTGGTGTACGGTACATGTGAAGAATAAGTAATTTAGTTGTAATGATAATTAATAATAATAATTTTAAATGTATTTTTTAATTACACATCACGAAAAATTCAAATTTAAAGCTAACGACGGGTTTTTTCCGCCATCATTCTACTATGCACAATAAAAGTGAAAAATAACTTTCTTTCTATCTAAAACTTAATTGAAAGCATCTTATCTTTCAAACGGTTAGTTGGAATTATCAATACTTTTGGTATATATTTGAATCGATTTTATTTTATTTATAAGGCCTAATAATCATTATTAAAAGCTAGGGTAAAAATTTATTATAATTAGGTACTTTAGCGTTCACAACAATGTAGCTAAAATTAAGAATTACTACAGTCAGAATCTTAAACGTGATATTTATTACACGCAAAGAAAACACGAACAATAACAAGAAAGTTATGTAACAATATGTATAAATTATTTTTACATTTAAATAACCTAATAACTAACTGCTTACACACTAAAATAATCCATCCCTAGCCGTTCCCGGTGCAAAGGTGCCCATAACGCTAGCGGCATTCCCACGTTGGATAGCTATGGACAACTTTTGCACCAGAAACGACTCGGAGCGGGCGTCCTCTCTCTTTTGCCTAAGCCGACAGCCTATTTCGCGCACAAACTTTTTTGCGTCCGCTCCCCAGCAACCCGCAGTTTCCACTGCTAAGAGGACGAAGAAGTAACCCTGTTCTAGGGGGCATACTTCTGCCGTTTCATTGCCGCTTGTGTTTCGGCCGCAGCTCCAGCCGTTCTTCTAGTGCGATTGATATGGGAGGCGGCGAAAGTGCTGACACATGTGGCATCCCACACCAAATACCGCCACTTTCCCACGGCACCAAAGTAAGGCCATCTGGTCGCTTGCCATCGGTGCGGCTAAGACCCAGTGGCTCAAGCACGGATGGAACTCCCGCCGATCTAAGAGCTCTCTGTACGATATCGTTGAGGGCATGGTGACGCGGATGCCTACCGGTACATCGGCGGCAACTCAATGCGTGATGGCCATCCGCACCAACCATGGCGCCGCAGATGCAATCATGGGGATGACACACATCTCAGCCCAGGCGGCCCAGGCTATATGTATAATATTAGTGCCAAATAGATCATTCGCTTAACATTAAGTTCCGTGTGCAAATTGTGCAAGCTTAGTTAAATAAAGAATAAATCAACGCAGTGGTGGTTGTTCAACGCAGTTCAACGTGATGGAATATCATTATTTTCTCTTTTGGGGGCAATTTTTCTATACTCGTACAGCAAATAAAAAATATAACTTTATCACGTGAAGTATGGTTAATTAATGAAAAGAGTAAAGAATTAAGTCAACCGGCAAACACGTACGATATGTCTGAGGATTGAAACGTCAGCCCTTCATAATAATAAAGGCACTATTTGATTAACTTAAATATCGTTATTAAAACTAAATTATCATATAACATGAGGCAATCAAGTCCCACTATAAAGCTATAAATGGTTTTTACGGCTCAAATAATAACCTAAGTCTGAATAGGACAAATTCCTGACATTACAAGTCAGTCACTCGTAAAATGCAAAATTATTCAACTTGTCTATGATTTTCTTTATTATGTTCATTTTACGATACTTTACACTTTACGAGAGTAATTTAATGAACAATGAATGTGTGGTTAGAAATTCCATGTCACTTTTCTATTCTATATTAGACGTTGTCGGTTGGCTTGAGAACATCTAACAGTCAAGTTGCCCACTCACTTTACAAGCTTAATCCCAATATCGTCTAGTTTTCCACTTGGGTTGGAAGGTCAGAAGGTAGTCGCTTGAGTAAAAGCTAGTGTCTACGCCAATTTTTGGGATTAAGTAGCGGACTACAGGCATCTTTGAGGATGCAACTGTACTGGGATAATGCTTAGATGATGGGGTGGCACTAAGAATAAAGCTATTAGACAGCGACAATAATCAGTAGGTGATATACATCGATTCTTCAATGCAGAAGTAACTTGGAGAAACCTTTTCGTATCGTATACATCAATCGGCGTGGAGGCCGGTTGCTATCGAATCTGGCGTATGCACAATTATTTGCGGAAGTCACTACCTTCGGGTTTTCCGGCCAAAAGAGGAAACAAAACCTTGTTGGGACGGGAAGTACTTTTTAACAAACTAAACTATATTGTTAGTACGTAAACACTAAATGAGCATTGCAATAACCATGATTTGGAAGAGAACCCCTAATACGAATCCTTCGCGCAGTATTATAGTAAGGGTACCAGACTTCACCTCTTTTAATTGCAGTGTGCCCCTAAAATAACCTCCTGGTGATTTTTGATGGCCAAGGGTCTGAAATTATAGGTAAGGGCGAAAATTTCATATCTTAAAACAATTATATTATTTGAATTGTTGATTGAATAAAAAATAGTATGACAAAATAAATATACAAATCAGACTGTTTTCTAATTAAAATCAGCCACTGCTTCTAAACCATATACTCGTAGGTTATATTACGACCGCTCTTTCAGGAACGTAATCAAAATACATTAAAAGCGAACAAGCGAGAGTGAGACTAATAGAACCACACCACCACCACCATATCAGCCCTAGGACGTCCACTGCTGGACATAGGCCTCCCCCAATTTCATGGGGGGTAAATGCCATAATCGCCACGCTTGGCATGCGGGTTGGCGATCGCAGTATCTCCACCGCATTTAAGGAATGCTGCTGCCCATTCCCCGGTGGTCTGGTGGTACCACAGGTATTGTGAAATTACCTTTTCCGCAGACCAAGCAAAATTCAATCTTATGTCATTGACATTAAGACTAATAGAGTTTTTCTCTTATTATACCATTGAATAATAATATTTATGACACTAACTGTCAGTTAACGAAAAAAAGGACAACACTGGGCTTAGTTTGACTTCTTACTCCCGACTATTATATGTATAAGTTTTTCTTACATGATCCCCGTCTCCTTCCAGCAGTGTTATTATAAACAAGACAGCGAAAGAAAGACGTACTTGTACATGAGTTACGTCCGGTAGCCGTCAGAATGTGGCCCTTCGTGTTGATTTATAGTCAAACGGTATCGATGGTCGATAAATTGCTTAAATGACTTAATCTGAAGCCACGCGAGTAAAAACGCGGCGGAAGCAATCATAGCATTCCGCTCCGGTAAATTAACTGTTGTTTACAAGTTTATTATCACTCCGACATTGTAACCGGGTCATACAACAGACTAAGAAACAAAAATTGACCCCCGTGTGTCAATGTACATATAAGGGCGCATGCGCATTGGAATCTAGGTAGGTCCGTTCGTTGCCTTTTGTCTCCAGAGTGGAAATTTGTAGAAGCCCGCGCAGCGGGGCTTCGTTGACTCGCTGTAGGATTGTAAAAAACAATTTTAGGTTCGACAATCTTTCGATTCTTTCGACAGTTTACAATCTTGCTATTTATTAGCATTATCTCGATCTATCGGTATTTGCAATTTTATTGTGACATACTTGAATACAATCAATTTATTGCATAAAATTCTACAAGAACAGACGCTGTCTATGCGGATACAAAATTAGGTTTAAGTTTGTTCATGTCCACAGGAGTGATATTAACCTACATCTCTGTATAACCCTATCACCTTTAGCTTATTCACCCCGGGCTTTGGTATTTATACTGTCCTCTTATTCACAACCCACCCGGACATTTGACAGTTACCAACAATATGGTAGCTGTCTGCCTGTGGTCTGTCTGGGTGGTTTCTGTTTGTAAAGTGTCATTTGTGTGAGGTGTACAATAAAGAGTATTCGAATCGTATCGTATGGTAACTGTCAAATGTCATTTGTCAAATTTTAAAAACAGGTGAGATGTGAGGTGTCAAGTGATGACGAGTCGGTTTGTGAATAACAACCCCTGGGTGGCACATAAGTCGTAATACAAGACAAGTAAATTTTTAAGACTGCGCAGTACGTTAGGTTCTCCATACAAACGTATTTATGCTCTCATTTTAAAACGCCAGGCTAGAATAACATGAAACTTTGTATACACAATGGGATCCGGCATATCTAGGTCGGACCATAGTTTCTGTTGCTTGAAATTATAATGGAGAAAAAATACAGCGATTATTAAGGTTTTCATACAAGCCGTAAAAAACTCAAAAAGCAGCTGTATTTTTTCTTTTACAATTTCTAGCAACAGAAACTATGGTCCGACCTAGATATGCCGGATCCCATTGTGTATACAAATTTTCATGTTATTCTAGCATGGCGTTTTAAAATGAGAGGGTAAATACGTTTGTATGGAGAACCGAGCCAGACCGAGCGTACTGCACCCTCTTAACAAAAAAACACCGACTTCAAACTTTGCCAGACCCCATCCTCTTGGTAATTTGAGTTCCTTATTTTTTGTCTTACCTTACCCCAACCTCTTGGTTTATAATTTGAGGACTTCCTTCGATTTTTCCAAGATCCCGTCATCAGATCCAGACTTGGTGACAATGGGACCAACTAGAAAACACACCCTTTCAAACAAAAAAAGAATTTTTGAAATCGGTCCACTAGTCTCCGAGTAATCGGTGAACATACATTTAAAAAAAACCGACGAATTGAGAACCACCTCCTTTTTTTGAAAGTCGGTTAATAAAATAAATTATTTTAACCACGATTCTGAACAACGTTTACTAAGTAAGGGACCAAGTTTGTCGGTGCCAAAAAATGTGCTCCCTTATACAATTCGATTAGTCGACTCTTCAGCTTTTCCTATATATCGTCACATTTTTTGTCGTGTGGACAAGCTTTGTCCCATAGTAAAAGTGGTTCAGAATCAGGGATAGAATCATATGTATCACGACGTATGTGTCACCCAGTATATTATTTACGATTCCATCACAATTTATTTGGAACGTTTTGTTTTTTACTATAGGAATTTATTTATTCAGCAAATGGTCTAAATTTGCATACAAAACCAAAGGTCACTTCACAATCTTGACAAGCTAATGCAATTTTAATTATCAGGTAAGCAGCGCATGATGACATCAAGGGAGAATCGGTGCAGAACGTAACCGGAATTAAGATGTTAAAGGAAAATAAAGAGAATGAGTTAAGGTAAAATGATCATTCTACCTATAGCTTTAAGAGCGTTAAGAGTGGATTTCATTTCGTTGTTTTTCAAAAAAACCCTCGAAGAAAATAAATTAAGGAAAATTACACCTTGTACCTATTGCTTTAAGAGCGTGAACATTGGATTTATCTCCATTGTTTTTAGCTAGTTTGCCGCTATATTACATTGTATGCGGTGAAATATTTAAAGGAGACAATGATGGGAAAGCTTCGAGTTAATTTCGAGTAAGCGACGGATATTAAGTGAGACATGGTACGGACGATGTTCGAGTCGTTAGTGCGAAAAAAATATAATCATTGCCTTTTGTTTCGCTGCTTGGCCTAACGTGTTATGTTAACCTTTTCAGATTACTACGAGTAGCAGTAGCCGTGGCTTTATCGGTGAAAAGCTAGTGAACGCCTTTTCATACGACCTTCCATTCAATATTACTCCCGAGGGATGATTCGTCGCGAGGCATGATCGTTAACAATTTAGTCAATTTATTATCAATTAAAATCAGCGGGTACATCTATGCTTTAATTGAAAAAGGAAAACTGTACCTTGACAAGCATAGCCAATTGTCCAGTTCCTATTCACTATTCAAAACATCAGAACTAACAAAATCACATCTAACATAATAATACTTGTTGCCATACCTATCACTCGGGAACACATCCCTTCTTTTTATTTATACCACGTCGGTGGCAAATAAGCTGACAGCTCACTCAAGTGTTCATCGTCGCCTATGGACGGTTTCAACACCAGAGGCGTCATTCGCGCGTTAGTGACCCGTAAAAAACCTTTTCACGCCTTTTTTGAAGAATCCCATGCTGCAGCCCATTGGGAATACCTCGACTGCGAGATCATTCCACAACCTAAGTTAGTGTTCTCTTCTCTTAGAAACGGAACAATAAATACCTTCTGTTACAAATGGAACAATAAAAACCCTGGAACAAAGATCTAGATAGATATATTTTCTTCTCATATATGATGAGAATGCAGTCGTTATTCACTACTTGCGACGCATCGTAAGCAAACCAGTATACATGTAACCTCCGAGTGTCTCAAGACCAAATTGAATATACCATTAAGAGGCTGAATAGGAAAATTAAGTGTTCTTTGAAACGCTGCACTAACCAGATTAGGAATAAAGGTCTGATTAGTCAGATGTATGCTCTTGACTTGGTTTGGTTGGTTTCTTTAATTATAGCCGAAACCCGTTTAAAGATTCGATAAAAATCCTTTTTCGACAGAAAACAATTGCTATACTCAGATGTTTTTATTTTAACTAAGATCAAACAATAACATGACAACTTAAACTAGCCCAAGACAATAAAACTATAATGTAAAACTTAAAGATAAAAAAAGCCTCGGACAGAGAGACGGACAGACAGGCGAAACCATAAGGGTTCTTAGTTGACTCATCATCATCATCATCATGTCAGCCGAAAGACGTCCACTGCTGGACATAGGCCTCCCCCAAAGACTTCCACAATGACCGGTCCTGCGCCACCCGCATCCAGCGGACACCCGCGACCTTCACCAGGTCATCAGTCCACCGTGTGGGGGGCCTGCCCACGCTACGCCTTCCGGTACGTGGTCGCCACTCGAGAACCTTTCCGCCCCAACGGCCATCGGTTCTACGTGCTATGTGCCCCGCCCACTGCCACTTAAGTTTAGCGATTCGGAGGGCTATATCGGTCACTTTGGTTCTGCTGCGGATGGCCTCATTCCTGATGCGATGACGCAGAGAAACTCCCAACATAGCTCTCTCCATTGCCCTTTGGGTGACTTTGAGCCTTCTTATGAGGCCCATAGTAAGCGACCACGTTTCAGTGCCATATGTCATCACTGGCAACACACACTGGTCAAAGACCTTTGTCTTGAGACACTGCGGAATATTGAACGAAAAGATGTGCTTAGTTGACTACGGAACCCTAAATATGGGTAGGGTGCCCAGAAGGCTGGCTTCATTGCCACGCTCGATCTCAATGCTTATTCTTTATTCGAAATATTGGCCAGCCCTCTGGTCACCAGTAAGGCGCACCGACAAATATTTGTAGAGTCGACGTGCACTTCGTCTCTATGATCCAAGTCTTTCGACCCCAAAAGCCTTAAATAATTATTCATCAAATCTAAAATCACACAGGCAGAAATATAAAACTTGACAATGATATTTGTCGCAAAAAGCCATTTCCGAAAAAAAAGAGTTGCATCTCGTGCCATGAACCTGATCATGCTAGATAGACTGGCCCGAGGCGAGTCAGTAAGCGTTGTGAATACGAACCCATGCGAGTCGATTAGCATGGACGGACGTTTGACGAAATTACTGGGGAATGATTGATGCAGTAAATGCGATCTGTCTCACGGAGTCACGGATTTCCTGTAACGAAGCGAAAGTGAAAAAACGCTTAGACTTTCTTATCAGCCATAATTGTTTTTTGAATGCTTTAAGTATTGTTACGTGTTACATATCGCGTATCAAGCGCAATGTGCGGAGTGAAAACGATTTGATGTGATGCTTCAATTATTTAAGATGCTGAATTTCTTGTGTGGTCAATTTTAATTTAAGGTTGTTCGTTCGAGATATAGGTCGTAAGAAAAGGTATAAAGGCAAGGTATATATGCAGGCCGGATATCATAATTCGATTTAATAACGAGAATTTTTAGTGGCTTTGTTAATTTTATTAAAGTTTTGAGCTACTAATGAAACGATTCCATATAGTTCGCTCGATAGAAAATTAGATCACAATAACATTTAGGCATGGCAAATCTGGTCGAAGCTTCGTAATTGACTCTATCTAAAGTCTCGTTTATCTGAGTAAAATTGACTAGAATTCGTAAGTAACGGCAAGTATGTATTTCCTGTCATGTCGAGGAAGTTACAAAAGTGCTTACGCTTCCTTACGTGCGTATAATTTGCTAAATAATAATTTATTAGCTTAGTAAAAAACCTTGTTTATTTTGGTGCAAACTGATCATACGATATAATTTGATTTTTTCGATATCGACCAATCGACATATACTGTTAATTAATGAAATAAAGATAAAACCACATGAAAAAAATATCCACCTGACAGAACTCGAATCCGCATCCCTTTGCATTGTACATCATATTTGGAGAGTGAAACTATTTGGAGATGAAGTACCAATCTAGATAAATTCTAATTCTTTCCAATTGAATATAACATGTATAAATGTGCCACTCGACCTTATAACCGTTCAATGTCTAGGACGTTTCAAACTCGACATTACACGGAGAGCATGAAGGAATGCAAACGGTACCATAGGAAATCACAAAACTATGAGCTCCGCTCTAAATAGACCAGTGAAACACTGACCTCTAACCACCAAAGCTTAATACGAGTCTAGGGCTACTTAGCTATGCTAGAAACGAGCGCATTTCTGTTTATGAATAGCTCGACAGGATATAGGTGCGCGGTAAAGCAAGCCTAAGGCGATAGCGTCGCCTGTAATTTCTAACCGCCGCTTAATAGGCAGTGTGCAGCCGCCTTTATAGCTTCGGCCAAGTGAAATTATTATTTGTATTCCATTTGTCTTTTTGAAATGATAAATAAGACCAGTTTCACGCCGCTCGTGTTAAATGATAATATGGTGCATTGTTTTGCAAATTTGTGTCTTTTGAGCTACTGCCGGCGACGCAAAAGGGCGCGTAATGTTTTTGGAGTTTCTTTCAGATGCCATCCAAGAAAGTAAATATATAGTACCGTATATATTCAGCATCTTATTGTTTTGATAGCTTGTTTTATGTCTTTAAAGATATATAAAACTTTAAAGATAAGATAGGTGTAGTATCCTAGAAGTTTTCTAAGAGCTGTTGACACCTCAGCATTCAGTGAAAATGAATATTACATACCGCATTGTAAAATATTATTTCGTATATTTTCAAGCTGTCTACAGTTAATATCAGCCAGCTGGTGAAGGTCGCGTATTTGCCTTCAGAATTTAAAACTACAACAAAATTTTAGAACAATCACCACATCCTGCCCACATTTTATATTTGCACTACACATTATAGTTTCAACCAATTTACAAGATCATATTTAAGACCATTAACTAGATGTTCGTAATTTTATAGTACGTAGAAATTAACAGTACGCTAGAATAATAAATACATTACAAAGGCGGACCGGTACATTTTTGAGGTGACCACAACACGTAGCGTAGTGTAAATATACGAGTAGTTTGTGAAAACTAACGTTTTATGCAGATAGCATAAGGCTAGGTATGTGGTGCGTTTAGTCTGTGGCAGGTGCGTGTTGAATTTTAAAGCGGAAACTCCTTTTATGCAGACAAGTTTACTAAATAACGAAAACTTTATTTAATATAATGGTGGTGGCAAAAAAGCATACAGCTTGTTTCATAAGTTATACACGTTGGCTATGGAAGTTTGCAACTTTAGGGAAGTCACGTGGAAGTCACATCCCTGTGATGAGGGCCTACTCCGAACTTCGAAAATCGAACTTCGTATCGTGCCGTACCTTTCCGTCATATAGTGTATAACACGAGAGTGAAAGGGACGGCACGACCCGAAGTTCGATTTTCGAAGTTCCGAGTAGGCCCTCTGTTTAGGTATTGATATGAGGCTATGTTGATAGCAAGACACATATTCAGGAAATATTTTATTCTCTCTACAACATCTTAGGTATGAAATAAACTTTTCAAGATGAATCGTGAAGGTTTTTCATTCGACTACCAAAAAACCAAGCTTACCATGTCATTGCCTCCGAAGCTAGAGGTCCCGGGTTCGATTCCCGGTAAGGGCATTTGTTTCTGTGGTGAGCAGAGACATTTGTTCCTGAGACTTGGACGTTTTCTATACATTTAAGTATATATCTATTAAATATATCGTCGTCTAGTACCTATAACACAAGCCTTATTGAGCTTACTATGGGACTCGTTCGATTTGTGTAAAAATGTCCCCTAATATATATTTATTTATTTACCATAAAAAAGATATGATGACACACCAGTAAGTAATCGAGTTCTGAATTCTGTGGATGGTTTTTTGTCCCATCATCATCATATCAGCCAAAGAACGTCTGCAGCTGGACATAGTTAGGCCTTCCCCAAAGAGTACCACAATCATTGAGGGAGTTCAAATTCAAATTCAGTTCAAATATGATACATGACCTGCGCCACCGCATGCAGCCGACTCCCGCGACCTTTACCTTTACTTTGTACCATATTTCAACTGAACTCCATTTGTTTGTCAAAACCATCAAAAGAAAATCTAATTTAATACTAAGGTTTTGCCGGTATTATTAGGGCTGAAATTACTCTACTTATCGGATTTTCTACGTAAGCATTTCAATTCATCCAAGTAAGGTAGTGATACGTGTTTTCTTTTTAATTACAGTTAACGCCTCATTAGATTAGATCACTACTTCTAAGATAATTATCTCCTTAACAGGCTAGAACCACTTCATTAATAAATATCGTCTTAATACTACATGCTAGTGTGCATTACATACACTGTCTGCAGCCTACAAGGATCCATCTTGATTTATGATGTGAACGCGATCAATGATTTAGTATCGGAAGAGCGAGTTTCAATGTCTCGTCTTGTCTCACCTCTCAACTGTACAGTCAGTATCAAAAGTAGCTACGCATTTGCAAAGTTCTAAAGTTTTTATTGTAAGGGAATAAGAGTATTAGACCCATTCATATGCGTAGCTACGTTAGACGCTGACTGTACTACAACTTGAATTACAAAATAAGTCATTGGACAGTCAGCTGCTTGTAGCTGACAAGCCAGGTCGCTCAAATATATTTGACACGAGTTTTTCCCTATTTTTAACCGACTTCAAAACAGGAGGAGGTTCTCAATTCGTATGATTATTTTTTTGTATGTTTACCGATTACTCGGAGACTAGTGGAACGATTTCAAAAAATCTTTTTTTGTTTGAAAGGATGTGTTTTCTAGATGGTCCCATTGTCACCAAGTCTGGATCTGATGACGGGATCTTGGAAAAATCGAGGGAACTCCTCAAATTATATACCAAGAGGATGGGGTAAGTAAGGCTACATCGAAGGAAATCCTCAAATTATATAGCAGGAGGATGGGATTTGGCAAAGTTTGGACTCGGTGTTTTTTTTCTTAAAAATTTACTTGTGTTAATATAAAATAGGCACGAATTTGACCAGTATCTTGCCTGTGAGGTAAATACGCAAGGTTTTTGAGCGTGCGTAAGGTAATGTCATTTTCCATAATAAAAATGACAGTTAGATATATCCATCATAAGGTCAACAAATTTGATTTCTGGGCCACCTCGTACCTTGTCACAGTGAAAATCAATATAAAAGCTGCTATTGCTCATATTGCTCACAGCTCATATTGTTGTCACTGTGACAAGGTACGAAGTGGCCTAGAAATCAAATTGATTGACTGTACGTTCGGAAGAAAAAATTGCATCTCCAATTTAGGTACGTGTAGGGGAGGTATCCTAATTTTTTTTTTCAATTTATTAGACTACCGTTTTGTCGGCGTCATCAGCCGATGAACGTTCACCGCTGGACATAGGCCTACCCCAATTTCATCAGGGGGTAAATGCCATAATCGCCACCACGATCGCAGTATCTCTACCGCACTCCAAACACTACTGCCCGTCCCCCAGTGGTTTGTCGGCGTAATTCTTATGTACTCCCATGCCAAATTACAGCCTTCTAACGGTTACTGAGCCAAGCCGCGGACAGACGGACGGACATGGCGAAACTATAAGGGTTTTTTGTTTACTACGGAACCCTATAAAAGTTATCTAATAAGCAGTTCTATACTTAGCGAGACGTCAGTGGTGTCTAATAGAACCATAAATTGCAGTACTGAACTCTTTATAAGAAATCGCACACACTTTTCCGCGGCACTATGATCCCTTCTACGAATCAACAAGGAGCCTTTGGATTTTTTTAATAAGATTTTTTCGCTATCGCTGGAAGAATTTGGTGGACGCGGACCTGCGAGAGCTTGGAGCTGGTGCAAGCTGGCGAGAAATAGCGCAGGATTGAGAAAAGTGGCGTGCTCTTGTCTCGGAGGCCAAGACTCATTTTGGGTCATCGTGCCTCACCTCACGTGCCTGCCTAGTTAATTAGTTAGTCATAGATTTTTTCGTTGACATTAATCAATTTACTATAATGATCTTTGACTGTAGAATTACGGAAAAAGTCAAGGACAACTAAATAAATAACGAGATTCCATAGAATAAGTATATTGGAGACCAAAAGTTTATTTATTAGTTCGTTGTATTTCCTTAAATAATAAGACCAAAATATCTACCATATGTCAAAGTGACATACGTCATTATCAGTGAACATTTCAGATGTAGCTCGGCTAAATTTAAAGGTACACAGATATTCGATTGCAAGTGGCAACCTCTATTGGTCTTAAATTCCAAACAAACCCATTCCCGAGGCCCAGAAGCCTGCCAAAGGCTATATAGTAGGGACGTCCCCTTTTATCTACGTATAAGTCAACTTGTTTTTTTTGTGTTGACTTGTAGTCAACATAAACAATCACACTTAAGATTGAGCAACAAAGTAACTTTCAAGTAAATCTATTACAATTTCAAATATTGACCCGATATTCGATTGCATTCGCAGCATTATAACGAAGGAAAGGGAATATTTGATCGAATGCCATTTCAGGGCAAACAGCTTGTTAGAACCCGACTTTAATCATCTAGATTACTAGGAATCCGGGAAATGCATTTGTGGTCGCATGTCGAACGTCGCGGATGTGTTCACGATGCAATGCTACCTTGTTTATTATTTCGCAAATTATTTTGCTGTTATCGGCAAGGTGCGACGTGCAAAACATACATAAGGTTGGATCTAAATGTTTATGTGTAAGGAAATATCACATTATTGCAGAGGCCGAGAAAGAGCATTTCGTATATAAGTTGAGTATTTTTATAAGCGTGTAAATTTTATACGGGCGTATACTTTTTCCACCTATAGTATCAATTAATACGCCTCATATAGAATAATAATTTTGTTTAATAGTGTTATTAATTAGGTGTAACGATTTTTTTAAATCTGACCGAGCAACAATGTACGCAGTACAACTTATTTTTGACATAACAAGTTTGTTTACTTTATTTGTTATATAGGTAACTTTTAGAAACTGTCTTTTTCACATGATGTTTATCGTTTGATAGGAACAATCAGGACTTGACTTGATTAATAAAGCAAACTCATTTAAATACTGACATGACGCATCGGTACGTTAATTATTATGGATGCAATACATTGCGTGCTTAATTATTATGTATGAAAAAAGAAGAAACCTAATTTCCTAAGGAAATTAATGTAAATAGGTTCCCTAGGTCCAATCTTGATCTCCATTACAATATACGCCCATATAAAATTTACACACTGTATGTACTTCGCGTCCTCTCGCAATAGATACGCTTCCACGAGTTACCACTCTCGCTGTGGCATATAAGTATGTAGTTAATAGAGATTTTCTTTAAAAAATCAACGAAGTTTGAAAATTTTAAGAAATATCCAAATGAAATTCTAAGGATTCAGTAATTAAAACATGCGCTGTAGCATCCGAAAAACGCCGCGTTTTGTAAAAAAAACAACAAACATTTTTTATTTTCATTGCATGTTTGAGAAAATGAAATATAGATCAACCTGTTTAGTAGGTTTGAAAACTTTACGTGATTACACTGATGCTGCACCTGCAATTTTTTCAGATGCCATTCCTAAATCGTCCACTCCCTATCTGGTCCTTAATAACTTGTAATCCCCAAATTGTCCGCATTTCCAACTTACTCAAATTAAGGCTGCTTATAATTTTATCGATTTTTCCTTTTTTACATACACTTCACTCACTCTCATTTGATTCCAGAATATAAAAACAAGCGTACAAAATTTTGGTACAATTCAAAAAATTAAATTACTTTGATATTTACCTGGGAACTAACAGTTTTGGGGAGCAAAGAGTCCGTATATAGCCGTTTGCTGAATTCGCTAAAGTTTTTGAGGTCATATCTCATTCAATATTCGTTTTCCTAAAGATTCTATTGTATAAATTGAAAGATCATTTCAATTCAAGTTGAATAAGTGGAAAAGTTGTTTAGATTTAGCTCTCAATTTACTATATTTTGGCTCAGTCCAACAGCTGTTTTCTCAATTTTCGCTCGGAGACGTGTAAAACGAGTTAGATTTGAAGAACTATTTGAATTCAAACCGATATAAAACAATTAAATCTATATTGGATTGATAGTCTTCTTAGGAATAAGTGGAACACATTTTATAAGTTACATATTAAATTGTTGAGTAAAACCGTATTTCCATGCAACAACTTTTTAGTAAAAACACACGAAGAATCGCCAGTATTTTTGGCCATTTAGCACATTATTTCAAAAATATAAAACCATAATAAGAAACTTCAGTTCAAGCGCTATTCGTTCATATAAAAATATATGTATATGTAAAAGTAAATTTCGGCATAAAAAATATTTCAAATCACCCTAAAATTCGTAATAAAACACCGTGCACGGCGCTCGATTCGGCAGTCGCCGCCAAGCGGTTCGAGGGAACGGTCACGTCGCTCGTCGATTTCAAGGTCATATAGCTACGGGCGCATGGGTTAGCGGAAATTATAGCGCGATGAGGCAGTCTTGATCACTGGGTAAGTAATGCTTTTTGTTACATTTGACTTTTTATATGAAATTGCATTAAGCATTTGTACTAATTGATGGAAATATTTTCATTGTACTATTAACATTTTTGACCTCTGATCCATAGAAGGAGGTTCTTAATTAGTCTTCAGGTTTTATCTACAAGGGCGTATACTTTTTAACGGACTTCAAGATTTCAAAAGAGGAGGTTATTAATTCGGTTGTATGTTTTTTTTTAATGTTTGTTACTCCATGACTCCGTCATTTCTTAACCGATTTTGAAAATTCTTTTTTTGATTGTATGTATATATAATATATATATTCAAGTTGGTCCCGTTTTTGTCAAAACGCAGTTCTGATGATAGGATCTATGAGAAATTGAGCGAACTCCTCAAATCTTAAAGGCAAACATATAGTGATTTTTGTGTTTTTATCAACAAATAGAGCATTTTCATCCAAAAATGTGACATATGATGAAGTGGAACTGCTGATGATGATCAGAACAGAACTCTTCAACGACGAAAAGTTCACGTTTGGCGATTTGTCCTCCTAGCTGTGTTTGTTAAGCAAGTTCTTCACGATTAATTTTTGTCATAGTCGATTTCTGATGATGGGATCCATGAGGAATTGAGGGAACTCCTCAATTCTTAAAAACATATAGCGATTTTTGTGTGTTTATCAACAAATCGAGCATTATCATACAAAAATGTGACATTTGATGAAGTGGAACTGCTGATGATGATCAGAACAGAACTCTTCAACGACGAAAAGTTCACGTTTGGCGATTTGTCCTTCTAGTTGTGTTTGTTAAGCAAGTTCTTTTTCACGATTGATTTTTGTCATGTTTAAGTTCTGATGATGGGATCCATTAGGAATCGAGGGAACTCCTCAAATGTGAAAGGAACACAAATAGTAATTTTAACATTTTCATTCATTAAAGTGACATTTGATGAAATGGAACTGCTGATGATGATCAGAACGGAACTCTTCAACGACATGTAGTTCAAGTTTGGCGATTTGTTCTCTTCGTTTTGTTTGTCAAGCAAGCAAGGTTTTTCCATGATTCCATGAGGAATTGAGGGTACTTAGTCTTCTACCATTATAAACATACTTATAGCCATTTTTATTTTATTGTACGGAATCTAAGAGTGCACCATCTAAGTATAATAATCTTTCACTGGCCTGCTCATTGAAGTCGGTTTTTTTTCTTAAAAATTATTTCAACTATAGTATCAATCTATAGCCGTTTGTAATATTTCCGATTTACATAATATTATTCCCATTGCCTTTATCTGTGTGATATAAATTACTTCCTGCTGTCCTGATGCTACTTTTCTGGCCTTTTTAGTCATTTCCGGTTTTAACCATATTTATGCAATTTTACCGAACATCTGCTTCGATGACAGCCCCCAACACATATCCGTCAGCAACAATTGGTCATATTTGAAAAATTACTCCAACGGGAGTCTGATTTTATGGGTATCAGCTTTCTTTTTAAAGGCTAAAGCTAAAATCGGCTGCCAGGATAACATCGGTTTTCCTCACAAAAACATGACGGTATTTCTGCTTCTTCTTTTGCACCTTTGATAATAATTTCTGCTGTGTTATTTCACCACTTGTATAGAACTCACGCTTTTAAAGAGCATATTGTTTTGCGTCTTGTTAGTCATTTATGACCTAATAGTGATAATATTTGCTGAAGTTGTTTCATCTTTCACTTTAGTTGTGGACGGACGGTGCAACATGTTTTATCTCCATACCTTTTTATCGCCCATCTTTTTCTTGCTCAGATTCTTACTATTCATGTCGCGAAAGAATTTATTATTTTAGATTCATGTATGGCGCCTACTAAGGCAAACCGTTCATTTGGTAAAGTAAAGAAGAAACAAATATTTTGTGGTCCTAAAAGATTAAACCCAGACTATATAGAAATCAGCGCAACGCCGGAATCTGGAAAGGTTAAGGAATTATTCTTATTTATCTGTTGATGAAGCTTATTATACTTTAGGCAAATTAAAATAATTATTTTTCTAGGATGTGCAGTATAATGAAAATGTCGAAGCCGATAAAGGCCAAGGCACCACAGACCAGTACACATATCGGGTATGGTGTTGCAGTTTGGCTGGTCAAAAGATGGGGCTATTGCTGAGAGGTCCGGACATCTGCCATAACAGTGCTTCTACACGTTATCGAGGCAGGCGATGACCATCCAATAGCTATTAATCTTATTCAAAAAAAAATGTACCTACATTTCTAAATTACCTGGTATTTTATTTCAACACCTACACTAAAACCAAGAAACGAATAAGTCAGGTAAAAACTATTCACCTAGAACTTGATAACCTGGAAACTGAAAACTCTAACTGTAATTCATTATCGACTTTTTTTTCACGAGCAAGTTTAAAAAAAAAATGGCGGAGATATGCAAAACAACAGACTCGCGAGGTCTACAGCTCACAGAGCCAAATAAAAAATAATGTAAATGACCGAAGTTTTAAGATGAATAAAGATAAATAATAGTAAATATTGAGGAAAATCTTAACAAATCGACCTTGTGCCAAACTAAGCAAAGCTAGTAAATGACTACTAAATACTAATGGGTACTGAACGACGATATACGTCCTTATACTTATATAGATAAATATATACTTAAATACATAGAAAACTAATATCCATGACTCAGAAAGAAATAAATGCCCATACCGGGATTCAAACCTCAAGCTTCGTAGGCAGGGTCACTACCAACTAGGCTAAAGCGGTCGTCAAACAAGTATACTTACTTGTTAAGTACTCTTAAGGCGAAGGGGTAAGCAAGCTCTTTCCATACACACTTTGTGCAAGTTTTTCTTCGTTTATGTTTGCGCTATAGTTATTATTTTTGGTCAATATGTTTATTTTTCTGTTAGCTACGACTTGATGTTTATTAGTTTTATTTAATTATTTTTTTGTATTTTTTATTTTTTTAATTAAAGCAAAATTTCAACATCAGGTTCTGCGTATATCCAATATGTACAAGCAAAAATAAAATAAAATGATGTAGTGCCGAAACTAACGAATAAAACTTGCACAACGTTTGTATGGGCCTTGCCCTACCCTTCGCCTTAAATGAATTCTGAATTTGTTGTAATTACATAAATACATTATAATGAACGATACAGTTCTAAGTTACCTGACATTTTATTTAAATACATAAGCATACAAATATTAAGAACCGAAAAAGTCTGATAAAACGGTTAAAGTATCAACACTACTCTACGCCGACCTAGCCGCCTCGCTCGACCCCCACTAAAACACCTGCGCTGGCGCGCTTGGAGACTGGTAATAATACCTAGAATCGAACTTTTTCCTGGCCGATACGGACTCTTAAGTATAGCCGTACAGCGAGGAAATGCTGCCTGCATCTTTGGTACAATGCCACGGAACCCTTTTCAGACATAGTTTAGTTAAATTATAATTTTAGGTTAGTTTTAGTTTTTTAGTAATTTGTCTTTTTTTTAAGTTATTTATTTATTTATTTATTTAAGAAACAAACAGTCGTTTACAATCAGGTTTACAAAAATATTGCTTGAATTAAGACCTGGAGTTTCCTTATTGTATATACACCGCAGTCTCTAACACAACAAAAAACATAGTGTAGGTACTAAGTTATATATTAACTTAATTATTTTTACCCATGTTAGTAAATAATGCAGTGCTAAATATTATTTTAAAAAAATACTCTGGGTCTCGGGAGGTTAAGCATGAATTGGACGAATTGGGGGTATGGACCAAACAGGACACTGAACGAAGGGGAAATGCGGACGAACTGAGGTGCAGTGCTTCGCATGTGTTTACATAAATAAAAAAATGATGTGCCATTGTCCATTTGGCGTAATGATTGCAATATTCACCCAATAATAACGAATTATGTAAAACCTTTTTTCAGTAATATCATCATGATTTATATGTCGCTGACACGCTATAACTCATTTTCTTTCT
The DNA here is from genome assembly GCA_905163555.1 of Notocelia uddmanniana. NCBI lineage: Eukaryota > Metazoa > Arthropoda > Insecta > Lepidoptera > Tortricidae > Notocelia > Notocelia uddmanniana. The sequence continues at coordinate 8,498,537 of LR991061.1, read as the reverse complement.
GCATAGGAAATCGGACAATCGTTAAACCTGGTAATTAGACGCAAATATCACGCTGATACAATCTCAGTTACTATTAAGTTATTGTTTAACCATTACATGCACGAGTTACGTGTTTTCGTTTAATTTACGTTATAAATCGTAACGCATAATTTGGTGTAAATAAAAAAAACCGGATGAGTTGTTTTCTTTGCAAATGTTTTCCGTCTCATGTTTGCATGTGTACTTACAATTAGATAGACGGAATAGATCGATAAGTTAGATTCGTTAATATATAAATAAACCGTTCAAGTGATAGTCTGACACGCGCGCTGAGGGTTCCCTACAATTTTCGTCTATTAAAGATTTTTGATAATTTTTAATGGATGATAATTTTAAACTTGGGCAATAATGCATCGTATGTCTGTTCGCATCTCTGGCGGATTTTCGGATATTCTCTTCTACATGTCGCATTTCTCAACCGATTTTCGTGATGTTTTCTGAGCAGGTTCCTTTTTTACCCTTTTGATACGGAACCCTATATATAAAATCGTAAGTATTTTGCATCCTTTCCGTATTGCTCCCTCTTTATTGTTATATATTATTTGTTTTTATATGCAATTACGGTTCATGAGATACAGCCTGCTGAAGAAAGTCTAACGAAGGCTACTAAGCCTACTTATTACTAAAGAGGTAGGTTTCCATTGGCCCTCTTTGGAGCGAAACCCTACCTATCGAACACGCAAAAATTTGTGAAAAAGTAGTAACTTAGTATATCAAGCAGTTTATTTCTACGTTATAGGTACGCATATATACTCGTACATTCCATTTTAAAGTAATTAGAAAAGTCTTCAATGCAATAAATATAAATAAACAATAATTATAAATAGATAACTTACATAACGTTTTATCTAAGAGAACCATCGACTATGGGAACCAGTATGAAGTGTGTTGTGGGCTAGCAGCGTGTCACTACAATATCACATTTTCTCCCTCTATAAGCTCTATGCTAAAAGTAGCACTAAAATTAATTGTCGTGCTCTGCCTACCCCTTTATGGGAATATAGGCGGGAGTTTATGCATCTATGTTAGGGGCCATTCACATATTACGTCACAGCGATGGAAGGGAGGGGGGTTACTGAATGTGACAGTACATGTTAAAGGGATAGGAAAAAGCGTGACTTGGGGGGTGGGGCGCGGTTCAATCAGTCAAAATTTTGCGTGACGTAATATGGGGACGGCCCCTTATCGTAAGCTCGATCGATGTGAACGGCAACACGAAATTCAATACAGAGATTTAGTGCTCCCCTCGTTAAACTGACTCAAAAGTGAAGCTACAAGGACACGAATTTAGGTAGCCAGAAGATATATAGTTTTCTATGTATTTTTCAAACGGCCTTAGATATCCCATTATTTTTGGTAAACGGGACTTAATCGCGTACAAAATCGAAATAATCGAATCGGTAATGTGTAAAAATCGTGCAAGTTTAAATCAATCTATGGCCATAGAAATCGCCATATCTACCATTAACTTATTCTAAATTCAATCTAAACATCACATAATGATGAGCAAATCTCGTAAAACAAGTAAATTCATGGTAAGGACGTTTTAAATTGCTTTTAACACTTGAAGAGACATTACCATTAGTGTCGTATAAAAACGAGCCATGTACAGTCAAGAAAAAAAGTAAGTTAACACTTTTGCATCTTATTCCACTGCGATAAGGTGAAAAAGTGTTAACTTACTTTTGCTCTTCACTGTACGAAACTCACCGCGCACTTCTAAGGTTTAGAGTTCTCTGTCGGCGTCTGTATTTCCGAGTTCATATAACCTAGACCTTTTAAGGCACGAGTGAATAGGCATCTTCTGGGTGAGCTTACTTCATCGTCGGCCTCATCTTTGCCCCCTGGCTAGATGCTGGCCGAGCGCAACCCTATTTTTTATAAAAATAATGAAAAGAAAACTAACTTAGAGTTAGGTACAAACTTACTTCAATATTAAGAGTTCAGTATTTCTGTTTTATTAGTCCTACTATGCTCAGCAATGGGCAAAATCATGATGATAATGATGAATTATTGTATATTTAAAACAAACCCACAAATGATGAATATGGCAAAATCCTATTTCATGATATCCGCAATATTTTGTGAAAACCCTCAAAATTAAAGCCTGTGATAAATAGGCCTAGACCAGCTGTTATCACGAGTAAAGATTAGATGGGGTTCGGAGATCTTTGTACAACCCTGTATTCATGCATAATTACGCTCTTTTGTTCAGTGATACCCAAGCTTAAGAGGTGAGTCTCAATTTTAGTTTTTTTTGTTAGGTGGGTCTCGGTTTGTTCAACATTGGGAACCACGGTTTACAAAGTATACAGCACTACAGTAGTACAATTGTGCCAGTGCACTGGCGTAGACAACTACTTAATTACACCAAAATTATGAAATGTACAAATGACGGAATTAATGCCAAATGGCTTTCTCTACCAGTCAACCACAGGGCTAAACAGATACACTGAAAATTAGTTTTGTATTAGTGAGACTTGTTAAATTATTTTTGTAGTAGTAAGGCTTGTAAAATTAGTTTTGTATTAGTGAGACGTGTTAAATTATTTTTGTACTAATGGGACTTGTAAAATTAGTTTTGTGTTAGTGAGACTTATTACATTATTTTTATAATATTGAGACTTGTAAAATGAGTTTTGCATTAGTGAGACGATCGACGGCGAGAAAGTGTAAAATAGCAACCTGTTACTTTATGAAACGGGTCCTTCGAGGTTGTAATATTACAACTATCTGAAAACACAATGACTATGATAAACGGGCCCCGGATGTAAAAATAGGCTTTTGTCTTAAAATTATAATTTATCCGTCCGTTATTAGACACGTCACGTCGTGCTATAGGTACTTTTAAGGATTGTTTGATTAATATTTGTCCAACATTTTTTGATAGGTAATCTAACTTATACTTATCTTACTTAAGGATTAATTTTAATTATATTCTTCTTGTGCAGGACACAAGCCTATGCTATCCGCTCCTTTGTACCATTTGTACGGAACTCTAAATCTAGATGGTTACAGATGAAATATATTGTGGTCAACAAAAAAATGGTCACGAATGAACGCAAAAACCGTTGCACTACATGCTGCTTATGGCACGTATTAACACTAATTTTACCTTAAACGCTTAAACATTTACAAAGTTTAAAGAACTTAGAACATGATAAAAATTGTCCCGAATAAAAAACACTGCGTAACAATTTGTTTTTTTTTTTTTTTAAGTGACTCATGTATTTACTCTCGCAATGATTAATCTCGAGATTGGATCGGGTTGATGGGAGTCGGTTGCCTCTTTTTCAATTTAGGGGATATATTCAATACTAACTGTTGGCCGCGACTTTGTCTGCGTCTTCGCTCCTATTGGTTGCAGCGTGATGTTATATAGCCTATCCTCGATAAATGGACTATCCAACACAAAAATATATTTTTTAATTCGAACCAGTAGTTCCTGAGATTAGCGCGTTCAAACAAACAAACAAACTCTTCAGTTTTATAATATTACTAGACGAAAGCCCGGCTCCGCTCGGGTGAAATAAATAAGAAAGAAATAAACAAAACATTTATTCGTGACAGTTATGCAAACGACGAAAGAAATACTGTACAAAAATGTATAAAATAAAAACATTACAACAACGGATTATGATGAAACTTCGAATCGTATAGAAATATAGTCTGTAGTCTGGATTGGGAATAAAAGTATGGAATGGAATTATATGGAATTGGGAGTAAAAGATTACGCAAACGACGT